>CAMZMU010000041.1:112832572-113528277 GCA_947311845.1 Poa pratensis | reverse complement strand
CAGCGATACACCGAGCTCCCGACCGTTGTCGGCCATGTGGTAGCACCTCTGCTGCACAAGGACAGGGAGGAGCCCGGGCGCCTATAAAAGGAGCTGGTGCACCACCCTAACTGGGATCGAACACATTTTACTCCTAGTCTAGCACTTGCGCGCAAGGGAGAAAGACAGTTGTTTCCCTCCCCTTGTACGCGCCATTGCCACAACTGTGCCCTCGCAAGCACGCTGTACTGTAACCTCTACAAGCAGCAATACAGACAGGCAGGACGTAGCGGTTTTACCTCCACAAGAGGGCCGTGAACCTGGGTACACGCTGTGTCTCTCTCTGCCGTGATGTCCCTCCTCTGGAACGACGAGCAGCGTCGCCGCGCCGGATGAGGGTTGATTGACGTCGTGTTCAGCCCCTTACACGAACTCTCTTCGCGAGTGTGACTGCCCCTGTTTCGTGGAGTCATTCTCCGACAATTGGCGCGCCAGGTAGGGGGCTGAGGCGAGCATTCAACCTCCATCGACCTCAACGCCATGGCGGACCTCGCGCTGCTCGCGCCAACCGACGCGCGTCAGGCGCCGAGCTGAGACCGAGCGTCCGTCGTCCACGCCGCCAGGCCACGCGGCCGTCCGCGCACCAACCGCGCTTCGGGCGCACTACTGCGGAGCCACGCGTGGAGCACCCCGAGGATGAGGAGACCGCTACGACGAAGACGTCGACCACGAGCACAGCGAGGACGCAGAGTCCTCGCATCCGTCTCGGCGCCAAAGCGCGTCCACGCTTGGACGCCGGCGCCCAGCCCAAACACTGCGCTGCTCATGGCAGCAGAGCTCTTCCGCACCGCCCCACCGCCGAAGCGCACGACAACTGCTTGGCCGTCTCCAGCACCTCGTCGACATCGCGGCGCATGGAGCGCCTCCGCCTCCGCCTCCGCCAGGACCACCTCCGGCTGCGCAAACAAAGCCGCCTCTCACGCGTCCTCGCCGCATGATTGTCAAATCGTGCAGCGGACGCCGCCGGACGCGCGGGTGGAGATGGAGCGCCAGCGGACTCCAGAAGCGCATCGTCGAGGAAATTGGCCAGCCGGGCGCCAAAACCGCAGAGCTCTCCAGGGCGGTGTGGCCACGTACGCCACTGGCTGCACGGCCTTCACCCGCAACCTGCGCCGCGTCGTCTGGCCGCAGAAGTTCAGGCCAGACCTCCCCAAGGCTACGATGGCACGAACAACCCCATCGAGTTCCTGCAGCTCTACACCACCTCCATCCAGCTGCGGGAGGAGACGACAAGGTCATGGCGAACTGGTTCTCGCACGCCCTCAGGGACTCTGCCTGTCGTGGCTCCTGAACCTCCCTGAGGACTCCATCGACTCCTGGGAGGACCTCTGCAAGCAGTTTGTTGCGAACTTCAAGGGCACGTACGAGCGCGCCCTCACCTACAACGACCTGCGCGCCGTACGCCAGAAGTCTGGCGAGACTCTCCGCAAGTATATCCAGCGCTTCAGCCAGTCCGCAACAAAATCCCCAACATCCCTGACTCGCACGTCATTGCTGCCTTCAGAGAGGGCGTCACCAACCGCAGGTGCTTGAGAAGCTCGCATTCATGATACCCTCTCCTCTGTCGTGAAGCTCTTCGACATCGCAGACAAGTGTGCCAAGGCTGAAGAGGGTCTCCTCTTCACCAAGGTGGCCTCTGCAGATGACCCCCCAGAGGGATCCAAGGCCCACAAGAAGCGTGACGAGACCAAGCGCAAGCCTACTGCTGTGCTGCTGCTGAGCCCGGCGCTAAGCACGCTCGGGAGGACTCTGCAGAGGATGGCGAGAAGAAGGTCGACAACCGTCCCTTCTGCATCTACCACAACAGGCGCGCCACGCAACGGAGAACTGTTACGACCTCAAGCAACTGAGCAAGAAGCGCGAGCAGGAAGAAGACAGCGGTGGTCGCGGCAGAGCCGTAACTACCGCAAGGTGGACGCAAAGGTGGCTACCAGAAGCCTCAAGGACTCAGGCCAACGCCGCTGAGAAAGAACAACAATCTCCCTGACGAGGAGCCTGGGGGCTACCAGGCCCCTAGAGGCGCCATGGCGTGCATCCTCGGCGGGGCTCAGGCGCCCAAGTCCAACAATCAGTTCAAGCAGTTCGCCCGCGAGCTCAACGCAGCGCTGCCCGGGGTGGAGACATCGCGTCCCCTCAAGTGGTCTCAGTACACCATCGCTTTCGACGCCAAGGACCACCCCAATCCACCAAGACTGTAGGCACCCTCCCGCTGGTGTGCACCCCCACCATCAACAATATCGCCGTCGGCAAAACGCTCATCGATGGGGTGCAGGCCTGAACGTCATCTCTGTCGAGACCTTTGAGACGCTTCAAGTGCCCTACGAGGGGCTTATGCCCTCCAGGCCCTTCACAGGGTCACCAGCGGCTCAATCTCGCCTCTGGGGCAAGTGAGCTTGCAGTCACCTTTGGCACGCAGCAAAACTATCGCACCGAGCTCATCGACTTCGACGTGCGCACATTGGCCTGCCCCTACAACGCCATCCTCGGCTACCCCGCCTCGCGAAGTTCATGGCCGTCACGCATCACGCCTACAACATGGTCAAGATCCTTGGCAACGCGGCACCATCACCATCCATGGTCACGTACAGGACGCTACACGCGCTGTCGAGCTCGCCTACAAAGCTGCTGCCATGGTGTTCCCTGCTGACGAAGACCTGGAGCCCCTAGCGAGGCCCAAGAAGAAGAAGCAGCTGTTCTCTCAGGAGCAGGCTGCTACAAAGAAGGTGTCGCTGAGCACCAGCGATTCGGGGGCTGAGGGCTCAGGGGCTAGCGTCACCATAGGCGCTGGCTTACCTCCCAAATAGGAAAGCGCGCTCGTCGCCTTCCTTCGGGCAAATTCTGGCATGTTCGCATGGACTCCGTCAGAAATGTCCGGCGTACCAAGGGAGGTGATCGAGCAGCAGCAGACATTATTCGAGAAGCCTGCCCAAGGACCCAATAGGAAAGCGCGCATCACGAAGGGAGGCCCAGCCCGCAGGTGTCTTTGAAGAGAGGCTCTCCAAGGCATCCATAAAGCAGCCGCTGCAAGCACCAGCTGCAAGCACAGACGAAGTACTCCCACCACCTCCCGCAGGTGGCGCACCCAACTGTGGCCCACCCTCAGGGGAGCGCCTGATGCTAACCATGGTGCACCAAGAAACAGGCTGGGTTGACGAGCTCAAAGACTACTTGCTAAAAGGAGTCCTTCCCGAGGAAGACGCAGAGGCAGAACGAGTCGCTCGACAAGCGAAATCCTATTACATCCTGGAGGGAGACCTATACCGCAAGCGCCCAAATGGCATTGCCCTCAAGTGTGTGCCTCCTGAGGAAGGACGCATGCTCCTCAGGGACATACACAGTGGAGAGTGCGGCCACCATTCCTGCGCGCGCACCCTCGCCGGCAAGGTCTTCAGGAGCGGTTTCTACTGGCCTCAAGTGCTTCAAGATGCCGTCACCATCGTTCAGTCTTGCGATGCATGCCAGTTCCACGCCAAGCAAGTCCATCAGCCTGCACTGGGACTCCAGACCATCCCGCTCTCCTGGCCGTTCGCGGTCTGGGGGCTGGACATCTTGGGACCCTTCCCGAGATCGCAAGGGGGCTACCGTTTCCTCTTCGTGGCTGTTGACAAGTTCACCAAATGGGCAGAGGTTGAAGCGGTGCGCACCATCCCGCCAGGGCAGCCGTGAAGTTCATCAGAGGCCTGGTCTGCCGCTTTGGTGTGCCAAACCGCATCATCACCGACAATGGCTCACAGTTCACCAGCGGCATCTTCAGGGCTTACTGCGAGAGCCTCGGCACCAAGCTCTGTTTCGCCTCGGTAGCTCACCCACAGAGCAATGGTCAAGCCGAGCGAGCAAATGCTGAGGTCCTCAAGGGCCTCAAGACGAGAAGTTTCAACCGCCTCAAGGGCTACGGCAAGGGCTGGATCGATGAGCTCCCCTCCGTGCTCTGGTCCATCCGCACGAACCCTACAAAACCCACTGGTGAGACGCCATTCGCCCTGGTGTATGGAGCCGAAGCAGTCCTCCCCACAGAGATCAAGCACGGGTCCGCAAGGGTCCTTGCCTTCAATGAGGACAATCAAGAAGACCTCCACAACGACGACCTGCTGTTCCTCGACGGGTTGCGCCGCCAAGCCGCCCTCAGAGCGGCAAAATACCAACAAGACCTGCGACGCTACCACAGCCGCCACATACGTCCGCGCACTCTCGAGACAGGCGACCTTGTCCTCAGGAGGATCCTCTCCAGGGAAGGTCTCCACAAGCTCTCGCCCATGTGGGAAGGCCCCTACAGGGTCGCGCATGTCGCCAGACCTGGTGCGGTGCGCCTCGAGACGGAGGACGGCATCCCGGTCAAGAACCCTTGGAACATCGCGCATCTACGCAAGTTCTACCCGTGATCTCTATCACACCAGGCATTTTTTGTCTCTAGAGGAAAGCGCACAGCTTCACCTCCAAGCTTCACAAAAGCTTCTCTCTCTGAGGGCCAGTCCCTCTGAGCTCTTCCTGTAACGTGCCGCCGCAGGCCGTGAAGAGTCTCAGCCACTGAATGTGGTCCCCATGCCTCGACATGGAAACTTTATCTTGGCAAGCCCAAGTGTAACGAACCAATTCGTTTCCTAGTGAAACATTGCGCTGCGGCGCCGCTATGTAATATTTTGGGGGTGAGTTTTAGTTCTCGTTACTCTGTGTTTTCATTCGCGCTCATATCTTTCCCCTTGCGCACCTCGCGAGCGGGGGCTGAGTACGGTGACTGTGCCTCGGGAGCATCCCAGCAGCACCGCAAAACCCAAAAGGATCCGAGCTCTAACACGTGAGCACGCTCTCACGCCTGTTACCTCACCAAAGAGCTCTGGCCCAGGGGCTTGCTCCCAAACCTGCCACCTCACCTAAGGACCTTTGGTACTTACTCTCCTCGCGAGGCACCCATGAGGAAACCTATAAGCGCGCATGAGTTTCTCTACCATGTTCTGCTTTGGTTCCACCTCTAACCTACACAGGGAACAAGAGTCCCCCCAAGGCTCGTGGAGTCACGCTCCAGACCCAAAGAGGGAAGCACATCTTCAGGGAAATCAACGCCCTCCACGAGGGCAGAACCTCGCTAAGCTAAGTCCTGCGCTTACACCTCAGGCGTTGTGTTTTTCCTCTCACGAGCAACTTCCGTCCCTCGGGCGGGTATTTTCTCCCTCGCATTTCATGGACTGCTTGAGCGTCAAAGGGGAGCCCTCGAGCATCGCGACTCGAGAGCTCTTACCTCTCTAAGCCTTAAACACCCCCCGGCCTTGCTGAGTCATTGCTCTGGCATACCGTAGTGGCGGAGTCATAGCGCTAAGAGACGGGTCCTGACGACGTAAAGCGAAAAAGGCATGGAATAGGGATAAAATGCCCGTCGAGGGGCACACGCACATTGCAGCACAATAAAGTGTTTTACAGACCATCACAAATGAAACAAAGTCTTTAAACAAAGATAACTTGCGCCTCAGGCGCGACTTGTGGCAGGAGCAGCTTAAGCGAAGTCTTGGCGGCCTCATCCTCCTCAGCGTCATCTCCCCCGCGCTTCCTCCTCGCGTCTTCCTCCTCGCCAGAGGCCGGCTCTTCAGCGACCCTCTTGAAGCGGTTGACATAGTCGTTGATCTCCTCCCGCAGCGAGTTGAAGAGGCGCGTCTCGGTCTGAGCATCCCCCATGGGCTCGGTCACGGACTCGAAGTCGAAGCATGGATATAGGCGCTTGAGGTTGACGAAGACGCGCTCGACCGCCACCAGCAGGAGCTTGCGGCACTCCTCGTCGACAACATCGTCGAGTTCCGCCACAGGGCCCTCAAGGACGGAGAAGAGCTGGTCGAAGTAGGTCAGATACGTGGCAACGTCGGCGTTCCCGTGGACGGGGACGGCAGGAGCATCCACCCCCAGCTTCGCAGCAAGAGCGTTCCCGCGCGTCACCAAAGATCGGAACATACGCTCCCGCTGCTGCGTCAAGACCCGTGCCGCCACCGCGCTCTGCTCAGCCTCCTCGACCCTCTCCACAACAGGGGCCACCTGCGCATTCAGCTCCTGCATGTCTGCCATCAGGGCTGTGAGGTCCTGCTCCGAGCGCTCGAGGGCCTGCTCCGTGCGGAGATTAGCGTCCTTGGCGCGCTTCAGCGAGGATTTCAAGTTGGCGTTCCACTCCTCCAGCTGGCGAATGCGCTTCCGAGCTCTCTGCGCTTTTTCTGGAAGCCGTCCTCCTGCTTCTTGAACTTCCCAGCATACTCCCGGGAGACGGCCTGTGTGACAGCAGTGCGGTACTCTTTTTGCTTGGTGAGGGCCTCCGCCTCTGCCTCCTTTTTCTTCTCGGCAAGCTTTTGGTTGGCTTTCTCCACAAGCTCCCGGTGCCGCTCCACCTCCTTGTCGTGCTTGCCCATGGCCTCAGCCAAGCTGCTCTCGCGGGACTCCAAGGCCTCACGCTCTCTGTTCATGTCAGTTTCCGCCTGCTCCAGTTTCTCCTCACGCTTGAGCACCTCAGCTTCGCGTGTCGTCATGGCCTGCTCGCGAGCCTCCAGCGACAGACGATGCTGCTCCAGAGACTTCCTCACCACCTCAGCTTCAGAAATTATCTTCTCCTCGCGGCTAGCCAGCTCCTTGCGCTGGTCGGCGAGGGAGGTCTCGATAGCCGCTCGGTCGGAGGCTGCAGCCTGGCGCTCCGCCACAGCCGCCTCCCGATCCTCTGCAGCCGCCTTGCGCTCCGCCTGGACCGGCGCCAAGGCCTCTTGCGCCTCGCGCTCCGCGTTCTCGCGGATCTCCTGGGCCTGCCGCGTCGCCTCGTCGCGCTGCGCCTGAAGAGCTCGGTCGTCAGGGCCACTCCGCCGCCTGACTTCGAAGAAGCGGGCCCAGTCAGCAGCAAGGGCGTCATACCTCCTGCCAAGCTCCGCCTCCTCAAGGGCAAGTTGGGTCTCTAGCCCGTCTAGGGTGCCCCTCACCAAACGGAGGGCAGCTTGGCGGCTCGCGCCGCTCCGGCTCCGGTCGCTCAAGACCAAGGCCCAAGAGCCCTCACGTGGCGCAACGTCCTCCGCCCCAGCGCCAGCCTCTGGTGCAGAAAGCACAGTGCTTGGACCAGGGTCAGCACGGGGCCACAGGAGCGGGCCCCCACCGTCTTGTGCGTCGTTGTTCTCCACGACGACCTCCTCGTGGGCCCGGGGGCTGGCGAGGGAGGCCTAGCCACCAGAGGCTCAACCGCAGCCTCGCCTGCTGCGGCCTCAGAAGAAGTGGCCTCCCCTCAGGCTCGGAATTTGGAGGGGGCGGCGGAGGAGTTCCCTCCTCCATCTCGACGTCGACGCCTCCCGGCGTCTGTGTGCTGGTCCCCGCCGTTTCCACGGCGGGTGTCTCTGGGGGCTCCAGAGGAGCATCAGGGCGCGGCGGCAACGGAGTCTTCGCCGCCTCCTCAAACTGACTCTCGGCAGGAGGTGGCGAGGCAGTTGCTTCTTCAAGGGGCGTCTCCCCTACAGGCCTCATGGCCTCGTCAACAGCCGGGCCCGTGGTGACTGTCACCACGGGCTCCTCAGTCTCCTCTCCAAGGGGCGCTGTAGGCCCCTCAACAACGGTCGTAGCGTCGCGCCGCACGTCCGCAGCCTTGCGGAGTCGGCGACGCTTCGCATGAACCAGACCCCTGATAATCAAGACAGTGAGATCCTCGAGAAAGGCAAGAACTCTCGATAAGCAAGAACGAGTCAAGAAGAAGCAGTACTCACCCAGATGACTTGGCGCGGGTGTCCACCCACACCTTGTTGGCGGAGCGCCGCAGGCCTGTTGAGGCTCCAGCGCTGGGCTCCTCAGGGGCCGCCCCAGCTTTCCTCTTGAGAGGAGTGCCTCCAGGCTTCTGGCGGCCCGGTCGTGGATGGCCTTGGTGCGGGGCTCGCACCGCTTTGCCGCGGCCTCCGGGCCGCTATCGTCCCCGTCTTCGTCTTCTTCTTCTGTGGCCCGTCGTGACGGGGCCACCACAAAATCCTCGTCCACATCGGACGATACCTCCAGGATCTCCTCCTCAGGGGCCGCCTGCTTTGAAGAGCTCGCCTCCCCTAACGAGGGGTTGACTCTCTCCGGCAGCGGCGTCAGCTTCGGCGTCTGAAGCAGCAGAGGACTCGCCAAACAAGTCTTCCTCCACCACAGGCGCCGCAGCCCCCTTCGCCTCTTCTCCCTCCAAGCCCTCTGGCGTGAACGTCGGCATCATCTCCAGAACTGCGAGGCGCTTCTTTGGAGTGAGCTGGTGGAGGGGCCTCAGGTGCTCAGTGCCCGGAACAGGGATCTCCGGGGCGATGAAGAGCGTGCCTAAGATGGAGGCGACATCGTCTGGCGCGTGGGCGCTGAGGTGCAAGCGCATTGGATCTGCCGGGCCGGAGTACATCCACACCGGCTTCGTGTGCGCCTGGAGGGGAGCGATGCGCCGCCTCACGAAGTCCTCAGCGACCATCTGCCCCGTGAGGCCAGCCTCGCGGACGAGCTTCATGCGCGAGACCAAGTGGGCAATCTTCTGGTGCTGGAGCTTCTCGCTGGACCAATTTGAGTTCTTCAGCGGCGGCGCCTCAGGCTCATCGAAGAAGGCATTCCGCTCCTTGGCGTCGACGAGGACCCACTTCTGGCGGAAGTCCTCCACCTTCTTCGTCACCCTCGTAACGGCCTTGTCGCCATCCCACGACATGGGGATGTAGACGGCGCCCATCCCGTCTGCGATGCGGAAAGACACGCACCCAGACCGCTCGCCGGGCGCCGTGTTGCGGAGCGCGTAGAAGCTCCGGAAGAAGGCCACGGAGGGCATCACTCCCAGATACGCCTCGCAGAGATAGGCGAAGATGGCGAGAATCAGGATGGAGTTCGGGTGGAGGTGCAGGAGCTGGATCTGATAGAAAGCCAGCACCTCCGCAAGGAAGGGAGAGAACGGCGGCACCAAGCCAGCGAACAGCGTGTGGACGAAAATGGGGTACCACCCCGCCGCCAGCTTGCCGAAGCGCGCCGCCTTGACGCCGCTGGCGCCATGCTCGTTATTCCTCCCGGCGACGAGGACCTTCAGCCTATCCAGCGCCTCCGCTGTGGAGACGCGAGTGCCGATGAGAGCCGGCGCAAGCTCCTCCTCCCGCTGCGCTTCAGCGGAGGCCTCCACCATCGCCGCCTTGCCTTTCTTGGGGCCCATGGCTCGCGAAGGAAGGGCGGCGGAAGAGCTCGGAGAAGAACGGAAATCGCCGGAGTAGTGGAGCACCGGAGGTGTATGCGAGAAGGAAAAGGCGTAAATGCGGCGGAACTGCTGCCGGCACAGCCGCGGCAGCCTTTATATCACCTCAGAGCGGTTTCCGAGGCGTCGTGGGTCCCACCACGACGCCCACCTCCTCCGGAGAAGCCGAGACGCACCAACCGCTCGCCACGTGTCTCGGGCCGGCCGGACACTTTGGGCCCATGACGCTTCGCCTGCGCCCCCTGGACCGCGTCGTGCCCGTCATGGGCCCGGGGGCTACTGTCAGCCCAGTAAGAACCAGGGTGTACTGGGCCAGGCCTCTATAACCCTCAACACTCGGCGAGTGAATCTCGCTAAGGACCAGGCCTGCAAGCCTGGGATGCCCGCGGGGCAGAATCGCCTCGCGGAGGCCTGAGGAGGCAGCTAGGCCTGTGGAGCCTCTACTCCGCTGCCTCCTCTCCAAGGAAGTTTTCCCTGAAGGGAAGTCAACGCAGAATCCTCCACAGGGCGTTCCCGCCCACGCGAGGGTTCCTTCACTGTAAAGCAAGCTCTGCGGAGCGCACATGGCTTCCGCAGTGGCCGCAGAGTGACCGCGCCTCTGCGCAGAGTGACGACGGAGCTACAGTCCCACTTTGGTGATAAAGGAGTCAACAAAGCAGGGGCAACGGCGCAGACCACCAAGCTTTCCTCTTTGGTGATAAGGGAGCAGGCCGGCGCTACGCGCCGAACGCGACGTCACCGTGGATGGACGGCGGCCTCTCTGCTGCGGCCTCAGCTTTTGTGCCCATGGACCGCGCTCATGGACGCCCAAGCAGCGGTACACCGAGCTCCCGACCGTTGTCGCCATGTGGTAGCCCCTCTGCTGCACAAGGACAGGGAGGAGGCCCGGGGCGCCTATAAAAGGAGCTGGTGCACCACCCTAACAGGGATCGAACACATTTTACTCCTAGTCTAGCTACTTGCGCGCAAGGGAGAAGAAGACAGTAGTTTCCCTCCCCTTGTACGCGCCATTGCCACAACTGTGCCCTCGGCAAGCACGCTGTACTGTAACCTCTACAAGCAGCAATACAGACAGGCAGGACGTAGCGGTTTTACCTCCACAAGAGGGCCGTGAACCTGGGTACACGCCGTGTCTCTCTCTGCCGTGATGTCCCTCCTCTGGAACGACGAGCAGCGTCGCCGCGCCGGATGAGGGTTGATTGACGTCGTGTTCAGCCCCTTACACGAATTCTCTTCGCGAGTGTGACTGCCCCTGTTTCGTGGGAGTCATTCTCCGACAATCAGCGAGGCCATCGTAATTATAAAAATAGTCATCAACCTGCAGTGCGGCTATACGAGCTAGTAACTTCCGAAAGCTAGTAACCTCGGGATAACCAGGAAGCCTATAGTTGTGAGCAGAAAGATAACATAGAAATGCTGGTAGTTAGAAGCAAAATCTGTGCAGACTGCAGAAACAGTGGTCAAAAATCGTATCACCCTCAGTGCCGACCAAGAGATCATCCGGAATATCTATTCAAATAGAATTTACCTCATTACCACGTGCAACAGCTGTTAACTTCACCTCCCCAAGATGAAGTACCGAGCTGATGATAGGGCATGTTTTTAGGTGACCCCGACACAATCCTTTGATCTGTATCACCAACCTTTGGTAATGAAATTAGGTACTTCCTCTGATCCATATCAATTGTCACTGATCTATATCAGTTGTACTAAATTAGCGACAATTAATATGGATCGGAGAGTAAGTATGTTCAAAAAAATCAACCGTTGGCCATCTGAAACAAAAAAAGAGCTTGAAACACAAATAAATAATTTATCTATAACACATACATGATTATAGCACCAAGATCACTATACTGACCTAAAATACATAACCAAAATAATTAACTCGTAGTTAATTAAACTTGTAAGCCACAAATCAAATCTATTATGGTAACAATAAACTAGTTTCAATTATTACCAATCTTAAATAGTTTTTTATGTACTCCACACCACCTAATATTGGACAATATTTTATCTTTAATAATGTAAACACAAATTATGTCAAACCAATTAATCTAGAGGCAGATTGCCATGAGCAGCAAGAAGTCCAAAATACACTAAGTACAAAAGTATAAGAAATGTGACAATATTATCAAGATAAGGCTAACTAAAGAGGAACCTTGAGCTCCACGGCCATCATGTAGGTACCCCAAGTATCAATTGTCAAGCTTCATGCACTGACCACTATTCCAAAAGACCGATCTGATGGAAAGGGTTAGCGCAATCCACATATACTGTAACACCAATAATCTCTACAGCTAATATATAAGTTTGTTTGCTAAGACAAAAGATGATTAGTTGAAGAGCTGTAACGGTGTGGTGATCGAGTATTGGAAGGCTGTAGTAGTGTGGTGCTCGAATATTGGAAGCAGCCGATTCAGTCTCATGCACAAGGCAATGCTGTATTGTGGCTAGTAGAGTAAAATGGACCACTGGCAGCCTGCTCAGATGGATACTAAGTTTCCTGAACAATGAACCATGGTATACAAAGAGTAGTGCAAAAGAAGAACACACGGAACACACACCATAATGGAACAAATAGCTGGACATACCTAGTGCTATAACAAACCTGGTAGCAAATGACTACATATCACACACATTCTTAATTATATATCACTACAATAATCATCAGGGAGAATTAGCTATGAAGACAAAGAAAATGACAGAATTAGAAGTGTATACCTTATACTTGTGGCCCGTGTCAACAATCTCATCACATGTGCTTTTGTTGAGAAAAATATTGCCAAAACAAATCACCGGGATACTCAATTTGGAACCGAATTGCAACAGCATAAATTCTTGATCAATATAAGCTTTTCATTTCTTGTCTTAGTCCCAAAATTTTAGCCAAAGAAAATAGGAATCTTTCGATATGGATCACCAGAAACAACAAAAAACTAAATATACATTTAGCCTACTTACATATACTCCCTCCGTCTCAAAATATAAGGCGCGCTATTTTTGTGCTGGTCTTCCGTGCTCAACTTTGACCGTTAATATATAATAAATTATGTGGATCTAGAATATATAAATGGTATCATTGGATTTGTCTTGCAAAATTGTTTTATTCATATATTTTTATAATAATTTTGTGATCAGATTATAAGTACAAATGATGGTCAAAGTTGATCGTCGTTGACCAGCGAAATTAAAGGGCGCCTTGTATTTTGGGATGGAGGGAGTAGCTTGTATGCACCACCTCTCTAGGCTAGTGGGGTAAGAGTTTAAGACTGGCCCCAACGCTGGTATCATAACTGGTATCATAATCTCCAGCTCAGCAAAAACGCCGATGTGGCGGACAATTAAAGAAGAGAGAAGAGGTTACGGTAACATAAGTAGATACCGTATCATAGCGCAGGTTACAATAAAAAATAATGCCAAAATGATCCGGTGTGACCGAGCGCTATTCTTCTTTCTCTCGACTCCATCTCTGCTCTCCGTCCTCCTGCCGCCGCCGGTGCCAGCTGAATCATCGTGAAATCTAGCTCGCGAAAGGGGACGGCACAGGTCCGACCGTCGGCAACCTCACCCCGCGCGGCCCCCGCCCCGCGCCTCCTCTCCCCTCCGGCGCCGTGCCCGCCACCGCCACGCGTGGTCGCCGCCGGCCCGGATAACGTCGCCCGCGCCTTCCTCCGGCGCCGCGCCTGGCGCGCCCGACCCGCATCGCCGTCCTCCTCGCGGCCGCGCGCCGCGCCGGCCGGCTCCGCCCGCACCGGCCGCCGTCCTTCTCTGCCTCGACCTCCCCTGCCTCGGCCCGGTGCCCTGCCGTCATCCTATGCGCCTCACCGTGCCGGCCATCCACCGGCAGGGCGCCGTCGAGCTCTGCTCCGCCGCCCTCCTCCAGCTAGCGCCTCTGTGTCGTCTCCTCTGTCCGACGCCATGGCCGCCTCCGCGCCGTCCACCTTGCACCCTCCGGTTGTTTGTTGAAACGCCCGCAAGGCATCCGACGTCCCATATTTGTCCGCTCGTGTCCACCCTTCGTGGTGTTGCTTTGTGTGCGCCCATGCGCATCTTCCGGTGTCTGTGCGCACTTGCGACCGCTTCCCGTCGCCAAGAATGTCACCAACACCGTGTACCCCGACCGTCGACAACATCTTCGCTTTGTTGCCTTCTCGCCTTTGTTCGCTTTGCGTTTGGCCGCATTCGTGCGCGTATTTTGAAAAAGATCTGATTGAGCATATTTGGAAAAAGTTTGAACAACAATAGATTATATTATGGCCTTGATCTTGTATCACTAAATATGTTTTACATATTTTAATATCATTATACTGGCATTTTACTATTTATTATAAATCATTTTCTTTTGTGTTCTTGTAATAATCCAGGTGTACCAACAAATAAAATTTCATATTGCTACATCCCACAAATAGATCACAAAGTTGAAATATTAGTATAGATCCCACAAAACAATAAATGAAAACCTCTATGTTACTACACTTATGATACTACCCATTGTGAAGGTAGTAACATAGAGTAGTATCATGTGCATGATACTACTCCATATTACTCCCCATTGTGACTAGTCTAAAGAGGATATATGCGCAATTGCATCTAACCCAGGCCCAACAACACAAAAAGCGGTTGAGTTTGTTTATTTGCGACATATAGTCATCGATGATACACCGTACTCTTTGTGTGGCTGAAGTTGTGAAGGAACCAAACATCTTCAGACTCCAACTCGCAAGGTTCTATATTGCCTGAAAATATAGTAAAAGTCATTCTCTTAAGCAGTTAAAATTAGACCATCTGCATTATTAAGGTTCAATACGACATATTTTTAGTTGAATCTGCCTTAGCTCTCATGACAGTGAATCAAAACCCATAGTCTTGACAATATAGTAATGTGTCCCCACACTTTGTTTAATGTGCCAGCCATCCTCAAAGTCTTGCATGCATTTAATTTATATTAACTAACTAAGGTCGCTACTCCATCCGTTCTGAATTATTAGATGTTTTGGATATTTCACATACGACTGAAATGAATGAGCTGATACACTAAAAAAACATCTAGACTTTCATACGACTAGGAAATCTGGACTTCCCAGCAGCAAATGACACACTAACATAGGAACCACATCACAGTCAACGGTATCCTCATAATCTCCAATCTGAAAGTGGATCTTCTAAAAAGCATGCATCTGGACTTTTGTGTGAAATTATATGTGAAGTCCAGATGTGATGGCTTTGAATGGGTTTTGGTGTCTGTCTATGGGGCAGCACAAGATGAACACAAGCCTATGTTTTTATCAGAGTTAGTCCGACTATGTGAACATGAACCATTACCAATGCTGGTGGGTGGGGATTTTAACATACTTCGGAAACCTGAAGAAAAGAACAACGCGTCCTACAACCCAAGATGGCCTATCATGTTTAATGCTATCATTCAGAGTTTAGAATTAAGAGAAATAGAATTGACCGGAAGACAATATACCTGGGCAAATAGGAGAGAAGTTCCTACGTATGAAAAGTTAGATAGGATTTTGGCAACCACAGAATGGGAACAAAATTCCCTTTGGTTTCGGTCCAAGCTCTAACTAAATCTGGGTCGGATCACACCCCCCCTCTTCGTGGATTCTGGGGTACAAGCACATCTAGGTAACAGAGCGCGCTTTTCATTTGAACTATCATGGCTTCGGACCGAAGGTTTTTATGAAATGGTGGCGGCCGAATGGGCGGCTGTAGTAAAAGGGAACTCACCTATCGAGGTGTGGCAAAACAAAATACGACATTTAAGATTCTATCTTAGAGGCTGGGCCAAAAACCAAAGTGGAAAATATAAACAGGAGAAAGAAAAGTTGCTAAAATTTATCGATTCACTTGACATCAAAGCTGAAAGTGCCCCGCTTAGTATGGCTGAGCGGGATGCTTTGAGGGCAGCAAACGATCGACTTTGCTACCTTCGTAGAGATGAAGAGACTAAATGGGCTCAACGAGCAAAAGTAAAATATATTCATGAGGGTGGAAATAACACGAAATATTTTCACCTCATAGCAAATGGCAAACATAGGAAAAGGAAGATTTTTCAGCTAGAGCAAGACGAAGGAACCATTGTAGGGGATTCGAATTTAAAAACATACATTTTAGAATATTATAAGAAATTGTTTGGGGATTCAGCAACAAATGATATAAGGTTACATGAAGAGAGGACAAATGATATTCCGCAATTAACGCAACAGGAGAATGACATTCTTACAGCTGATTTCTTAGTGAAGTAGTGTATGAGGCCATCTCTCAAATGGAACTCAACAAGGCTCCGGGGCCAGATGGTTTTCCAGCGGAGTTTTACAAGACCTTTTGGGAGGTCATTAGGGACGATTTAATGGCTCTTTTCGTTCAGTTGAAACAAGGGAATTTGCCTTTGTTCAAATTAAACTTTGGAGTTATTACTTTGCTCCCCAAAAAGGAAAATGCAGTTCAGATTCAACAATATAGACCAATATGCCTTCTCAATGTCAGCTTTAAAATCTTTACAAAAGTAGGTACTAATCGTATTACTGAAATTGCTCAAAAGATTATTAGACCGACGCAGTCGGCATTCATGCCTGGGAGACACATTTTAGAGGGTGTGGTTGTCCTTCATGAAACCATTCATGAGCTTCAAAGGAAGAAAATGGATGGAGTTATATTCAAAATTGACTTTGAAAATGCATATGATAAAGTAAAATGGCCATTCCTCCAACAAGCTCTGCGTATGAAAGGTTTTGCACAAGAATGGTGTGATTGGATTACGCAATTTGTTCAAGGGGGGAGTGTCGGTATTAGAGTTAACGATGACATTGGTCATTATTTTCAAACTAAAAAGGGTCTTCGTCAAGGTGATCCGCTGTCCCCTATGTTGTTCAATATAGTGGCAGACATGTTGGCCATTCTTATTGCAAGGGCAAAGGAAGATGGTCAGATAGGTGGTCTCATACCCCACTTAGTGGAGGGAGGACTATCCATCTTACAATATGCAGATGACACGATATTATTTATGGAACATGATTTGGAGAAAGCGGTAAATATGAAACTCATCCTTTGTATTTTTGAACAACTTTCGGGCCTCAAAATAAATTTTCACAAGAGTGAAATTTTTTGTTTCGGGAAGGCTAAGGAGGTAGAGAACCAATACAAGCAAATCTTCGGATGTGAGTCTGGATCTTTACCTTTCAAATACCTTGGAGTTCCAATTCACTATAGGAGACTCCGAAATGATGAATGGCAACCGGTTGAATGCCGTTTCGAAGGCAAGCTCGGCTGTTGGAAAGGGAAAATGTTGTCTTATGGAGACCGGCTGGTTCTTGCTAATTCGGTGCTAACAAGCCTTCCGATGTTCATGCTATCCTTTTTCGAATTACCTAAAGGGGTAAGAAAGAGGTTAGATTTCTATAGATCTCATTTCTTTTGGCAGAGCGATGAGAATAAAAGAAAATACAGATTAACCAAATGGAACATTATCTGTCGACCGAAAGACCAGGGGGGTTTAGGGGTAGAGGTACTTGAGCTAAAAAATAAATGTTTGTTAAGCAAGTGGCTATTCAAACTTTTAAACGAGGAAGGGGTGTGGCAGGAGCTGCTACAAAACAAATACCTTCATAATAAAACATTAGCTCAGGTGGAAGCTCAACCTACTGATTCTCCCTTTTGGAAAGGCCTAATGAGAGTCAAAGAGGATTTCTTCATTAGGGGGTCGTTTAAAATAGGCAATGGGGAAACAACAAGGTTTTGGGAAGATACTTGGTTGGGTGATTCCCCATTGATGAACCAATATCCATTACTATATAACATCGTGCAACGACAACATGCTTCGGTACATGATGTGTTACACAATGCACCGCCCCTAAATCTAGGTTTTAGGAGGGCTCTTGTAGGGAATAAATGGGACATGTGGTCTCATTTATGCCATAGATTAATGGAGGTAACATTGACAGATGTTCCAGATGTGTTTAAGTGGAATCTGAACCAAAATGGTCAATTTACTGTTAAATCTATGTATGAGGATCTAATGAATGGACATACTAGATATTTACAGAAGTATCTTTGGAAACTAAAAATTCCACAGAAAATTAAGATATTTATGTGGTTCCTTCATAAAAAAGTCTTGCTAACAAAAGATAATCTTGCCAAGCGGAACTGGAAGGGTGATTCACACTGTTCTTTTTGTGGGAACGATGAGAGTATCGATCACCTCTTTATTTCCTGCCCTTTTGCGAAGCTCGTTTGGCGGGTGGTTTTCTGTACGTATAATATTCCACCTCCTACTAATGTCACAAATATGTTTGACAATTGGTTGCGGGGTGGATAAAATGACCAAAAATAGGATTCGTATAGACGTGTCAGCTATTTGTTGGTCCATATGGAATTGTAGGAATGATATTGTGTTTAACAGGAAAGATAAATTTCATGTTTTACAGGTTATTCATACGACGGTACATTGGATCCAGTTATGGGCTTTCCTGCTGCCTTCGGATCAGCGGGAACTTATGGTGGCTGGATGTACGAGACTCTTGCGGGTGGCACAGGATTTTTTCTCCCGGCATACGTGGCAGCATATTAGTCGACTTTCGTAGTTTACTTTACTTTCGCCAGTGCCGGTTGAGGTATCTTTTTGAATCTGTGTGATTTTCGAAGATGTAACTTTAAGATACGACATACTTTGTAATAATGCGGCTGTGTGCATCGCTCGATGCAGAGGCTGGGATTAATAAAATTCCCTTTTCTAAAAAAAAACTAAAAAACATCTATATACATGTGAATCGGAAAATGCTAGAACATCTTATAATATGGAACGGATGGAGTATTAAAGTGATAGATGCATAACAATTTCTAGAAAAATAGGAATCCCATTTAGTTAGTGTCACGTTCTAAGATTGGTACTGGTCCTAGACTCCTAGGATTGATGAACGTGACAGGATTGGGGGTACAGCTCCAAGGAGCGAAGGTTGGCCGGCCATGGTGCCAGGGATGAGGGGGAGAGAAGGTTGGGACGGGGATTAGATCTTTACTAGTTTATTCTTATTCATTGGATAATCCATATGGAGTACATGGTGTCCCTTTTATAGGGAAGACTGACTTGATGCCCAAGAATAGAATCCTAACTTCCCTAACAAATCATATCTTGACTTCCGAACTAAACCGATCTGTTAACTAATTAAATAGATATATCCATGCCTCTGTCATTACACTGCCCTTTTTAAGCAGCTCGTCCTCGAGCTGCGGTGGTGGCCATGGTTGCAGCCCCAGAAGGCCCCAGTTAGTTGACATGTTGTGCAGGCCTCTTTGTGTGCCATAGTCGAACAACGGAGCTACATCCATGTATTGACGTCGCATAGTTTGGAGGCATGCATTCTGCTGTCCATCGTGTTGGTTTGCATACCAGTGTTGTGCTCTGGCCCTTTTTCTAAGTAGAAGCCCAATCCCAACAAGGAATTCTCGTGAGTCTTAGGGTTGGGAGGGAGAGATAAAAAGACAGGCTCATCCATTGAAGCTGCCACAAGGAGATGTGATGCTTCTGCTGATGCCTTATTGAGAAGTGCCACAGGAAATAGAAGCATCGCCGCTGGTTTGGGATCAAGGGCAACTAATCCTGATCTGAAGGGCGCCACTGCCGCTACCAGTTGTGTGGCCACTAACCCATCTGGAGAGGAATCTGCCATCACAGCTGCTACGTGCATCGAGGCTGTAGTGATTGGTCGCATGACTGCCTCTGGAGGGCACTCCATTGCTGCTGCTGGAGTTTGCTCTACTGCCGCTGTAGGTTCCACTCCTGCTACTCTCCGTTGGCGCAAGTTTTCCCGTTCCTCGTAGGCTCGGGCGTGGTGCACGGCTTCCTCCATTGTGACTGGGAATTTAAGCCATACCTCCGTCCGGAGTGGCTTACGGAGTCCAGCCGTAAACAGCACCGCCTGGTGCCGCTCAGATAGCCCTTCGCACCTGCGTACAAGACTGAGAAATTTCTCTGCATAATCATCCACCGTACCAGTGTGCAGCATGTTCCTGATGGCGCCGATCAGTTGGGACAGCGCGCTTGTTTCCACTTCGGGTCCTCCCATCTTCATCTGGCCTGCCCCTCCAAGCGGTTGGAGCAGATCTTCCTTGGACAATGGCGATCTTGTTTCCTCGCGTGAGCTTAGCCTGGTACCCAAGAGCGATTGCTCTGATACCAAGTTGTCACGAGCTAAGATTGGTACTGGTCCTAGGATTGATGAACATGACAGGATTGGGGGTATAGCTCCAAGGAGCGAAGGTTGGCCGGCCATGGTGCCGGGGATGAGGGGGAGAGAAGGTTGGGACGGGGATTAGATCTTTACTAGTTTATTCTTATTCATTGGATAATCCATATGGAGTACATGGTGTCCCTTTTATAGGGAAGACTGACTTGATGCCCAAGAATAAAATCCTAACTTCCCTAACAAACCATATATTGACTTCCTAACTAAATCGATATGTTAACTAACTAAATAGATATATCCATGCCTCTGTCAGTTAGATAATGGTTGAACGGTTTACCACATCAATTATCTCAAAAAGGGATCAAACTGTAGGCTAGTCCTAATTCTCAAGCTTCAATTTAAGGATTTGTGTTTATTTAAAGATGAACGTTACATGGTTCATATTTACCTAAATTCTAAGCCCAGTGTCTTATGTCAAACATAAACATGCATAATGCCGTGGCAGGCTTATGTTTAGGAATAAACATGCTAATGCCAAAGGCTAAAGCCTAAAGACAAAAGGAAACAACTAATGACTTCTAATTCTTTGGAATATAAATTACATATTGCGAATACCGAATTATTCCTAAACATAATTAAAGCTTCATGTGAATTATTCCTGAACATAACTTATTCTTTTTATTGAATTATTCCTAAACATAATTCAAGCATCAAAACAGTTCGAGTGAACCAAACCGTGGCTCTAAAAATATTTTTTGTTTGTCAGCTAGAGCAAAACCAGATGTGTCAGACCAACAGTAAAGACACCTGAGAGTAGGTCCAGATATTTGAGTATCTCCTATTATCACGTCATCTTTCTCTACGGTTAGTCCACTGGTTTAGAACTGCTACTGCAAGAGAAATGCATTGTTATTCAAGATTTTGAGGTGACATACTACTGGTAGTTTAAAATTGTGCAATGTATTAAATTTGAGAAAATGTCAGGTCCACATGGTAGTGGAATTTATTAACAACGTTACAACTGGGTTTTTGCAAACCAACAAAGGAAGGGCTGTGAGCAAAAGAATCTCAAGAAGTATTCATTATGAGGCGGCAAAACAATAATATCAGAAGAACATGGGCAACTCAAATACTCAATGGTAGTCTAGCCACAAAATAAAATGTATAGAATTACTTGAAAGTACGTTAAAAAAACATGTCAAGAAAGTATGTGGAGCTACCCTTCAAAATTAACATGTAGTAGAAACTTATGTACAAACATGATGCGGAAATGGACCATCTAGCTAACAATGCACAATACTAAAATGTGTAGAGCAGGCACTTTTGTGCAAACCTAGATCATAGCACTACAACAGTAGCGGGTATAGCTACCTAATACCAACATGACAGAGAAAAAAGGCCTACCATGGCAGGGAGCAGACCAACTAAGCAAATCGAAAATGCATTGTAAAAAGGCATAAACTATGGTAAACCTGAAATTGCATTAAAAAAGATGCATCACGGTTATGTGTGGTTAAAACTTGAGTTCACGGGCCTATGTTTTGTCGATGCCAAGCAGTAAATTATTGAGTAACAATCAAATCCATAAATGAGAGTTATTTTGCTCTCTTATTTCTGGACATGCTAATCCATTAAAAGCGCAGTAATACTAACTAATATCGCTAGTGTTCTTCAGGCAGAAAGATAATGGTGCATCCTTTCACCAGTTCAAGAAGCAGAGAGTACAAAATTTGTTTACACTGGTATGTACCATTTTATTGGACTTTGTACCTATGTGGAAAAGAACAGATTCCCACCATAAAAGAACAAAAAACAACCGTTTGATATACAGCAAACATGACTGATTCCTAGAAAATTGAGCATATGATACCAGTTATAGGAACCAAAAAATTACTCCCTCCATCCCAAAATAATTGTCCTTGATTTGTCCAAATATGGATGTATGTAGACTTGTTTCATGTCTAGATACATCCAAGTCTAGATACATCCATATTTTGCCAAATCTAAGACACTTATTTTGGGACGGAGGGAGTACTTTTCAATGGTTAATGGTATAGCACAACAGAACACCTGCACTGGTAGAAAGTATGAAGACTATACCTGATTACCGCCGAGTGAACGTAGTTTACTTCTCTGTTGGGGCAGATGTGTGTTCATTCATTGTCTGCAATAGTTCCTACTACGAAGAATGATAAAACAAAATAAGCAATAAATATAGGAGTGGACAAACTAATAAGCAATCCTGAAGTTAACTAACATCAGTTAAGGGAGTGGAAGTCTAGTTGGATGAAATATATAATAACATAAGTGGGATATTTTATTTGAAAATACGAATGGTAGGATTAGATTTCTATAACTAAACACTGTCTCGTGAGTACAGAATGGAAACATATCACAAATCAACGGAAAAATAGTATACTATGCAAGTATTGATCATAGATGATTCCAGAAGAGAATCAAATCTTCCTAAACGAGAAAAGTAGCATGACCAAGCTCTACTACTAATGGAAGGCACACAATAATACAAACCAAGATTAGTAGTACATGATATAGAACAACCATCAAAGGTTACGTATTAGCATCCACTTTAGGAAAAACAATGCAATGTTCAATGAGAAAGTAGGAAAACATACTTATGAAAATATTACTGGTAATGCTTGATAAATGGAATATTACCATTCCGAAAGGGCGTAGGCTTCGATTTCCTACGATTTCCCGATGGTCATGACCCTATTTCTCCGTCCGCCACGTGTTCGCTTCTTCTGGATGGTAATTGGTCACTTCGTGAGATGTTCCCGTCGTGGTGGGCCAGTCCGCGCGGCGCCTGTCGTGTTTGACCAGGAGATCAGATAGGTGATGTTCGTGCCGTCGCTTTGCATCCAAAACTCTCTCCCCTCTCGAATCTGTCCACGTGTCCGTGGTCTCCGGAAGACTCCAACACGTGTCGACTTCTCGGTCTCTCCCCATTGCCATCTCTCCCACGTTGCCGCCGCTCGGTCGTGCGACTTGTGCCCGCGGCCGTGCAGGCGCCAGGCAGCATTCTTCAGGAAAAAAAAATCCCCATTGGAGCCACTCCCCGCCCTGCTCTCTCTCCCATGGCGTTCATCAGGGTGTCTCCAGGCCAAGCATCTCTGTGGCCGATTGCCGTGTCGTGGATTGCCGACTGCAGCTCCTCACGACCTCTGCTCCGCCTCCACGGCCAGCAGCGCCGCCGCCTGCTTATGATCTGGGAGCGCGGCCTCAGGCCGATCTGTGCAACCGGACGACGTCGACGATGTCGGCAACGCGGACAGCGGGGAAACGTGGCGGCGGCCAGTGGCGAAAGCCCCCAGCAGGAGCAGGTCGACAGGACCGCGAGCGGCGTTTCTGGCCGCTGGCGAGGCCGGACGATGCGTCCTTCCTATTTCATTTCTTCTTCTGCTCCGCATCGGAGATCTGGAAGTATCCCTGTCGCGTAGGATTCCTCCAGGCGCTTTCCCTTTATTTTTCTCTCCATTTTTTTGTTCGCTCCCTTTTTCATGCACAAGTTTTTGCAGGTTCAAGGCATGTGGTCCTTCTGTTTGGCCGTTGCTGGTCTGCGCCTCGCGCTGGTCTGTGTGCTCCTCTACGGTGGTCGGCATGGCTGACCGGCCTCGATCTGCTTCGTCGCTTTTCCCTTCTGGAGGTGGCTGGCGGCACCGGCTTTGTCTGCAGTGGCCGTCGTATGCCACCAGCTCCTGCCTGGCAGGTCGACCGTGTCCCCTTGCCATCAAGATTCCAGCTTCTGTCGAGTTATTGGTAACGCGGAACTACTAGAAGTATTCATACGTACCGTAGAGGAGGTGGGGAAGAACGTAGAGGGTTCCAGTGACGGGATTGCACACACGATCTTACCCAGCTTCGGATCTCACGACGGTGGCGAGATCCTACGTGCTGCTATAATTCATTCAAGGAGAATATGTGTACAGGTTACAATGAGGTTGTATGCGTGTGCCCTCAGGCCGCTGGAAGGCTGGCTTATAAAGGCGCCAAGCCTTTCCCTACAAGGAAAGGCTTAACCGATCTAGATCACGAGTCCTAGACTAACACGGTAACAAACCCTAGCTTGCTCCCTAAGGCGAACGCAGCCAGGCCTTCGTCTTGGACTTCCCTAAGCCAGTCCAGAGCTTATCCTTGCGCCTTAGCCCATGAGGCCTTCTCCATTAAGCCCTCCGGCTTTATCTGACGGGCCTCCCTGGTGGGCCAGGTTTTATCCACCGTGGCAGGTATACCCGTTCGGCATAACCTCCACAGTAGTCCCCGGAAAGGTTTAAGTTCTTCGTTTGCCGTCTTTGTAAAACACGGGCTTTCGCCTTTGTGCAAGGCGGACAGAAGAGCTTGGAGCATTCCAAAATGAGACATTCAGTCTGCCTTAAGGATTAAGCCGAACTCTCCTGCACTTTGAACAATCTGGCAGAAAGATTCTGTCAGCGTCGAGTCTTGTCATGACGTCACCGCAGTCAAAGCCAGTCCACGACAGTCTGGACAAGCAAAGAGACGTTGTGATGTCATTACTGCTATTCTTCCGCACACGATCTCCGAGGCGTGCGGGAGAAGATGCCCACTACCTGACCGTTGCGGGACGCGTGGCGAAAATCGTGCGAACGTTATCTCCCCGCACTAATCACGGAGCACGGCCCTCATAAAAGGGAACTGATTTCTTCCACCTGGTTCATTCCCCTGTTCATCATCCTCCTCGCACCTGTCCTATCTGAACTCCGGCGAGCTCCACCACCACCACCTGCGCACCCACCCATGGAGAGCTCCGATGCGACCACGGGAACGGCAACGGCGGCGGCGTCGGCGGCGACGGAGGAACAGGATCTGACCATGAGGGGATCAAGCTCCGGGGATGCATCTGCATCTCGCGCGGCAGCGGCGACAAGTTCTGCGGCCATCTCCACCGAAGCAGAGAAGAATGCCCAGCCCTCCGACGAGGGCGATGCGGCGGAGGCAGAGGAGGAGGGAGAGGAAGCATCATCCCGCAACTGGGCAGCTTCCACCGTCATCGACGCAGACCTCACGCAGCTGCAAAAGGAGGGCATCCTCCCACCACAGGAGAAATGCCACTGGCGGTCAGCGTACGGCCACCCTGCTCCAGATCCCGCCGGCGATGAACGAGTGCTCCTCGTCTCACATCTCCTCCGCGGTTTGTCTTTGCCTCCGCATCCTTTTTTCCAATCAGTCGTAGACTACTATGGCCTTCAGCCTCATAGCGTAGGCCCCAATAGTATCTTGTACATAGCCGGCTTTATGGCTTTATTCGAAGGATACCTAGGCATAGAGCCCAGCTTAGAATTCTTCAACTACTGCTTTACCTGCAAGCGCCAAACAGAGAAGGAAGAACTGCTTTCCTTAGGAACAGTTAGCATCAACCTTCGTAGAGGCAGAGACTGTTATCCTAAGGCGCCAAAAATAGATTCCATTAAAGGCTGGAATAGCTCCTTCTTCTACTGCAAAGACATGGCGCCAGTAGGCAAAGACATAGGGCTTCCTCGCTTTTCTCCTTTGCCTGCGGAGCCTCGCCTTTCTTGGGGCGAGAAACCACTGAAGGTCCTTCCTGACAACCTCCGTCGTATGCAAAGGCGGATTGAGTATTTGACAAAGACTGTTGTGCCCAAGCTCACGGGCGCAGACACCATCCTATGCTGGTTGTCAAGACGAATCCAGCCTTTGAAAGATCGCAAAGGACTCATGTGCCACTACACGGACCAGAAGAAAGATCCCCTCCGTGTTAGTGAGAGTGACCTTACGCACGATGCCCTTATGTATCGCTTTAAGGGGATTGCCAAGGAAAGGATCCAGCTCACAGAGCAGCGTCCTATGTATACAGCCGCCAACCCGGCTCCTAAGGTAAGGCATTTACCATTACTGTTTTTACACTTCCACAATGTTTGCCTTACTAATATCACTTTTGATTGCAGCTCGCCCTTTTGCCGGATAATCTGCTGGCTCCTTTGTTTTACGTGCCTGAAGCGGCACCCGAGCCCTCAAAGACTCGGAAACGAAAGGCGTCAGGAGCCACTGCAGCAACTTCAGCAGCAGAAAGGCGGAAGCGTGAAAAAGCCATCCCTGTTAACGCCGAAGTGCTCGACATTGAGGACGATGAAGATGCGGCCTTCAATGCTCCAGTACAGAAGTAAGCCGAACCTCAATTTCTTTGGTTAGGCGAACAATGTCTATGAATGTTATCTTATTTTGTATGTGATTTGCAGGATCAGACCAACTGCGCCTCTCAAGAGGAAGAAAGTAATTTCTGCTAGGCAAAAGAAAACTGAGCCCTCTCCAGCCATCGCTCCCCCCCACTCCCTCCGTTCAACAAGAGACAGCCTCAGGCCCATCTGAAGATCATCATATAGATATGGACTCGGCCGTCTTACCTGATAAGACGGAAACCGAAAAGTTGGCCCGGGCTGCCGCTGCTGGGAAGGCGGCAGTACTTCAGTCAGAAGAGCCGAACGAGCCCATTACTCGTGAGGCTATTCGCAACATGGTGAAGCAAGAGCTCTTTGACGACGAGGGGTACATCTTACCCAACATCGCCGCCATGCTTGCCGATGAGAAGGAGCGCAACGAGCCGCCTCCGAAGCTAAGGCCAGTTGGTCAAACATTGACCATATTAAATCTGGAAGACAATTGTGACGAGTTGTACGTCACGATGAAGAAGAGATACAAAGCCTTGAAGGCCATGATGCAGGTAAACATTCCGTCTTTATATACATACTAGTCCCCGGGCATTACGTTGTGCTTTGACTAAGCCGACGTAATGGCCTTTCTTTAATGGTGATAAAGACTCAGTCCCCAAGCCCATTGTAGCCATACCTTATTGCCTTTGCCTTTCTTACTTACTACTACCCTTGCCCTAGCAGAGCAGTGAGCAACTTACATGCGATCTATGGTACTCACTGAGTAACCAAAGGCAAGTGCTCAAGCAAGCCGTCGCCGAAAATAAGGCGAACAAAGGTAAATGTTGTTCTTTCACATGCTCACTGCCCTAGCAGAGCAGTGAGCAACTTACATGCGATCTATGGTACTCACTGAGTAACCAAAGGCAAGTGCTCAAGCAAGCCGTCCCCGAAAATAAGGCGAACAAAGGTAAATGTTGTTCTTTCACATGCAATGTGACTTTTAGTTCATTTTAAGACATAAGATGCTCAACACATGCAATGTGTTTTTGCGCAGCTGTTGTGGCGAAGGCAAAACAGATCGTCAGCGAGACTGGCGATATAGAAGTGGTGAGGCGGGAAAACGCCGCCTTGTTTAAGCAACTGGAGGAGAACCGAAAGACGGCCGAGGCCAATCTTAAAGCCGTTCAAGACAGCGCTGCTGAAGAGCAGGACAAACTGAAGGCAGAACTTCTGGAACTGCAACGACAGGCTGAAAAGAATGGGCTCCTAATCCAGAGCTTACAAGGTCGTCTTGAACGCCAAGCTGATGAGAGCACCACCATTGACGAGAAACTGCTAAGTAAGCCTTTCTTCTTTTTACTTATCACACTTTCTGTTACTTTTCGCCTTTATTCAAACACTTCAGTGCGCCTTAATTTTTTCCATTCCTCCCTTCCTCAGTTCCAGCTGGATTTGGGGAAAGGCTTACCTCTGAGACGCGCCTGGAGCTTATCTTGGAATGTGGCGAGATTGTGTCAGGGCTGTATGCTGCGGGAAGAGACGTTGTTGCCAACATCTTCCCAAAACAGCTGCCCCAAGTGACAAACACCAGCAATTTGCTGCCACTTCTTCAGAACTACGTCCCAGAGGTTGGTAGCTCCTTTCCCTCCTCCTTTCGTTCAACAACAACCACTGCACTAATAACTAGGTTGGTAGCCGCCATGTAAAGTAGCATCGGCTCTTGTGGTAGAGGAGACGCTAATATTGGTGCTGAAACTAAGGCGTCTTTTAACTGTGCTAAGGCTGCATCTGCCTCTTCAGTCCAGACGAACGTCTTAGTTTTCTTCAACAACCTGTATAGGGGTAAAGCTTTATCCCCAAGCCTACTAATAAATCGGCTTACAGCTGCTGCAGATCCTGCGAGCCTTTGGACATCTTTAAGACAAGTAGGCTTTTTGATGTCCATGATAGCTCGAATCTTTTCTGGGTTAACCTCAAGACCTCTTTCTGAAACAATGAAGCCTAAAAGTTTTCCTGCTGGGACGCCAAAAAAGCATTTTCCCGGATTTAGCTTCATGTTATATTTTCTCAAGTTATCAAAGGTTTCTTGAAGGTCAACGATGAGATCGCCGCGTTTTCGCGACATAACGGCAATGTCATCGACATAAGCGTGAACATTGCGGCCTATTTGATCGTGTAGGCAACGTTGTATGCACCGTTGGTACGTTGAGCCAGCGTTTTTAAGCCCGAAAGGCATAGTTATGTAGCAAAACGTTCCGAAAGGTGTGATGAAGGAAGTCTTAATTTGGTCAGACTCCTTCATCTTAATTTGGTGGTAGCCAGAGTAAGCGTCCAAAAAGCATAGTAATTCAGAACCTGATACAGCATCTACGACCTGATCAATTCGCGGCAATGCGAAGGGGTCTTTAGGACAGGCTTTGTTTAAGCCGGTGAAATCTATGCACATGCGCAAGTCTTTCACGTCCTTCTTAGGTACTAATACAGGATTTGCTAGCCAATCTGTGTGGATAACCTCTCTAATGAAATTAGCGGCACTAAGCCGAGCTACCTCTTTTCCTATTGCTTTTTCTTCTCTGGACCGAAGCGACGAAGACCTTGTTTTACTGGCTTGGCACCTTTGGCGACATTAAGGCTGTGCTCGGCAAGTTCCCGGGGTACTCCTGGCATGTCTGATGGTGACCATGCAAAAATATCCCGTTGCTCACGGAGGAACTTGACGAGCGCGCCTTCCTATGCGTCACTGAGGTCCGCGCCTATGTTCGTCGTCTTGCTTGCATCAGCGTTGTCCAGCACGATCTTCTTCGAGTTTGAGCTGGCCTTGAAAGTGACATCCGAGGCGCAAGGAGGCTTCTTACCATCCGGCATTTCATTGGTGTTAACTTCTTTCTTGTACTGCTCCAGCTCTTCCTTGCTGATGACTGCTTCTGCTAAGACGGCGTTTCCTGCTTCGCATTCCTTCGCCTTCTTGAAGTCGCCATTGACCGTGATGACGCCGTTTGGTCCAGGTATTTTGAGCTTGCTGTAGATGTAACACGGGCGTGCCATGAATTTGGCAAAGGCTGGGCGGCCAAAGATTGCGTGATACGCACTTTTGAATTCCACCACCTCAAAGGCAACTTCCTCAGTCCTATAGTTTGTTTCGTCACCGAAGGTAACGTCTAAGACAATTGTTCCCATAGAACTGGCCTGCCTGCCTGGCACTATGCCGTGAAACTTGACTGTGCTATGTTTTAGCTGTGTCTCAGAAAGGCGCATGCGCTTTAAGGTTTCAAGATAGAGGATGTTGATGCTACTCCCTCCATCCATAAGCACCTTAGAAAGCCTGCATTGCTGCACAATTGGGTTTACAACGAGCGCGTAATTCCCTGGGTTCTGTGGAATATGATCAGGATGATCGTTGCGGTCCCATGTAATGGGGTGCTCGGACCAGTTGAGATACTGGGGAACCTCTGGCATAGTGGCATTGAGTTCCCTCCAGGCTGCCTTTTCCTTTTTGGCCGAAGGAGTGGCAAGGAAAGTGACAAGGCTTGTTTCGACCCTTGGAAACTTGTTGCTCCTCTTGTGCTTTGGCTCCTGATCTTCCGGCTCCGAAGCACTTTCCTCGTTGTCCTTCTGCTCTTTCTTGTCTTTACGGTTCTTGCGCTTGAACTGTTTTGCCTTGAAGCCAGCGTCCGGATCCTTCTTGATATCATCGTTAAGGCGGCACTGCCTGTTGGTATGGGTGCATTTGCCAAGCTTGCTATGATGGGCACAAGGTTCATCTTTGATGTCGTCATAGGTGATTTTAATGGGTCTTGACCCTTGACTGTCATCGCCTTCTTCTGCCATCTGCTAGCCCCGCTCTGGCCACCCTTCTTATTGGCAAAGGCTACCTCCTTTGATGGTCCTGGCGCATCGTTGGCTTCTTCTTTTTCCGGCTTTGATTGTTGTTTCGCTTTTCCGGGTTAACAGCTATGTCCATGCGCAGATCACCGTCGTCAGCTCGAGCGTCGTCTTCTGCTGCAGCGTAATTGTTCGCGCTGTCTAAGAGCTCGCCGAGGTGTTTGATGTTTTGGCTGGCTAACATATATCTCATCATGTTGCCTTTCTTCAGGCTGTTCATAAAAGCATGTATGGCCTGGATCTCAGAAACGTCTTCGCATGCATTCTTTGTCTCTGTCCATCGAGCTATGAAAGCTCTGCTTGACTCCCCCTCCACTTGAGCGCACTTTAGTAGATCTGAGTAAGCCTTTGGACGTTTGTATGTGCATGAGAAGTGTTGCATGAATGTTTTCTGCATGTCTTGCCAATTGTGGATACTCTTTTCTGGCAAAGTGTCGATCCATAACCGGGCCGTTCCCTCCAACATGAGTGGAAGAAAACGTACAGCTGCGTTGTAATCACCGTCATTAATACCAACGGCGTGGATGTAATCAGGCAGCCATATGTCCGGTTTGTCAATGCCATTGTACTTGTCCACAATTTTCTTGACATTGCCTAGCGAGGATGGGAGTTGCACCTTGCGAATCGCCGGTCCAAAGCACACAGGGCCCAGGTAAGACTCCTCTTTGGCCGCTTTAATCTCATCGAGACGGATGCGGGCATCTGAGATATGAGTGTTTTCCCTGGCTGGTCCTTTGTTGGATTGGCTACGCCTTGGCTCCTCCTGACGGCTTTGGCGATGAGGGGAGCGAGAGCGAGATCGCCTTTGAGGCGGATCTCTGTTGCCCCTGTTTCCTTCGTCTCTTGCCCGTGCTGCGGGCGGAGGTGGCATGTTAAGCCGGTCACTCCCACGCCGTGCGTCCTTCCCCTTGTCTTGATCTCTTTCACGGCGAGGCGGATCATTCTTCTTATGGCGTGTGTTATCCTTTTGCCGGTGGTCGTCCTTGCCTTTGTCACTATGGCGATTGGACCCAGTCTTTGACTCATCCCTGTGCTTGTCAGGAACTTTGTCCTTCCTGGGTTCCTTACCCTTATTGCCATGGCTACTGGAACCAGCTGGTTCCTCTGGATCTCCACCGCCGGCAACGGCTGTCTTGCAAAGACGCGTGTCGTCCGCCAGTTTTGAGTTTGAGTCCGCCTTAGCCTGCTGCTCTACCGCCTTTTCGATGAGCATTTTAGAATAATGGTGGCGCTCTTCAATTGGAACTGCTTCGTCTCCCATGATTTCCCTGGCCGCCTCTAGGTTTTTGGCCGGGGTGGAGAAGAATATGACTCCATCAGGGTTAACTCTGAAAGAGTATTTCTGCCAAGGCTTTAAAGGCTTTTGGGCAGAAGTCTTCTCGAAGTTTCCCTGCAGATCCCGATGCAGAAGAGGGTCACGTATACTTCGTATTTTGCGGAATTTCTCAACATCGCGCTCACGCTGGTACTCTTCCTCTTCTAGAGCCTTTCCAACTAGGATTAACTCTTTTTCCTTGTTCAGGAGGGACAACTTATACTTGATGTTGACTTCAGTCTCAGCCAGGAGCGCTTTCCGTCTTTCCTCAAGTTCAACCGCGGTTGGATTTGGTCCCAAAGGTGTTTTGAGGAGCTCCAATGCGCGCATGTGTTCCTCCTTTGACCGCTCCAGGTCTTCTTCAATAGGCGCAGCCGGGGGAGGCCTTTTAGGGTCCAGCACATCCTCTGGCTTTTCCGCCTTGTCACCAATGTGTTTGATGCTAGAGGAAACTTCAGCCTCGTCTGGCTTAGCCGCGGCCGCACCATCCTTCAGAGCTATCTGTGCCGGGAAAGTCATTAAGACTTCGTTTGGATCGGATGAGCCATAGCCTCGCGCGGCAACCTGTGCTGCGAAGTCTTCCTCCTTATGCTCATCGAGATCTGAATCTTCCGCCATTGGAGCGGTGCCATCAGATCCGGCTTCTGAGTCTGCTCCTGTCTGTAAGGCAGGTAATATTGACTCAGGGTCAGATTCGGCCGGCTTAGGGCCAGATGCGTCAATGACACCGACAAAGCGAGAGGCGGGCTCCATAAGCTCATAAGAGCTGGAGTCAGAATCGCTTTGGGTATCAGAGTCACTCAGATCGCGATAGACAAAGGCCTGATCCGATCTGTGTTGTTGCTCGATTGCATAATCGATGGGGTGGTGGGTGGGCCAAAAGGCGGCGGATCCCCTGGGGAATCCATACGCCTCAGCCGTAAAACCCATGAAGATGTTGATGGTGCCGAAGGGGACGACGAAGCTTGACACCAGTGCGTCGTTTGCTGAGACGTAGGACCCGTCGTCTTCGATGCACCCAAAGTTGTTGATGATGCGGGCGCGACCAACTGCCATAGTCTTGCCGATCTCGCCCAATGCTCCCGCCTGAAACAAAACTCCCGACGCCTTGGGCCCCACGGTGGGCGCCAACTGTCGAGGTATTGGTAACGCGGAACTACTAGAAGTATTCATACGTACCGTAGAGGAGGCGGGGAAGAACGTAGAGGGTTCCAGTGACGGGATTGCACACACGATCTTACCCAGCTTCGGATCTCACGACGGTGGCGAGATCCTACGTGCTGCTATAATTCACTCAAGGAGAATATGTGTACAGGTTACAATGAGGTTGTATGCGTGTGCCCTAAGGCCGCTGGAAGGCTGGCTTATAAAGGCGCCAAGCCTTCCCCTACAAGGAAAGCCTTAACCGACCTAGATCACGAGTCCTAGACTAACACGGTAACAAACCCTAGCTTGCTCCCTAAGGCGAACGCAGCCAGGCCTTCGTCTTGGACTTCACTAAGCCAGCCCAGAGCTTATCCTTGCGCCTAAGCCCATGAGGCCTTCTCCATTAAGCCCTCCGGCTTTATCTGACGGGCCTCCCTGGTGGGCCAGGTTTTATCCACCGTGGCAGGTATACCCGTTCGGCATAACCTCCACAGCTTCCATGTTAATTTGCTCATTTGACTTGGATTTGTTACTTGCAGGTTTTGGTTTTGTTGGATTTTGGCTCAAGGATTTGTCTGCACTTAATTGTTTTTGATGCATCATGTAATAGGCAGTTTCAAATATCTCATTTTGCATAGGTTACACCAATCCTGTTGAAGATGTAATGACCTGGGCGTATACCAGGGTTGCTTGCCAACCTCTACTAAATGGTGTAGCTGGAGGTTACTAAGAACTCCCAGTTTCTTTGGCCATACATGCATGGTGGGTAATTTTTTTTATAAATACATATTGTAAATACCTCTTTAGTGACAGGCAAAACAAACTTACTGCGTTTTCTTCTGTCGGTGCAGAAAAAATTGGCACACTCAAACTTCTCTGAGAAGCATTATTAAGCTTTTGCTGATGACATCGGTAGAACTATAGAACGACTTTGTTCTCCAGTTAGCTTTGTTGAGAGCATCTTCAGGTTGAAGCTTTGTTCTAGTGTTGTGTTCCTCCATCCACCTCAAGAAGCATTTCAAGCAGCATTATCTGAACAAGTTATGTGGGCTGGAGCTCGTATGTGTACGCAACAAGAGCTTTTTTGTTCTCTTCATTTTGGCTGCCATATGCAGTTCTTTGCTCAGGGAAAGCATTAACCCGAGCAGTGAAGGGAAATGGTAAGTAAGCTTATAGTATCCGTAATTCAGCACATATGAATTTTCCATAGGTAATTAAGTATATCCTTCGAGTCTTTCCCAAGTGTATTTTAGTTATGTCTTCTTCTCATTATGTGTTAGGTTGAACTTGCAAAATATTATTCAGATGGATTTAAATCTTCGAAGGCTGCTTATAAAAGCGAATGTCCAGACTAACTATTATAAATTTCAGTTGCCGGTTTGCCAAGAAATATATAAAGCGATTACTCATAAGACATACTTTTAATCCAGGAGCAGGAGTGTATTTATACAGCATGATATAACTCACCAGTTTCTTCATAATTTTCTCTAGAAGGATTATTAGCTAATCAGAATTGCTGGTACTCGAGTACTTGATATGTTTACTGAGTTGCATCTTGAGTAAATTCAGCTCAATCATGGACTTACCTAACCTTATTTTTTGTTCTCCACCTGTTGCTCGCCTTTGCATGGCTCTTAATATTAGTGCCCTGTGTAGACGACCTTCTTGCACACTTAAAATTCAGTGTTCTTGATGCAAAATGGATCAGACGAAGTAATTGCATAGCATTCTCTTTAGGAGTTGGAGCCCTCATAATCCATTTAGAGAAATTATATGGAAAGAAAGAAAAGGTTAGTGCAGTTCGTTAACCATTTTTTCTGCCCTGTTCGGGCTGAATTATGTGTTGCCTTTTTTTGTTTGCTATGTGCTTGCCTTCATTGGGTCCTGGATACATATATGTGAACTTTTGCAAAGCTGCACTTGCCATACAGAGTTCTTCGAAACAATGTTGGAGAGTCTGATCTAACTGCTGAACACTATATGTTTATTGGCCAATTATTATTTATTGCCCTTTGAGATGGTCACAGAATCAATATTTTTAGAACTTCGTCGTCTTTGTATAATCTACGAAAACATGCATTCTGCTTAGGTTTTACAATATAATATGCTATTATTTTATCCAAATTAAACATCAAAACAAGTATACACTATTAACAGTTTAGATAGCTCATTCTTCCTGTATAGAGGTGTGGGGACCCCGGATCAGCTGTCCGAAATTCCCTTGTGCCTACAACATCAGCGATCCCATGATCAGTGTGTCGCTGAGCACAATCAAACTTGTATCGAAAGAACATCCATAAATACCGAATCATAATACTTACTTGATTGAAGTAATACTTCTTCAATAGGTTCTTGCAGCGGAATCACCAAACAACGTGGAGCCCAAGTCATTTGCCAAAACACCTACAGGCAGCTGACTGGGAAGACGGCCTAGTTCGCAAAGACGTCGACGAACTCTCAATCTTCAGCATACTCCTCATCTTCGGCGTAGGTCTTCTCGTTGAAAATCTGGACATTGGAATACCCAGGGACACAGCCATGAGTACAATTACGTACTCGCAAGACCACCACCAGGTTTAAGTTTTCATGGTAATGCAATAAAAGCGTTTTCGAAAACTGGGATAGCTGCTATATATGGCTATAGGGCTTAATTTTCGCAAACGATGCTTTTAGACATAGAGAATACAACATCTCTATATCTTTGTTGAAAAAGGCATTTGGAGATATAATTCTCCTTCTTTTAGAAATGGCAGAAACCATTTCCACGTTTGAAAACACTTTTTGTAACACTTTTTCGAAACACTAGAAATTGGGGCGTGACAGATTCTTCCCCCCTTAAAAGAATCTCGTCCCGAGATTCCTAAGCGGGTACTAAAAGAGTGCAAGGACAAACAGAGTGATGCTTCTTCATCATCCGAGGTTGCTGATCTCCAACGGTTTTTGCTTACGGGTAAGGCGTCTGACTCCTCCTGGAAGGCTTTGGTTTTTGCTGATGGTGTCTTCATGGTGGGCGATGCTGACTCGCATTCTTGATGGGTTGACCTTGAATACTCCAGGCTTGGGGCGCAAAGAACAACTTGTCAAAACTTCCTAATAAACTAGTGTATGTCTTCCCCCTTAAAAAGGAACCTTGACGGGTCATGTTGAAGACTGAAACTGGTGTTGACTTGGAGGTAATGTTTTTCTTGAATAACCTGACGACCTCTAACACGGTTGTTCTTCCTTGGGGCTTGAAGTTGGAGTAGTTAACGCGCCAAGGGATAGTTGACTCTCGGATGGTTAGAGTTAGGGACACAATACTTGCAGGCCTCGCAGGTTGCGTCAAGTTAGAGACTAGACTCTCTCCAGCTTCTGGTTAGTTGAAGATGCGAAAAGCTTCATGCTGCGTCAAAGCTTGCAGGGTAATTGATGTTGGCATGCTGATGAACGGTCTGGACCAGGCTACTTTGGGGAATGGGTGTAGATCTCCCGCCTTTGTCTTCATTTTGTAATTCTGTGAGAATCGTAGTTAGAGCCGCATTTAGCTACACTCTGGCTTCACGGGGGCGTCAGGTCTGTAGACTTGAGTAACCTTTAGTTATTACAAGAGAAATGTCAGAATCGTCTATCCACCTCTCTGGTTGCTTGGGGGTTTGTAATGTCGATATGCAGGTGCTTCCCCCCTTTGATTCTTCTTGGTGTGCTGTTGGGTATATATTGTCTTCGCGTTTGCGTATGGTGATTTGCCATTGGTAGCTTATTGGCTTGAGGGCTTCATAAACTACTTTAGTTCTCCTCTCTAGTACTTTTTCTCCTTAGCAGGGCTTCGGATGAGGGAAAGTTAGCAAAATACTTGTTAGATGTTAATCAAGAGTTAACCAAGGTAAGTTACTGTTGTTAGGTTTAGAATTCTTTGGTTCGTGTTGTGAGATACGGCTCACGTATTCTCGGCTTTGGCCTTGAATCTTCAACTTCCTTGATGGTGTTTGACATTCTAGTTTGAAGCAGAGCATGAAGACCGGTAGCTGATTTGCATGCTAGATTGTAGAATCCTGCCTTCCCGGGTTGGAGCTGAGTATCTTCGGTATCTTGCATTTTCCACTAGTAGATGAAATGGTTGAGGCGGAAAAGTTTTTCCGAAAAGCTTCCTAGGTCAGGTTTTTGTTAGGGTGCAAAACTGTAACTAGGGTCATAGGCCAAAAGATTTTGCAAAAAGCGCAAACATGTTTTTCGTCAAGACAAAGTGTGGTTACTTGTGTTACCAGCAAGGCGTGATTGTGGAACTTCACAAAAAGACATTACACAAACAACACTCAAACAAGGAACAAACACAATCAAAGAACAAGCAAGGTACATTTAGTACCAATGGCGTCTAAAGCTCGGGTAGATGGGTTTAACTCAAGAAGGCAAGTGGGCATATCCTAAGCATCCTATGGGTCTGGGTCAGCCATGTTTGTTGAGGGCTTCGTGTCTTTAACTTCTAGGCAGTTTGATGTCATTGAGCTTGAAACTTGGTAGGGTCTTCGTATGTCGAAGATTTTCTTCACCTTGTCGAAGTAGGAAACTTTGGTGGTGAGATCCCTTCAATCTCAAGGTGGTAGCCGATCTTTTTTCTCCACACAGAAATCACCTTGATGTTGGAGTCGCGAGAACGAAACTTCTTTTCTTCAGGGTACTATCTAATTAGGTCTTACATGGGTTCATCGTCCAGTATGCATGTTTGAACGAGGAAGAGATAATAAAAAAAACCTTTAGAAAATATTAAAAATAGAGAGGTTAGACTTAGAAATATTTGAGAAGGTGAGAAGAAGGAAAATCATTCTGGGACTTCCCTAGAGAAAATTTATTTTTCGTAGTAATAGGTTTTTACCAAAATATTTCATTCCTAAGCTAACGTCCATGCTAACTAAGGTCTCCTACAGTCAGGATGGCTCTGATACCAAGTCTGTGGGGACCCCGGATCAGCTGTCCGAAATTCCCTTGTGTCTACAACATCAGCGATCCCATGATCAGTGTGTCGCTGAGCACAATCAAAATTGCATCGAAAGAACATCCATAAATACCGAATCATAATACTTACTTGATTGAAGTAATACTTCTTCAATAGGTTATTGCAGCGGAATCACAAAACAATGTGGAGCCCAAGTCATTTGTCAAAACACCTACAGGCAGCTGACTGGGAAGACGGCCTAGTTCGCAAAGACGTCGACGAACTCTCAATCTTCAGCATACTCCTCATCTTCGGCGTAGGTCTTCTCGTTGAAAATATGGACATTGGAATATCCAGGGACACAGCCATGAGTACAATTACGTACTCGCAAGACCACCAGGCTTATGTTTTCATGGTTGTAACGTCCCGGGGTTTTCCCCAATTAGATTTGTTTGTTTTTTTTTTTTTTTTTTTTGCATCATCATGTCATCATGCATCTTGTTATCACCTTGCATGTTTTGCTAAAGAACTAAAAAATATTATTTTGGCAAACCCTATTTTAGTTTTTGCAAATAATAAATCCTTCTCCCTCTCTTTCTATTTTAAATAACCCAAAATAATATATTTGGGAATAATTGCAAAACTATTTGAAATCAAAATTAAAGTTTTGTAAGTTATTTTGTAAAGGTCTTGCCTCTCTTTTTCCTCTCTTCCCTAATTTATTTTCCCTCTTGTTCTCTCTTTTATCTATCTTTCTCTCCTTTTATCCCTCTATTTCTCTCTTTATGTAGAAAGGAGAAATTCCCATGAATTCTTATCAGGCCTGGAGGGCAACTTCTGGCCCATCTTCTCCCAACCCAAACCGAAGCAGCCCATCACTCCTTCTTCCTCCTTTACACGTCACCTGTACAAACAACCTCCACACCATCTGATCGACATGGAGCCGCTCGATGCGAGTCGTACCAGCGCCTCCTATCCTTTATAACCACCACCCCGGCACCTCCCTAACCCTAGCCTCGACCCTCCTTCCTCCCAGCGCCGCCACCATCTCCCTCCCTTTCTTCCTCCTTTTGTTTCTTCCCCAGAGCGTGAGCACGCGGCCGTCGCCACTGCCGTCACATGGCGCCACCGCCGTGAACCACCTAAATCCCAGCCGCCTTGTCCTGGAGGTCCCTTGAGGCGTCCTCTTCCTGATCATCACCTCGAATCCACCTCTCCCTCCTCTATTTCCCGGGTACGAGCTCGTCCAGATCCTACGCCGGAGCGCCATGGCCGTTCACCGTCATGATCACCGTCCGTACACGTCGAACCGAGCCTCGCCAAGATGTCCAAGAGGTGCGCCATCGTCGACTACTTGCGGATCAGGAAGGAGTGGAGCTGGAACGCGAAGGATCGTCGCCAACAAGGTCTTCTTCCACGACGTCGTCCGTCCGCGGGAACTCCAAGTCCGCCGTCCGTCTACGTCGTCTTCGTCGCCGGCCGACGTCTTCGAGCTTGAACGCCTACACCAAGAACCCCAGGGTGAGCTTCTGGTTCCATCCCCGCATCCCTTCTTCCAATCCGTCTCTGTGGCCATCGTTCCGCTCGAATCCGAGCTTGTTCGCCATGACCGTGCGGTGCAAAGCTGGGAGCTTGCACGTCGTGCCTTTTCCTACTCCTCCTGCTTCGCTCTCCCTGCACACACCAGCACCAAGATGCACTCTCCTGCAACCTCGGGCTCGCGCATTCGCGCGTGAGCACTAGCAGCAGCCGCTGCCGATCTCGTCCTGGTCGCACGTCTCGCAACTGAAGGCTGCAACTTCCCGGTCAAAGTTCAGTTAACGTCGCTTCTTTCTTCATACAGTCGCCTCCGAATCCAAACACAAACCGAGTAGTAGCCCAGTGGTTGCACGCTCTACTTCTGAACCCAGCTGATCCCAAGTTCGAATCCACCCGAGGCTAATAAATCCAGCCTTTTTCCCTCTCTTGTCTATTTTTCTTTTATCTTTTTAGGAAATGTGCAAATCTTGTTTATTCATATCTTTTGTTTTATAAATCTAAATAATACAAGTTATATATGTATTTTTATCAGAGAAATGCAAGGGATATTAATATGTCATCCATACTCTTGTTTGCATCATCTAGCCTGTTGCTTATTCGTCTTTTGCATTATCACCTAAATAACTAATATGGAATGTGTTGGGGTAATTAATTAATTATTGTCCTATTCCATTTAATTTGTGTAGCACACCCTGCCATGTCTCACATGCTAATCAACATTTAATTTTGTGGCTAGATAAATAACTTGAACCTTCTAATTAATTGTCGGAATCCTGGTTCCGCTGAATTTGGCTTAAGTTGCATCTTGCCATGTCATGCATCATATCCTGAACATGCTGGATCTTTTGCCGTAGTTGTAAGATGCATCTTTTGCGCTTCCAGTGTTTGTTGCTTCTTCGCGATAAGACGTTGAGATGATGTGAGCAACGACAAGTTCTGCTACCCCTACCGGTGTTTCCAGGCAAGCTTTGCTCACTTGCTACCATTACATTGTCTTCCATTCCTGCCGTTGATCTATGCTATCCTTATGTTACGATGCTTGTGTCACGATCCTATATACATGTTTACCATGCAGCCTCATACAGCCTTATCCCCACATCCTATTACCTTGTTGCTTGTTTACCTGTTGGCCTTGCGAGTCGTAGTTGCATGCTTAGGTCTGTTGTTGCAAGTCTGTCTTTTCTTATGTATCACCTGCTTAGTATGATAGTTTGGTTCACTTACTTAATATGATGATAATGTTTGTGGGTTATAACTAAATGATAAGGCACCCGGTGGAAGGCCAATGCGTTGGTGTTTTGTTCTGCTGAGTGTCGCCCTAGGAACTCAGTTCTTGTCCTCTTATCCAAGTACGAGCGCACTATCCACATGTGGGGTCCATGGGAACCCCCTTGACTTAGTACCGGATCTATTAGCTTGTCCAGGAGCCACAACTAGTTCGGGCTTTCCATTTGCTCATATGCATGTGCATGAGACTTGATTGATGATGAGAGGTTCGATGATATGGGGGGACATATAGGTGCGGTGCGACACGAAGTGGACCTTTCCTACTGTGGTCTGTTCCACCTAGTGCGTAGACGCAAACGATTGAGTCCGCTATGGAGGTATCGGCCGGACTCTGGACGCGGGTAACAACTCAGATGGGTGGCTCCCTGGACTTGTTGGTAGTGAAGAGAAAACGTCTTGTCGCGACATCCTGCCGACACACCGACGGAAGTGTGTTACTCATGGGCATTAAGGGTTGAACGTGCGTGTGGCTTAACAGTAGTGCACCCCTGCAGGGTTAATCTTTTCGAGAAGCCGAGTCCGCGGTTATGGACAACTTGGATCGGATGCTGGCTAACAAGATCATACACAACTTACACCTAATGATTCTAATTAACTTGACTAGTAAGTTAGACTTACTTTCACAATAAGATGTAACTAAAATTTGACAACTGTGTGAGTTTCCCTTGATTGCTTCCTCATACTTGGTTGAGGGGGTGAATCTGGGAAGTGTTATGTTTGGTGTTAGAAGCTAGTTGGTTCCGATGCGCTCTCTTATCCCTCTCCAGTAGACGGAAGTTGTAGAGTGTCTCTATAGGTTGTTTAGTGCTGCTGCTGCCGCTCAGTCCACCTCCCTTACTTTTGGTAGTCTTTGTGTTGGTATCTTTTGAGCATTGCTTGCCAGGCGGTTGTGCCTGACCCATCTTTGGGTTGTACTCTTTTGTGCAGTCAACAGGTTTGAAGTCTGACGACGTTAGCTTGGGTATCCTCCGGCTCGGCCTGGGCAGGGATATGGACGCCATGGTTATCTCCAGGACTCTTAGTCCAATTTGTATCTTGTCCGTAGTCGGACACCCTTTTGCTTCCGTTGTGTTTTGGATCTTTGTAATGTATCAGTTGTTTTCTGACTCGTTTGAGTCGTTCTTGTATATATATATCTCCTTCTGTTGTTGTTGTGGATTCTTTTCGTGAACTGTTGTAATGTTATCACAATTCCACCCACATAACGCGCATGTTTCGGCGTGCACGTTATGTCTGGTGGGCGACCTAAAATCGTTATTATGCGGATTTTTGCGGGATCGCTTAATTCTGCATAGTACCGATTTTGGGGCGTCACAATGGTAATGCAATAAAAGCGTTTTCGAAAACTGGAATAGCTGCTATATATGACTATAGGGATTAATTTTCGCAAACGATGCTTTTAGACATATAGAATACAACATCTCTATATCTTTGTTGAAAAAGGCATTTGGAGATATAATTCTCCTTCTTTTAGAAATGGCAGAAACCATTTTCACGTTTGAAAACACTTTTTGTAACACTTTTTTGAAACACTAGGATAGGGATGCCCCTTTTTTCCTTTCCGGGTTCCGACTGCTGACTCCCCGAGACCAACCATCTTCTCCCAAAATCCGTACCTCCCAGGTACCTCCTTGATGCCTCCTTTTTCTTTGCCGAAAACAGTTTTTTTTAAACATAAAAGTGCCCATACGCCTAGATCGGGGGCCTTTCCAACCGTCCATGACCGAGGACTCGACTATTCGAATATATTTACATTCTGCAGAGGTGGTACACTTTCACCACAAGATTCGGATGGTCTGATGTGGATTAACCACGGACTGTACAGAGACAGCATGCACACATCAGACGGCCGATCCTTACTTCCACTATGTCAGTGCTAGTATAAGAATATCCTCTTCGAGTGGGTTTGTTCTCCCCGGCACCGAGTGAGCTAGCCGTATCGATCCGGTTTCCCTAGCCTCACACCGCCATGACAGGAGACCCACCGTTGCTTCCCGGTGGCACACGAAGTCCACACTTTGTATGCCCATTCCCTTGCAGCATTCGGTTCCGGGGACTCTAACCCCTTCTAGCCAATTGAGGAGTATTCGAATACTAACACCAACAAGTTTCTGCTAAGCCCCGTGCCCATTTTGAGGTAATGTGGTTTTACGGGTTAATTGTTCGGGCGGCCGCTAGGGCTGTACTTTGTTTTTCAAAAACATCTCCACTGCCGACTGCTCCCAGCAGCTCGGGTTTTCGCAAACTCACCGAATGCTCCCATCACTTCGGGTTTTCTTAAACATCACCATTTGCTCCCAGCAACATGGATTTTTATAAAACACTTTCTCGCCGATCGCTCCCAGCGACTCGGGTTTTTCCTTCAGAAATATTTTCATCAAATCCAGACTCCCATCCTAAAGTTTGAGGTAAGGGTATACGGATATGCTACTAGAGAATATAATTTTCTTGATAGCGCCTTCAGTAGAAGGCTTCTCAAGTAGGAACTTATTTTTACAAAACCTATTATATACTAGTAGATATATATTTGGCCAAACAATCATTTTTGGAAAATAGTTTTGGGGTGACAAAATGCCACATAAAGGATAAAACATGCATTATTTTATTTGAAAACAAGACATGCTTTGTACAAATAGTAGTAGTTCAATAGGGTGTTGAGGTGGCTTGCCTGGCTTGGTAATATGTCCTTGGTCTCGATCTTGATGTTCCTCAGGTTCACTCCTCACTTCCAGTTTCTTCCCGATCGTATCTAACGTCGTAAACAGAGAAAGGAACAACACTCAAAATACAAGACAATGCCACAAGGACATAACAAACAGCAAGCATTGCACAAGACACTAAGCTCACAACCAAAAGCAAACAATTTACTTAGTTATACAACAACAAGCATCAAGTCCATACAGCTAGGACAAACAACAAACACACCTAAGAAAGTATACACAACAACCCTAATAGTTAAATAGGTAGTTCTAACTAAACACTAAAACAGAACACCCTTTAGGGTGATTAGGTAAAAAACCAAGGGCTGCTACAAAATTTAAGGGAATACATCAGACAAAAGTACCTTAACAAGCAGGCATTACCACAAGCGTTAAGCACACTCACATGTAAGCATGCTACTAGGTCTAGGGACATATACTATTAAGTAGTTAGGCAACCAACAAAGTTTCACAACACTGCTCACACAAGTTAATGACTAGGAGTTAAGGTGCAGGTGGGTTATTTAATAGAACACCATGAACACTACTGCAAAGGAGCGCGTTGACAACAATCTAAACTAACAAAACTACTAACAATACAACAAGAAGGGTACACAATATTATTATCTAACAAACATGTTTGGCAACCACAACACTATTTATTAAACTACACCTATGGTTAGGGTAGCGATTAGGCATCTACTAGGTATCACTACCAAGCAATGACAAGCAACAATAATCAAACAACAGTCGGAAGGAGGGGTCGAAGGACTTCCGGGGTCAAAGCCAGGAACTTTGATCCGTAGAGGTAGTCGTCGTCGTGGAAGTAGTCGTCGCCGAACCGGACATCGTAGTTTGTCGGTGTCGTGGAATTAGACGAAGTGGTTGTACTCGAGTTGTCGTGGTACGGTTTTGTCGACGGTCGGGGTACACGGTGCCGTGGCAGACTTGTCGTAGAACAGGAGAGGCATCGGTCGGATAAAGACAAGCGCCGGAGGGGAATCCGTTGGTCGGAGACATGCTCCGGAAGGGAACCGGGAGACACCGGGAAACATCGGGAGACATCGGGAAGACATCGGGAAAATGTCGGGAACCATCGGGGAACATCGGGCAGACATCGGGAAGACATCGGGAAAATGTCGGGAAACATCGGGGAACATCGGGCAGACATCGGGAAGACGTCGGGATCGTCGGGATCAAATCCGTTGAACGAACGGAGGGATCCGTTGGACGGACTCACGACATTGGAACATCGTGAAACCGGAGACATCGGGAACACGGTATTGGGAACATCGGGAAACCACCGAACAGTGCGCGCACGGAAATCACTAGCGCGCGCAGGCTCACGGACACGCCGGGACGGACGTCGGGACGCCGGAACGGAAGGCGGACACGGAGACAGTGCGCGCGCCGACAGCGCAAGCGCGCTTTGCAGCACCTCGATGGGTGGACAGACACGGAAACAACGGGACACCGAAAATCCTGCAAGCATAACGACAACATCTGCATGGCAACAAGGGGAAACACAGCTACCACTGTGAGCCAGAGGTAGGACACGGGAGGCCGGAGGCGGGGTCGACGGCGCGGACTTCAACGACTGGCCGGAGCTGGGCCAGGACACGGACGGTAGGGCTCGGCCACGGGGATGGCGGCGCCGGTCGACGGGGAGGGGGCTGGGCAAGAGTGCCGGCGTCGGCTGCCATGGCAGAGGAGGCGAGGTGGTGGCGCCGGAGCGCGCAACTCGGGCCGGCGGCCACGGCAGAGGAAGGAGGGGCGCAGGCCGTGGGTGCGAGGGACGGCAGCACGGCGGCGGTCGACGGCCGAGTCGAGGCGCGATGACCTTCGGCTGGAGGAGGCGCAGGGGCGACGGGGTCGGGGCACAGCAGGGGCACGGACGGCGCAGGGCGGCCGGGGCCGGCCAAGGAGAGGGCGGCTACGGCGGTCGAGGACGGGGCACGAGGAGGAGAGCGAGGCGAGGAGGAGGAGAGCACGGGTCGGGTGTGTGCGTGCGTGTGTTGTGTGCGTTGGGTGTGTGGCTGAGTGGATAAGGTGAGAGGAAGGAGAGGATAGGGCCAAGGACCTGTTCGCGAGAGAAAAAGGAAAAAGAGAAGGTGGGAGGACTTGGATGCAAATAGAAGGAAGGAGAGGGAGGCGGCTGGGAGGAAACCCTAAATTTCCAGGGAAAACCCTAGGGTTTCAGTGGGGATAGGCTGTTGGGCTGGTTGGGCCTTTTTGGGCTGCTCTCCCTCACACAAAAACCTAATAAAAGAATTAAAAAAGTTGTTTTAAAAGAAGGTCTTGCAAAGTTTTCTTTAAGATTTTGTATAAGATAAACAAATATTTTTGAATAAAGTGGTCACATATGACCATAGGAATGTTGGGTAGTTTTGCTAAGAATTTTGGAAATACTTTTATTCACAAAATATTTAAAAATCCATTTCTAGCCTTTTGGTAAATAATTTGTAATAAATAGGAAAATGTTTTCAAAACAAATATTTTTGAAATGATAAGAGAGGGGATATAGTGGGGATCACAAAAGTGATTTTTAGTAAACAACTTCTTTGAAAAGTATTTTAGATAACTTTTGAAAACAAGGAAAACAAAAGGCTTATTTAATAAACACCAAAACTTGAATAGAATAAATTGGTATAACGACCAAGATAAGAACAATGGATAAATAAGATGTGAAACACCAATCATGAGGTTGGGTAAAAGAAGATTGTTTCGAGATCATAAAGAATGAGGAGTGATTGTATATAGGCTGCCCAGATAAGAGGGATATAGTCACTACAATGGAATGCCATTCAAAAGAACTTTGAAATAAGATGCTAGAGAGTTTAATAATAAACTCCCATAGCTGGATGGAAAGTATAGATAAAGAAGTTGAGATCCCTCATGGTGCCTTGATGAGAAGAACAAGATTTCCCACAAAGGCATGTCTCCAAAGTTGGAGGATTTCAGTAGCTGGGAAGATAGCCAAAGATAGGATTCTAACCTGATCACTACATAAAAGTCCTACTAATTGTAGGTTTCAAAATATCTAAGCCACACACAAATCCACAAACAAGCAAGTACAATCATTTCAAGATAAACATAGGGATGACCACACTCCTAGCAAGTCACAACAAGACAACAGGTGCACTCAAACAATTGTGTTTACAAACTAAATTCCAAAGTGTTTTGGTGAGTTGGTGATCAAACAAGATCATGACAATATGAGTTTAAGAGATTCTCAACTCATGAATTTATAATTTTCAAAAGGTTTTGATATAGAAAATATATGGGTGGTAATATACTTCCCACTTGCAATAGTTTTAAAAAAGGGTGTTGAAAACAGGAGTTTTTCAAAAAAAAAAAAAATATTGACAATTGAAAAAAATAATAAAGTTGAAAATAGGCAGGAGATATTATTTAGATCTCCATAGTTTTATAAACAGATAATTTTGCAAATACTTTACTTTCTCAAATCTTAGGACTTTAGGTAGTTGATAAAGTCAAATCATCTTTGAAAAAGAGTTTGGCCACAAATAAGATTAGAGAAGACATATGGACTATTTTTCTTGTCATGACATGATCACCAAGAGGTAGGGTTTAAGTAGGTTGTGCTCACAAGGTTACTATTAGGTGTTAACAAACACAACCAACAAGGTACCCAAAATCAAACAAAGCAAAAAGGGAAGTGAAACACAATCATCAGTGAAGCAACTTCAAAAAGTTTTTGTTGCCCCTGATTTTTGGCTATCTAACAACTGTGATTTTCTGGCTTCCCAAAATTGGGGCATGACAAGAGGTAGGTGAATACTTTCGTTCTAGACTTCTAAGTTCAAAGACTTATGCCATGTGCTCCTGTACAAGAGGATCTTGCAATTTCTATTTGATTGACTTGATCTTCAGAACATAGAATGTCGTATACATCGTCTGTATAATGTCGACCGGCTTGCAAGGGTTACATTAAATGTTTCCGCTTACCACTAAATGAATGTTAGTCAACATTCTCTTCTTGAAAGTATCCAACTTCTATTTTCCTGTTGTGAGTATATTTATCGTACTAATCGAAAATAAATTTGGTATTCTTTTAGGGCAATAAATTTGGAGTTTTTTTACGCAAATTTAGTATTCGCTCGCGGGATATGGCACGTGAATATGTTTTGCTATGCCCTGCAAACTTTTACACTTACTCTGAGGGCTCCGCATTAATGCAATAGGTTCAAATTATATGCTCACTTAGTGCTTTGTAAGTAGGTGTTCTTTTCGATAAACTCTGAAAGGAGACCAATTACAGCTTAAAATGTAATTGATAGATATTACTGACAACTTCTTTCTTGATTTTTTTGTGAGTAACTTCTTTCTTGATTTTAATCCTCGGTCCCGTTCACCTCTATATTTAAAATAGCGTTCTTGCTTCCAGTAGCTCTCATTACTTAGTCTTATCATGTATGGATGCAGGTTGGACGAAGAGCAAGCTTAAGTATTGTTTTTCTGGATTTAATCCTCGGTGCCACATATATCTCTATGCCAAGAACATATCACAACGAATTTGAACTGGTAACAAAAATATTCATTTCTGTCGTCACATCTTCAAAGGTAGTAATCTCACAATCGAATTTAATCGCTTCCATATTTTTTTCCAGGTGCCATTGTTCTCATAGTAAACATCATTGTTGGAGGCCAAGCCTGCCTCTTACGTTTGGTTTAATACTCGGATTTTTACTGCAGTCTATGCAAATCTGGAAGAACCTTCGAGTTTTTCTTTATGGGATATTTAGTTTAACTTCTTTCTTCAACTTACAATGCCATTTATTGTGAACTAAAGGTTAATTTGGTGCTTGGAAGCAATCAATTGTTCACCCTGATTCTCACATCAGATATGTATTACTTCTCTTCATCAACTCTCGGGCGCGGCTTTTATTAATCAATGATGTGAATGTGTTTGATTACCCTGTTAATCAAGATTTTATCACCTGTAGTCTTCATGAGTTGTCTTCATGAGTTCGGCTTTGGTTCATTCTCTAGAAACTGATGAGTTCGTACTTGAGTTGAAGGTATCACTGTACGATGTCATATGTAGTTCAGATGTTTTGACGTATATTCCCGTGTATGAAACAAATATAATAAGAAATGGCATATGTCTAAATCCGGTGAGATACTAAGCCACATGTTGATTTGGCTTGATATTTATATAACCTTTGTATTAACTGATATTTGGTGGCGGGAATAGAAAGAGCTCAAACAAGTAAAAGGATCTAACACAACGCGACGTGCCGTGAATACTATGGATAAAAAATCTCTGATGCTGCGCGGCGTGACGCCGCGCGCCGCTCTGGCTAGTATATTTCATAAGTACAGTTTTCCGAGAAAAAATGTAAAAGAAACACAGACCGAAATGTAATAGAAATCCATATTAGGTTTTCTGTGATCTGAGTTATATAATCCCACATGAAACATGGAAATAATTAATGGCATTAGCTGTAGGTCACAACAAATTCACCGTCAAAAGTTTCAAGTCAATATCATTGTGTGCAACATCACATCACAACAGCAAGAAAAACTTTGAAATATCAGTAGAAGAACAATGATATGGAGAGCAATCAGACCCAAACATCTAATGCACTAATTAATACCTTTATAGTTCCAATAAAGAGGAAAATATTACATCAAACAAAGACAATCAGCACATAGATGTATACTATTATATAGGAATCAAGATCCAGAACACATGTATACCACTCATACAAGTTGCCCAGCCAACATTTACCTTCCAGATTGGATTTACAAATAAAAGCACATTGGTAACCTCTCCTAGCTAGTATATCTCCATGTTGATGTGCTATTCTTACTTCTCAGTACTGCTTATGTTTAAGCCTTTATCGGATGCTTCTATTTCTATTCTTTATTAAGATGCTACAAACTGAATTTCTCTGTTTTATCCATCTGAGTGGGGATAACTTTTACACTATGATTGCCATATTAGGTTCGAGAGGGAAGAAGTCCATCCATCTGAGTGGGGATAATGTTTTACAAGATGATTGCCATATTAGGTTCGAGAGGTAAGAAGTCCAGCTCAAGCTGTTGTTGCACAAGGTGCAGAAACACAAATATCAGAAGTGATGACTATTGTCGAGGTAGTTTGGACTGAACTTGAGATGTGCTCGTCGGTTCAATGCAGTACAGATTTCCCGTGTGTAGTAGCACTGACATGCTAATACTTTCTATACTTTCATATGTGGTACAGAGGGGCTCCGGGGTGGAAGCTCTTTCGTACAAGAAAGGAATACCTGGAGGGGCGCCGCTATATATGGGGTACTACACTAGTAGAAAAGGGGGCAACGGTGCGCCCTCTTTAGTACCGGTTGTACAAAAACGGTACTAAAGGGGGCATTAGCACCGGTTGCGTTCGTGTGCCAGCAGGGGCACCGCGGCGAGGACCTTTAGTACCGGTTGGTCTTAGCAACCGGTACTAAAGGCTACCTTTAGTACCAGTTGATAATAACAACGGTACTAAAGAGTTGGAGGCACGCGGCACATGCGGCCGCGGTTGGTGGCCCCACGGCGAGACCTTTAGTACCGGTTGGTAAACAACCGGTACTAAAGGTCTCGGGCACTATAACCCTTCTTCCACCCCGAGCCAGCTCCATTTTGAGCTCGAATTCAACTCCATTTTTCCTCTCTCTTTGCTCTCCCAAGCTCAAATTCACCCTTTTTTCTCCAACAACTTCCAAGATTGGTGGCACCTACATATATAAGGGTTAGCAACTTCATCTTCTCTTCCGGCATTTCAAGTTTAGCTCATTTTCGTGCAAGTTTAGCAAGTTTGATTTTGGTGGTGCTTGCAAGGTGTTTGATGAAATGCCTAAGTTAGGGATTTCATTTGTTTTATATGCATTTTGAGCTCAAATTAAAGTATAATTTGTGGTTTTATATAGTGTCGTCTCCCCTTCCTCACCGCCGTCGATCGCCCGCGCCGCTCCGTCACCGACACCACCTCGGTGAGCCTCTTTTTTATCTTTTATTTTAAAAATGTTAGTTATATGATTTAAATGCATAATTATTTCTTGTATAATTTTCTTATGTTTTTTTATATGTATAGTGTCATGGTTTTGATATCCGTCCCCGTCGGCCCTCGTCCGGTCTATGATTCGGATGTGGTATATTTTTATAACTATTTTTTTGTTTCGTGTTTATAACAATCATGCGACCAACTTGACATAGATATATTTTTATTTAGGAGGTAGTTGAACCGGAAATTCCAGCCGACCCTATTGTCGAGTTTTTAAAAAAGAAAAACGATTTGAAAGCAAAATTGAAGATAAGTGAAGATCTTCGTCTCCAATGCCTGGAAGAGAAGATGGTATTGGACTTGAAGATTGCCGACATCGTTGATGCTCACGGGGTCGAGCTTGCCGACGTCGTCGCTGCTCACGAGAGAAGATGGATGCAATGCGCTCAAGCTTAAAAAGATTAGAAAATATGTCATTAGTCAAGAGGCTTGGTATCATTATGCTGTTGGTTCAATAGTTACCTTGGTTGCGATTCTGATCGCATTTGTTGTTGGATTTAAATTCTTTAGATAGTTGTATGTTAGTTTCGATTGATGTATGTTTCGTGAGAACTATGTATTACATTTGGGCACTACTCTACTTTGGTTTTAATGTGATGAACTTGTATTAATTAATTTGGTCACGTATCTCTATTCATTATTTAGCTGGTGTAATGGTTTTTGATGTATTTATGTAATGCAGATGAGCCGAGAATGGATGTACGGTGATCGACGCTGTCCCGAGTTCATTGATGGCATGCATCGTTTTCTCGATGTGGTTAAGTTAAACAAGCTGAAGAATGGTTTTATGATTTGTCCATGTGATGAATGTCGGAATACGAGGAATTACCCGAGCGTAAGAACCATACACTCCCACTTGTTGCGACAAGGCTTCATGCCCAATTATTTTTGTTGGACCAAGCATGGAGAAAGAGGGGTAATAATGGAAGACCCTGAAGAAGAGGATGATGACAACTATCCTGTGTTCTCTGAACACGGTGATACTACAATGGGGGAAGACGAAGTTGAGCTCGAGGTCATTGTTGATCAGTCCGATGATGATGATCTTCGTCGGGTCATTCTTGATGAACAGATGAAGTGCGGAAGTGAAAACGAGTGGTCGAAGTTGGAGCGCATGTTAGAGGATCACAAAAAATTGTTGTACCCAAATTGTGAAGATGGCCAGAAAAAGCTGGGTACCACCCTGGAATTGCTGCAGTGGAAGGCAAAGAATGGAATATCTGACAAGGCATTTCAGGAGTTGCTACAAATATTTAAGAAGAGTCTTCCAAGGAATAATGAATTGCCGCACAATACATACGAAGCAAAGAAGATTGTCTGCCCTCTAGGATTAGAGGTGGAGAAGATACATGCATGCATCAATGACTGCATCCTCTACCGCGGTGAGAAGTACGAGAATTTGAATGCATGCCCGATATGCGGTGCATTGCGGTATAAGATCGGGCGAGATGACCCAGGTGATGTTGAGGGCGAGCCGAGCCCCAGGAAGAGGGTTCCCGCGAAGGTGATGTGGTATGCTCCTATAATACCACGGTTGAAACGTTTGTTCCGAAACAAAGAGCATGCCAAGTTGTTGCGATGGCACAAAGAAGACCGTAAGGAAGACGAGATGCTGAGACACCCCGCTGATGGGTCTCAGTGGAGAAACATCGACAGTGCGTTTGGGGAATTTGCAGCTGACGCAAGGAACTTAAGGTTTGGTCTAAGTACAGATGGCTTGAATCCGTTTGGGGAGCAGAGCAGCAGTCATAGCACCTGGCCCGTGACTCTATGTATCTATAACCTTCCTCCTTGGTTGTGCATGAAGCAAAAGTATATTATGATGCCAGTGCTTATCCAAGGCCCGAAGCAACCCGGCAACGACATTGATGTGTATCTGAGGCCATTAGTTGACGAACTTTTACAGTTGTGGTCTGACGAAGGCGTACGTGTGTGGGATGAGTACAAACAGGAGGAATTTGGCCTACGAGCGTTGCTGTTTGTAACCATCAATGATTGGCCTGCTCTTAGTAACATTTCAGGACAGTCAAACAAGGGATACAATGCATGCACGCACTGTTTAGATAAGACTGACAGTATATATTTAGGTAACAAGAATGTGTACCTTGGTCATCGTCGATTTCTTCCAAACAGGCATCCCGTAAGAAAGCCAGGCAAGCATTTCAAAGGTGAGGCAGATAACCGAACGAAGCCTACACGCCCTGATGGTGATGTTATATATGGCATGGTCAAGGATTTGGAAGTAATATTTGGAAAGGGTCCTGGCAGTCTAAATGTTCCGAAAGACGCTAACAAGCGCGTACCCTTGTGGAAAAAGAAATCTATATTTTGGGATTTACCCTATTGGAAAATCCTAGAGGTTCGCTCTGCAATCGACGTGATGCACGTGACGAAAAATCTTTGCGTGAACCTGCTAAACTTCTTAGGCGTGTATGGGAAGACGAAAGATACATCGGATGCACGGCAGGACCAGCAAAGTACGCACGAACGAGACAACCTGAATCCAGAGAAGTACCAAGGTACTGCCAGCTACGCTCTTACCAAAGAAGAGAAGGAGATCTTTTTTCAAGTCCTGAGCAGTATCAAGGTCCCGTCTGGCTACTCGTCGAATATAAAGGGAATAATAAACATGGCAGAGAAAAAGTTCCAAAACCTGAAGTCTCATGACTGCCACGTGATTATGACACAATTACTTCCGGTTGCATTGAGGGGGCTTCTACCGGAAAACGTTCGAGTACCCATTGTGAAGCTATGTGCATTCCTGAATGCAATTTCTCAGAAGGTAATCGATCCAGCAACTCTACCAAGTTTACAGACGGGTGTGGTCCAATGTCTTGTCAGCTTCGAGTTGGTGTTTCCACCGTCCTTCTTCAATATTATGACGCACCTCATAGTTCACCTCGTCGAAGAGATTTCCATTCTCGGTCCTGTATTTCTACACAACATGTTCCCCTTTGAGAGGTTCATGGGAGTCTTAAAGAAATACGTTCATAACCGTGCTAGGCCAGAAGGAAGCATGTCCAAGGGCTATGGAACAGAGGAGGTCATTGAGTTTTGTGTTGACTTTATTCCTGATCTTAAGCCGATCGGTGTTCCTCAATCGCGCCATGAGGGGAGACTGCGTGGAAAAGGCACGCTAGGAAAGAAAGCAACAAGATGTATGGACGGGCATTCTTTCACTCAAGCACACTACACAGTTCTACAAAATTCCAGATTGGTGGCTCCGTATATCGTGAAACACATGGATATTTTACGCTCCCAATACCCGGAGAGACTAACTTCTGGATTAAAGGGAAACACGTGGATACTTTCGGCAGTTGGTTGCGTACACATCTCATTAATAACACACTGTTGGACAAGAGCTATACTTGTTGGCCAAGTCACCATCTTCGACTATATTGACTTTCCAAGGGTACGAGATAAATGGGAATACATTTTACACGGAAACCCAAGACAAAAAGAGCACTAACCAAAACAGTGGTGTCCGCTTTGATGCAACAAACGACGATGGGACAAAGGACACATATTATGGTTGCATACAGCAGATATGGGAACTTGACTATGGACCTTCTTTTAAGATCCCTTTGTTTCAGTGCAAATGGGTCAACCTGTCAAGCGGGGTAGAGATAGACCGGCGGTACGGAATGACTACAGTGGATCTCAAGAATCTTGCGTACCACACCGAGCCATTCGTCCTAGCCAATGATGTGGCTCAGGTTTTCTATGTGAAGGACATGTCTTCCAGACCGAAAAAAAGAAAAGATAAGCAAGCCGGTACATCATACGATGAGCCAAAGCGCCACATAGTTCTTTCAGGAAAAAGAAACATCGTGGGAGTGGAGGACAAGACAGACATGTCAGAAGATTACAATAAGTTTGATGAAATTCCGCCCTTCAAAGTGAAAACTGACCCAAGCACGTGTTAAATGATGAAGAATGTCCATGGCTACGGCGCAATCAGAAGAAAGGGACACACACGAAGAAAAAGTGAACACTAGATAGGGATGTTGTTGATGTGTAATAATGTATTAAACCTTTTATGTAACTATGTCTGAAAACTCAGAAGAGAGATCTAAACACTAATTTTTGGTTCTAAAAACTCCAACGGCTTACAAGCGCTCGAAAAAGTTGGATCAAAACACACGGCTTCCCCGTCATACATCCCAACGGTGGCTCGTGAGTGCCCTGCATATCAAATGCACCGTTGGGCTGTATGACGGGAGTCCGAATGATTTGTATTCGGTCGATGAACTGCATACAGCCCAACAGTGGCTCGTGAGTGCCCGCATATCAAATGCACTGTTGGACGTATGCAGGGAATCCGAATGCTTTGTATATCAAATGAGTGTCGAACATGCTCGAGGGGGGTGGTTTATATAGGGTCATGTGGCTGATCCAACACTGGTTTTGTCCTCAAAAGAAACACACCCCCTGATCCAACGGCTCACAAGTTCTTCAAAGAAACACACCCATGATCCAACGGCTCACAAGCGCTTGAAAAAACACACGATCCGTGTGCTTCTTTACTTCCGGTTGGTGTTACCAACCGGGACTAAAGGCGGGCTTCGCGGTCACGACTCGTGGCAGGCACGTGTCCTACCCCAGCGCTGGGGAGGACACGTGTCCCCCCTACGTATTGACGTCGTTGGTGTTAACGATGTTTCTAAAATAAATAGATAATTATTATAAATTTTAAGACAATTAAATTACATAGATATAAAATAAAAAGAAACTAGAGAAAAAACAAAACAGAAACCAAATAGAAAAAACAAAACAGAAACCAAATAGAAAAAACAGAAAATAAAAAACAAATAAAAAGCCCATTAGTACCGGTTCTATAATCCAACCGGTACTAAAAGGTTGGGCTTCGTGCGCGAAATTTCGCCGTGGCCCAAAGCAGACCTTTAGTACCGGTTGTTCTCTACAACCGGTACTAGGGTCTTTAGTACCGGTTGTACCGAATAACCGGTACTAAAGGTCTGCTTTGGGCAGTTTAAACGGGGAATCGTCCCCAAATTTCTCTAAGTCACAGACCTCCTCGCGCGCCTCGCCTCCTCCGTCGACGATCCTCGCCGCCGTCGTCGTGCTGCCGGCCAGCCCGCCGCCGTCACGCCCCTCCGCCGTGCGCCCACGACGCCGCCCTCCGCCGTGCGCGCCCCTGACACTGTGCCCCTCCCGCCGCACGCGCCCCTCGCCGGCCGTCGACGACGCGCCGCACCGCCACGCGCGCGCGGCCCTCCGCACGCGCCCCTCGCCGTCGAAGCCGCCACACCCCCTCCGCACGCGCCCCTCGCTGTCGCCGCCGGCCGCGCCCCCCGATCGACGCCGCCGCCGGCCGGCCGGATTGAGAGAAGAGGTAATTAATTAACCTCCTCCTTTTTTTAGTATAGTTCTTTTTTTTACACGTTTTTAGGTGTAGTTTAATTTTTAGGTGTAGTTTAATTATTAGGTGTAGTTTAATTTTTAGTGTAGTTTAATTTTTTAGTGTAGTTTTACTTATTAGAAAACTCCGGATTTTTTAGTGTAGTTTTTAGGTGTAGTTTAATTATTAGGTGTAGTTTTAATTATTAGTTTTTAGGCTTTTTAGTGTAGTTTTAATTTTTAGTGTAGAAATATTGCTAAGTCATTTAGATAAGTTTCAAAATAACATTACTAAAAATAACATTGTAAAGTTTCAAATATTGCTAAGTTCGAAATATTGCTAAGTTTGAAATAGTAGTTGAGTAAATTTTAGTGTTCATCTTTTTTTAGTAGTGTAAATATGTGAGTAAATTTTATGTCTAGTAATTAAATATGTGAAAAATTATTCTAGTAAATAAGTAAATATGTGCATTGTCATTTTTTTATTCAAGTAAATATGTGAATTTTGCTAAGTTTGAAAATTCTAGTAGCAAAGTTTCAAAATTTTAGATGCAATATTATTGTGTATAAGAATATTAAAGTTGTTTGCTATGAATTACAAATTTGCAGTGACATTGAGCTATGGAGGACGATGCCCCCATCATCGACGCCCCGGCCTTCATCCGAGACTTGGAGAAAGAAGAACGCTTTCAAGCAATTATATTTGATAAGACCCTTGGACCCAATTCCGATGGAGAAGAGACCGACGAAGAAGACGGCAAAGATTTCAGCGCGAAATGTTTGAACGACTCCGGTGAGGGACTTGAGTTACAAAACTTCAGAGATGACGACGACGACGAAGAAGAAGTGCCGTTAGAAACCTCCGTAGAGAACTCCGGCAAGGTATATATTAAGTCTTGTTGATCACTAGCTAGATGCATTAATTGATTTATATGCGCACTTATTAACGAAACATTTTTATTTCAGCCCTCTGGATCTACGTCAATCCGTAAACGAGGCCTGGCCCAAGGGTTAAAGCTGCCGGATGGTGCAAAGTTGTCGATCGACGAAGTTAGCATAAAAGGAAAACCGGTGAAACCCGATGGAATCTCCACTAAATATATAGCTCAATGCGGATTTCTTGTAAGGGACATGGTCCCGATCACCGTTGCAGAATAGAATGAGCCGGAAAAAAACATTGGCGCAAAATATGTCGAGCAAAGAATTAAAGAAACCTTTGGGAGTCGATATTGGGTTCTTTCAGCCTACCGGCAGATCTCCCACATAGGAGGAAGGATAAAGTCAAGGAGTGGACTCTTAGCAAGATGGCCGAGCAATTCAACAACTGGAAGAAAACATTGTGGAGAAAATATGGGAACAAAACTCATGATTTCACTGGACATCTAGAGAAGCTAAAAGATGACTGGCCTGAATTTGTGGCGTATAAGAAATCGGCCGTCGCTGTGGCCCGATCGACCCAAAATAAGTTGAATGCTAAGAAGAAGAAATATTTCCATCGTTTGGGATCACTCCACAGACAGATGACTGGCCCGACAGGTTCAGGTTATGGTTGTTCATGCATGGGGCAGTGTTGGACCCAGACACAGGGCTGATTGTTGCACAGGGAAAATGGAAGAAAAGAATTAGAAGAGTCACCAAAAAACTAGTTGACGCAATAGAACTAGTCCGACAGGGAAAATATGTTCCCGATAGAGAGGACGACGAGCTTTCACTCGCCCTCGGGAATAAAGAACACTGGGGACGATGTCGAGGCAGAGGAGGTGGGGTTGGTTTTCTTGAAGGGTTTCCAGAGGATGTTGCAACTTATAGAAAACATTGCAGAGGTAAGAAGAGGGAGGCGGAGAGGTTTACTGCATTAGAACGCCAGATGCATGCTGTGCAGGAGCAACTGGCCTTAATTACCCAGCAAAGGGAATCTCAGCCGCGAGTAGAAGATCATGCAGTCGATGGCTGCCCATCTCAGCGGAAAAGCAGCGTGGGTTCCACGCAGCTACAAGATCCTGCAGTTGATGAACCGTCGGCGGTGCGCTACCCCGTGGATGATATCACGGAGAAGACAAATTGTGAGTTACATGCGCCAATGAAGAACATTAGTTTTCCGGTGGCTAATGGCTATTCTTTACCACATCAACTTGGATCAACCTTCCATTTTGGTGAGATTCCGGCTGGATTTGCTCGTGTCGGGGTAACGCAAGTTATGTCGGGATTCAACTCAATGCATCTTGACATTCCCGGAGCTGAAGGCGAGAAGACATTGGGAGAAGTCGAGGTATCGTTCTATGGAAGAAGAAATACATCAAGTTTCCACACTCGGCGCCAAGGCCACCGACTCCTCCGGTTATAAATTCACCACAGCAAAGTCCACCCTCCTCCCCTAACGATTGGGAGCCCACCGCGAGTCCATCGCCCGTGCCGTCCCGTCAGCCGACTGCTGCGCCCACTAGTAATTTGACAAAGCGGAAGCTTTTCACGTCGTCCCCTGTCAAGAAACGTGCAAAAAAACCCAAGGAAGTCAAGGCTCCTGAGAAGTTAGCTTGTGAGATGACTCAGGAGGAATTAGAAGTGAGCACACGTGAAGAGGCGAGAGCCTTTTTTGAACAGAAAAAAAGGAAAGACTGGAGGCAAGACTGGACCCCATAAAGGAACTTCTGAAGACTATACCAACTGAGGTAAAAGATCACACCGTTGACAACCTATATGACCCTCCACCACCGCCCCTTTCAGACTATGAGCGAGGTATTGACAAGGTACTTTCCTCACAGATGGAGCAAGATAAAGCGTGCGGGAAAAGAGTTGCCCAGCTCGGAGAACAAGAAGCACAATCGATCGCCCCGCTCATTGTGCCTTCTGAAGCTCGGGAAATCGAGCATGGAGAAGTTGTCATTGGCGACACAGGTTACCCCATAGCGCAGATAACAATTCAATATAAATTTGAACTCGGGCTGCCTCTGGTCGAAAATCCGAGTGCTCTAACAACACAGTTATATAAATTGCATAACTGGTACATGGCCGCCGCAAAAGAAGGGAAAATCTATCTCATGGCGGCAGTTAAGGAACAACACTACTTCCGACAATATGGTGTGCAGGTTGAGTTCTCCGAACTTTTTCAGATGTACAATCAACTTGCTCTCGACAAATCTATCATCAGCTGCTATTGTCTGTAAGTAATTTATTCGTGTAATTTAATTATTTATAGTTAAGCTCGTTCATTGCTTGTAATTATCCTCACAACATTCTTTTGTACGCTATTATGCAGAATGAAGATTTGTGAATGCCGAATGGGAGGAATCTGGGACATTGGGTTCATTGACCCGGATAAAGTTCATGTCCGGACCATAGCTGACCATCCCGAGGACACAGAGGACGTTTTGCTAACGTTTTTAAGCGACAAAGTACCAAAAAGGAAATACTTTTTCCTTACAACTTCGGGTGAGTGTTACTGTCTTGTACACATTTTATTTTGCTTTCCCGATATTAAGTGTAATTGATGAGTTCTGAATACCTGCGTATATAAATGTGCGCAGGTACCACTTCATTCTGCTAATCATTAGACTCGAGGAAGGAGAAGTTGAAGTCTGGGACTCATTAAGGAGAGATCAAGATGAGTACAAAAGCGTGCGTCTAATGCTCAAGAGGTAATTTCAATCGCACTATATCGGCCTCTTTCGTTCATTTTCGGATATCAAAAGTATAAGTAATAACTCCTCAATTCATTTTCTTTTCCGGGCAGGGTTTGGAAAAAGTTCATCGCGGAAGAACGCGGTGAATGGAAAGATAAGCTGCAGTTCAAGGCTAACAACGTAAGTACTACTACGTATCTAGGTATGTGTATCTTTCTAATACCATTATCATTCTCTTGATTATTATTTGATTAAATTAAATTCTTGTATAGTGGTGTCTGCGACAACCACAGGGGACGGAACTATGTGGATACTACGTTTGCGAGTTTATTCACATGAGGGTCAATGAGAGAGTCAATAGTGTAAGAAATCGAGAGGTACGTAAACATCATACACTATTTTTATTTTGCTACCATCAATTGTGTTTAGTTTCGATCATAACTGATTTGATCTCCTTCTTTTAAAGATGTCAAGGAAGCGGAACCAGCTCCTACCAAAAAATCGCGTAAAAGCTATTGCGAAGGAATTGGCGGGATTCATTCTGACGCATGTCGTAGATGAATTCGGTGAATTCCACTATGTCGAAAAATAGACTCCCTCCATGCATGTACTAGCTAGCGGTGATCTCCATTGTAATTATGAGTACTTTATATGTAACGAGAGTACTTTATATGTGTAATGAGTACTTTATATGTGTAGTGAGTACTTTATACGTGATCTCCTCCGAAACCCTGAAAAATGAGCGAAAAGGAAAAAAACAGAAACCCTAAACCCCGAAAATAATTGAAAAGAAAAAAAAACCGAAAACCTAACCCCCTGAAAAAATAAGCGGGGGCAAAAAAAAGCAGGAACCTTTAGTACCGGTTGGTAAGGTCCTCAGCTGCGCGCGCGCAGGTTCGCCCACGTGGAGGGCCTTTAGCACCGGTTGTATATACAGCCTGTACTAAAGGGGTACCCCTTTAGTCCTGACCTTTTAGTACCGGTTGCACAACCGGTACTAAAGGCCCAATAAGGCCGGTACTGTTGCCTTGTTCTCTACCAGTGCTACTATTGTTTTTGTACATCGGAAGATACCTTCTGTCAGTGTACTCCCGTACTGTACTTGCATAAACCACGTTGCGTTGGAAACGTTTGCTTGGAATCGTGTTGTTTTTTTCCTAAATTTGTTCTCTCTGTGGGCGTAATGATTATGCGCTCGTCTTCTCGTCGCCACTGCCAAAAGGCAATGCCGTCTTGGGATTGTTAAGTGCAGGTTGTTTCCTGCTTGGCGGTGACCCATCTTTGTCCGAGTCAATTTCACCACTATCAATATACTCCAACAAATCTCTGTATGGCTCGAACTGACCCTGTCCAAAAGCATAGAAAGGTATAAAGATCTCAAACGTAGAAATGATGTAGCCAAAAACTTGATAAAACATGTAGAAGCTTGGCAATATATAAGCAACCCGTTCACCAGTGCCATCATCACTATCATCTGAGAATGGATAATTCCTCACAAGGTACAAGTCACAAGTGTATATTGAATTATTGCTGATACCAATGCTCAACTAAAAAAGTTACATAAGGGTATTTCTATGATTCAACCGCCGAACAAGTTATAAAGACAAACTTCACTTGGGACATAAGGTGTTCCGTACCTCCTTGGACAAATAGGTGTGTGACATATTTTCTTCTGAAATAGGTATGCAACATATTTTCTTAAATGCTGTGACAAAAGATGATCACATTTCAGAGATGGGATGCACACATTAAGTAGCCGTGAAATCAAGCTCGCATTAGCCAAATCGTGGTGAGAAAAATTCAACGTTTTTTTCCTTTCGTACATCTATACATACACTTAATCAGCTGCAGACAGGGAAACTGGAAGGGTGAACCACCGGCAAGAACAAACCAAAATGTACTTACAAATTTCAATTGTGTGTACTAGATCAGCACCAAATGTTACAGCTATTGGTTCCAGCAGCATTCCACCGATATATGTGAAAAACTGGTCACTTGATGCTTCGAATTCATATTATCAATCGACGGTACTACTGAAACCCAGACTAATCATGTTCTGCAATAGGTTGAATATTTTAAACCACAGCTCCTTCTCCAATACTTTGATCACCTCTTTGAACCTGGCATATGTACACTGCATTACATGGTTGGAATCCTAAATCTATGCAATTTGCATCTACATTTGTAATTGCCAAGAAGTGAATTGTCTGTGTAGTATCTCAGGCTTTCTAGCAGTCGGCATAGACAGACACATGTGTAAATTATAGCCATCTGCACCTCCTCGCACCTGGCTGCCACTGAATCCCTGCGGTGCACCGCCCATGGCCGGCAGCTGCTGCTGGCGGGAAAGTGGGGAGAAAAAGGCCGGCGACGGCGGCGCCAGCGGACGGCTGCTGCTACTAGCGGGGATTTGGAGGAGGCCGGCGACAGCTTCGCCGCTAGAAGCTGCTGCTACTAGCGGGGATTTGGAGGAGGCCGGCGACCGCTTCGCGGCTAGAAGCTGCTGCTGGCGATCATATGGTGTTCTTTCTGCTGAACATAATTGAGGTCCTTGGACTCATATAGGTGATCAGAAAGAACCTCCTCTCCTCGGTCGCCGTCAACACCTCCATTTCTTGCTTCTTCAACACCTTTCTATCTTTGGCCATCTCTTTCCTCGCACTCATGAGAGCATGCAATGATTTTTTGATAGCATCATGTTTGGTCTTCTTGCCCTTCTCTTTGGCATATCTCCTTCCATAGGGTCTTTTTGTTTTAGCAACCGAGTTGAGAGTCGGGCTTCTCTTGATCTCTTCCCTTCATCACTTGTTGCATCATCTTCACCAGCATCCTCGCTTGCGATAGTTGAGATATGAACTCGCCGGTGCCAACATTCATACTCCATCCATTTCAAAATAGATGACTTCCATTTATGGATATATGGATGTATCTGTAAATGTAACATGTCTAGATACATCCACATATAGACAAATTGAAGTCATCTAATTTGGAACGGAGGGAGTAGTTTGCAAAAATTCATCATTGTCCACACTACAAACATCACTTGTAAATTGCATTGAACTCATGGCATTGTTGTGAAAGTGAAAAACAAGAAAGGAGAAAAATTGCATACCTTGAGGGCATTCCATCGATCATGTTGTCATGTGGGACGGCGAACATGCCCGTGGCGTCCAAGATCGGCAAACGTATGTTTCCCCACGGTCGCATGTTACTTTCTTCCTCGATTTCGTGGGCGTCGCTGACGGTGCAGAAGCCGCCGGCCTCTTGAAGCCGCCTTCCTTTGACTTGGCGCGGCCCGTCCTCCCTTCGTCGTTCCTGGAGCTAGGGCGGTGGAGTTCAGCGTGGCCAAGCAATGATGGCACGCGGAGAGGGGCGGGCTAGGGTTTGGCACGGATGCGCCATCGATGGATGGGATTCGGCCAGCGGCGGCAGGGGAATGGTCGAGCGCGCAGGAAGGAGGGAAACGCTTTGGAATGCGTCCGCACGGGCGAGGATGTTTTGAGTTCATCCTTCGGCACGAAAACAATGACGCAAAACAGTTATAGGACCCAAGTGGGGGAAACACTCATTTTTATAAAGAAATGAGTGTATACATATTGTGACACCCTATATAGAGGTGTTAGTAATGTCTACTAAGTTTTAGGTGGGATCACACTTATTCTACTCAAACTCGTCTTACAAAACCCTCGGGTGAAACTAAGTTTTATCCCAGGATTTGGTTAAAAGTATTTTGATATGAAAATTGGAGATGGTGATGAAGGATGGAGATTTTATAAAAGGGCACATTGCGTCCTAAGTACTTACGTCGACCAACCATACCCTGTGCGACCACATTTACCCACATATGGGAAAGGACGTAGTTATGTAGTTTGCTTATTTTAGTATTGGATACCTCAACAACGGAGATGACTCCGTTTCATGAGGGGATGGTTCGGTGATCTACCCCTGACCTGGGTCCTCCAACAAAAACGAGGATAGAAGGTCTGTCTTTACAGCCTCCAGGGAAAACTATTAGTCCTCACACTTAGGGTTTTGACGGGAAACCGGACTGGGTGTCGATGGAAAGTGTCATACGGGTAGGGTCCTATACTAGGATGAGCAAATGAGAGGCTATGGCTGGTTACTCAACTTCGCATACACTTTGTATGGCGGGACGTGGCTGACACGATGAGTTGCCGGATGGATGTGGGAAAAGCGTGCTACCTTTGCAGAGTGTAAAACTATTCGAATAGCCAAGTTCTCGGTCATTAACGGTTGGAAGGCCCTACTTTTGACCTATGTGCAAGTTTTCGAATGTTTCTAAAAGAAAATGGAGATGTTTTGGGAGCAGCCATACCAAAGGGTCGGTATGGGGTGCTGGAGAAATAACTCGACCATGAAGGGCTATGGTCGATGAGGCGGTGATTTGAGGGAGAACTTGTTTTGATGATATTGAGAAAACTATTCTTCAAAAATACTTTGTTTTCAACAAAGATATTGAGAAAACTACTTTCCAAAATATTTTGTTTTCAACAAAGATATTGAGAAAACTACTTGCTCAAAATTTACAACAAAGGAGAGTGAAGCTACATCTTCAGGCGACACACTTGCCGCTCACACTGAGCCAATTCAGTATAGAGTCAATGCCTAAAGATATTAAATCGGAGGGTCGAATAAATCACTTGACTTGGTCAAGGAGGGCATTGCTGATATTGAAAACATAAGGGACATGAGAGCTTTGTTCGAATATGGAGGAATGGAGTACCACCAACTCATTAACAATTACATGTACTGATTTTTTTACACGAATATAGTATAAATTGTTGTCAACTATGTACTAAAACCATTTGTTTTTCGCTAATAGTAGAGTATACAATAATAGTTATGTCTTCTTTTGGTTGTTCTACTATTATTTATGCAGCTTATCTATGTGTTTTATATTTATATTTATGTTGTTCCTAACAATTTCTTTATAACCAGCACATGTTGGTATTTATTCATCTAAAAGTGGTGCTTCATCGTATTTACATGAGCTCTAGGATGAAGAAGTCCAAAGAAGCGATAACTTGACACCTGAAAAATGTTCTAACTCATTGGGGCTGGTTATGTGTTGATAGCTAGTTACATGTTGAGACTATTTAGTTGCATTTTGATAGATGGATACCTTATGCGAACTATCCATAATTCTGCAGTGTACCAAGTTTGGATGTTATGTAAAACATCATGTGTTGCCTCTGGTTGAATAAAATTATAGGTTAATAGATGCATGGAAATATCAGAAATAGAGAACTAAAGAGTGGGGCCTAATTAACCAGCATACCTTTCAATTTGGATTGGTATGATTAGTGGGACTAGCTATAAATACACGGATGAGCGATACTTACGTGGTAAACCTCGCAACTAGGAGCAATTTAACTAACGGGACTAGCTCTAAAATGTGAAATAAAAAGGAAATATTGAAAAATATTATGGGCCTTTTTTTAGTCTTGGCCCAGTTAGAGGATCTCCACCGGAACCCCCAATAGATCCCAAATGCTCAATGGGGGTCCGCACTAAATAATCGCCCAATTCAACACCCCCAAGTTTTTGGGCTGACCCAATTTGTGCCTGGCACCGCCGAGAGGCCCACCAAACTTGGGGGCCCCTTCGGAGTGCAGGATATTGCCCGGACATGCCCTCCGACAGGCGTGGCCCACCCATCATACACACACAACGCCGTGCTCGTGTTAACGAGGACGTGCAGGAGGCCATTCTGTACCCCGATTAATGGCGCGCACACGCCAGTCGGTTTCCTAGACAACGCGACAGGACGGGAGGCGAGGCGACGAGACGGTGGCACGCCTGCCAGCAAACGTCGCATTAACGCCGGAGACAGCGTGTGTGGCAGTTCACGCGTCGGCGTCGCGGCGTTCCCATGCAATTCATTTACGACGGCATGGATGCTCGCCCACCGCTCATCTTCCTCGCCGCGCATATAAATCCCCCTCGTTGCGCCTCACCATGACGCACACACACAACCTCGCCTGCATCACCATCTTCCACTACATCCCCATCTCCATCCTCACCATCGGTTGCAATGGCGAGCAACCACGAGGCAGGCAGGTCGGCTCCCCGGGGAGGCCGCACCGTCAACATCGACGATGCCTGGGGCCTCTACCGGTACGGGCTGCTCGTCCCTCCGGATTTCTGCGAGCCGAAGGAGCGGAGCACGTCCACCAACGGTGGGCTCCCCGTGTCGGCGCTGCCGGAAACGCCGAATCAGATCCGGCATGCCATCGTCTGTCGTCGGAGCCGGCACTCCCCGTCGCAGTGGGCCAACTCGGAGTACGACGATAACAACTGGGGCCGCTGGCTCCGGCGCATTGAGCAGGAGCGCAAGGAGGCCCTGGCGGCCGCTACAAGGCGGAGGGGCGGCGCGCTGGTGGGACGGGACCGGCCACACGGTGGCCTCCGTCATTCAGGTCGTCCGCTAGCATGCCGCAACGGGGAACCCTACCCCGTTGCGGCTGCTGCCACAGGTTCCAGCGGCCCTGCCACGACACTGCTCCAGACCCCGCGCCGCCGCAACGAAATCGGCGTGTCCAGCTAATTAGTCATGCGGATCTGCCATTTCCTTCATAGAGGTCCATCTGTTCGATGTGTACTAAAGATAATCTAGCAAAGAGAAATTGGTATGTTCTTTTTTTTTGCTGGCGAGAAGACGGTAGAGCATTAATTTATATTGTACACGTTTGCTAAATTGGCTTATCATGTTGTTTTCTGCACTTATCACTCCATCGTCTAATATTTCTAATATGTTTGGAAATTTGCTTAATGGGATTGATAAAATTCGTATTGGAGTTTCAGCTATTTGTTGGTCTATTTAGAATTGTCAAAGTAATTTAGTTTTTAATAGAACGAGAAACTTTCATGTCTTATAGGTTATCAGTATGGCGGCCCATTGGATTCAGCTGTGGGCGTTCCTGTTTCATTCAGATTAGCGGAAACTTATGGATACTGCATGCACTCGGCTCCTGTTTGTGGCACAAAAGTTTTTCTTCCGGCATTTCTGGCAGCATATTAGTCGACTAAAATAGTTGCATTACGTTGTTTTTCTCCGCTGGTTGACTCATGTCTCAACCTTATTTAATCGTCCAGATATAAAACTTTGATACTACAAATATTCTGCTAATTAAAAGCCGTATGCATCACTCTGCATTGGATTCCATTTTTGAGAAAAAAATATGTTCGAGGAGTGGTCATCTCACTCGCCACGGTGCGTCCCCTTTCTCCTTGTTTTGGACGGCCTTGCTTCCATAGGTTGTTGTGATCCAGGAGGATTCAAGGGAAACTTTGGATCAGAACGGGTGTAATTTCCATTCACTGTTATATTTCTATATGTTTTGTGACAACAATTTGAAGGTGATGATCATGTTCTTCTTAATAATCATCATCAACTTAGTTCGTGATGACCGTCTAAGAGCATCTACACCGGGAGCCGCCAAAATCGTGTCCGGCACCCCTCAATTGAACTCCCTTTGGGGGGGGGGGGGGGGGTGGGGGGGTGGACACATGGCCGGCACAATGGGGGTCCTGCTCCTAGCCCTAACCCTAGGCTACTTGAGGTCGACCTCGTCGTCCTCGTCGTCAAGCAGCACGTAGGTGAAGGAGAAGGCGACACGGCTGCTGGAGGCGCTGTCTTGACGCGACGCACGGCTGGTGGAGACGCGGCCGCAAGAGGAGGAGGAGGCCGCCATCTGCACGGAGGAGGCGATGGTCGCCATGAGGCCCGGCGATTCCGTCTTGAGCGTCTCCACCGAGTCAACGATCGCCGCCAAGAAGCGTGAGTTGTCGCTGTCGTGCTTTTTCCGCAGCGGGGATCACACGTGGTAGCCCGCTGGGATGACCTCCACCAAAAGTGGCACCGTTCTGGGGACATGCAGCTAGAGGCGGCTGCACGATGGTGAACGCCGTGGTTCACGGCATTTGCGGATGACGATGCCACCGCCACCTTCTCCATGACGTCACGGTGAGCGCCGCTCCTCCTTCACCGGCCGGTAGCTGTGGCATTCGTGGGCCTGGAGCTCGTTACGTCGTGGCGCGTGGGCCTGGTTCTCGTTGCAGCGTGGCGCGGGCTCTGGAGCTCGTTGTGTCGTGGCAGGGCTGCTGGAACCTGTGGCAGCAGCCGCAACGGGGTAGGGTTCCCCGTTGCGGCATGCTAGCAGACGACCTGAATGACGGAGGCCACCGTGTGGCCGATCCCGTCCCACCAGCGGCGCCGTCCCTCCGTGTTGTAGCGACCGCCAGGGCCTCCTTGCTCTCCCGCTCAAAGCGCTAGAGCCCGCGGCCCCATTTGTTATCACCGTACTACGGGCTGGCCCGCTGCACCGGCGAGAGCCAGCTCCGGCGACGAACTCGATGGCGTGCCAGATCTGATTCGGCATTTCCGGCAGCGCCGGGACGGGGAGCCCGCCGTTGGTGGACGTGCTCCGCCCCTTATGCTCGGCAAGTATGCCAACACTCGGCAAACGTTCTCTCTCCTCTAAGAAATGAGCCAAGTAATGACAACATGTTGGTGATGTTATCTTAATTTCTCCAACTAAGAATATGTGATATACTCACTTCATTCCAAATTATATGATTTTAATCTTTTTCCTAATATGTATATTTAGACGCCTTTCAGTATGTAGATTCATCCATTCGGTTTTTGCTTTGTACATCCCTGACATAAACGCACATGAATTTCACGGTTCGACGGAGAGATTATTGATCATCCTGATATTTCTAGATGTCATGCACGTATGCATATAGATCGAGATAGGTAGGCCGATGGTTGGGGTGGCAATGTTCACGCTGCCTTCCTTCCTCCATCTGGATACTTGAAATGGCGCCAAAGACTGGTTTTGACTTGTGTTCCTATATATGCATACGTCAGCACTGACCTGCTCGGATTCGTCATATGAGCATGTGAGACAAGCATTGATACACGTTTGCACCGTCTGTTTCCTTCAATTTGCGACATGAGATTAATCAATGAAATCGGCGTGTCCAGCTAACTTGTCATGCATGCGGATCTGCCATTCCTAAAGGTTATTCATAGAGGTCCATCTGTTGAACGTGTTGTTATTACCTGGCTCACTTCTTGGAGGGTAGAGAGAACGTTCATGATAAGTCAGCTTCTCCAACATCCTTCCTATAGTTTGCCGAGTGTGCTGACTGCAGCACTGAGGCAACTCGCCATATATATATGGTACTTTGTCGGCAGACTTGCTGAATGTCTCCCTCTCCACGCTCGGCAAAGCGGCGAGTTTGCCAAGTGTTTTTCTTTCAGCGCGTGTTTTCTCTCCGACACTCGATCTTGACAGAGTAGTTGTTTCGGTAGAACGGTCCAGGAGTTTTTCTACTCCCTCCAATTCATAAAAAGTGTCAGAGATTTAGTTCACATTTTTTCAAATTTAAACTAATGTTCGGACACTTTTTATGTATCGGAGGGAGTAATGTAATTTAAATCAAAACATTCTGAGATGCTGACATGTCGTCCAGTATCTCAACCAGTGGGGAGAATATCTAGTGATCCATACTCCCATGATCCCATTTTGAATAATCAACTTTACTTGTGTCGAAAAATTCTAAAAAAATATGTGAATGTTCACACAGAATGTGTCTATGACCTATAAAAATTTCAGATCCAAACTCGAAATGAATATTGAGAAACAAAAAAGACAAATATAGCATGAATAGTGTCACAAAAAGACAAACAAGTAAAGTGACACTATTCACATGTGGATTTGCCTTTTTTGTTTCTCAATGTGCTTTTCGAATTTGGATCTGAAGTTTTTTAAAATCGTAGACACATGCCGTGTGAACATCCACACTTTTTTCAATTTTTTGAAACAACTAAAATTGACTTTTTCAAAATGGGATCATAGGAGCATGCAAGAGGTGGAATCACTAGATATTCTCCTCTCAACCAGTACCAGCTGGTGATAATCGGCACGGTCAGGGTGCATGCTTTCAAGAGTCTGTTCTAATCTACTCCCTCTTATGTATAGTTTAACCTCTGATGTATAGTTTAAGATATTTTAGATATTTAATGCATACGGACTATATACAGAGCAAAAAAAAGTGAATTATACACATTAAATTCGTCTATATACATGCGATTTCAAAAATGCTAAAATATATGAAACGGAAAGAATAGCAAGCTTGCTGGCATAATGCATAGTCTCATACCATACCTGACAAGAAATATATCGTGCCGTGGTCATTCTAGCCGGGAGGACACGCTTCCAGACAAAACTTCTTGTTCGTCTGGCTGTGTCACATTCTTTTTTTTTTAGAAAGGATCCGATCCATATATTCAAAACACTCAGTACAAATTAAAAGCAAGTCCAACAAAGAAAAAAAATACAAAAGGACCCTGCAAATTGCACGAAGCACCCAGAGCACCCTGGAAGAACTTCAATCGGATCCATCGCCGGCTCCCAAGAACCTAGCCGACGCCGCCGTCGCCGTACCTCCTGCCGTCGGGAACAGAGCGCCGCCACACGTTGTAGATGACCGCAAGAGTCGTCCGCCTCAGCGCGACGGAACCTAGCCGCGATGAACGCGCACGACCACCCAGCTTCCAGCCGACTCAGCATCGCCCAGGCCAGCCACCACGAGCGCCCACCCACCTCCAGTCGCCGCTCCCATCGCCACCAAGGCCGGCCGGAGCAGAGACGAAGAAGGAGACCACCACCACCTGCACGAACAAAAAGGGAATGCCAAGCTCCACCAACTCCTCCCCTCGCCGCCACGGCCGGCCGGAGAAGCAGAAACAGAGAGACGCACCGGACGCAACACCTTCACGACCTCCCCGGCGACGAAGACGAAGCCGGAACAGGGAAAGGAGGGGAAGGACCTCGCCTCACACGCCGACGCCATCGCCACCGTATTCGCCGCCGTCGGCCAGGCACGCACACCTAATCTACAACCTACAAGCCGGAAACGCAGGACCGGGGTTCCCCACTCTCCCGCGCCGAGGCGGCAGGCGGAGAGGGAGGGAACCACGGCCTGGCCGGCGGCGCGGTGGAGAAAACGGGGTCGCCTCCTTATCGCCTGCTTTGAACTGTAGCAAGGGATAAGAGGCGAGGAGTTTCTATGGCTGTGTCACATTCTTTTACGTTGTCCTTCAAATTAATTAATTAGGACGTTCACAACCTGGTTGAGAGCGAGGGCCTTAACACACTAATCTAGTAGTGACATAATGCATATCATTTTTTTAGGTTTATAAAGCAGGCGCTTTATCATTCGATTAGATTTTTACTCGGCGTACGCATACTACTGCTTGAAAATAAGTGCGACGATTAGATTTTTGCTTTATGTCATTTTCTTGACCAGTACGGTACGTCGTTCTTTCCATCATGTAAGTCAGAGATCTATCAACTTAAATACTATATTAATTCATGCCAGCCTGAAATTGACACCACGTGTTGTGAATAGATCCAATCTCATGTCACTAAAGCAGCAAGTTTTTTGCTACCCAGGGAGACAGAGACGCATTGCATGCACGGCCGTTAATTGCTATAGAACGGTGAAAACATGAGCTACCTAAATTTGTGTCGAGTTTTTTCATCACAAAAATGATGATTTTAGTTCACATTCCTTGTTAGAAATGTTAAAATATTCTTAGTTAAAATATAAATTAAAAATAAGCCAAAATATTATGAAATTTGGTTACGATATTTACACTCTAAGCCAACAAACTTATCTTAGGAGACAGTCCATTTTGTGAAGAATGTACCATTTCAATTTTTGTACTTTCTTATCATGTCTATACAAAACTGATATACCGACAAATATGACTCCATGCCAAAAACATTTTAATTTCATTTTTCTATTTAAAACCTCTAAATTGTGGTAAATAAATACTTTATCATGGAAGTGGCGAGTTTAATTCACATTCCTTGTCATGAATGTTAAATGAAGGCCAGGCACAAGATTTGACTGAAAAAGAGACCCATTCTTACAAAACTTTGTTTGGATGATTAAGTTGAAGGCTTGCACTGAATATTAAGAAACTTCATAAGAGTACCATTTTAAATTACTTCCTCCTTTCACTAATATAAGGCATTGGACCTACTTTCAATTTTGACTACATACTGAAATAAGTGAATTTATGTACTAAATAAGTCTAGATACATTTGAATGAAGAAAATTGAAAAGGTAGGTCCAGTGCCTTGTATAACTTAACCGGGGGTGGGGGGAGAAGGGGGAGTAGTGTATTTGTTGGAGGTATGCCGTAGAGACATTAATTTGAGATATTATGTACTTCTAGTTCATTAAGATTTATATCTTTATGCTATGACTGATGTGGTACTTTAATAATGACTATTCGAAGGAAAACCCACATGGACGTGAAGAGATATGAATAAGCAAATGTTCTTAATCTAGTCTCTGAGATTTGCTTATATGTTGTGTGATGGTCACATTTTCCTGATCACGAACTTTGTGTAAGTCAAACAACAGTGAGAATATATTGTAATGATAACAATGGTCCCGAACCGACCCAAGTATATGATCTTGCTAAGAGATGAATCATTGTTGATGAAATTATCAAAGTGAATATGAAGTTTTCATTAGGTTATATCCATATACCATGAGAACTTCTAGTGACCGCACATCTTGCCAGTTATGCTCTGGTGGTCATCAACCGTCTACCGTAACAGGAGATTATAACGGTGACTTTCGGGTATAACCTAAAGTGTGTAATGGAACTGAGATTGTTCAATACTGGAAACTTACTCCTCCAGGCGATGGAGAGATACATACTCTGGGACATCTCAATATCACCGATATCAACCAATCATCTGGCTAGACACAGTGTGATTTATCGCGAAGATATCGGAGATATGGATGAGAAAAGAGAATGATATCGGTACGAGTTTACATGTGTAGTGATCGAATGGTTTGTTCACACGACACACATTGTCTCACCTCGCGATATCGTTGGTATCATGAAGCTAAGGGGATTAACTCGCCAAGGTTCTTTCGTTATTCCTTAATATGAAGTAGCCATCATGGGCTCCCATGGCTCCGATGTTGGTTATTTTTCGGTAGGTACTCCGAACATGTTTGTGTATTGCCGAACCTTCCTATTCACATGCTTAAGCTGTGTCAATCTTTTATTGAGAGTGTCTTTTGTAGTTATTGTGGTTATGAGAAGTGGTCGGATTAATTCGATGTCTCAGGAGCAACTCCGATAAGAATTGGAAGTGTTCCGGAGAAGTTATCATGAGAGACATATTATGCTGGTGAGAGGCTGAAAGCTTTTTGGTAGATTTATAGGCGGACATGAGATTACCCGGGATGCTTGAAAATGTTTCTTGCATCGTTATAGAGGCGATGATTTTATCTAAAGGGGTCACAAGGTGCCAGAATAGGGCCCCAAACTAGGTTTTCAGATGACAGCGACTCTGTTTACATTTCTGGGAAAATTCTTCGAGGTGTCGAGCGTTTTAGGTAAAGAGGGATTTTATAGCCGAAGACCCTCGGGGAGGCAATATCCGAGGAGGTCACGCGGCCTAGAATGCGCCCCCCTCCTACAGGTCCCACCCGCGTGGTGGCTGTGGGCCCCCTGGGTTGGTCTTTGGGCTTCTGTCTTCATAAAAATCCACGTAGATTGGCGTCCTTTTTCAACGATATTTCTTTAATAGTTTTCTGAAACTCAGAAACAGCAGAAAACAGGCACTTGGCATCTTATTAACAGGTCAGTGCAATAAAATGCCACGAAATGATATTAAATCACAACATAAATATGTGGCAATGATATAAAAGTAGTATGAAACAATCAAAACTTATAGAAATGTTATGAACGTATCGGCACGCCACACCCGCCCCTACCTCGCCGCTCAGCTCACGCCAGGCCACAACCAGAAGGGCCAACACGACTTGCGCACGATCTCCCGACGGCTACTGAAGGGCAGCGGAGAGGGCATGGCCTAGGGTTCCCGAAGGATCCCCAAATCCACGCGCCTCCGCCGCCAGATTGTCGCCACAGGGGATCACCACCGCCACCCCGCCCTAGCCTCGATCACTGCGCAGGTGAAGGCTAACAAGGGGAACTGCCACCGTCACAAGATCAGGGGCGCTGCCCTGGCCTTCACGCTCGATCTTCCCGCAGACGTCGCCCTAGCGGCTCCTGGAAGTCACCGCAGCATCCACCCGCTCAGGCATCTTCAGCGCCGAGTCCCGCCGCCACCGCGGCCGACGCCGGTGGCAGCGGCGGTGAGAAGGACGCCGACCGGGAGCTTTAGCGGTGCTAAGGTTTGGCCTGTAGCGTCGGCCCTGGGAGCGGATACTTTTTACATAAATGATTGCATCGAATTACTACTCATGAGTGAGAAGAGCTAGAGTTGTGTTGTGTTGTCTTTATTCTAGCCTAGACACGCCCCAGCCGAAACCCACCCCTCAGTGTCGTGCCGGCTGATTTGTACTTGTTGGTCTTTTTTGTTGAATAGGGAGCATCGCCCCAGCCTCAACATCGAGAACGGTGCACACAGTTTTTTTTTTGCATTGATAAAAAAGTATTTAAAGTAGCTTATTGTACCTGTTCATATGACCATGTCACATTCATTTCGTCAGTTCAACAGACTAGCCTGCTCGAAAGCGCAGGATTACACACACTATTTTAGTGACATATCGTTCAAGTTGCACATTAGATTTTGCCATGTCATTTTCTTGACCTGTACGTGCGTCATTGTGTCTTTCCATCGTGTAAAAGCTTAAGCCAGAGATCGATCAACTTAAACATATTCACGTGGGTCTGAAATCGACACCACACGTACACTGAGAACAAATCCCATCTCACTAAAGCGGCAAGCTTTTTGCTGCCCACGGCGACAGAGACGCGTTGCATGCATATGGGCCTTCTTCGTCACTGGCTATATATATCTAACTATATGAAAGCTGAGCACTTTAGCGAGCTCTCAGCGCTCGTGGCACTGTAGCTAGATACAGTAGCTGCAGTGTTGGACAGTGTGCGTGGTCTTTCTGCACAAAATCCTCTACGTTCACTGGAAATTGCGGATCTGTCCCTACATATATAAAACCACACCGTAATCCTAGATCCTAATCTTCCTCATTTTTCCCCATCCACCTCGCTTTCCTCTCCCAAGGCGGCCGCCGTGGACGCACAGGAGCTCCGAGCCGTCGCCGCGGGGAGAGGCCTACGACGACGCCGCGGTTCTCCTCCCGACGCGGCCGCCTCCACTCGCCCCCCTCCTGCTTCCCCTCCGTCTCTCCCCAATCCCCATCCCGTTTGCCCTCTTTTCTCTCCCTGGCCGCAACGACGGAGCCGGGCTCCTGCCATGCTGCCGTGATGGATTGCGGCGTCGAGTACACTCTGGGGCCAACGCCAGCGTCATGGCTTCGTCGGCCGAGCGAGAGGAAGAAGTCGCACGCGCTGCCGTCCGGTGGATCTCCTCCACTGCTCAGGTGAGGTCGTCTCCTACAGCCGCCGTCCTTCTTCCCTTTTTTTCTTCTTTTCTTTCGTTGCTTTTACACTAGTAGAAAAGGGGGCAATGGTGCGCCCCCTTTAGTACCGGTTGTTCAAAAACCAGTACTAAAGGGGGCATTAGTACCGGTTGCGTTCGTGTGCCAGCAGGGGCACCGCGGCGAGGACCTTTAGTACCGGTTGTTAATACCAACCGGTACTAAAGGCTACCCTTTAGTACCGGTTGGTAATAACAACCGGTACTAAAGGGTCGGTTGGTAATAACAACCGGTACTAAAGGGTACCCTTTAGTACCGGTTGTTATTACCAACCGGTACTAAAGAGTGGCCTTTAGTACCGGATGGTAAGAACAACCAGTACTAAAGGTCTCGGGTACTAAATGACTAAGTTAGGGATTTTATTTGTTTTATATGCATTTTGAGCTCAAATTAAAGTATAATTTGTGGTTTTATATAGTGTCGTCCCGTCCCCTTCCTCACCGCCGTCGATCGCCCGCGCCGCTCCGTCACCAACACCACCTCGGTGAGCCTCTTTTTCTATCTTTTATTTTAAAAAATGTTAGTTATATGATTTAAATGCATAATTATTTCTTGTATAATTTTCTTATGTTTTTTAATATGTATAGTGTCATGGTTTTGATATCCGTCCCCGTCGGCCCTCGTCCGGTCTATGATTCGGATGTGGTATATTTTTATAACTATTTATTTTGTTTCGTGTTTATAACAATCATGACGACCAACTTGACATAGATATATTTTTATTTAGGAGGTAGTTGAACCGGAAATTCCAGCCGACCCTATTGTCGAATTTTTTAAAAAAGAAAACAACGATTTGAATGTAAAATTGAAGATAAGTGAAGATCTTCGTCTCCAATGCCTGGAAGAGAAGATAGTATTGGACTTGAAGATTGCCGACATCGTTGATGCTCACGGGGTCGAGCTTGCCGACGTCGTCGCTGCTCACGAGATGAAGATAGATGCAATGCGCTTCAAGCTTAAAAAGATTAGAAAATATGTCATTAGTCAAAAAGCTTGGTATCATTATGCTGTTGGTTCAATAGTTATCTTGGTTGCGATTCTGATCGCATTTGTTGTTGGATTTAAATTCTTTAGATAGTTGTATGTTAGTTTCGATTGATGTATATTTCGTGAGAACTATGTATTACATTTGGGCACTACTCTAATTTGGTTTTAATGTGATGAACTTGTATTAATTAATTTAGTCACGTATCTCTATTCATTATTTAGCTGGTGTAATGGTTTTTGATGTATTTATGTAATGCAGATGAGCCGAGAATGAATGTACGGTGATCGACGCTGTCCTGAGTTCATTGATAACACTTAAAAAAATGGAAAATGATATTTATGATAATATTTTAAAAATTGTTTTTGGCAACAATGTTTGACATACCAAGACACACCTATGTGTCAATATATGGACACTTTATCACAAACTATGGCACTGGGTCCATTTTGACCATTTATTTCAAAAAAAATAAAGAAAGTGAAAAAATACTCAAAAAGTGAAATCCTTTGGCATGAACTCCTTTTATGTGTACTAGTTGCTAGGAAAAATGATAAACCTGAGTTTTGACAAAGTTTTCAAAAACCTTCTTCAGAAAAAGGTCAATCATCTATAGACATGTATAAGTTTTGAGTCAAATGACCTAGATATGACCATCCCCGTGCCATAGTTTGTGATAATGTGCCTATATTTGAGACATAGGTGTGTCTTGTTATGACAAACAATGTTGTAGAAATGAGTTTTTTCAAATTATGTTTATAAATATCATTTTTTATTTTTTTATTGTCAAAAATGTCATTTTTTGTGAAGCAAGTACAACAAATATGGTGCAAAATGACACCCATCCAATTATCACACAAAGTAGGCCATATTTTATCGATAATCTAGCAATATTAGGAATTTTCTCGGTTTCTACCTCATTTCGCCTATTTAAATGACTTTATGCCTATTTTCCGAAAGTAATTCAATTTTGATCTACAAGTGTGTGATAGTTTGCTCTGAAAATTTTACAAAAATCATTTTAAGATGCACCAATAGTGGTTATATCACAGAACCATCGATAGTTTTAGGAAATGCAACCCCTTTGGATGAATAGACACGATGGGCATTTTGACCGTTTTTTCAACAAAATAAAAGAAAGTGAAAAAATACTGAAAAAATGAAATCGTTTGGCATGGCGTCCTTTTATGTGTACTAGTTGCTAGGAAAAATAATAAACCTGAGTTTTGACAAAGTTTTCAAAAAACTTCTTCACAAAAAGGTCAATCATCTATAGACATGTATAAGTTTCGAGTCAAATGACCTAGATATGATCATCCCCGTGCCATAGTTTGTGATAATGTGCCCATATTTGAGACATAGGTGTGTCTTGTTATGACAAACAATGTTGCAGAAATAGGTTTTTTCAAATTATGTTTATAAATATCATTTTTCATTTTTTAATTGTAATAAACGGCATTTTTTGTGAAGCAAATACAACAAATATGGTGCAAAATGACACCCATCCAATTATCACACAAAGTAGGCCATATTTTATCGATAATCCAGCAATATTAGGAATTTTCTCGGTTTCTACCTCATTTCGCCTATTTAAATGACTTTATGCATATTTTCCGAAAGTAATTCAATTTTGAACTACAAGTGTGTGATAGTTTGCTCTGAAAATTTTACAAAAATAATTTTAAGATACACTAATAGTGGTTATATCTTTGGATGAATAGACACGACGGGCATTTTGACCGTTTTTTCAACAAAATAAAAGAAAGTGAAAAAATACTCAAAAAATGAAATCGTTTGGCATGGAGTCCTTTTATGTGTACTAGTTGCTAGGAAAAATGATAAACCTGAGTTTTGACAAAGTTTTCAAAAAACTTCTTCACAAAAAGGTCAATCATCTATAGACATGTATAAGTTTCGAGTCAAATGACCTAGATATGACCATCCCCGTGCCATAGTTTGTGATAATGTGCCTATATTTGAGACATAGGTGTGTCTTGTTATGACAAACAATGTTGTAGAAATGAGTTTTTTCAAATTATGTTTATAAATATCATTTTTTTATTTTTTTATTGTCAAAAATGTCATTTTTTGTGAAGCAAGTACAACAAATATGGTGCAAAATGACACCCATCCAATTATCACACAAAGTAGGCCATATTTTATCGATAATCTAGCAATATTAGGAATTTTCTCGGTTTCTACCTCATTTCGCCTATTTAAATGACTTTATGCCTATTTTCCGAAAGTAATTCAATTTTGAACTACAAGTGTGTGATAGTTTGCTCTGAAAATTTTACAAAAATCATTTTAAGATACACCAATAGTGGTTATATCACAGAACGATCGATAGTTTTAAGAAATGCAACCCCTTTGGATGAATAGACACGATGGGCATTTTGACCGTTTTTTCAACAAAATAAAAGAAAGTGAAAAAATACACAAAAAATGAAATCGTTTGGCATGGCGTCCTTTTATGTGTACTAGTTGCTAGGAAAAATAATAAACCTGAGTTTTGACAAAGTTTTCAAAAAAGTTCTTCACAAAAAGGTCAATCATCTATAGACATGTATAAGTTTCGAGTCAAATGACCTAGATATGATCATCCCCGTGCCATAGTTTGTGATAATGTGCCCATATTTGAGACATAGGTGTGTCTTGTTATGACAAACAATGTTGCAGAAATAGGTTTTTTCAAATTATGTTTATAAATATCATTTTTCACTTTTTAATTGTAATAAACGGCATTTTTTGTGAAGCAAATACAACAAATATGGTGCAAAATGACACCCATCCAATTATCACACAAAGTAGGCCATATTTTATCGATAATCCAGCAATATTAGGAATTTTCTGGGTTTCTACCTCATTTCGCCTATTTAAATGACTTTATGCATATTTTCCGAAAGTAATTCAATTTTGAACTACAAGTGTGTGATAGTTTGCTCTGAAAATTTTACAAAAATAATTTTAAGATACACTAATAGTGGTTATATCTTTGGATGAATAGACACGACGGGCATTTTGACCGTTTTTTCAACAAAATAAAAGAAAGTGAAAAAATACTCAAAAAATGAAATCGTTTGGCATGGAGTCCTTTTATGTGTACTAGTTGCTAGGAAAAATGATAAACCTGAGTTTTGACAAAGTTTTCAAAAAACTTCTTCACAAAAAGGTCAATCATCTATAGACATGTATAAGTTTCGAGTCAAATGACCTAGATATGATCATCCCCGTGCCATATTTTGTGATAATGTGCCCATATTTGAGACATAAGTGTGTCTTGTTATGACAAACAATGTTGCTGAAATAAGTTTTTTCAAATTATGTTTATAAATATCATTTTTCATTTTTTAATTGTAAAAAACGGCATTTTTTGTGAAGCAAGTACAACAAATATGGTGCAAAATGACACCCATGCAATTATCACACAAAGTAGGCCATATTTTATCGATAATCCAGCAATATTAGGAATTTTCTCGGTTTCTACCTCATTTCGCCTATTTAAATGACTTTATGCCTATTTTCCGAAAGTAATTCAATTTTGAACTACAAGTGTGTGATAGTTTGCTCTGAAAATTTTACAAAAATAATTTTAAGATACACCAGTAGTGGTTATATCATAGAACCATCGATAGTTTTGAGAAATGCAACCCCTTTGGATGAATAGGCACGACGGGCATTTTGACCTTTTTTCAACAAAATAAAAGAAAGTGAAACAATACTCAAAAAATGAAATCCTTTGGCATGGAGTCCTTTTATGTGTACTAGTTGCTAGTAAAAATGATAAACATGAGTTTTGACAAAGTTTTCAAAAAACTTCTTCACACAAAAGTCAATCATCTATAAACATGTATAAAATGACTTTTTTATTAAGCAAGTACCAAAAATATGTTGCAAAAAGTCATATACATGATGAAAAAGATGATATGGATATCATATTTGGATTCCTCTCATTTTTCTAATCGATTTAGACATTTTATTTGTTAAATTTTGATTTACGGATTTAAAGATATGAATTATTCCATATTAAATGTAAAAAGGAGAAAATAAAGTAAAATAAATTTTATTCTTATTTATTCAAATATTATTATTACATAATCATTGTTATTTATTCAAATAAATTTTCAAAATTTAAACAATAAAAAGTGTGACGCCATGACCCAGGGGTTAATATGGTTGATAGGATACTAATATCAGTAAGTTCTAACATCTCATTTGACAGACAGGTAATTTGGAAGGAACTCTAAAGTTAAGCGTGCTTGAGCTGGAGCAATTTAAGGATGGGTGACCGAACGGGAAGTTTGACTGGGGTAAGTATTTTGACCTGATATTAAGTGTCTAATATGTAATTAGAGATTATGTGTGTGGCTATTTGGGAAATAAAAAAAAACAAAATTAGAAATATTAGAGTAAAAATAAAAAAATAAAAAATATTTTTTAAAAAAAATTTAAATTTCGGAAAAAATAATTTTGGAAACATATGCGGGGGCGGCAAAAAAAGCAGGAACCTTTAGTACCGGTTGGTATTACCAACCGGTACTAAAGGTCCTGACCTGCGCGCGCAGGTTCGCCCACGTGGAGACCTTTAGTACCGGTTCTATTTGGTGCCGGTACTAAAGGGGTACCCCTTTATTGCCGACCCTTTAGTACCGGTTGCTCAACCGGTACTAAATGTCCGTTGTCTACTAGTGTCAACTGCCTTCTCCTACGTAGGGATCGGTCCGTGGGATTTGCGGCCGCGGCGACCGTTCGGTTCGCGGTTGTGGCTGCTCTATCTTTGCCTCCTTTGCCTTCTCCTAAGTAGTATTCTTCGGGTATGCCTGCTATGGAGGCTTCCTGCGCTGCTGTTTTGCCGTTCCCTGTTGTTGGTTTCTAGAGGCTGATGCGCGGAGGCGAGAGGTTTGGTTGGGCAAGATACAGGTTGTCAATGGTATTGCCACTGATTTTGTATAATGTTCCTGTGCTATTGCGTCGTTGTTTGGTTTTTTCATGATATTGCTTCTTTCCTTGCGTGTTTTTTGTGCAGGTAATGTTGCTGATGTTGCGTACCATGGGATTGGTGGCCCTCCTCAGGCTTCTGATGTTATATCACCTTCATTTTTTGGAAGGGAGTTCTTCTAACCCTTTCTCCGGTTTCTTTTCTCTCATTTGTTTTTATTTATCTATTTGGTACTTCTGTGTTGTCTCCATGATTTTACAGTGCCTGCTTTTGTATTTCTTGCAGGTTTATTCCGGGATTTTTTTCAGTACTTCAATGGGCGTCGATTCTGCATTTCTGCTGATGAGGGTGGTTCTTCTGTTGATTGGCCTCACATGGACGCTCCATGCTCTTGGATTACTGTGGTGCCTGTTAGTTCTTTTGGTCCTGATCATTCTCTTCCATCTTTGCTTGCCGTCCATCTCGGTGCTCCGTTGATTCAGTGTCTTGACAAACTTGTGCAGCAGCCGTTGACTTATGTTGAAATTTGCCCAAGCAGCCAACAAGGTGTAGTTAGTCACTTGCTTTTCTTTGTGCTATTGATTATTTATTTGTTTAATCAAAGGCTGACGTATCAGATTATAAGGTGCAATTAGTTGGCTATCTTTCTTTTTTTATTTTGCTCCGTCGTTTGATCTTCTTACAAGCTGTCATTGTTTGTTTGTTTTTAGGTGCTGCTCACTATTTTCACTTCAGCACAACAAATACCTGGCCTTGCTGATAGTTGTTTTCTTCACAACGGAGCTATGATTGAATTGAATTAATTGATTATGGCCAAGTACGACGATTCTACAAGAAGCAAACAGTGAACTTACTCCTTATTTGAGCATTTTTCTTAGAAGCATGATGGAAGCTGGCAGATATGGTTGAATGATCTTTAAAGAGGAACGTGGTGCCTACTATAGATGGGTGCTTAGTATCCAGTATGCTATTTAGTTTAATGGCATCTTAGGGATATACTTAATCCCATGGTTTTTCATAGTCTCCAGCTGTTTGGCCTCTCTGAAGTTTATAAGATGTATGTCTACTGCACCCACCTCCATCTATTAATGATCTAAAGGTATCTCCCTCTACTAATGATTTTGTTGTACCTTCAGCTCTTGCTTATAATACAGCAGATTCGAGTACTGTCTATATCATGTAGGTGTCACCACATAATTCCCAATTCACCACAACAGGTAGCCTGACTTGGTGTTCTTATTTTTGTATGCAGAAAATGCACACTGTAGATTAGGGTTGCAGATTAGAAAGTGCCACCCTCCTTTAGGCCAGCAGTGATTGCAAAATGCTTACTTTTTGAAACCAAGCACCTCTTAGTTTGCACAATCACTTATTCATCACTTATGCAACTACCACCGGAAGTATCTCCCAGGTTCACTTTCAAAATCATGATTTATGATTTGATTCTTCTGCAGTGTTGGTGAACTACGTGGGTTTTATGGGAACATAGGTTACTGTTGTTGTTCTACGTTTATTTAGTGTCAGATGACGGAATTGAATAACTTTTGCAGCTTCTGTGTTTCTTAACTGTGGGTGTTTCAGCCTCAGTAATCCGACAAATATGCTTATCCGACAAATATGCTTATTCTTACATAGATGTACCTTTAGACAGAAGTGTCAATATATATTCAGTGCACTATTCTATGAGGACATGAAAAGCTATATTTCTTCTTCTTCCTACTCAGTTTTCTGATCTGTCTAAGACTAAAGCAAGAAAAAATAATCCTTTTTTGTCTTCATTTCGTCCTGTAGGAACTACCTGAAATGGGAAATTATAGGAAGTCCTTCGTACCTATAAAGTGAAATTATCTCTCAACTGCCATGTGCTTAATTCTGTAGTTATATGCCACCCATTGTCTAAAATCATCAATTACTCTCTAGAACATAAGGTAGTTTTAGACGACTTTGTGATGTTGGTTAATATTCAGTCACTCTCTATCTTTACAGCTTCTTTTAATACAGTCCTCAAGTGTGTACTGCAAATGTACTCTTAACTGAATTTCCATTTTTCTTCTTATTTTATAGAATCAGATACTTTCTCTGCATTGCTACAGACTGAGTTTGTTCATTTAAGTTAAGAGTGGAATTACTCCTGAATTGCGGACTGATATCCTAGTGAGTGCCCCTTCTTCGTTGAGCATGTTGTAATGTTGGTTAACTTCTTTTCAGCATACTACAATATTGGTCAAGCACTCTCAAGCTATAGAATGTCATGTTTATGGACTTAGCTTTGGGTGCAACATAGAATGGTATTAGTCATATATTTTGTGTATATAGGTGGTTAGTCTAGCATCATCTTTCCCTTCATTCTTCTCTTACACTTTCATCATGTCACTTTTTTGTATGCCTGTTACGTCACTTCCTTCGTTAGAATTTTTCATGTTTAAAGAATGATCCAACATTTAATGTTCTATCATGGATCAAAGCTTGATTTCAATCACATATGATGGGAGATACTTTCTACCTCTTCACAAAAAGGTTAAAAGTTCAAATGTCATATATATTTCCCAAATATGTTAAATGTGAAGCACATGTTAAATCAAATAAGAATATTTGGTATGTTTGATATTTTTATGCCCTATGTTGTAACTAAAAATTATACATGAACACAACTAATGTGCACGGTCTCACCTGAACTAAATGATGTGTGCATACCAAGCATCAAGAATATTCCTTTGCGACAACTTAATGTATTCTCATCCTGTTGGATGCACTTTGATATATTTGATGTGCTTCTGGCTGTCATTGATCTTATTTTAATTTCTGTCAATTTAATTTTCTTAAGTATTAGACTTCCTAAATGATGTCTGATTCTGGATAATTTGTTGATGCTTATCGACTACCTACTCTACCACTATGTATACTCATTTATCCCACCGGGGCTTTAATGCTTTTTAACTAGGAATTCATGATTCATCTATTACAGGTCTTGCGTCCATGAACCTCAGTAATTGTGCAACGCCCTTGCAAGATCGTATGGGTTGTTGCTACCATCATTGTTTAGGAGTTTGAAGCTTGACTGCTATTGTTCTGATGAGAACAAATGAAAGGGATGAAAGTGTATGAATGCTGATATGTCTAGATTTACTGCTGTGTCATATCTCGATTAAGAATATGAAGCTTTTCTAGATTTTATAGACTTTTGGTAACGAGCAAAGTTCACACTTCTCCTCTATTCAAACTTCACCCAGGAATTCTCACCGAGGGTGCGGCGTGCCGCCGCAACAAATTCAACTTGTAGCATCCAAAACATGAGCTAGCTAGATTTTTGTGAGCCGGATAGTTACCAGTGGAGTGAACTAGTAATGAATTAGCTGCTGCACTGCCTAAATATATCTCGATCCATCGATTCCCGTCCCAGCAACCAACAATGGGCGACGACAGTAGCAGTAACCGTACGTTTCTGTCCAACGACGAGGCGCAGCGGGTGTTTTACGAGGGCTGCCCGGGCTGCGCCATGGAACGGAAGGTAGAGAACTGTCGCAGCAGTGGAACATGGGGTTCCCCTAGTACTGCCAAAGTGGGTCCACCCCATATGGGCCCAAGATGAAGATGGACAAGACCAAGACTCAAGTCAAACTGGTGGGTTCACCGTCAAGACACGCATGGCCTACGTCGACTAAGGGCTCCGGTCCTGGGGACCTTCCGGGTCGCCGAACCTAGCAAGAAGGCCAAGAAGGACCCGAGAGCCCGAGTTCCCGGCAGGAGGCCAGGCTCCCTCTCGGGTACTTCCCCACGTTCCTGTGGATAAGCACTCCACCTCACCGCGGAAGACTTGGGAAGCAAGGCGAAGGCAGCGCGGGCGGGAAACACGTCCCGTGGTGGTGTCAGCTCCTGTCCACCCCAGGCGGACGCTCCCACTAACCCAAAGGAGACGCTAGGCTGAGGAGAGGCCACGTCTCCTCCGAAACTAGATGAGGAGGGTCCTTCACCCCGAAGGTCCCTCATGCCCCTCACGTGACCCTGTGGCAACCCCTTAGCCTATAAAAGGAGGACCAAGGCACGAGGAGGGGGGATCGAAGCAAGGACGAACACAAGCTAGAACCAGAGCAAGACTAGACTAGGGTTGCGAAGGTAGAGAGGAAGGTGATCTCCTCCGGGTCAGGATCTGTCCTTCTTCTACCTCCAGCCAAAACCCTTCCGGGTACCCATCCGGGAGGTTCCATTGTAAGCCACACTATGAAGAACCATCAATCCAGACATGCAGGAGTAGGGCTTTTAGCCTCCGGGCGGCCTGAACCTGGGTAGCTCCTTGTGTCCCTTTGGTTGCATGCTTTGATCGTGGAGAGGAGAGCTTGATCTAGACTCCGCCCGAGAAGACGATTCTCAGCCTCCTTCGCGCCCCGTGCCGAACCTAAAAGGGGGTATCCTATACTCCCGGTGTCCGTGCAACGAGACACGACATCTGGCGCGCCAGGTAGGGGGCGCAAGCGCTGGTTTCATCTTCATCAAGTTCATCGGCAAGTTCTTCGTCAAGCATGCCTCCGAGGAAGAAGGGAGACCTGCGGCGTCCAAGCCGGTCTCTCCCTCACGCACTCAAGCTTCAGCTGAACGTCGTGCTGCTGGCGCACGGCGGAGCGTCTCTCCGTCCCCGCCTCCCATGGAGAGGGTGGCGCCGGACGAAGTGGACGGTCACGACAAGGACAACGGCCCTGGCGGAGCGGCGGCTCCAAAGGGCGCCACCATGCCTCCTCCTCGCTCGGGGGAGAAGAGCGTCTGCAACGGCACTGGCAAGGAGCCCACCGCTGGAGGAGGGAACCACGGCGTTCGCCCCAGCGGGGATCCACGAGCATCCAAGAGCAAGACCTCCGCGCACTCGCCTTCGGACGTGCAAGCTCGCCATGATGCTCTAGTCGCTGCCAAGGCCCTGATGCAGTTCCCTCCAAGCAGCGGCGATCCCAAGGTCTACCAAGAATGGAGGACTCGCGTCGAGAGGCTCCTCGACTTCGCCGATGGTGGTCCGTGGGTCGAACCCACTCAAGCTCCCACCGTCGACGATCCCGGAGCAGCACAAGACAAGACACGTGATCCGCGAGGCCAGCCTCGTGGTGAACGTCAAGCCAAGACGGCGCCTCCTCGCACCGCGCCACCGATGGCTGATCGGCTAAACCGCGATCACGGCGAGGCCATCTCCATCGGGTCGTCTACCTCGCGCAACCCAGATCTTCGTGACGAGCTCAACAGCCGTCAGAACGAGGATATGCGCACCCGCATCGAGCGTCGCCGAGAACGTCACCGCCGGGAAGATCGGGGCATCGACCTCGCCGAAGGCTGCCTCGCCCTCGCCCCGAGTTCCGCCACTTCAACTGGCCCAAGAAATTCAAGATCGACGTTCTCCGCTACGACGGCACCACGAACCCCCGGGACTTTCTGCAGATCTACTCTCTTGCTGCGATGGTTGCCGGGGCCGACGAGGTCATGATGGCCAACTGGTTCCCGTTGGCCCTGAAGGGAGACGCCCAGACTTGGCTTCTCAACCTTCCCAAGTGCTCCATCCGTTCCTGGCGGGCACTGAAGGAGCAGTTTCTGGGGGCTTTCCAAGGCGGGTACGAGCGCCCGGGGGCTCCCAGTGATCTCCACGACTTCAAGCAGCTGCCGGGTGAAACTCTCCGCAAGTTCATCCAGCGCTTCACCCAGAAGATGAACACCATCCCGTGCATCAAGGAGGAGTTGGTGATCCAGTCCTTCCACGCCAACGTCCGCAACCCCAAGATGCGCGAGAAGCTGAGCATCCATCGCGTCGAATCTGCTCGTAAGCTCTGGGAGCTTGCAGATCGGTGCGCTCGAGCTGAAGAAGGAGCCAAGTTCCCCGGGGAGGATGAACCCGAGGACAAGGTCGCTCCAGCCAAGAACAAGAAGCGGGACCCTGGACCCGACAAGCGGATCTTCGTCACCGAGCCTCTTCCGAAGAAGACCAAGCCCGCGCCGACTTCCGAGGAAGAAGGTGAAGGTGATCCCTGGTGCCACATCCATCCAGAAGGCAACCACTTGCTCAAGGACTGCCGCATGCTCAAGAACCTCGCCATCCGGGAGCAACGTCGAGCTGATGGGGTCAGTCAAGACGGTTGCTACAACTGCGGCACTGCCGGGCACATCGCTCGTGACTGTCCCACGGGTCGCCAAGGCGGAGGCGGCCGTGGATGGAACCGAGGCGGTGGCCGCGGGGGCCGTGGAGGAGGACGCGGCGGCCAAGGTGGTCGCGGGTACACACTCCGGAGGCCGCCCACGGCGGCAACGGGGAAGCTCCGGCTCCCCAAGGAGGCAACGGCGGCAAGTATCAAGAAGTCACTGGAGTTGTCGGGTGCATCCACGGAGGGTCTTCTCTGCCTCCCTCCAACGGCGCCTGCAAGAGACTTGTCCGGGAGCTGAACGCGGTTGCTTCTGCTCCGTCCAAGCCCCTGGACTGGTCTAGTCAAGTCATCACCTTCGACCCAGAAGACCACCCTGCAAACACTGCCGGGGTCGGGACCCTGCCGCTGATCGTGTCGCCCGTCATCCACAACTACAAGGTCACCAAGATGCTGGTCGACGGAGGCTCCAGCCTCAACTTGCTGACGGCGAAGGTCCTGGCTATCCTTCAAATCCCCTGTCTCGCCTGCAAGACACCGGGGTGTTCCAAGGCGTGAACGGAAGTGTTACTCGACCCCTCGGGAAGATCACCCTTCCGGTCACCTTCGGCGACTCCAAGAACTTCCGCACCGAGGAAATCGTCTTCGACATCGCCGACACTCCGCTACCGTACAACGGCATACTTGGCAGACCTGCTCTGGCCAAGTTCATGGCCGTCTCCCACTTCGCCTACAACATGCTGAAGATTCCGGCGCCGTGGGGTGTGATCAAGGTCAAGGCCGACATCGACGATGCTATCTACTGCGTTCACCAGCTGAACCAGACGGTGGCAATCACGGCGGATGTCCCTCAAGGTGTACAGGAGGATGATGATGGGGCTCTCCCCGGGGGCGAAGGGCACCCTGGGGGCTCCACATCTACTCCCCCCAAGAAGGCGCCATTCCATGGCGATCCGCAGCTGACCAAGAAGGTGGCGCTAACCAGCGACGGAGTTCGCTCCATCACCATCGGCGCCCGCCTCACCGACAAATAGGAAAGCGCGCTCGTCGCCTTCCTTCGGGAAAACTCTGACGTCTTCGCGTGGGAGGCGTCAGGTTTACCCGGCGTTCCAAGGGAGGTGATCGAGCACAAACTGGCGGTCAATCCGGGGGCTCGCCCCGTGAAGCAGGTTCTCCGGAACCAAAGCAAGGAAAAGCTGGAATTCATCATCGCCGAGGTGGACAAGTTGATAGAAGCTGGTGTCATCCGGTCGGTTCCCCACCCAAGCTGGGTGGCCAACCCCGTGGTGGTACCGAAACCCATGACCTTCAAGTGGAGACTCTGCATCGACTTCACAGACCTGAATAAGGCCTGTCCCAAGGACCCTTTCCCCCTGCCGCGGATCGACATGATCGTGGATTCCACGGCCGGGTGCGAGCTGCTGTGTTTCTTGGACGCCTTCTCCGGGTACCACCAGATCATGATGTCGCTCGAGGACCAAGAGAAGACGGCCTTCATCACTCCCAAGGGCTGCTACTGCTACACCCGGATGCCTTTTGGCCTCCGAAACGCCGGCGCTACCTTCCAGCGCGCAATGCAAGCATGCCTTGGGTCACAGCTGGGCCGCAATCGAAGCGTACATCGACGACATCGTGGTCAAGACCCGGTACAAGGACTCCCTCATCCAAGACCTACACGAGACCTTCGAGAACCTCCGCCGGGTCAACTTCAAGCTCAACCCCGACAAGTGCGTTTCGGGGTCCCCTCCGGCAAGCTGCTGGGTTTCCTGGTCTCTCACCGAGGGATCGAGGCGAATCCGGACAAAATCAAGGCAATCGAGCGCATGGAGGCGCCCCGTGGGTCAAGGACGTACAGCGCCTCAACGGGTGCATCACTGCACTCGGGCGCTTCATCTCAAGGCTTGGGGAGCGGGCCTTACCGTTCTTCAGGCTGCTCAAGAAATCAGGCCCCATGGAGTGGACCCCGAGGCGAGGAAGCCCTGCAGTCCCTTAAGCGCTACCTCGCCTGCCACCAATCCTCGTGGCACCAGAAGAGAAGGAGCCCCTACTACTGTACATTGCTGCCACCAACCAGGTGATCAGCGCTGTGCTGGTTGTAGAGCGTGACGCTCCTCCGAAGAAGTCAAGCAAGATCAAGGGCAAGCGACCCGGGAACTCTCTCCCGAGACAACCGTGCAAGAAAAGGCTGCCGGGTGACCAGGGGTCTCACGATCCTGACGTCACTGCAACCTCACCAGGCGGCGCGGAGCCCGTCGGGAATGGATAATCTCCCTCTGACGAGACTTCGCCGGGGGCTACTTCGTCCCTACCCCAAGAAGTGTCAATATATATTCGGTGCACTATTCTATGAGGACATGAAAAGCTATATTTCTTCTTCTTCCTACTCAGTTTTCTGATCTGTCTAAGACTAAAGCAAGAAAAAATAATCCTTTTTTGTCTTCATTTCGTCCTGTAGGAACTACCTGAAATGGGAAATTATAGGAAGTCCTTCGTACCTATAAAGTGAAATTATCTCTCAACTGCCAAGTGCTTAATTCTGTAGTTATATGCCACCCATTGTCTAAAATCATCAATTACTCTCTAGAACATAAGGTAGTTTTAGACGACTTTGTGATGTTGGTTAATATTCAGTCACTCTCTATCTTTACAGCTTCTTTTAATATAGTCCTCAAGTGTGTACTGCAAATGTACTCTTAACTGAATTTCCATTTTTCTTCTTATTTTATAGAATCAGATACTTTCTCTGCATTGCTACAGACTGAGTTTGTTCATTTAAGTTAAGAGTGGAATTACTCCTGAATTGCGGACTGATATCCTGGTGAGTGCCCCTTCTTCGTTGAGCATGTTGTAATGTTGGTTATCTTCTTTTCAGCATACTACAATATTGGTCAAGCACTCTCAAGCTATAGAATGTCATGTTTATGGACTTAGCTTTGGGTGCAACATAGAATGGTATTAGTCATATCTTTTGTGTATATAGGTGGTTAGTCTAGCATCATCTTTCCCTTCATTCTTCTCTTACACTTTCATGATGTCACTTTTTTGTATGCCTGTTACGTCACTTCCTTCGTTAGAATTTTTAATGTTTAAAGAATGATCCGACATTTAATGTTCTATCATGGATCAAAGCTTGATTTTAATCACATATGATGGGAGATACTTTCTACCTCTTCACAAAAAGGTTAAAAGTTCAAATGTCATATATATTTCCCAAATATGTTAAATGTGAAGCACATGTTAAATCAAATAAGAATATTTGGTATGTTTGATATTTTATGCCCTATGTTGTAACTAAGAATTATACATGAACACAACTAATGTGCACGGTCTCACCTGAACTAAATGATGTGTGCATACCGAGCATCAAGAATATTCCTTTGCGACAACTTAATGTATTCTCATCCTGTTGGATGCACTTTGATATATTTGATGTGCTTCTGGCTGTCATTGATCTTATTTTAATTTCTGTCAATTTAATTTTCTTAAGTATTAGACTTCCTAAATGATGTCTGATTTTGGATAATTTGTTGATGCTTATCGACTGCCTACTCTACCACTATGTATACTCATTTATCCCACCGGGGCTTTAATGCTTTTTAACTAGGAATTCATGATTCATCTATTATAGGTCTTGCGTCCATGAACCTCAGTAATTGTGCAACGCCCTTGCAAGATCGTATGGGTTGTTGCTACCATCATTGTTTAGGAGTTTGAAGCTTGACTGCTATTGTTCTGATGAGAACAAATGAAAGGGATGAAAGTGTATGAATGCTGATATGTCTAGATTTACTGCTGTGTCATATCTCGATTAAGAATATGAAGCTTTTCTAGATTTTATAGACTTTTGGTAACGAGCAAAGTTCACACTTCTCCTCTATTCAAACTTCACCCAGGAATTCTCACCGAGGGTGCGGCGTGCCGCCGCACCAAATTCAACTAGTAGCATCCAAAACATGAGCTAGCTAGATTTTTGTGAGCCGGATAGTTACCAGTGGAGTGAACTAGTAATGAATTAGCTGCTGCACTGCCTAAATATATCTCGATCCATCGATTCCCGTCCCAGCAACCAACAATGGGCGACGACAGTAGCAGGAACCGTATGTTTCCGTCCAACGACGAGGCGCAGCGGGTGTTTTACGAGGGCTGCGCCATGGAACGGAAGGTAGAGAACTGTCGCAGCAGTGGAACATGGGGTTCCCCTAGTACTGCCAAAGTGGGTCCACCCCATGTGGGCCCAAGATGAAGATGGACAAGACCAAGACTCAAGTCAAGCTGGCGGGTTCACCGTCAAGACACGCATGGCCTACGTCGACTAAGGGCTCCGGTCCTGGGGACCTTCCGGGTCGCCGAACCAAGCAAGAAGGCCAAGAAGGACCCGAGAGCCCGAGTTCCCGGCAGGAGGCCAGGCTCCCTCTCGGGTACTTCCCCACGTCCCTGTGGATAAGCACTCCACCTCACCGCGGAAGACTTGGGAAGCAAGGCGAAAGCAGCGCGGGCGGGAAACACGTCCCGTGGTGGTGTCAGCTCCTGTCCACCCCAAGGCGGACGCTCCCACCTAACCCAAAGGAGACGCTAGTCTGAGGAGAGGCCACGTCTCCTCCTAAACTAGATGAGGAGGGTACTTCACCCCGAAGGTCCCTCATGCCCCTCACGTGACCCTGTGGCAACCCCTTAACCTATAAAAGGAGGACCGAGGCACGGAGGAGGGGGGATCGAAGCAAGGACGAACACAAGCTAGAACCAGAGCAAGACTAGACTAGGGTTGCGAAGGTAGAGAGGAAGGTGATCTCCTCTGGGTCAGGATCTGTTCTTCTTCTACCTCCAGCCAAAACCCTTCCGAGTACCCCATCTGGGATGTTCCATTGTAAGCCACACTATGAAGAACCCATCAATCCAGACATGCAGGAGTAGGGCTTTTCGCCTCCGGGCGGCTTGAACCTGGGTAGCTCCTTGTGTCCCTTTGGTTGCATGCTTTGATCATGGAGAGGAGAGCTTGATCTAGACTCCGCCCAAGAAGACGATTCTCTGCCTCCTTCGCGCCCCGTGCCGAACCTAAAAGGGGGTATCCTATACTCTCGGTGTCCGTGCAACGAGACACGACAAGAACAACACGGGGATTCCTTACAAGGAGTTCATCTTCGTCGGAGTCACCAGCCTTGCCTCCGGTACGTATAGGCACACCCCGCCACGAGCCCAGGGACAGAAACCCTAAAACAGTACTCGCTTCTCGGGACCGGCCTGTCTGTGGCGCTGGGTTGTCACGATTAATCAACCGTCTAAAGATAAAGTTAACTCCTAATTAGTTCTGCTTAACTGTGTGCTGCTCAGTACTCATTCCCGTTGTAGAATGTAGTAAATCATACAGTATAAAAATTTAAACGAGATGAACAGTTAGTACTTTTTTATTATAACTTTAGGTGTGCAGTTAGTACTTATCAATGCTTATATGAATATACTAAATATTTATCAATGCTTATATGATTTAGTATAACAAAATGTAATAAATCATATATTTATGTGTGGTTTATGTGGTAGAAATCACAAGTATAATTAAGCGCTTATTTAGTATAACTTTAGGTCAAGATTTGAAATATTTATGTAACTGCGAATGTTACTCATGTGGCTTCCTCGGTAATCCCTAGCACTACAGAGCACGAAAATATGCCAGTAGATCACAAACCGCCAATAATATACAGGAAAAACTAGTCAGACTTTTGTTGCTAAGATCCGAATTATGAAGTTCATAAATCATTTAACTATGCATGTTTTGGAGGGGCGAATTAAGTTTATGGTACATTTATTTATTTTGCTCATAGGCTGGCTATGTTTCTGACAATCCACATGTTCTTTGCAGCTTTACCAATATCATCGTTGTTCCCCTTCTTGTACTTCATGGTATGCCGATCTCACCTTGTTTTATCATCATATCTTCTTGGCATGAAGCAATACTATAAGATGAGTTGTCCCCAGTTTGGAACGTAGAACTTGGAGTTCACAATGCATCAGTGAATCATACATCCCATAGTAAAACAACTAAACCATAGAGAAAAATTCCAAGAAACATGCACCACAAAAGTTCTGGTACTAAATTCTCTTTGTTCCTTCCTACGGTGATTTTTTTTACCGTTCCTCAAGAAAACACGTAATCCCTCATTCTAAAACCATTATGTTCGACTACAATTTAATAATAATGATATATGATGGCTGGGCAGAAATCGTACAATAAATCTGCCATGGAAAATAGTTTCTAAATATATATATATATATGACAATGGATTTTGTAATTTGCTTTATTATTAAAAAACATTTTTCATATCAAAATTGAAAATTGGAGACCAAGCAAAGGAAAAAACGTCTTTTTTCTTGGAAAAAAGAGGAATGCTATTTATTAAATGCATGGCCTACTCGATAATTGTTTTTATCAAGTGATCATATATCAGACCATTCTCAGTAACCGCTATGGTAGATTTTTATATAAAAAAAAGCCAGGTGGAGGCTAGGCCTCGATCGTGGGTGGGCGGTGTACATACATGCACTGCTAGCTCGGTTGTCCTTTCCTATAAAAACATTGATATCCAAGCTCAGTTTGACCTTCCTTGACAATAGATAGAAGATATGCACGTGGCGAAAACTGAACAAGACATTGGAGTGTATGCTGGTCTTCTTGGTAAGATGATAAGACTCATTGAGTCAGTGAAATGCATTCAACTCCGATATTAATATAGTTATACATACAGTTTTTATCCTTTTGGAAAATACACTCACCCAGACTACAATGGGGCATGTTGATTTATATGTTATATATACAGGCGCATCATACATGGCCGGTAGATTTGCTGGCTCCCTATTTTGGGGTGTGGTGGCGGATCGTGTCGGGAGAAAACCTATCATTGCATTTTCGCTCTTCATAGTCTGAGCATATTTTATTGTTGTCTTAAAGTATGCTCACTTTTCCTTGGCATCATTGTAAGCTCAATAATCCTTGCTCTTTATTTTAGGGTCATCCTTAACACTCTATTTGGACTAAGTGAAAAGTATTGGATGGCGCTTACCACAAGAATGCTTCTTGGTTCTCTGAATGGCATGCTTGCCCCAATGAAGGTATCCAAGTTCGCATAGTAGAGCATAAATTATTTCATAGCAACTAATTTTTCGTTACAGGAATTGTTATACACGCATGTTGATTCCCAACGTTTGCAGGCATACTGTGTTGAAGTGTGTCGACCTGAACATCATGCACTGGGATTATCAATTGTAAATAACTATATAATTTCTCACATCGCCATTACTATATATTAGTATGTTCATTTATATCAATACTCCAACTCACTTCATTAATTGAATGTAGCTAAGCACTGCTTGGGGCATAGGTCTTGTTGTCGGTCCATCCATTGGAGGCTACCTTGCACAGGTTTGTTCAGAAATGTTCATTTCCAAATAATAATAAAACACTATTTAACGCATTAATATTCTACCTTGCTTGTCAGCCTGCAAAGAATTATCCAAACCTATTTTCCGAGAATTCGATTTTTGGAAGGTAAATTTGTTATATACTTATGTACTAAAACTCGGTGAGCTAACTTCATGATATTAACCATATTAATTTGTGTTAGGTTTCCATATTTCTTGCCGTGCCTTTGTATTTCACTGATTGCACTCGGTGCTCCAATAAACTGCATATGGCTACCGGTACGTAACTTTTCGTACTAATACTAAGCCTATGATTTTCGTCCAATAATAGAATTTACCTCAATTTCAAGAATAATTTATTCTTTTGGTGCCTTGACATGGGGACATATCCATTTTACTCCCTAGCTTCTATATTTGCCACTTTTTTAAGTTCACACAGATAGTTATCATGACTTCCATTGTTATCCCGATCTGAACGAACATATGAGTAATATGTTAATCCCGTTTACTGGTATTGACCAGACTAGCATTGTGATGCCCACAAGTATAGGGGATCGTTGAAATCTTCGTTGGGAAGTATTACCCAAATTTATAGTTCGACTCAAGGGGAACACAAGAATACCAATAAGACTTTAGCAATTGAGGCGTCACTCTCAACCACACGTGTATATCAATAAACTTGCAGCAGTGATAGTTATGGCAGAAGGATGATTCAAGCAAGCAAAATAAAACAGCAGTAGTAAACAAGGGTTTCCCAGTTTTCACCGAAAAAGTAAAAGTGTAACTCAGAGATTTAAAACGTAGGCATGAGGTGATAGCGGGGTGTTGCATGAATAAGATTGATCATATAATAAGATACAAATAGCAATGGGACTTATCTCTAACTCCGATATATGTAGGTATGTGTTCCGTAAATAGTTGTGCGTACTAACCAAGAGAATTTGCACAACATCTATTGTCCTACCTACCCATTTCACCGGGGCCAACTTGGAACTACAGGTAATTAAGGTCTACCCTTTCGAATAGCCCGGAACAACGCATTAACACTTCATGAACACATAGAATCCTCAAACTAAAACATCTCCCCTTGCTTTCCCTATATGTCACTTTTAGGTTTCGCAGGTTCAACATAATAGCAGGTGATACACTTTGCAGATAAATACCAAACTCAAATATATGATGGGGCAAAATAAGTTCAGTACTGAAATCATGCCACTCGGGCCCTAGTAGCAAGCATTAAACATAGCATAAGTGCATCAACACAATACAAAAATATCGTCAAGATAAACCCCTAAGATCTCGGACAATAAGTTCAATACTGAAATCATGCCACTCGGGCCCTAGTAGCAAGCATTAAACATTACATGATCAATCTCATCCAATCCCCATCCACCTCATATGCCTACAGTGGACTACTCACACATGGTTATGTTGAAGGAGCTCATGGTCGATGGAGATGAAGGCGGTGAAGATGGCGGTGAAGACGGCCTCCGGATCCCTCCTCCGGGGGAGAAATCCTGGATCAATCTGTCTCCGAAAACGAAGAACGTGGTGGCGGCGGCGCTCTGTTTCGCGAAAACTCCTCTCCTTCTAGGTCAGCCACTTTTTCGTATATATAAGGGGGTACGCGAAAGCCGAAGGAGAGGCGGTGCCCGAGGCCCCAGATGGGTGGGCCCACGCGGCCAAGGAATCTGGCCGCGTGGGGCCCACTCTTTTGGCCCTCGGACGCTTCCTCGTGTCCATCTTTTGCACGATGCCCTTCTTTTCCATAAAAATTGACGTGGTATTTTTCTCCGATTTAATTTCCTGCAAAAACTACCAGAAAAGAGACTTTGCTAAAAACAGCGTCAGATTCAACAGTTTTATTCAGATATGGGAAGATTCCGGAACAAATTATGAAGCAAAGTGCTTGGAAAAGTAGATGCATTTTAGGTGCATCAAGTCCCCCAAGCTTAGCTCGTTGTTTGTCCTCGAACAACTCAAACATAGTGCAGAAGCGATAAAATGACTTTGACAAGAACTTTGCATTGCATATGTAACACCGTTTAATACCAACAAGTATTCAAAACATAACTTCCATAACAAATAACAAAATGCTAGCAAAGGTGCATCTAATCAGTGTTAAAGCATTTATATTTGTTGCAAGAGAAATAACATGAAGTGTCAGCACTTGGATGAGTTTGCCCAACTGTAGAAATAGACAAAGGTTGTTGCATCGCTTTTGATCGAATCATGTCAAGATTTTTGAGATCTTTCGATTCTTTCTTTTATTGACTAGGGAACTCATTGTGCTTACAACCTTGCTCTCAGTTTTATCAATCCATTTGGTGTTCCCTATTATGACTCATATGCTTGACCAACTAATGGTTGAGAGCCTCATGCCCCGTGAATACGAGTACCTACACCACGGTGTTACTCAACTCGGGCCACAAAGCAAGTTTAAGTTTCTAAGTCATTGCAAGTAATAATAGCGTCATCAAGAGCGTCAACTGGGGTACCTCTTGTCCCAGGACATGGAACAAGCCCATGTCAAAACGACAAGACAAACAGACAATGAACAATCTCAGCACTCTTTTATTTACTATTTGTGTAGTTTTTTATTATGAAGAGCATCACTGAATGTTCACTTTGGTACGCTGTAAATTTCCACCATGAATGATGCATGGCTTAGGTTGGCGGCCCAGGCGTCTCTCTAGCCATTTATACCCACTCCTCAAACTTACTAAGTTTCATTTATTTGGCACCATGATAAGCATCCATAAACAAAAGTACATGATATCAACTAAATGTAATTTAGTGCAATGTTGAAAGCTTTCTATGTGTCAGCACATATAAGTTAACTCCCAACCCCTAAGCTTGTCAAGCATATGACTTCATGTTTAACATTTGAAAAACTCTTTTACTTTCTCTTTGGTTGGCAAGTTTAGCAAGCACAATGGGATGCGTAGACCTTTGTTTAGAGCCACAGTTACTCAATCCACAGCCAAGTGTTATCACTAAATAATATCTCACTTGCATCATCATATAACATACTAGAACTCGGAGAAGATAAACATTTGCTACCACTTCCCTAGATGTTAAAGAAACTATGATGTGCGCACTTGCTGTTATTAAAAAGTCCACATAAGCACGGAAAAGGTGTCATACCTTTCATCCACTTCATGCACATCAACTCATCATCGTTGTTCTTCTCTCCCAACTTGAACTGCGCAATAAAAACTCAAATCTGCCATAAAACGTTACTGCATACAGAACTGTTTTTGCCCTACCTAAACACCTCAGAATAATCTCATATTTTACGGGTGCATAGGTTATGAAAAGGTGCAGTAGTGGTTAATATTTTAGCTCATTCGGAGTTACAGAAAAAAATGAAAAATTAAACAGTGAGCAGATTTCAGCAATTCCTACACCTCCGTTTTTACTTTGGATTCAAGAAAACGAAAATATTTTTGTTCTTTTTAGTTTTAAGATGCATAAAGTAAATCACCAGAAGTAAATAAGCAAAAGAAACAAATAAAATATTTTTGTGTTTTTGTGATTTTCAGAACAAGAAACTAAAACATAACAAGATAAAAGTGATATAAAACGACAAATGTAAAGGGAGAGAAGTACTCCCCCAAGCTTGCGATCAAGCTAGTATCCCGGATGGTAATCGTACCTACCACTTCCATCTCCATGGAAGTAACCATATTGGTAGCCTTGCATTCCTGGATATTGGGGCTCCTCTTGAGGTTGCACTTCCTCCATGGTCCACTTCCCGGTAATCCTGTCAAAAAGGTCAGCACGAGGGAGCTTTTCTTACTGTGTTTGTAGTTTTCGGGGCCCTCGAACCGGAATGTGGAGAGGAATTCTTGCGAGAGTTCCTCGTTTGTGTTCCGTGGATGAAGGGAGAACTCGAGTAAGACAGCTGCAGCGGCGAAGGCGTCGAAGTCCTCCTTTATCCCCCAATGATCAAGAACCACGGGGTCTTGCCATTTTGTTGCATGAATCCGAAGCCTCTCCCCTGCATATACCGCACCATCCTCCCAAACGTGGTTGTCATCATAATTCTTGGAAACTCTAGATGATCTTCTCCTTGGTCTCGAAGTCATCCCAAACAATCCTTTACCTTTGTTCATGATGAAACCTTGCTGTCCAAAAATAATATCCAACAAAAATTAAGATGTAACACTCTAAAACAACATTGAGCCATCCATAACTAGTCTCCACATCAATATCATGCATCAATATCAACTAGAAAACTTAAATCCATGGATTTCTCAAGCATATTAGGTGACACCTAGTGCAGCAAAATACTTCATACATAGGAGCAATCCCACCAAACAGATTTGAAAAATCTGCCCTAAACTTGGAGATCCTAGGATAGCAGGAAGAAGGAGCTCGGGAAAATTTGGGAAAAATACCTGGAGCTGATTTTCTGTCGAGGGGAAGGAGATTGGCACAGGGCACTCACCTAACTCCACCTGGGGCCAAAGTTAGTGAGTCCCACGCGGCCAAGGAATCTGGCCGCGTGGGACACCCTCTTTTGGTCCCTGGTGGCCTCCTGGTGTCCCACTTTTGGCTGTTGGTCCCTCTGGTAAAATAACTTAACTCCAAATTTTTCTAGATTTTTCGAGAAAATTTTCTAAAGAGAATTTTTCAAACTTCATATTCTGGAATTTCTGAACTCTGAAATAATTATGATTATGCATATACTCCAAAACTCTAGGATAAATAAAATTAAAATGCAATACAAATTTTTATGGGACTCAAGTTTTCATCATTTCCACATTAGTAATGAGGTTGATCAAGTCTCATTAATAATATGTAAAAGATATAATACATGATTCTTATTTTATATATATAAAGAAGAAATTCAAGATACCTCATATTTGATTCGAATAGTTCCAATCATCAAGGTAGCATACTTTGGTGCAGTAGGTGGTAGTGAAAATTCAAAGCTTCCAATCATAATAATATTTCTTTGAATAGAATTCACACTCTTGTTTAACATTGTAACAGGATTCTTCTTGGGAAAATAGATAGTATGCTCATTTCCTTTGACATTAAATATCACTTTGCTCTCAGTGCAATTTATCACAGCTCCTGCAGTGTTTAAAAAGGGTCTTCCAAGAATAATAGATAGATTATCATCCTCAGACATTTCTAATATAACAAAGTCCGTAGGAATTAACACATTAGCTATAGAGATAGGAACATCCTCACATATACCTATAGGCACAGCAGTTGATTTATCAGCCATTTGCAATGAAACTTCAGTTGGAACCAATTTATTCAGGTTAAGTTTCTTATATAAAGAAAAAGGCATAACACTAACACCAGCTCCTAAATCACATAATGCATATTTCACATAAGTTTCTTCAATATGACAAGGAATAGTTGGAATACCAGGATCTTCACGCTTTTCAGGCAATTTTCCCTCAAATGAATAATTAGCAAGCATAGTAGTAATTGCATCAGTAGGTATCTTCCTTTTATTAGTGACAATATCTTTCATATATTTTGAATATGGAGGAATTTTAATAGCATCAACAAGAGGAATTTGCAAACATAAAGTTTTAATCAACTCAAGAAATTTCTCAAACCTAGCATCGTCCAAAGATTTCATTACCTCTTGGGGATATGGTATGGGTCTTTGTACCCATGGATCCCTCTCTTTACCTTTTTGTTGATTTGGATGCTTCTTCTTTTTATTCTTCTCAATAGATGGTTGAGGGTCTTCTTTTTCAGGAGGTTCAGGTTCTTCAATATTTTCAGCTTCATGTTGTTCTTCTTCAGGTGGAGATGATTCCTCTTCTTCATTATTATGATCTTCAGTCTCAGCATCAGAAATAGAAATATCCTTATCTTGTTCTTGAGAATCATCAATATCTTCGTTTTCATTGGGAGATTTTCCTGCAGAAGATTTCTTCTTGAGAGCCTCTTGCTCTTTCCTCTTGGGATGGTCTTCAGGATAGTCAGGATCCTGAGTACTTGCACCAACTCTGGTATTAACTCCACAAACCTGTTTCTTCTCAATAAGATTTGCATACAATTGATTTTGAAGAGAAACCATTTGTTCAACTTGATTATTCATCATCTCACAATGTTTAATAATTTTCTAATCTCTCCCACACTAGCATTTAAATTTTCACGAAGAAATTTAATTTTATGAGAGTTTTCCATAATACTCATTCTAATATCATGCTCCTCAGGATCGTTATAATAAGCAAAATCATTAATGTATGATACATAAATAGGAGGTGTTACCTTTTCATTACCTTCCATAGAGTTAATAGCATTGACTTGGATTGGACAACATGGTTGATCAATAGGAAGTTTAACACCCACTTCAGATAATTCCTTGAGATGAGAGGTTTTAATTCCCTTCTCTTTGATAGCCTTGGAAGCTTCTTTCATTGTCTCTTTGTTTAATTTAAGAATGCCTCATTTCTTCTCCGGAAATATCTCTTTTCCATCTATCTCTTCAATATTACAATCTTCATAATTTCTAGAGATAGTCTCCAATAACTCAGTTGCTTCATCAATGGTCCTTTCCCTGAAAACATTACCTGCAATACTATCAAGATAGCCTCTAGTGTTTTCAGTTAGTCCATTGTAAAATATATCAAGTATTTCATTACTCTTGAAGCCATGGGTAGGACATTTCCTAACCATCTTACTGTACCTCCCCCAAGCTTGGGGTAGATCCTCCTTCTCTTTCTGTGAAAAGTTGCTAATCTCAATAGTTAAACCATGGATCTTATCTGAAGGGAAATATTTATTATAGAATAGTTGCAAGCATTCCTCTTTACTAGTAATAGATCAGGTTCTAAATGATTATACCAAGTTTTAGCATTTCCTCCCAAGGTAAAAGGAAACAACTTTAAGAAATAATAGCGTAGGTGGATTTCATCTTTACCAAATAGCACAGATAAATCATGCAAAACAGCAATGTGTTCAAAAGGAAACTCATCATCTCTCCCATAAAACTTAAACTTCTCAGTTTTTTCAATTATTTCAGAATCAACACTAAACTCATAATCTTTATCTTTAATTTTAATAGCTGGAGCATTCATTTTCTTAGTAACAGCGAAATAATCATCAAGAGGAGAATTTTTATAGCTATCAAGTTTATCCAATCTTATATTTACTAATTGGAGGCCCCATACGAAGGCTCCACGTTAATCCTGGAGGTAAGATAATTTTGACCATCCGATCTACCTATAATCTGCCAAAGGCCGTTGGATTAAAATTGTTTGCCCAATGCGCACGCTTGACTCTTCTCGCACCTATCCTTCTCCACTTGAGTTCGAATCCCAATCTAATTAAATAATAATGCATGTTAAATAAATATCCGTCGCGCTTGGTGTTATACCTGCGTGAACCTTCTCCCTGTAAAAGAAGTAAATTAGGAAATCTTATATTTACCAATTGGAGGCCCCATACGAGGCTCCACGTTAATCCTGGAGGTAAGAAAATTTTGACCATCCGATCTACCTATAATCTGCCAAAGGCCGTTGGATTAAAATTGTTTGCCCAATGCGCACGCTTGACTCTTCTCGCACCTATCCTTCTCCACTTGAGTTCGAATCCCAATCTAATTAAATAATAATGCATGTTAAATAAATATCCGTCGCGCTTGGTGTTATACCTGCGTGAACCTTCTCCCTGTAAAAGAAGTAAATTAGGAAATAGATATAATCGTCACCCGGATGCGGGCGGCGCATCACTGATCCAGCCCTTCTAAGATCGATCAATCCCATCCGATGCATGTCAGGTTTCGCCCTAATTATTTCTCATGATCATGCGGCCGGCGACTAGATTATTCACTCACGTGATTTCTGCTGATGCATGTCAGGCGGGAGCGTGCGGCTACGAAGTACGGAGTAGTAGCTTGGATGATCTCGCCGTCGATCATATAGACAACGTTGCATGACCTTCCACCTACTTTTGCGCACAGCTTCAGCAACGTTTTAAAGGATCAGCCTGCACCTCTGGACACGGAAAGACGGACACAGGGCCAGCAGTGAATATGTAGATCGGGACGACTGGAAAAAATATTCACGGGGCATGGCAGTGTTTTTCCAGCACCAACGCAACTCTATCAATGTCTAACGTTCAGGTTTTTTCTTCTTCTGACTTAATTAATAAAAATACCAGACGATTCTATGCTATGCATGCGCATGGAATTAGTGGATGCAAATTTTAGATGGTTCGCTGCTTCATGTGCGATCTGTGATGGCCAACACGTTTAGGTGGAAGCAAAAAAAACTTTACAGTGGTATTTTTTTTCATGTGCGATCTTAAGTGACCTGATATATTTTTTAATTTAATTGTATGCACAATGGATAAATCGTACAGTGGTAAATAATCAAAATCTTAGCGTACAGTTTGTTGTGATGTGGAAATTATACAGCATGCAGTTTGCTGTGATGATGAAATTAAATAGCATGTGATTTACAAAATATAGCTTCACTAGAATAATTTTATTACCATTCACCGATATTGGACATGGCAAGTAGATTTTATGATTTCGCACCGGTAAGAGATGCAAAGAAATTCGGGCTTGATATTTATTTTATGTGATATATATTTGTTCCCCTAATTAGCTCAACAGTTTGATAATTAGCATCCTTGGGACTTAGCATGTTTATGCTTGATAATTCTTCGAAGGTCATGGTAGATTATCTCTGATATCTCAGTTAAATCTAACTGGTGAAAATCTATGCCTTACCATATCATCAAGAAAAAAACTAGGTCCAAGTTGAATATTAACTATGCATGTTATATATGATATTCATACATATATTACATATATTTCCACAATATTTGAATTTTAAAACAAGTTTTGAAGAAATCTCTCAAAACTAATTTACACACGATAAATGTTTTTCATTATTAATATCCATTTTTCTCAAAATAGCTAGCCCGTGCAGTTGCACGGGTTGACGACTAGTTTATCATAATTCGAATCCATAAAAGCCATAGTAAATGCATCTTCTTCCTTAGAAGAAGTTTCATGTTCATCATCACAATATTCAATATCTTCCAACTCAGACTCCACATTTTCAACAATAGCAGATTCAGGTAATTCAGTCAATTCAGATGTTTCAGTTATCTCAGATGTTTCAGGTGTCACTTCTTTGTCTACTCTACCACATATATTAAATTATTTTCAATACTAGTAGACATCTTAGACAATGGTGAAATAGATAAAGCTTTTATTTTCTTCTTAGCAATAATAGCAGAAGCAACATTAGGTGAAAAGTTTGGCCAACTTGGCAAATCAGTACCTCTACGAGTAGTTGAAGGCCTTACTTCCGTCGGAGTATTCTTTTCCTTTCCCATAGTTGGGAACAACCAAGTGCAGCAAATAAATGATAACAAGTTGTCTTACCAATAAAGCTAGGCTCCCAGGCAACGGCGCCAGAAAATGTCTTGATGCCCACAAGTATAGGGGATCGTTGAAATCTTCGTTGGGAAGTATTACCCAAATTTATAGTTCGACTCAAGGGGAACACAAGAATATCAATAAGACTTTAGCAATTGAGGTGTCACTCTCAACCACTCTTGTATATCAATAAACTTGCAGCAGTGATAGTTATGGCAGTAGGATGATTCAAGCAAGCAAAATAAAACAGCAGTAGTAAACAAGGGTTTCCCAGTTTTCACGAAAAGTGAAAGTGTAACGCAGAGATTTAAAACGTAGGCATGAGGTGATAGCGGGGTGTTGCATGAATAAGATTGATCATATAATAAGATACAAATAGCAATGGGACTTATCTATAACTCCGATATATGTAGCTATGTTTTCGTAAATAGTTGTGCGTACTAATCAAGAGAATTTGCACAACATCTATTATCCTAACTGCCCATTTCACCGGGGCCAACTTGGAACTACAGGTAATTAAGGTCTACCCTTTCGAATAGCCCGGAACAACGCATTAACACTTCATAAACACATAGAATCCTCAAACTAAAACATCTCCCCCTTGTTTTCTCTATATGTCACTTTTAGGGTTAGCAGGTTCAACATAATAGCAGGTGATACACTTTGCAGATAAATACCAAACTCAAATATTTGATGGGGCAAAATAAGTTCAGTACTGAAATAATGCCACTCCGGCCCTAGTAGCAAGCATTAAACATAGCATAAGTGCATCAACACAATACAAAAATATCCTCAAGATAAACCCCTAAGATCTCGGACAACGGGTATCATTACATGATCAATCTCATCCAATCCCCATCCACCTCATATGCCTACAGTGGACTACTCACACATGGTGATGGTGAAGGGGCTCATGGTCGATGGAGATGAAGGCGGTGAAGATGGCGGTGAAGACGGCCTCCGGATCCCTCCTCCGGGGGAGAAATCCTGGATCAATTTGTCTCCAAAAAGAAAGATCGTGGTGGCGGCGGCGCTCTGTTTCGCAAAAACTCCTCTCCTTCTAGGTCGGCCACTTTTTCGTATATATGAGGGGGTACGCGAAAGCCAAAGGAGAGGCGGTGCCCGAGGCCCCAGATGGGTGGGCCCACGCGGCCAAGGAATCTGGCCGCGTGGGGCTGATGACTCCCTAGTGCAGTAGATCAATTGTAGTACCTTTCAATTAGAAAAGGTTGTCGAACCCACAAGGAGCTGAAGGTATTGGTTAGCAAGATTGATAAATAAATCAGTAAAAGATGCAAGTGTTTTTGGTATTTTTGGTTGTATAATTGCAATGCAGATAATAAACAGTAGCAAGTCAAAGCTCTCAAAGAGAGAAAGCCCAATCCTCTTACGTGCAAGAGGACAAGCTCAAGTGATGTGTAACTTATATGTGGAAAACGTTCCCGAGGGCGGCATGGATATTGCTAGGCTAACTGAATTTTCAGGTGCCTTCCTTTTCATTCACTTTCCAAGAGCATAAGTATTGAAATATCCATGATCATTAATTTGCTCAAAAGATACTAGATTCTAACAAGAGTGTTTCATATCCTTTTCATTAACTCTTCCTAACTTTTTATCCTACAAGACTATATCTCAACCTTAAACTTTTAATTTTCAAGTCATATTGACTCATCTTCTTTACTCATTTAATAATGGGGTGATTCTACAATTGTCCAACATACTCAAGTTAATTAAGTTCAAGGCAAGATGTGACCGAAACTTCTAAATATGCCACGCTCATTTGCATGAGTGTTACCCATAAATCTCCAAACAAAGGAATCATGGATGACACCATACTTTATATTCATTGATAAACCACAAGATAGAGATACATAATAATGCTCCATGAGCTCACACACGCCTAAGAGATATTGATAACTAAACGATAAAAGCAAAACACACCATGACTAGATAGATATGATAAACTAGTAGAGATAAAGACTAGGTGGAACTCCCCCAAGGTTGACGTTCTGCTAGAGCCTCCTTTGCTGCGGCCTCCTCCTTCTCATATTCTTCCTCCTATTCAGCCATCTTCCATGGGAAAGGCCTTCCATCACGGAAAGATGTAGGTGGATCATTGTACCTAAGGGTGGCAGCTGCTGCAATTTTTTTGAGCGTTCTTCATACTCGCAGTTTTGGTTCTCTACATCCCACATAAAGCATTGGATCTTCTCCATCTTCTCAATGACGTCCTTGTATCTTTCCTCTAGTTCTTCGAGCCTCCCCTTGTACTCTTCAACCTTTTTCTCCAGCTCCAGGTTCATGAAGTGATGAGCATCAAGGCTGCGGTAAACCACAGTGCCATACCTGAAGGTCTTGTCTTCCAGATCATCCAGCCTTTCCTCCACCGTATCGGTGGCCTTGGGAGCCTTCACCTCCTCCACGAGCAGCACACTCTCCTTGAAGGTCACGGCCTTCGGTGGAGCCATCACGGAGTTGAGGTAGCGGTTCACAACACCTCCCTTGGGGACGCTCTCCCCCTCATTGTTGGATCCGGAGCAAGACATGGCTAAACCCTGACAGACAGAAACAGCAAAAGCAAAGATCGCTCGAGAACGCTCGGTGTGAGATTAGATCAACGAAAAGGGGTATATATTGACGGTTTTTAGGTCAAGACGAAGCGTCGGAGACGAAAATGAGATGAAACGGGACTCCGAGGAGGGAAAGGAGTGGTCCCACGCGGCCCAAGATTCTGGCCACGTGGGACCCCTTGTTTCCTTCCTCGGGTCTCCGTTCGTCCAGTTTTCTTGTCCCACACGTTAATTTCCATAAAAATGACTTCCGTAAAATTTTACGCAATTCCGAGAAACTTTCCAACACAAAAGTTACCTATTATTGATTTTGGGTTTCTGAAACTGCAAAATTCTTCGCAATTACCTCCTCGGTGTCTGTAAATTCAACTCCTCCACCTTTCCGATGAAGCTCCTTCCTGCAATATAATGTTTAAGGCGTTGTCCATTGACTACATGAGGTTTACCTTTCATATCACCGTGAAGACGGATAGCTCCTGAACGGTACACCTCCTGTATCACTAATGGTCCCTGCCACTTTGAAGCTAACTTTCCTGCAGAAAACTTGAAACGAGAATTGTACAATAAAACTTGATCACCTACTTTGAATTCTTTTCTCTTAATTTTCTTGTCATGCCAAATTTTAACTTTCTCTTTAAACATTCTAGCACTTTCATAAGCTTCGTTTCTCCATTCATCAAGTAGGTTTAAATCAAGAATTCTCTTCTCTCCAGCAGTCTTAAAATCAAAGTTCAATTGTTTAATAGCCCATCTAGCATTATGTTCTAATTCAACAGGTAAATGACAAGCTTTTCCATAAACCATTCTATAAGGAGACATTTAAAAGCAGTTCTATAAGCCCATAATGCATCATTAATTTTAGTTGGCCAATCAGATCTAGACTTATTCACTGTCTTCTCCAAAATGAGTTTAATTTCCCTATTACTTAATTCAACTTGTCCACTTGTTTGAGGGTGATAGGGAGATGCAATTCTATGGTTAACATCATATTTTGCCAATGTTTTTCTAAGAATACCATGCAAGAAATGAGACCACCATCAGTAATTAAAAACCTAGGAACACCAAACCTGGGGAAAATGATGTCCTTGAGCATCGTCATTGCTGTGGCATGATCTGCACTCTTGGTTGGAATTGCTTCCACCCACTTTGTAACATAATCCACTGCAACCAAAATATGAGTATGCTTTGTCTTTGACTCTGGGAAAGGCCCCATAAAGTCAAAGCCCCAACATCAAATGGCTCAAGTGGCAAAGAATAATTCATAGGCATTTCATTTCTCCTACCAATATTTCCTACTCTTTGACATTTATCACAAGATTTAACATATTCAGCACAATCCTTAAATAAAGTAGGCCAATAGAAACCAGATTGTAATACCTTTGCACCTGTACGATCTCCTGCATGATGCCCTCCATAAGGACTGTCATGACAATCTCTTATAATAGCCTGTTGTTCATGCTCAGGTACACAACGTCTAATAATACCATCCACACTTTTCTTATAAAGGAAAGGATCATCCCAAAAATAATGTCTAAGATCATAAAAGAATTTCTTTCTTTGTTGAAAAGTGAAGTGTGGAGGTAAACTTTACCAACAATAAAATTTGCATAGTTGGCAAACCATGGTGATGCAACTTTAGCACTAGAAACATTAACAATTGCAAGTTGTTCATTAACAAAGCTATCATTAATAGGAATAGGATCATCAGGTATATTTTCCATTCTAGAAAGATGATCAGCTACTTGATTATCTTCCCCTTTCCTATCAACAATGTGTAAATCAAATTCTTGCAATAGAAGTACCCATCTTATTAATCTAGGCTTAGCATCTTTCTTATGCATTAAGTATTTAATGGCAGAATGATCAGTATGCAATGTGACTTTGAATCAGTAATATAAGGTCTAAACTTGTCACAAGCAAATAGCACTGCTAAAAATTCTTTTTCAGTTGTGGCATAATTCCTTTGAGCAGCATCAAGTGTTCTACTAGCATAATAAATGACATTCAGTTTCTTATCAACACGTTGGCCCAAAACAGCCCCAACTGCATAATCACTAGCATCACACATAATTTCAAAAGGCAATTTCCAATCAGGAGGTTGAATAATAGGAGCACTTATTAAAGCATTCTTCAAAATATTAAAGGACTCAATGCAATCATCATTAAAAGAGAAAGGAACATCCTTTTGCAAAAGATTGGTTAGGGTTTTGATATTTTGGAGAAATCTTTAATAAACCTACGATAAAAACCTGCATGCCCAAGAAAACTTCTTATACCTTTGATGTCCCTTGGGTATGGCAGCTTTTCAATAGCTTCTATCTTTGCTGGGTCAACTTCTATTCCTTTTCCAGAAATCTTATGCCCAAGAACAATACCTTCAGTAACCATGAAGTGACACTTCTCCCAGTTTAAAACTAAGTGTTGGTCTTCACAACGCTGCAAAACTTTGTTAAGGTTGAACAAGCAATTATCGAAGGAAGTACCATACACAGAAAAATCATCCATAAAACTTCCATTATCTTTTCAATATAATCAGCAAATATAGCATTCATGCATCTTTGAAAAGTAGCAGGAGCATTACATAACCGAATGGCATTCTCCTATAAGCAAATGTACCATATGGGCAAGTAAAAGTGGTCTTTTCTTGATCATCCTTATGGACAGGAATTTGTGAGAAACCTGAATAACCATCTAAATACAAAAGTGAGAGTGTTTAGATAACCTTTCTAACATTTGATCAATAAATGGCAATGGGTAATGATCTTTACGAGTTGCTTTATTTAACTTCCTGAAATCAATACACATCCTATAACCAACAACAGTACGTTGAGCCACAAGTTCATCCTCATCATTTGGAACAACAGTCATTCCACCCTTTTTAGGAACACAATGAACAGGACTAACCCACTTACTATCAGCTATGGGATAAATGATACCAGCTTCAATAAGTCTTATTACCTCTTTCCTTACCACTTCTTCATTTTTGGATGGAGACGGCGTTGATAATCAACAACAGGTTTTGCATCCTCTTCCAAATTAATTTTATGCATACATAGAGCTGGGCTTATACCTTTAAGATCATCAAGAGAGTATCCAATGGCTGGTCGGTGAGCTTTAAGCACATCAAGTAATTTCTCTTCTTCTTCAGCTGAAAGGTTAGCACTAATAATGACAGGATATATGCTCTTCTCATCCAAATATGCATATTTCAGATTTGTAGGCAAAGGTTTAATTCAAACTAGGATCCCCTTTAGGTGGTGGTAGCACTCCTAAATTATCAGGTGGGATATGCAATTGTAATTGTGGTGGTTGTTGCCATAATATTTGTTCTAAAGCATCTTTTCCTCATCATTAAATGGTTCATCTTGATTAAGCATATAACGTTCTACAACATCGTTGAAGCTACAGCTATATGTGCAAGAGTTTCAATTATATCTTCAGAAATTGGCTCTTTCACAACATGTTTATCAGCAAATTTGGAAAAGTTGAACTCAAGTTTTTCACCAGCACATTTAATAAACACTTTCTCTTTAGGCAAATTAATTTCAGCACCAACAGTGTTTAAGAAAGGTCTACCAAAAATGATAGGACAAAAGAATCTTGAGGACAACCAAGCACAATAAAATCAGCAGGATATTTTATTTTGCCAACCAATACTTCAACATCTCTAACAATTCCAAATGGACTAATATAATCTTTATTAGCAAGTTGAATTGTCATACCTGTCTCTTCCATAATGATAGGATCAATATCAGGCTTGATTTCAAGATAAAGAGAATATGGAATGACACTAATACTTGCTCCAATATCACATAGACCATGATAACTTGAAGTCCCAATAGAGCATGATATAACAGGTTTACCAACTTTGGCCGAATTACCTTTGATGACTTAGTAGCATCTTCACATAAATAAACATCAACAGGGTCTTCTTCATTTAATTGTTTGATAATTGAAATTTGACTGTTGACTTCCACCTGTTCATAAGGCTGAGAACGTCTTCTGTTACTCTTGTTAGTAACAGCAATAAGTAAATTCTCCTTAACTTGGTTTGGATATGGAGGTGGTTCAACATACTTCAATTGTCACAGATGACACTGGTTCTGCCTGTTTAATAACTTTAGGAACAACAATAGATTGTTTAACAGGTTCAACATAAACTTCAAAACCACTTTGAGGAACACAGATATGCTCAGCAAAACCTTTAGCTATCTCAATTATAACATAAGGATCAAGATTAAAAGTATCACTCAGATTTTTAAACAACATAGAAGTAGAGAAGTTCTCTACACATGAATATCCATAATCAAAATAGGGCTCATTACCTTTATCAAGATCCCAATGACTAGTATTTTCAGAAATAGTCTCCAATAAATTCCATGCTTCTTCTTCAGTATTATTAGTAAAACTTCCACCAGATGAATTATCCAGAATTTCCTTGTGCTTCGACGGTAGCCTCACATAAAAGTTTATCAATATAAGTTTCCTTGTAAGATCATGACAAGGATTCTTGCGAAGGAGTTCCTTTAACCTCCCCCAAGCTTGAGTAATACTCTCTCCCAGATGTGGCCAGAAATTAAATATATAGCAGCGGTTCTCATAAGCTTCTTTAGGAGTAAAATATTTAAGAAAGAAAACCTTCCTCAAGATATTCCATTCAATAGCAACTCTTCATCAAGAGACCTGTACCAATCACGAGCATTACCAGATAAAGACAAATATAATAACTTCCTTTTTACCTGATCTTCAGAAATACCAGGAAGTCTAAATAAACCACATATGTCTTCAATTAACTCCATGTGTTCACGTGCAGACTTAGTTCCATCACCTGTAAATGGATTTTTCATAACTCTTTTAACATGACCAATGGGAATTTTAAATCCCACTTTAGGTATCTCAGACACAGTAGTTTCAACCACTTTAGGAGTAGTGGCATAAGCACTGTCATATAGAGCAAGGTGCAGCGAGGAACGATTCATAAATGCCATAGTAACAATGAGATAAAACAGCTTTCAAGTTTCCTTACCAAACTTCTTACCAATAGCGCTACGCTCCCCGGCAACGGCGCCAGAAAAGTATCTTGATGACTCCCAAGTGCAGGAGATCAATTGTAGTACCTTTCAATTAGAAAAGGTTGTCGAACCCACGAGGAGCTGAAGGTATTGGTTAGCAAGATTGATAAATAAAACAATAAAAGATGCATGTGTTTTTGGTATTTTGGTTGTAATTGCAATGCAGAAAATAAACAGTAGCAAGTCAAAGCTCTCAAAGAGAGAAAGCCCAATCCTCTTATGTGCAAGAGGACAAGCTCAAGTGATGTGTAACTTATATGTGGAAAACGTTCCCGAGGGCGGCATGGATATTGCTAGGCATAGAGATTTATTAAACAACACGTTGAATATCTTGTCAAGTTTTAATCTTCTTTGGACGGAGCCATTATTAGGTATAGCTAAATAAATAAACTACAACCCCTTATGATGGATCATGTGGCCAAATAAATGACCGCACAAGAATTATTAAGACCTAAAGTGTAACAGACCACTTTTGGTAATGCAAATTATGGACCAAATTTTCACTTTTTGCATTCCATGCATGCATCATTGCATCCATTTGAAATTGCCAAACAACACAAGAGTTGGTTTGGCCACCTTGAAAAGTGAAATGCTAAACTTGTTTAAACAAATCTCACAACCATGAAGACACCCAAACTTGCAGAACAAAAGTACTTTGACAATTCATATTTGTCAAGGAAGTTCCAATAGGTCAAACCAATATTTTGACTTGCTTTAAATTCCTAAAGGATGATCATTTTGGGGAATTTGGAAAATTTCCATAATTGAAACCTATGAACAGAAGTTGGTCAAAACAATTTATTTTAAAACCCCAATTTTTGTGGAGTAACTAGGTGATAAGGGGAGCCTCCCCAATTTTTCTCAGATTTTATAAAATGTTTAAGTGCCTCCAGAAATAACTGAAAAGCCACTGGATTTTAAAAAGAAACAGCAGAAGTACCTGTTTGTGGTGAACTTAAAAATCCCGGGGGTTATGTGAGAAACGTCGTCGTCTCTCTCCTTGCACAGGGCGCCATGCCGCCGTGGCCTTGCCGCACGCATGCCTCGGTCAGGCCCCCTCCCCTCTGCCTCCACCTGCAAGAAGTGCAGGAAAACGAGGCCCACTGCACCCCCTCCCTCACCTGCCTGCTCCCCTGCTCCAGCTCTCCCTTTTTCCTCTCCCCCGCGAGCCGCCATGGCCGCCGAACTCCACCGATGTCTCGCCGCCGTGTGAAGCTTCCCCGTACAAATCGACGACCACCAGCAGGTTCGCCGTGTCGCCTGCTTCATCCCTGCCAAAGGAATCAAGTGGGGAAGTGGTAAGCGACCGTGTGGTTCGATTCTCCGCCGACCACCGCCGCGGCTCCGCCGCCTGATTTCGGCGCCGTCGATCTTCCTCCGGCCACCCCGAACACCCCAACTCGCCCACGGTGAGACTCCCGTGCAGTAGCACACTCTTCCCCCTTCCCCTCTCCCTTTTCTCGCCGTAGCCTCGCCGGGGTTGCGCCCAGCACGTCGCCGTCGTGTACTCGTGCGCCCGGTCTTGGAACCGGCCGAACCGGCCTCGAGGCCGTTCGCCCCTGGGCCCTAACCGGCCTTGGGCCCGGCCTTAACCGGGCCACGAGCCGGAGCCCTCTGCCACACGCCCGGCCTCACAACCGGCCCAGCCGGGCTGAGTGCCGGAGCCCACTGTTAGCAGGCCGGCCTCACAACCGGCCCAACCGGGCCACAGGCCGGCTGCACTATTGTTTTCCCTGTTTATTTTTTCTCCATTTCTTCCTCGATAGAGGTTGCCTCCCGCTCCTCTCTCGCGATGTTAGGGTTATCGAACTTCGATGATTCCTTCGTGTTCCATCTATTTCCCTCGAGATCGAGTAATTATTATTATCGTTGGAAATAAAATAATTAAAAGCAAATATTTAAAAAGAGGAAATTATAAAATTAATAACTTTTTATCGGGACGTCCGAAAAAGGTGTTCTTTATATCAAAATGCTCAGAAAAATGTTCACTAACCATTGGCATCATTTCCATGCATGTTTACATGAACTTATAGCACAGGAAAACATTAAAACAAATGTAGAGCTATATTTTCTCTCTTGTTAAATAATTATCTTCGCACCTCATATGAATTAGTAGCTCTTACTAGAATAAATTCAGTGCATTATAAATGTCATGCCATCATGTGTTTGTGCATTGCATTTGTTAAAACCTGTGTGGTGATTGATTGCTCCTCCGTTGTTATGTCTCGATAGATCAAGGAGCCGGGGTTACTCCACAATACCCCGAGGATCCGTACTACCAGTACCCTGAACAAGACAAGCGTAATCCCCCCTCTGAGCATGTCTTATCCTATTTTCTGCAACTATTTTCTCCACTATAATATTGCATGCGGTTCCAAATGTCAATTTGCTTGGATTAGAGTATCCTATAGTTGCATTAAGTTTCCGATGCCATTACCTGTTTCCCCTCCTATTATCCATAGGATTGTATTGTTGGCCTGAGATACTTAACTATGCAATGTTAATGCTTAGCCATGCTTAGTTAAATGCCTAGCCGTCCGATGGATATTTCATGTTGGAAACAGGTGTTGAAATGTCCAGATGATGGTGGAGAATTTGTGGTGACAGGTAATATAATGCTTAAAGGTGGGGATGAGAGGCCACTTTGGTATGGTGGTGTTTTGTCTCACTCTCGCCGCCTAGGTGCAAGTTCTTTACCTCTTGAACCAAGAATGAGCGCGCTTCCATTCGGTGGGGTATATGGAGCCCTCGTCGACCGACTAACTTGGACGGGACTAGCCAGGGTCCTATAGTTTAAGCTTCCATTTGCGCGTGCGTTGAGATGGTGGCCAAGACAGAGATTAGGATGGTGGTGTTAGGAAAATGAGTGGCCACGGGGCAGGGTGTTGGAGGCACTGAACCTGTCCCGTCCTCACTGATGATCCTGGGTTAGTCCTCAACAAGGTAAAGGTTGTAACCGTTCCCACTCAGACGGCTTTCTCCGGAAGAGAGCTAAGCGTAGGCAATGAGCCGGGCGGTACCGAAGGTAAACCCAGTGCACCCCTGCAGGGTTAAATCTTTTCGAAAAGCCATGTCCACGGTTACGGACAACTTGGGAAAGGACGATAAGATCATAGAATAACTTGACGGAATGATTAAAACCTGGGTACTAAAGGTACCACTCAAGTATGCAAGGTTGACTTCCTCGAGGGTGATTCGGGGAGGTGCCTTTGTAGAACAGGTACATTGATGATGGTGGTTGATGTTGAGAAAGGTGATCGAAAGAAAAGAGTACTTCTTACCCCTTTTAAAAATACTCTGATTAGTCGATGCCATTGAGTTATGTCTTCCATAAATAAAATCAGCTTTATGCAAAACAGCCATAAAACTTTGAAAGCCTCATCGAGCTAAAGCTCTATATATATAATCTTGCGAGTTCGTCGAACTCAACGTCGTTTGTTTTGTTTCAGAGGAGGACTTCACCGACCTCGAAGGTGGGTTCTTTGTGGACGTCGACGAGTAGTCTGGGGTTCCCAGGTGGCAGCTTGGGACATCCCGGAACAGCTGGCGCTGGAATGTCTATCTGTGGGCCTCTTAGGCCATAATTTGGTTCTTGTTGTTTAGAACAACCTATTCTGCTTTCGCTTGTTGTAATGTTGGGTCTGTGACCTCTGGTTGTAATTTACTATCTTTCTCTATTATAAGAGTTGAACTATAATGATTTGTGTCGTAGAGTCTGTGATGTGCCAGTTGTTCCACAAGTCTTGATCTCTCTATTATGCATTGAGGGCTGTGCCTGTGTTAAGGCATCAATCGGGGTATTGTGTTGCCGATGATCCATATCGAGCAACACCTACCAAAGGTTTTGGCGGGGATTGGTAAACCCGTAACCTCCGGTTGTATCGCTTAACCGGTGACACACAACATCACTGTATAGCAGTCGGGTCGGGGCGCCACAAGTTGGTATCAGAGCCAGGTTTCGATCCTGGGACCTGTGGGTTATGGGCCCACCACGCTTCTGCTGCACTGCAATCCCAAATCAACTCAGATGTTTCTACCGAGTCTAAGAAATCACTCCTTTGTCGGGTTTTAACCCAAGGACTTGAACATAAGGTCCCGGATTGTGCCAACTAGAGTGTGTTGAATCATATGGTTCCTTAACCATTGCATCTCTCGCTAGTAGCACATGATGCTAATCTTTGACCCAAGTTCTATCTTGTTGATTCCTTGTTAATTGTTACACAAAGTATTATCGTCCCTAGTCTGTGTACTTGAGTAGACGCTAATGCTATTGTTCGACCATTCGGAGAAAGATACTAACCGTGTCATTGTCAAATCTCCAGAATGGCTCGAGGAGGCCGCGGAGGCCGTGGAGGTCACGGTAACCACAACGATGATGAGGATGATCTGCCGCCACCACCCTCGATGGCTCAGGTCTTGATGGCCATTGAGGAGAACCGTGGGCGCAATGAGCACTTGCTTGAGCAGTTGGTGCAGCAGAATGCACGGAGGCATGAGTGCAACACTCTCACTGAGTTCCTGCGCTCGCAGCCACCCACTTTTGCTGATGCTAAGGAGCCACTGGAAGCTGATGATTGGCTGCGTGCCTTGGAGCGCAAGTTCTCCGCGCTGCATGTCTCAGTGGCGAGCAAGTCAACTTTGCCACCTACCTCTTGGTTGGTGCAGCTGGCTGTTGGTGGGAGAGCCATGTGGCTTTGTTTCCAGCCAACCATGTCTTCACTTGGGCTGATTTCCGCACTGCCTTCCGTGCAGAGTACATTCCCTAGCCGATCATGAACTTGAAGAGGAGGGAGTTCCTGGATTTGCAACAGGGACGGATGGACCTCCGCACTTATGGTCGTGAGTTCAACCATCTCTCTCGTTACGCCCCAAGGGACGTGACCAATGATGCTGACAAGCAAGAGCTGTTCCGCAAGGGTCTTTCGCCGCAGCTCCGCTATGAGTTGTTGCCCTTCAGGTTCCAGACCTACTAGGAGCTGTTCAACCAGGCTTTTACTCTCGAGCTAGGAAGAAAGGAACTTGAGGCTTCCAAGAGGCCCGCACACGGGGACCACCAGAGTTCCTCGGGTTCTGAGAGTAAGAAGCGCAGGGTGTTTGTCCCTACAGTGCCGTACCTCGTGCTGCATTCAGGCCGAGGGCCGCGGGATACAGGCCACCTCCTCCGCGCCCCACTACTTCGACACTTGGGGTAGGCGGGAGTTGGTACCGTCCTATGCTACCTGCTCCACCTGGACTCACCTGCTACACCTGTGGCTAGGCTGGCCACTACTACAGGGAGTGCCCCAGAAGGCACCTCTCGCGTTAACTCCTGCACGAGCCCCTGCCACTCCAGCTGGCAAGGCTGGACCTATTGTGCGTGGTCGCCTGAACCACGTCTCTGCTGAAGAAGCTGAAGAGGACCCCGGCGTCCTTATGGGTGAGCTACGAATCAATAACAATCTTTCTACAGTTTTGTTTGACTCTGGAGCATCGCATTCATTCATATCCATAGCTTTTGCAAAAGACCACAAAATACCGTTTGAGAAAATGAGACGTCCCTTGGTTATCGCCACTCCTGATTCCAAATGGCAAACCGATGGGGTTACTCCTGAAGTTCAGATTACTATTGGTTACTACTCTTTTCCTTTCGCTTTGGTAGCTCTGAGGTCAAGTGGCATTGATGTCATACTGGGCATGAACTGGCTAGCCAAATACCGGGCTAATCTCGACTGTGCTGCCAAGACCGTCACCGTGACCATTTCTTCCGGCGACAGTGTTAAGTATTGGTCTGCACTGTCAAGACCTCCATGTTCAATCATACCCAACTCACCTGAGATTCTCCTTTGTTTTATGGAAGGGGAATCTCCTCCTGAAATCCAGGATATACACGTGGTGTGTGACTTCCCGGATGTGTTCCCGGAAGAATTGCCTGGCATGCCTCCCGGTCGAAGTGTGGAGTTTGTCATAGATCTACTTCCCGGTACAGCTCCGATTTCAATGAAGCCCTACCATATGCCGGTGGAAGAGTTGGTTCTGTTGAAAGAGCAAATTGATCAACTGTTAGCGAAGGATTTCATTCAGCCTAGCAGTTCACCATGGGGTTGTCTGGTGCTCTTTGTCAAGAAGAGGGATTCTACCGTGCCTCGTCTAGTCTCTGATTATCGACCGTTGAATACGGTGACAATCAAGAACAAGTATCCTATTCCCCGGATCAATGATCTGTTGGATCAGTTAGCTGGTGCAACGGTATCTGAGGTCAGGATACCATCAGATAAAAATCAAAAAGAGGATATCCCAAAGACGGCTTTTGTTACTCGTTATGGCTCATATGAGTATACCGTCATGTCCTTTGGTCTCACTAATGCCCCAGCTACTTTCATGAGGCTCATGAACTCCATCTTCATGGATTATCTTGACAAGTTTGTCGTCATTTACATTGATGACATCCTCATCTATTCCAAAACCAACGAAGAGCATGAGGAACATCTTCATTTGGTTCTGACACGACTTCGAGAACACCGCCTCTATGCCAAGTTCTCCAATTGTGAGTTCTGGTTGAATAATCTTGTCTTCCTTGGTCATGTGATATCCGCTAATGGTGTGGCTGTCATTCGTGACAAGATTCAGTCCATTTTGGATTGGAAAACTCCAATGTCAGTCAAGGACATTCGTAGCTTTCTCGGATTGGCGGGTTATTACCGCCGATTCATTGAAGTTTTCTCCAAGATATCCAAGGCTCTAACTGACCTTCTCAAGAAGGATAAAAAGTTCGTATGGACGGCCGAAGCTGAAGAGAGCTTCAAAACACTGAAAGCCAAACTCACGTCCGCTCCTGTGCTTGTCCTGCCGGACACAAGCAAGGATTTCGTCGTTTTCTGTGACGCCTCTCTACAAGGCTTGGGTTGTGTACTAATGCAAGATGGCCATGTGGTGGCATATGCTTCTCGCCAATTGAAGCCACGTGAGCACAACTACCCAACTCATGATCTAGAACTTGCCACGGTGGTCTATGCTTTGAAGCAATGGAGACCATACCTGTTCGGTAACCGTTGCGAGATCTTCTCGGATAACAAGAGTCTGAAGTACCTCTTCACCCAGCTGGATTTAAATCTCAGGTAAAGGCGTTGGTCGGAGTTAATCAAGGACTATGATGTGAGTCTGAACTATCAACCCGGCAAAGCAAACGTCGTGGCTGACGCGCTAAGTCGAAAGTCCTATTGCAACAATCTGATGATTGAGAAGGCTCAACCTGCTCTTCATGAAGAGTTTGCGCGTTTGAACCTGGAAATTGTTCCCTCTGGCTACCTTGCAAATCTGGATATCAAATCTACTCTTGTGGACCAGATTAAGGATGCTCAGAAGCTGGATGAGGGTATCCTGAATATCAAGAAGAACATTGCTAGCGGAAAGGCCAAATGTTTCTCGGAGGATGAATCCGAAGTTGTTTATTTTGGTGACCGTCTAGTAGTGCCAAAGAACCGGAATTTGAGGGAGCTCATCCTACAAGAAGCTCATGAGTCACCTCTCTCTATTCATCCCGGTAGTACCAAAATGTACCAAGACCTTCGACCACAATTCTGGTGGACTCGGATGAAACGAGAAATTGCCAAGTATGTTGCTGAATGCGACACCTGTCGACGGGTAAAGGTTGAACATCAAAGGCCTGCCGGCACTCTCCGGCCTATTGCAGTTCCCGAGTGGAAATGGGATGAAATTGGTATGGACTTCATCACCGGGTTTCCTAGATCTCAAAAGGGCAACAATGCAATTTGGGAGATCATTGATCGACTGTCCAAAGGTTGCTCACTTCCTACCAGTCCGTGATGATATACGGGCAAGTCAACTGGCTGACTTATATTTGGCTCGTATTGTTCCATTGCATGGGGTCCCTCTGAGGATCATATCGGACCGTGGAAGTATCTTTGTATCCAAATTCTGGCAGAGTTTCCAAACTGCTATGGGGTCCCGTCTCAACTTCAGTACCGCCTACCATCCTCAAACTGATGGTCAGACTGAAAGAGTGAACCAAGTGTTGGAAGACATGCTTAGGGCATGTGTGATATCTTTTGGCAAGGGTTGGGAAAAGTATCTCCCTTTCGCGGAGTTCTCCTACAACAATAGATATCAAGATAGTCTGGGCATGGCTCCCTTCGAGGCTTTATATGGAAGAAAATGCCGCACTCCTCTAAACTGGTCTGAGACCGGAGAGAGAGCACTCTTTGGTCCAGATGTGATCAATGAAGCTGAGGAGAAGGTGAGAGTCATAAGAGAGAATCTGAAGATTGCTCAGTCTAGGCAGACGAGCTACTATGATAAGCACCATCAGGAAATTCACTATGAAATTGGTGATAAAGCTTATCTCCGCGTCTCTCCCCTTCGTGGCGTTCGCTGCTTCGGAATCAAAGGGAAATTGGCCCCTCGCTACATTGGCCCTTTCACCGTTCTGGGCAAGCGAGGAGATCTTTCCTATCAATTGGAGTTACCGGTCATCTTTCCAAATGTACATGATGTGTTTCATGTCTCCCAACTTCGTCGGTGTTTCAAAGATCCTATCCATGGAGTCAATCATGAAGAGCTAGATCTCCAGGAAGACCTCACTTATCGCGAGCATCCTATCCGTGTCCTGGATGAAGCCGAAAGAAAGACGCGTAACAAGACTACCAAGTTCTCAAAGTTCAGTGGTCTCACCATTCCAAGGAAGAAGCAACGTGGGAAAGAGAGTCTAGTCTTCGTGAGGAGTATCCCGACTTCTTTCCGCAATCTTAGAATCTCGGGACGAAATTCCTGTAAGGGGGGTAGAATTGTAACAGCCCACTTTTGGTAATGCAAATTATGGACCAAATTTTCACTTTTTGTGTCGGGGGGTTACCCCCGGGTAGGGTAAAGATGAGGTAAAGTCATGTAAGGTTAAGGCGGTAAGCTATCCGAGGTAACGATTGAGCAAGGACGCAGGAGGCGTCATCCGACGTAAGGCGTACGTCGAGGTATATTCTCCGAGGTATATCCTCCGAGGTATCAACCTCGGGGTAGTCAGCTAGCTACCACAGGAATAAGGTATTCTCTACCGAGGTATAGGATCAGGAGTGTTATCCGAGGTTGGCAGCAAGGATCGAGGCATGTCAGAGAGGTCACGGGCGCCGCAGAGCTCGTAGCCCGAAGCTTCAGAGGACGGCGAGGTCCGTCCACGGGTTTCCCGGAAGCTCGGGGGCCTAGGAGCTGACTTGGCTATTTCGGGAAAGGTCTACAGGCTAGACCTCGGCAGGCTACTGAAGTATGACCGGAAGAGGAAAGCTAGGCCTGTCTGGCCTGACAGTCCGGCCGTTGAGCTGGCAGGAGGCAGAGGCTTGTCTTCTACCTTTTGGCCATGCCATTGTTAGTTGTAGGCAGGGGTAAAAATGTACTTCGGCCTGTATATATGCGGCATCTCTACCTCCAGGGAGGAGACGGCAAAAACCCTAGCTCATTTCCCCCTTCATAGTTTCATCTTCTACCTAGAGCTCTCACTTGAGCAGCATCATACAGCTCGAGGAGCACCTTGTACCTGAGAACGACACTGATATATTGAGAGAGGAAAGGCAGGAGTAGGGGTTTTACTTCCTCACGAAGGCCCCGAACCTGGGTACATCGTGGTGTCTTTTGTGTTCTTGGCTTTCTTGGTTTCTTGTTCATGTTCTTGTGGTTTCTTGCATGTTCTTGCTTGTGCACATCTTGAGTGCATAAACCCTCCCCGGATTCCCCCAACGACCATTCGGCCCCAACTAAGCCATACCCATGGCATCTGCCGTGATCCCACCACGACAGTTGGCGCCCACCGTGGGGCAGATTGAGGCGTTGGGTGGAGTTTCCATCCGGACGGGCTCCTCTGAGTGTGTTCTTTCTGGCCTTGTTACCAAGATCGGCGAGTTCGCCTTTGTGAGCGACAATGCGGGGTGCTTCGCCGGCAAGCCTTTCCCCACCGATGGTTTCCTCATGATGCTCGGCAGCTTCCCCACATACGTTGCTGTCGAGGTGGCTCGCGAGTACCCGGAGCAGGTGCTCGTGGACGACGAAACTCCTCTCCTGGCGGCTTTGGGCCGGCGTGTCACTCGCCCTCCGAGGTGTGTGGAGGTGATGGTGGCTGGTACCAAGCCTGCAGCTAGCAAGGCAGATGCTGGCAAGGTCGCGCTAGCCGAGGTGGAGGCGACGCCAACCGCGCTGCCTGAGAAATCAGGTCGGGCGGCGAAGTTTCCGTACGAGAAACCTAGTCAGAATGAGCAGTTGGGCATGCCAAGGGAAGAAGTTCCCTTAGAAGCTATCGTTGATAGGTTAGCTCGGCCACTCGCAGTAGAGGCAAGTGTGGAGCATACGGTGGCCGGGTTAGAGGCAGAGCGCCAGAGAGTGCTGAGAGAAGCTCGGTTGCTGGCCGAGGCTAAGCAGCAGTTCGATATGGAGCAGAAGGAGTACAATGCTGCACATGGTATAGAGGATGGTTTTACTCCGGTTGTGCGGCGTAAGAAAGCTGCTCTGTTCAACCGAGGCAAGGACCTCTATGAGGAGATGGTTAGGGCTGCAGTCTCGGGCTCGAGTAAGGCAACAAGTAGCAGGTCGGCTACTGGTAGGCCGGTGTATAGTTCACCAGCAAGAACCTTAGAGCAGCCGAAGCAGTAAGGGCCGGGCTATCGGAGTTGACCGGAGATGCATGGCGTGAGCAGCAGAAGCGGCTCAATGAGTTAGTGCATGTGGCCAGCAAGCAAAATGAAGCCCTCCGCAAGGCCGGGCTTGGCGGTTCGCAGGCGGTCCATTCGATTAGGCCAGTTAGCCAGGGTCCAAGGGGCAAGCCTCGTCTCCACACGTCGGAGGAGCCGATCGTGCCCGGAGTGTCACTTCAGGTCGGAACAAGGAGATGCAGCTGCAAGTGTACGATCCGGTGTTAGCTGGGAAGCAAAAGGTCGGCGACGCTAGCCGAGCCAATGGAGACCCCGGCCCAGGTGATGCAAGCCGAGCTAAAGGCCGTTCAGCTCAGGGAAATCAGAACGGTGGGCAAGCAGCGTCGGCTGGCCGAGGTAAACCACCTCAGCCCCCGAGGCATCAGCAGCAACCCCGGCCGCAGGAGCAGTATCAGCAAGAGCCGGAGTATGTTCCGCAGCCGAAGAACGTCGGTCGAGGTGGCGACCGATATGATGATGGAAATTCAGCCATGGAGCGGGCTGGATTCTATAGAGTGGATGGTGCATTGGGAGAGCGTATCGGAGCTCGGACGTTGCCTACAGGTGATGCGCGCTACAAGCTAGATCGGATTTACATGTCCGAGAAGTTGGAGGAGGAAGGCCCTCCTGGTCCGGCGTGTTTTGGACCTCGGATCATGAAGGAACCACCTCCACCGTGTCTCAGTTTCAGTTGGGTCGGAGTACCAGGCCGTACAATGGGAGCACCAAGCCGCAAGATTGGCTAGCTGATTATGTTTCAGCAGTATACATTGCGGGGGGCAATCGCCGATGGGCGGTCCGGTATCTCCCGCACATGTTGGAAGGTCCTGCTCGGATCTGGCTGAACAATTTGCCGGAGAATAGCATCGATTGCTGGCTGGATTTAGAGGAGGCATTCAATAGCAACTTCGCCAGCACTTACAGAGGCCAAACCGACCTCAGCTTTTGCAGGCGTGCAAGCAGGAGGACAATGAGACTGACCGAGAATTCTTGACTCGGTGGAGCAATGTTCGGAACTCCTGTGAGGGAGTTATCGAAGCACAGGCTATAGCGTGGTTTGCTGATGGATGTCGGTATGGTAGCATGTTGTGGCAGAGGCTCCAGAGAGATATGCCAAAGACTCTGGCCGAGACGATTCGGATAGCTGATTCCTATGCCCTTGGCGATCCGATGCAGCCTCTGCTGGATGGGAATGCCCGGAACAGGAGGAATCCGATGAACAATCGCAACAACGGACCGAGGTTTGATAACCGTCAAGAGTTCGGGCAGAAGAGGAGAGAACCAGATTTCCAAGTCAATGCTGTAAACCCAAGTCAGTCCGGACCTGGAGGCGCCCAGAAACCGAAGACTGAGGGTCAGGCGTGGACTCCGAACCAGAACCAGAATCAGGGAGGTGGTGCGAAGCAGTGGCAGGAGGCCGGACCACCTGTGACTTACGAGTCATTGGTGAATGGACCATGTATCTATCATGGCAGGAATGGCAGAACACCCAACCATACCACTCTGCAGTGTAGTTTTCATCACCGAACCGCTGCAGAAGGGGCGAAAGCTGGGGCAAACCGGAGTGGGCCACCGAACCAATGGCGTAGACCTCAATATCCGAACGCGCAGCAGCAGCATAAGCCGACCATAGCGGCGCAGAATCAGAGCTTAACCGGAGCAAATTCAACCCCGGTGCATGCGGCCCAAAACCAGAAGACGGTGCAGGCGAAACCGGTGAATGCAGTGAGTGCCCAGGGCAACAACAACAACGGTGGTGCCGGCCAAAGCCAAACGTGGTCCTTTGAGAATCAGAGGTATGAGAACCCCGGTAATGATTATAGGGAAGTACATCAGAGCTACGTGGTGTTTGTGACTGAGTCAACTGATAAGAAGAGTATGCTGAGGCGTGCCAAGGAGGTGAATGCAGTAACTCCGGCGGTGGTGAAATACATGAACTGGTCCGAGCAAGAGATCACTTGGAGCAGGCAAGATACACCTCGGATCATGCCGAGCCCTGGAAACTATGCACTGGTGGTGGATCCGACGTTTTGTGGGCCGACCAACAATGTGAGATTCACCCGAGTCTTGGTGGACAATGGGAGTGCCATAAATATCATGTACCGAGACACAATGGTCAAGCTGGGATACTCACCGAACCAGTTGCAGCCTAGCAGCTGTACATTTCACGGTATTGTGCCCGGGGTCTCTTGTGCACCTATGGGAAAGATTTGGGTCGACGTGGGTTTTGGTACCCGAGATAACAGCCGAGTTGAAAGTCTTGAGTTCGAGGTTGTGGACTTGCAGAGCCCTTACCATGCCTTGCTGGGAAGGCCAGCCTTGGCCAAGTTCATGATCTCCACTCATGTGGCCTACCTAAAGATGAAAATGCCGGGGCCCAAGGGAATAATAACCATTTCTGGTGACTACAAGAAGGCTATGCAATGTGCCTCGGCGGGATCTAGTTTAGCCGAGTCCTTGGTGATCGCGGCGGAGAAGAAGCAACTTCAGAAGGTGGTGGCAATGGCGCAGTCTACTCAGCTCGGCATGTCCGGACTAATTACTCCGGACATGAGCGCTTCATTCGAGGTGCCCAAGGAGACCAAGAAAATCCCGCTGGACTCGGAGAACCCGGAGCGTTTCGCCATCATTGGTACTGGCATGGACGAGAAATAGGAAAGCGCGCTCTGTCACTTCCTCCGTGAGAATCGGGACATTTTTGCATGGTCGGCTAAAGACCTGCCAGGTGTTCCGAGGGAGTTGGCAGAGCACTCTTTGTTTGTTCGGCCAGAGGTGAAACCAGTGCGTCAACCGACGCGGCGGCTCTCAGATGACCGAAGAAAGGTGGTACTCGAAGAACTGGCGAAGTTACTGGCTGCAGGCTTCATCATGGAAGTGCTGCATCCGGACTGGATATCTAATCCAGTCCTCGTGGAGAAAAAGAAGGACGAACCGGCGGTAGTCAAGGTGTGGCGCATGTGCATTGACTTCACCAACCTGAACAAGGCGTGCCCGAAGGATCCCTTTCCTTTACCTCGGATTGATCAAGTGATCGATTCTACGGCTGGATGTGAGCTGTTGTCTTTTATTGATGCATATTCTGGTTTTCACCAGATCCCACTGAACACTGATGATCAAATAAAGACTGCCTTTATTACCCCGTACGGGGCGTATTGCTATCGTGTCATGTGTTTCGGTTTGAGAAATGCCGGGGCAACTTATCAAAGGTGTATGCAGAAGTGCTTACATTCTCAAATGGGCAAGAATGTGCAAGTGTATGTCGATGACATTGTTATCAAAACTAAAAAGAAGCATACTCTCATCGAAGACCTCGAAGAGACATTTGCAAATTTAAGAAAGTATCGGTTGAAACTTAACCCGGACAAGTGCACCTTTGGTGTCCCGGCTGGAAAATTGCTCGGTTTCCTCGTATCGAGCCGAGGTATAGAAGTTAACCCGGCTAAGATCCGAGCTATCGAAAGAATGAAGTTGCCGAACTGTTTAAAAGATGTGCAGAAGTTCACGGGATGCCTTGCATCTTTAAGTCGGTTTGTAAGTCGGCTAGGAGAAAAAGCCTTACCATTGTATCAACTTATGAAGAAAAGTACCAGTTTCACTTGGACCCCGCAGGCGGACGCGGCGTTCAATGAGCTGAAGAAGATGTTGTCCACTGCTCCGGTGTTGGCATCCCCTTTGCAGAATGAACCGATGTTGATATACATTGCGGCTACAAACCGGGTCGTAAGTGTTGCAGTGGTGGTGGAGCGAGACGAAGGAGGCAAATCGGTGCAGAGACCAATCTACTACCTGAGCGAGGTGATATCCACGTCGAAGCAAAACTACCCCCACTACCAGAAGATGACGTACGGAGTATACCTGGCGGTTAAGAAACTGAAGCATTACTTCCAAGAGCATCCCATGACGGTGGTATGTGATGCTCCAATCTCGGAGATCATCGGATGCAAGGACGCAACTGGGCGAGTTGCCAAATGGGCGATCGAGGTATCTCCATACACTCCGCATTATGAAAGGCGAGATGCAATCAAGTCGCAGGCGCTGCCGGACTTTTTATGCGATTGGGCCGAGATGCAATATGAGCCGCCCTTGCCGGACTATAATTATTGGAAGATGCACTTTGATGGGTCCAAGACCAAGGTCGGATTAGGTGCCGGCATAGTCCTAACCTCGCCGAAGCAAGACCAGTTGAAGTATGTGCTGCAAATCCATTTCTCGGCGTCGAACAACGTGGCGGAGTATGAGGCCCTGATCCATGGGCTCAAGGTGGCAAAGGAGATAGGCGTCCGGCGTATAGAATGCTTCGGCGATTCAGCTTTGGTGGTGCATCAATCCACCGGCACTTGGGATGCATTGGATGCGAACATGGAGTTGTATCGGTTTCATGTGCAAAAGGTGTCTGGGTTTTCGAAGGATGTGAGTACAAGCACATACCTCGGGGGAGAATGAAGCCGCCGACGTATTGTCCAAGCTCGGTTCATCCAAAGAACCGGTGCCACCGGGGATAGCACTGAATCATTTGAGAACTCCTTCAATCAAGCCTTCTCCTGATTCCGAGTCAATTTTCTTACCACCAAATCGGAGCCTGAGCCTATGGAGGTAGACGTCGGATGCGTTTGGCCGAATCGGGGACTGCTTCGCAGTACCCGGGACTGATGGAGCTTTTCCCATGGACGTGGATGGTGGGAGCTTCGGATCTGGCCCGGGGACTTCGCACCAACACTCGGGGACTGGCCGAGCAATGGTAAAGGAAATCATGGGAGATCATGGCGACCGAACCAATGGAGATAGATGAGAGCCTTTTTCCTCTGCATCCAGTGCCGGAATGGGCGGAGCAGATAATGAACTTCATAGCTGACGGAAGTTTGCCAAGTGATACAACCGAGGCAAGGAGAATCCAGAGGAGAGCTAAGGGATACACCATCATCAACAAGGAGCTATACAAGAGAAGTGTGACCGAGGTGTTGCAGAGGTGTGTCGAACCAGCTGAAGGCAAGGAGATGCTTTTAGAAATCCACCAAGGAGAATGTGGACATCATTGCAGCACAAGAGCTCTGGTGGCCAAGGTGTTCCGGCACGGGTTCTATTGGCCCACCGCCAATGCCGATGCAGAAGATATAGTTCGGAAATGTGAAGGGTGCCAAAGGTTCGCCAAGCAGCAGCACATGCCAGCTTCGGCGCTCAAGACCATTCCTATCACGTGGCCCTTTGCAGTTTGGTGTCTGGACATGGTGGGAGAATTCAAGCCAGCCCGAGGCAATATGACTCACATACTGGTGATGGTGGACAAATTCACTAAGTGGATCGAGGTGAAGCCAATCCGAAAGTGGATGGTCATACGGCAGTGACCTTTTTGAAGGAAATAATCCTGAGATATGGATATCCTCATAGTATCATTACAGACAACGGCACGAACTTTGCTGTCGGAGAGTTTGCTCGGTTCTGCATGAGTAAGGGAATTCGACTTGATGTAGCCTCGGTGGCTCACCCACAGGCTAATGGGCAAGTAGAAAGGTCAAATGCATTGGTATTGGCCGGAATCAAAGCTCGGCTAGTAGAACCACTGTTGAAAACACCGGGGTGTTGGATCGATGAGATACCAGCAGTTCTGTGGGGTTTAAGGACCACACCGAACAGATCAACAGGCTATACGCCATTCTTCATGGTCTATGGGGCCGAGGCAATGCTGCCAACCGACATTGAATATGATGCGCCCAGAGTGGCAATGTACACAGAAGCCGAGGCTAAAGAAGCTCGGGAAGATGCTGTAGATCTGCTTGAGGAAGCAAGAGAATTGGCCTTATCTCGGTCAGCAATATATCAGCAGGGTCTCCGACGCTATCAAAGCCGGCATGTAAAACCCCGAAAGTTTAATGAAGGAGACCTAGTGCTGAGGCTTGTTCAGCGCAGCAAAGGTCGGCACAAGTTGTCACCTCCATGGGAGGGACCATACATTGTGAGCCGAGCTTTGCACAATGATTCGTACTATCTTATAGATGCACAGGAGCCAAGGGGAGATGGGCTGGATAGACCCGATGCGGAGCTTCAGCGTCCATGGAATGTAGCTCTACTCCGACCCTTCTACTGTTGAAGGAAGTAATGTATGTACCTCGGCTGATCTTTAATAAAAACCTCGGCACCTTAAAAATGAGCTCGGGGACTGCCTCGCTTTATGCATGTTGTTTTTGTTTGTACTTCTTTTTCGTTCGTATGCCGGACTATTTTGAACCTCGTCTCAAACTTCAAGTACTGTATGCTGTGTAACTAATCTTGTGACTCGACTGACGAATGCCAGCATGGCAGTCAAGAGCAGAGACTGCCAACTATAGTTAACACGAAAGTGAACTCGGGCACTTGTCAAAAGGATTCGATATAAAGCCTAGAAAAGCATGGTTCGGATGAGCATAATAGTAATAGAGGTAGCAAAGGAACTACTTAAGTTTGATTACATCTGCGTCCCGGCATACCGGGGATTTAATGAAGTTTTCTGGCCAAGCATAAGTTCAGGTCGAGGCGTCAGGAATTACGTCGGCAGCAGCCGATGCAGCAGGGATTTCGTCCGGAGCCGAGGTAGCCTGGGAAGTGCTGGCAACGTCGGCAGTAACCTCGGCATCAGGTTGGCGAGGAACCTCGGTTTCTGCTTCGCGGGTTTCACCGTCGTCACCTTGCTCGGCCTCGACGTCGGAGTCTGTTTCGTATTCCTCGTCTTCTGGCGCGTAATCCTCGGCGTCGGAGTAGGTGTCTCCTTCGCTCAAGTTCTTCGTGTTGGCATATCCAGCGAAGAAGGCAGCCATCTTTTCGCGGCGCTTGATGAGAATTGGGTCCGAGGACCAGGGCGAGCCTCGGCGAAGAGTGTCCATCTTTTCGAGGTCGATCTTCTCGCACCAAGTCATGATGAATTTGAGAGCGGCATCAGCTCCAGCGCGAGCTGAAGATGAACGCCACTCTCGGAGTCTTTGTTCGGCTTCACGAAGCTTGGAGGCAAGATCCTCGGTAGATTTCGGAGCATCAGCAAGAGGCCATAAGGCTTTGAAAGCACACAGACCTGCGTCGAGGAGTTCTGACCCAATGGTCTTCAAGGGATTGATCCTAGACTTGATGGCCACGATATGGTCCTCAACGGTCCAATCGGGGTTCTGTTCGTTCCGCCTCTCCCTGTGCCGACCAGTGATGCTGCGGGCCGCAACTTGGGTGTAGGTAAAATGCTCTATAGTAGGGTAGCCTGTTATCAGTGTGAGAAATGGTTCGGCAGAAAACCAATGGTGTGGAGGACAAAGAAAAGCTAAGGGAGGCAAGAAACTCACTGTCCATCTCGTTGTTGATAGTTTGCAGCGTCGGGAGAAACTGGTTGACCTGCGCCTGCAGAGCTTCCAAAGCTTCTGTGGCCGAGTTGGCGCGGACCTCGGCTACTTGGAGAGCTTCTTGGTGGTCCTTGGCAGAGTCCTCCCGAAGTTTCTTCTCTGCCTCGACGGCCTTATCCTTCTCATCCTTCAGCTTCTCCGTTTCTGATTTCCGGAGTCCATCAATGCGCTTCAGTTCCTTTACCAGCCGAGATACCTCGGCTTTCTCTTGCGCTAGCTGGTCATCCGACGTTTTCTTCGCTGCAAGTGCGGCCTTGTGCGCATCATGGAGGTTCTTGTGTGCGAACAAGAGAGAGTGGAAGACGTCCGTACGGACGTTCATAGTATTCTGCAAGGAAGAAACATATAGCTCGGTTAGAAAGGTTATACCTCGACAAGAGTCTCGGGGACTCGGAGTCAAATCATTGGAAAAATGTTGTCGGGGTATGCCTCGACATAAGTCTCGGGGACTCGTACCCGAGGTACATGCTAAAGTGAGATAAAATGGATTGGATACGTCGGATGAAAATGGAAGTTGAGATTCAAGCCAAACAATTTTAACTCCGACGGAGCGTCAATAGTTTACCTCGAATCTCGGGGACTGGGGATGGTGGATATTAGATGAGATACTGCATGAAAGTAAAGAGAATAGGACTTACGTCGATGGTTTGACCAGCACGAAGGGCAGTAGTGTATAGATCATATACGCTTCGGCCGCAGGCGCTGTTTCCCGCGGGATGCTCAGCCACCGGAGCAGCTAAGGAGGCCGAGGAGACCTCGTCTGCAGAATTCCAGTCTGCATTGTAATGTTCCAAGGAGCCGAGGCTCTGGCCACTATCAGTGCGCAGAGGAGGAAATCCCCACGGTCCGCCCTGCTCGATGCCCCTAATCGAGGCCTCCACGGCCAAAGCAGCCTCGGAACTTGAAGCAGGCCGATTATCCAATATGAGAGATGCCCTCCGAGCATATTCTTCGGCCGGAGGGACAGTCTCATCAGTGGGTGCGGCGAATGGAGGAATTCGGCGTGTCACCGGGGGAGGAGACCTCGGTTGGATCCTTGAAGGAGAAGAGATAGTCAGGGTGCCAGACCCAGATGTTGGTTTGGGGGTGACCTTGGACTTCACCGCCTCTTTCTCTTTCTCCTTGCCCTTCTCCAACGGCAAGGTGGTTTGGCGGAGTGGTTTTTGGGGCTGTTGCTTCTGCTGTTGCTGCTGTTGGTTGCGGGCAGTCTGGCTTCGGGGGGAGAGTCGAGGCTCCGGCAAGGTGGTAGCCGAAGTCCTGGCGCGATTGGTCTCCGCATCCGTTTGAGGACGCGGAGAAGTCTGACCTCGGGTGGGGGCAGATTTCCCCAAAGCCGGGCCAGACCTCGGTGGAGGAGATCCGGGGCGAGAGTTCGTCGGGGAGGTCGTGGCTTCAGAGGCACCAACGGGTGCAGTCATGGAGGATACCTCCTGATCCACGTCTATGGGGGCACTGCAACGAAAGGAAGATGGTCAAGTGTTAATACCGAGATAATATGTTTAAGCAACAAACATTGTTGGCTATAGAAGCAAAGCATTACCCATCCGAGGTAGGAAGCCTCCTTCCTCCCCGGGCATGAGGAGGATGTCCGGACTTCTTCAACCGGCGTCTCTTGACCGGAGCCTCAGTGGGTCCGGAGGCTCCAGTGGCGGATGGTTCGGCGGCCGGAGTTGCGGCACCAGCGCGTTTCCGGCTGGTTGCTGGAGTAAAGTTCGGAAGGTGAGGAAGGCAGGAGAGAGGTACCGCGTTTATTGGTTCCAAGACAAGGAACCCCTCCTCGTCATCCGAAATCTCTTGAACTGAAGCTTGTGCTTGAGGCTTACCCGCGGTGGTGATGCGGGCCGAGGCAATGGGCATAAAATCCTCGTCGTCAGGATCCACGTTGGATGGTGGGTCCTCGACAGGGAGATCCTCACCGAAGTGGTCCCCAGGATGGACTCCATCCTCGGCGGTCTGGCGGGCGAACAGCTGTATGGCAGATATATGAAAAGGAGTTAGGAAGAAAACGTCGGTAGCAAGACCTCGGTGGTAAAGGAGTATCGAAGAAAACGTCGGAATAGCGTACCTGTTTCGCCGGGTTGGTCCTGTAATGGGGCTCCCTTCCCCATGTCCAAGCATCAGAGATCTTGGACTTGGTGATAGCTCGGACTCGCCGAGCTACCGCGGCATTGTCCAGTGCAATGTGCGTATGTCGGGTGGGGTCATAAAGACCGCTCATGTGGCAGATCTTGTGAGACCTCGCCTGGAGAGGGGAGACCCTGCGCTTCACGAATGTGCAGGCCAGGTCGTCAGCCGTCAGGACTTTCCCGTCGTTGTCGGGGTCCTTCGGGTCCTGCCATTTCGCAATATACCCGTGGATGGACTTGAGTTCGCCGGTGTGAGGGGGAGCGTAGTCCCAGTTGAGCTGTTATGTAGGAGGGCTGAGGTTGAACGCCGGCAGGTTGAGGAAGTCCTCTTCGCCGGAGTTCTTCACGTAAAACCTCGTCCGGAGCCACTTGCGAACGGTGTCCGGACCTGGAGCCCGAACTTGTCGTTGCATGAGATGATGAACCTGGAGCCCGAACTTGTCGAGGAAGCTCCAGAAGAAATCACAAACGGGCAGTCCGAAGCCGCGCTGGAAGTGCGCGACGAAGACCACCCGTTCCCCTTGCCTGACTTGAGGCTCGAGTTCGCCCTCTGGCAGGCGACACTCTACCCCGGTGGGAATCCGCCGAGTCGCCCTGAGCCACTGGATTTCGTCCGGAGTTACATCCGAACCTTCCCAGCCGGCTCGTTCTCCGACCTCCAGTTCGAGGTCTGGAACCTCGGTTTGTTCCGAAGTCTCAGGAGGAGACATCTCGACAGAATCAATCTGCAGAGAAAGCACAGAAGTTTAGCAAAGGAAAAAGTAAGTCTGGAATCTAAGGCTATATCTGGCTAACTCAGGAGGAGTTAGGCGGCTATCTGGTGTACATAGAGTTCTATCCGAGGCATGAAACCAATTTCTACCCAAAAGAGTATGCGAGTAAGATCTACCGGAGTAGGTAAATAGAGTTTTATTCAAGAACATATGAAGAACCAAAGCGCGAAGAGGAAGAAACCTAGAGCAATGCCTAGGGTATCAAGAAAGGGAGTACATACCGTGAAAATGAGGTGCTGAAGGGCGGCGACGGAGGAGCTGCTCGTCGGCGGTGGCGGGAACACGTCTCTTCCCGACTGGAAGCGGCGGCGCTGGTTGCGATGGAGACGGAACGGCAAGTGGATGAGAAAGAAGAGGGATGCACTGCCCTGGGCCTGTATTTATAACCGCGGGAGGTAACTGCGCACTACCGCGCGGTTATCGGAGCGGCGAGTGGGATCGTTTGTGCACAATGGCACACGTGGCACGAAGATAGCGGTGGGCGAGCAGGCCACAGGATCGGTTGCAGGAGGCAAACCGTCGGGCGGTGCGGTTACTGGAGCACGAAGCGGCGCGAGCGGGGAATCTCCGCTGACGTGGGCCGCGTGGTGGAAAGCACTCGAGTGCTTTGACTGTCGTAGACCAGGAAGTGACGGACGGGACGTGTGAACAGTGTTCTCTGACCGAAGTCAGTAAGGATGCAGGAATCGAGGGGTTGACGTCCGAAATCTCGGCGGATACTTCGGAAAAGTAGTATGGCCCGAGGAACAGACCGATGGATTTCTCGGGGTGTTGGTTCGGTAACCTGCAAAACATTGCAGCGCATATGGTTTCGGGTTGAACCTGATGCGGCCTTTCATCCGAGGCTGCAAGACCACATCAGCTTCGGGGACTACTGTCGGGGGGTTACCCCCGGGTAGGGTAAAGATGAGGTAAAGACATGTAAGGTTAAGGCGGTAAGCTGTCCAAGGTAACGATTAAGCAAGGACGCAGGAGGCGTCATCCGACGTAAGGCGTATGTCGGAGGTATATTCTCCGAAGTATATCCTCCGAGGTATCAACCTCGGGGTAGTCAGCTAGCTACCACAGGAATAAGGTATTCTCTACCGAGGTATAGGATCAGGAGTGTTATCCGAGGTTGGCAGCAAGGATCGAGGCATGTCAGAGAGGTCACGGGCGCCGCAGAGCTCGTGGCCCGAAGCTTCAGAGGACGGCGAGGTCCGTCCACGGGTTTCCCGGAAGCTCGGGGGCCTAGGAGCTGACTTGGCTATTTCGGGAAAGGTCTACAGGCTAGACCTCGGCAGGCTACTGAAGTATGACCGGAAGAGGAAAGCTAGGCCTGTCTGGCCTGACAGTCCGGCCGTTGAGCTGGCAGGAGGCAGAGGCTTGTCTTCTACCTTTTGGCCATGCCATTGTTAGTTGTAGGCAGGGGTAACACTATACTTCGGCCCATGTATATATGCGGCATCTCTACCTCCAGGGAGGAAGACGGCAAAAACCCTAGCTCATTCCCCCTTCATAGTTTCATCTTCTACCTAGAGCTCTCACTTGAGCAGCATCATACAGCTCGAGGAGCACCTTGTACTTGAGAACGACACTGACATGAGAGAGGAAAGGCAGGAGTAGGGGTTTTACTTCCTCACGAAGGCCCCGAACCTGGGTACATCGTGGTGTCTCTTGTGTTCTTGGATTTCTTGGCTTCTTGTTCATGTTCTTGTGGTTTCTTGCATGTTCTTGTTTGTGCACATCTTGAGTGCATAAACCCTCCCCGGATTCCCCCAACGACCATTCGGCCCCAACTAAGCCATACCCATGGCATCTGCCGTGATCCCACCACGACATTTTGCATTCCATGCATGCATCATTGCATCCATTTGAAATTGCCAAACAACACAAGAGTTGGTTTGGCCACCTTGAAAAGTGAAATGCTAAACTTGTTTAAACAAATCTCACAACCATGAAGACACCCAAACTTGCAGACCAAAAGTACTTTGACAATTCATATTTGTCAAGGAAGTTCCAATAGCTCAAACCTATATTTTGACTTGCTTTAAATTCCTAAAGGATGATCATTTTGGGGAATTTGGAAAATTGCCATAATTGAAACCTATGAACAAAAGTTGGTCAAAACAATTTATTTTAAAACCCCAATTTTTGTGGAGTAACTAGGTGATAAGGGGAGCCTCCCCAATTTTTCTCAGATTCTAATAAAATGTTTAAGTGCCTCCAGAAAATCACTGAAAAGCCACTGGATTTTAAAAAGAAACAGCAGAAGGACCTGTTTGTGGTGAACTTAAAAATCCCGGGGGTTATGTGAGAAACGTCGTCGTCTCTCTCCTTGCACAGGGCGCCATGCCGCCGTGGCCTTGCCGCACGCATGCCTCGCTCGGGCCCCCTCGCCTCTGCCTCCACCTGCAAGAAGAGCAGGAAAACGAGGCCCACTGCACCCCCTCCCTCACCTGCCTGCTCCCCTGCTCCAGCTCTCCCTCTTTCCTCTCCCCCGCGAGCCGCCATGGCCGACGAACTCCACTGCTGTCTCGCCGCCGTGTGAAGCTTCCCCGTACAAATCGATGACCACCAGCAGGTTCGCCGTGTCGCCTGCTTCATCCCTGCCAAAGGAATCAAGTGGGGAAGTGGTAAAGCGATCGTGCGGTCCGATTCTCCGCCGACCACCGCCGCGGTTCCGCCGCCCGATTCCGGCGCCGTCGATCTTCCTCCAGCCACCCCGAACACCCCAACTCGCCCGCGGTGAGACTCCCGTGCAGTTGCACCCTCTTCCCCCTTCCCCTCTCCCTTTTCTCGCCGTAGCCTCGCCGGGGTTGCGCCCAGCACGTCGCCGTCGTGTACTCGTGCGCCCGGTCTTGGAACCGGCCGAACCGGCCTCGAGGCCGTTCGCCTCTGGGCCCTAACCGGCCTTGGGCCCGGCCTTAACCGGGCCACGAGCCGGAGCCCTCTGCCACACGCCCGGCAAAGATTGATCGCCAGCCTCGGCCTGCAGCCCTGATTGGCTACGTCTCCTTCTCTCGCTGCATGGGCTGAGGTGGCGTGGTGAACTCGGACTTTTTTCCCGCTACGGTCGTTCTACAGCTGTGTGCCTGTGTTGCTCTACCGGAAATCACTAGACTGACAAGTGTCACATTCTCCTTCGTGCGCTACCAACAGTTGCATGCATGTTCGCCAAGTGTCACAACCATATTGAAAGTGGGGAGCAAGAGAGAGAAAGGACACGGGAGGTGGGAGGCAGCTTTTTTCCGTTTATTTTTCAAAACCGAAACTTCAAAACGAAATATCTTGAGAATCGTATATCCAAATGACGAACCGTTTTCACCTTTGAGCTCCTCGCGTCGAGATTTTCAAAACTAGATCCTATGTTTATAGGTTTCGACGAACTTTTTTTATTGTACTTCCGTTTATTTATAGTTGTACAGCCTGTTATGTGTTGTTATACTCCAACTTCTCTGTACTTTGTACGCCCTTTTTTTCTATATTTTTTGTATGATGAGAGAGAAGGGATAGTGAGGTGGGAGGGCAGCTTTTTCTCTTTTATTTTTCTAAATCGAATTTTTGAAATGTAATATCTTGAGAACCGTTTATCCGAATTATGAACCGTTTTCACTTTTGAGCTCCTCGCGTCGAGATCTTCAAAATTAGATCCCATTTTGATAGGTTTCGACGAACTTTTTTTTTTTGTACAACCGGTTATGTATAGTTGTACAACCTATGTATGTGTAGTTGTACAATCTGTGTTTCTACAAACTGTGTTTACGTAGTTGTACAATATGTGTCTGTACAACATTTGTCTGTCTAGTTGTACAACATGTGTCTATATAATTGTACAACCTGTGTTTATACAACATGTGTCTATCTAGCTGTACAACATGTGTCTGTACAACATGTGTCTGTCTAGTTGTACAACATGTGTTATGTAGTTGTACAACCTATGTCTGTACAAACTGTGTCTACGTAGTTGTACAACATATGCCTGTATAGTTGTACAACCTGTGCCTGTATAGTTGTACAACCTTTGTCTGTATATCATGTGTCTGTCTAGTTGTACAATCTTTGTGTTTAGTTGTACAACTTGTGTCTGTACAACATGTGTCCGTCTAGTTGTATAGCATGTGTCTATTTAGTTGCACATCATTTTTTTATACTATTTCTGTACATCTGTGCGTGCTTCTTAGTTTGTACATCTCAGTTTCTAAATTCATGCACCGTGCGTGCTTCTGTACATCGTCGGAACAATCGGACGATCGGACCCATGCGAGCAGGCAGCGACACACGCGAGGCATTGCTGGCGCGTCCACGACCACGTCGCGGGGGCCATGCATCCGCATGCATTCACGTCCAAAGCATTAAGCTCGCGGGGGCAGTGTGCGTGAGTTGCCGTGTCCAAATTTTCCTTTTCTGCCTCACGTTCAGCTGATGACACGTGGCCTCATGTACGCTCGCTGGATTTTACCTTTGCAAAGGGAACCCTCTCCCTAATCGCACCCTGCTCTACCTGCTATGAACCATGCCACCACTGCTAATTTGGAACAGCCAAGCAGGGGGCACGTATTTCTTGGACCCCTGATTTTGACGGGCCCGGGGCGGCAACCCCTCCCGCCCTGCCCCAGGACCGGCCCTGCCTTTGCCCATGAGCGAAGAAACACGAATAAAGAAGCCCATGGCCTTGCAAGGTGTTCAGCTTATCGAAAGTATGGGCGGCTTGTTTGGCTGGATGAGACTCCAGACTATTTTTGTATTCCAATGAACCTTAATCATCAATAAAGTAGTTGTGTAAACCCTCAAAAAAAACTTAATGTTTTTATTACAGTGTGTTTGCTGCTATCACGACAACGTGTCGCTAGACAAGATCGCTCTTTGTCTATTGTGCACAGCGGCTCTGCTTTGGTATTGTGTTTCAAGGAATAAATTTATAAAGCCTTGTTTTGCCAAGAAAAATGACCCACTTCAATTTTGACATGTTTCAAAACTAACCTCACAAAATGTCCTTCGAGGTATGAATATTCACGACTTTCAACTCAAATTACCAAGTGTGCAGCCACTTTCACACCATCTGAAAGGATCGAGTAGGTTGACTAGAGGGGGGTGAATAGGCAACTACAAATTTCCTTTTTCTTTTAATCAAATTAAGGCTTTGCTCAAATATAAGTTCTCTAGATATGCAACAAGGTGAACAATCCTATATGATGAGCAAATGACAAACTAGTAAGATATTCTAAACTAGATAAGCTAGCAATACAAGTAAAGGAAGGTAAAGAAATAACCACACGGTGACGCGGAGATGTTTAACGAAGTTCACTTCCCAAAGGAAGCTACGTCTTCGTTGGAGCGGTGCGGGGTCACAAGTGAGCCCCGAATAGTCTTGATATGGCACACCGTATCTCCCTCATGTTATCCTCCAATGAGGAGTTCCACGAGCCACTATATAATGCCCTCGAGGTCGGCAACAAATCTTTACAAGGATGAGGCACACTCCACAACCGAATTGGTGGCTCTCACCAAATTCCCGCGGCTTCCGAAGCCACAAGAATCACAAGGCCGGGGCACGTCTCCACAACTCAATTGGAGGCTCCCAGCTAGTCCCCGCGGCTACCCAAGCCACAAGAACAACCACGACCTTCTAGGGTTCCAACGAACCCAAGAGTAACAAGTTCCTCAAAGGAATGGATGGGAAAATCAAATCGCTTTGGTGGAAGTGTAGATCTAGGTCAACTCTCCCAAGTCCTAAAAGGACAAGGTGTTTGAGTGGGTAGGGAGAGAGATCTAGGAAGATGAAGCTTTCAACAATGGTGAGCAAAGATATTCTGGTCGGGTACCTTTCTTGGAGAAGAAGAGGTACCTTAAATAGGTCCACTGAAAAACTAGCCGTTTTAGACAGAATTGAACAACTCGGATTTGACTCGGAATTCCGAGCCGATCGGAATATTCTGGATCAAATCCGGACATAATCCGGACAGTCTGAATTTGTCTAGACACTGCTATTTTTCAGTGACCCTATTTCCAGTCTTGTTCAACCAAAGTTGTAGGAAGGCTGTGGGGGCAGATAAAGTTCTTTGTGCAACAATGTGATTTCCCCAAACCTTCCAGAGAGTAACCTCTCTTGATAGTACGGCAGCCCTATGACCTGACAACTAGTTCTACGGGCCACCGTCTTCGATCTTCATGTCCTCTTTTAGAGGGGTCACCCATAGCCATGTGCATTTCATCAATTGTACATGTGGTACTTTAACACACGGTAAAATCATCAGTTATGTTGTTAACAAACACACAAATCAAGATTAGGAGACACATGTCCTTTTTGGTGTTTGATGACTGATAATCCCCAAGAGCAAGGAATCACTGTAGCACAATTCGATAAGTTTTTTAGTGTCGAACCCACGAGGAGCTGAAGGTAAACTATCTATTCCCTAAAGCCCTATAATCCTCTTATATGGTCGTGCAATTGTTATTTCATTCGTGTGGTTGTCACAATTAGTGAAGCACATGTTTCAGTCTTAATTGTTTCTTCTAGGAAGGAGCCATAAATAGGTGTAGCCAAGTAAATGAACTAAAACCCCTTATGATGGATCTCATGGCCAAGTAAATGAGCACACAATAATTATTAAGACATAAAAGTCCCACCATAGCTTTAAGTTCTAAAGTCCCCTATATATATCCCCTAATAAAGTAACTTCATGACTCGGTCTCAGGTTTACATGTCCTCCCAAGTCTCCCTCACTCCATTACATTACCGGTGATCACCTTACATCAATTCCAAAACATATGTGTGCACTCATATATTGTACATAAAGACAATCATAAAAGATAACAAAACTTGTATGCAACCAATCAACGAACTATTTCACTATTGCCATGAACAAATCACTTCTCAAACATAGATGGGGAGACACAATAGATCAAGGGAATAGTATATTGCATCATATATAAAGTTTGCCAAGAGTTTACAGTGGAGAGATGGAGATGATCTTGCTGTAGATGTTGATGATGAACACGCCGGAGGGGGGTGGAGCCCTCCGGAGGTGATTCCGGCGGCGTTTCCCCCTCCGATCTTCCCTGGCGGCAACCTTCTGACTCTCTGTTTCGTGGTTTGTGTTTCTCCGCCGCCTCCTCCCGAAACTCCCCGGGGGACTATTTTTATAGCCGGTTTTAGGTCAAGACGAAGCCACGGAGACGAAAACGGACGGCATCGGAGCCACGAGGGGGGAAAAGAGGGGTCCTCACGTGGCCAGCAAATCTGACCGTGTGGGGCCCTTTATTTTCAAGCTGGTTGGGCTTCTGGTTTTCATTTTCAGCCCATTGCGTTCGTCTCGAAAATTCTGAACCGTGCTCTTTGGCCTTGCCCTTTTTGGAGTCCCGAATCTCCCGGAAAGTTCGAAACACTAAAAAAGACGTTTTTTGGAAAACAGAGTTAGAACCAAAAGAGGGGGGATTGTTTGGAAAATCCCCGAAATCATTATAAAACATGAATGTAACATCATATAAGTTGCAAATATGTAGGAATATCTAGTAATAACAGGCAAAGTTCATGTATGCATTTTACATGCATCAATGACAACATAAGGATTTGCATAAACTAGTATATATGATATGCTTGGTGCAAGTGATCTACATAATATAGACAGGCTCCCCCTTGATGTATGCGCTAATAAGAATTGTATTTGAATACATAGAGCACACACAACAAGGATCAATGCTCCCCCTATATTTTATAGACCAAGAATGTGTACAGTAAATGGCAATTTCAGCATAATCAAGATGAAGATGCACACAATTAAGTAAGACATGATAAGATGAATGGAGAAAGACTAACACATCGATATAGAGATAAATAACATAGTATAGTCTTAAACATCACAACCAATGCATGTCTTACCACATACAAACCATGGTCCTAAATAAACGAGTAGTTCAACACCTAATGAAGACATGATAGAGAGTACAAGCTTATAAGATCAAAAAAAAATGAAGCTTGTACTCCACCCATGCAAATACCCCGGCGATAACCTTATAGAACTCTTCTCCGCCTTTGGCATCAAGACGCCAAAAAGGAGAGAAAGAGTGATGCTAGCGCACAACCCAACTAATCCTGCTCTTCCTCATCCTCCGCATCATCCTCTCCATCATCATCTCCATCATCCTCTCCATCATCATCTCCATCATCCTCAGGACCAAAGGCCGGTGGAACCCCAAAGAAGAAATCCTCATCTGTAACCGGTGGCATAGAAATGTCCACAAATGGTGAGGGAGCTAAGGATGCAGCATCATCATCTGTAGTCAAACCAGCAGCCCTCCTATCCACGTTTTGTAGGATACGGCCCCCCTTGGCCAACTCTCTAGCATCGTGGCCTAGGCCCTGGCATCACGGCATGCAGAAAACATGGTCTGGAAGAACTTGGACACCCCACTGCTGCTCTTCTTCCTAGGGGCTGGAGCACGGGAGCTGGAGGCACCAACACCAATCTGCGGGCCTTTGTCCTTGGCAAACTCTGAAATTTCAGGGCCATATGTGAACACTGGAGTAAGCAGCTCAGGCTCAAAGATGTCACGGCAAAGCATAATAGTGTCACTAGCACGATGATTAATGAACTTCTGAATGAGAGGGCCATATGCTGGAGTCCTCTTGCCACATACCGCCTTCTGAATCTCATTGTAGATGAAATCTATAACATCAATCTTCCTCTGGCGATTGGGCTTGGTAAAATACATGAGGTTAGTCATATACCCACGAACAGCGGACACATCCCCAGACTTGCTCATGATGTTTTCACGGAAAATCTTGGCAAGCATGTTGTAGAATGGGTACATGTGAGAGATAAAAGGAGGATTGACCTCATCACAGTCAGGAGGATAGAAGTCTGCAAGCATTTCCTTGGAATACTCCGTAGCTGAATGAATCTTGAAACCATAGTCCCCATTGGTATTTTCCCAAACATATCCCAATGCAGTAGCAAAGATGGACAAATTGCTTTGATATTTAGTTGCCCCGGACATCCAAGTCATGGTGCGCATGCTACCATTGTGGAAATGGACGGTGCAATAAAATTGACTAGTGAGCTCAGGGCAATATGATTGAGAGATCAAAGCTACCTTCAAGATGTCCATTTTCTCAAGAGTTGCATAGATGTGGGCAAGATAGTTGTCTTTGTGTTCATTTAGATATTCCTCATCAAGTTGCTTGGCCTCCACGACTTTTTCTTTGAGAGTCATGTAGAACTCATTCCACATCTTGAATTGAGTGCGAGTCCAGAACCTCTCATCACCTTCACATGTCCTTGCCGCAAAACGATATGGATCGATCTTGTGCACCTCCCTCCAATTCTTTTTTGACATGTCCTTGAAATTTTCAATGGGAACCTCTTCTTCTTCCATCAGAATAGCATAAACTGCAGGCTGTTGGTTCCCTCTGCCACCACCAGGACGGCGATTAGAGCGACCGCGGGTTTGCGGAATGGGTGCACGAGCAGCCTTGGTGCGTGTTTTCTTCCTCAAGGACTCACGACGAGCATTACGGTCATCGTTATCACCTATGAGATGAGAGCAGAGGTACAGAGCAATAGATGAGAAACATATGCCAGAAAGTTTTCAGGGAATAAAATTTCTGTGAATATAGGAAGTGCATGTTCTGAAAAGCTGGAGCATTCGGATTTAGGTCAGAATAACCCGGAAAAATCCAAGCGACCCGGAATTTTCCGAGCCATTCCGGATCCAATCCGGGTGCTCTCATTTCTTCGAAATCAAGTCTCAAATACTTCCTAAAAACATAAGACGGAGATTGGGGGCTATGATTTGACGTGGTTAGCCCTTCTCAGTAGGATATTACTAAGGGATTCAAGGAAAACTTATTTGATTTAGGAAGAGCAGCAAAGGGGAAATCGACACCAACCAGACAACATGGCGATCGATGCAAAGATCGAGTCGGTAAAGCGCTTTCAAATCCCTAGAGGAGTCCACCCGGAGAAGGACCAGAGATCTGGATGGCTGGAGGGCCTCCTGGAGCGGCGGCGGCGCTTTTGCGGTGGAGAGGAGGGTGGACGAGTCGAGGGGGAAGAAGAAAGAATAAGAGTCAACGCCTCCCCGCACGAATCGGTAAGTGAAGATCGACTCATCCGGAATAGATCCGAAATACGCTCGGAATTCCGAGTGTCTGGAATATTCCGAACTCATTCCGAACCCATTCCGAAAAACATTCCAGAGCTACTGGATAGGTCCGGATTTGTTTGGTAGATAGCCGGAATATTCCGGGCCATCCGGAATTCCGGACATAATCCGAATGAAATCCGAACCATGAAAAATTGATGTTTTATAAATGGAATTTTCTGGAATTTTGGCATATGTCAATAGATGAAGAGATAGACTAGGTATAATAGCAGAGACACAAGATAAGAGATATAGTGTTATACACATGCTCGTTGGAAAGAACGAAATCCAATACACACAAGAGCAACAATGAGCATGTTTTGAACTAGATGAAGAAACAATCTTGAGTGAATGAAAGATCCAACTCCTACAGAGAGGAGGGCGGTGGCCTTGGCCACCATGTTTGAGTATATATGACTTGAAGCCGCGAAGATATATCTTGGGCTCAAAATAAAAACTCATCTTTAAAGCACATTTGATCACATAAGTGACTATTATGCAAGATTTGTCTATTTGCGCATAATAAGGGAGGTGTTGACTCATGAATTGAGTTACACTCCCCCTATGTCCATGCCTACATCTAAACCAAGTAAAATGTCTAATATGGGTTGGTATGCAAGTTTTCCATTAAGTCCAATTACTTATGTCCACCACATTTAGTTCTCCTCTCAACTCTTCGAATCTTGCTTCACTAAGAGGCTTTGTGAACATATCGGCGAGTTGATGCATGGTGTTAACATAGTTGATTGCAATATCGCCCTTTTCAACATGATCTCGAATAAAATGATACCGGATCTCAATATGCTTAGTCTTTCCATGAAGTACCGGATTATGAGCCATCTTGATGGCACTTTCATTGTCACACAAAAGAAGCACTTTGTCACAACAACTTCCGGCGGCAATGTACTCGGCCTCGGTGGAGGAGGCGGCCACACAATTTTGTTTCTTCAAAGACCAACTCACAGGTGACTTACCAGGGAATTGGCAAGTACCCGAAGTTGATTTTCCATCCATTTTGCAGCCCGCCCAATCCGTATCCGAGTAACCTACAAGATCAAAGCTTGTACCATGGGGATACCAAAGACCAAAGTTAGGAGTTCCACCAAGTTAACTTAAAATCCTTTTGACTGTGGTATCATGACTTTCTCTTGGACTTGATTGGAATCTTGTATACATACCCACACTAAACATAATGTCCGGTCTAGATGCACAAAGGTAAAGCAAAGATCCAATCATAGAACGATAAAGTTTTTGATCAACTTCCTTACCATCCGGATCTAAGTAAATATCCGCCTTTGAATCCATGGGAAACTTATAAGGCTTGGCATTTGTCATGTCAAATTTCTTGAGCATGTCCTTAATATACTTGGCTTGACATAAGAATGTTCCTTCTCTCAATTGGTGGATTTCAAAGCCAAGAAAATAATTCAACTTTCCCATCATGGACATCTCAAATTCCTTGGTCATTAGCTTGGAAAATTGATCACTAAATTCATGGTTAGTAGAACCAAAGATAATATCATCAACATATATTTGGCATACGAAAAACTCTCCATTTACCCTTTTTGTGAAAAGAGTGGGATCTATTACCCCAATTTCAAAGCCACGGTCTACTAAGAACTCCTTGAGATGATCATACCAAGCACGTGGAGGTTGCTTGTGCCCATAAAGAGCCTTATGTAGTAAGTACATGTGGTTAGAAAATTTAGGTTCTTGGAAACCCAGAGGTTGTTTAACATACACCAATTCATTTGGTGGACCATTTAAGAAAGAACTTTTAACATCCATTTGATATAAGATAATTTTATGAGTAGATGCATAAGCAATTAGTAAGCAAATGGATTCAAGTCTAGCAACGGGGGCATAGGTTTCACCGTAGTCGACTCCTTCGATTTGGGTGTAGCCTTGTGCAACCAATCTTGCTTTGTTGCGGATGACTTGACCATGTGAGTCTTGTTTATTCTTAAATATCCACTTGGTTCCAATGACATTATGGCATGTGTCTTTGGATCTTTCAACTAATGACCACACTTTGTTGCGCTCGAAGTTGTTCAACACTTCATGCATAGTTACAACCCAATCCATATCTTCAAGAGCATCATATACCTTGAGAGGTTCTAAGCTAGACAAACAAGAGACATGACCACAAAAGTTAGATAATTGATTGCGTGTGGACACACCCCTACGGATACTCCCAAGGATATTTTCTTTGAAGTGTTGTTGATAATCCAATTTTGATGCACGCCGAATGACCCGGCGTTCCATGGCTTGACCAACTGTTTCACCAACACAAATATCTTCATCATTGCCTTCATCTTGTTCATGGTCAACCCTAAGTGGAGTTCTTGGAGTTGTGTTCATGATGTTCTTGTTCACCACTAGAGTTGGGTGGGTCTTGACCATTTTCTTCTTGACCATTTTCTTGATCATGTGATGAATATCATGTTCTTGTTCTTGGATAGTTTCTTGATCAATTGTTGAGGTGGATGGCTCAACTTGAGTAGAACTTGTTCCTTCTTCTTGAGTTTCAACAATAGGTTCTTCAATAGGAATAAATTCTCCAATCCGCATAGTTCTTATGGCTTGAGATGGAGTTTCATCACCTACATCATCATGATCAATATGCCCACTTGGGAGCCATTATCCTCGTCAAACTCCACATTCATAGACTCTTCAACACACCCGGTGGTTATGTTGTAGACCCTATAAGCATGAGAGTTTGCGGCATATCCAACAAGTATATCATCAAAAGATCTAGACTCAAATTTAGCAATTTTACAACCTTTAATGTAAACATGGCATTTGCAACCAAAGACTCGAAAGTAAGATACATTTGGCTTTTTACCGATAAGGAGTTCATATGGTGTCTTTTCCATGAGAGGACGAAAGAATAGCCGATTTGAGTAGTGACAAGCGGTGTTGATGGCTTCGGCCCAAAAGTTATATGGGAAATGAAATTCGGCCAACATAGTTCTTCCCGTATCAATAAGAGTGCGGTTCTTCCTTTCGGCGACACCATTTTGTTGGGGAGTATATGCAGAGGAATATTGGTGTTGAATGCCCTCCCCACATAGTAAATCATCCATAGTGTAATTCTTGAACTCCGTACCATTGTCACTTCTTATTGCCAAAATCTTGGAGTCATATTGGCGTTGAACTAGGGTTGCAAAGTCAATGAATATCTTTTGAGTTTCACTCTTCCTCTTGATGTAGAAAGTCCAACAATATCTTGAATAATCATCCACAATCACCAAACAATATTTCTTGCCACCAAGACTATCATATGTGGGAGGCCCAAAAAGATCCATATGAAGGAGCTCCAAAGGCCTCTTAGTGGAGATAATGGTCTTCTTGGGGTGATTCTTTTCATGCATCTTTTCGGCTATGCAAGCACTACAAGGACGATCTTTGGAAAAATTAACATCGGTTAGTCCTACCGCGTGTCCACCCGTCACAAAGTTTGTAAATTTCTCATACCGACATGGCCTAGCCGGCGATGCCAAAGCCACCCTTGTTAGATTTAGCCATTAGACATGTTGCAATTTGAGTGGTCTCTTTCGAGAAATCGGCCACATACAAACCGTTCTCACAAAATTCAACAAAGGCTACTTTAAGAGATTGTGTGAAAAGGATGGTCACGTGGTATTTATTAAAGATAACGGTGTAACCGGCATTGCATAATTGACCTACGGAAAGTAAATTATATGGATAACTCCGGAGTGATCACTATCTTGCCATATCCCAATACCTTAAGTCTTACATTGTTCACAACGGTGACATGAGAGAATGTGAGTAATTGTTTCAATAAGCCCTTTACTACTTCTTTGCTTCCGGTCATATGAGATGAACACCCACTATAAATGAGCCATGAAGATCCACCGGAAAAAAAGCCCTACAATAAATCAAGTCTTTGATTTAGGTACCCATTTTGGAATGGGTCCTCTTTTGTTAGTCACAAGGGTCTTTGGAACCCAAATAGCATAGTGATAATCATCTCCATATGTGGTACCAACATATTTAGCAAAAACATAACCATTTCTAGATTTCATAAGCACATATGAGGGGTTATATTTTCCTGCAAAGTCATTGTGAGTGGCATTGCCCCTAGTGTCCTTACCACCCACAATGGGTTCGACATTCTTCTTGCCCAACTCCCCCTCCTTCACAAAAACAATATCTTTTGAAGGGAAAGTAGGCTTCTTCTTCTTGGTTGCCTTCTTGGACTTAGGAGCAAACCCAAGCCCTTCCTTGCCAACCACTCCATTTTGATTGCTCAAAAGATCATTGAGGTTCTTCTTCCCTTGGATGCAAGTGGCTAGGCCCTTCTTAAGTTGGGCCTTCAACCTAGTGTTCTCCTCCATGAGAGATGCTTTAAGACATAAGGGGTTAATAGCACAAGCATTTGCATCTTTATCATTATGAGGAGTGGTGAAGCTAGCATATATGAATTGAGCTTGTAATTTAGCATGTGACTCCTTGATCTTGGTGAGCTCACTTGAGGTCACCTTGTGGGTTTCCCTAAGTTACTCAAAATTCTCAAGGAGTTTGTTATGACTCTCTACAAGCTCATCATTTTTAATTTTTAGATCACTAGCAACTTGAATAGAGGTTTCACGGGTTTCTTGCATTGGATAAATCCTTGGCTTGGGTCTCCTCAAGTTGCTCACGATACTCTTGTTCCTCCACAAGTTGATCTTCTAGTTCACCAATTTTATCGGCATGATCACACGCATGCCCCTCAAGCTCATAAATCATGTTCTCCTTCTCATCAAGGAGATGTTTGGCTTCTCCATATTTGTACATGAGAGCCTCAACCATTTTCTTGGATGGACCTTGGAGCTTGTTTACAAAGAGGGTAATTGCATCCTCTTTCTCTTCATTTTTCCCTGCATCATCAACACAATCCAAGAGAGATGGTTTACAGGAGATGGCAATTTTAGGTGGGGAATTCACCTTGCTTTCTTTGGCCATGAGGCACATGGGCTTGGAGATCTTGTAGTCATTTGGAGCGGAGAAGAGGGGTGCCAATGAAGGAGGGAGGTTGCCCATTGCAAGAGCAGCCATCCCCACTTCCTCACTTGTATCATCATCCTCCTCCTCGCCTCCGGACTCATACTCTTCATGTGTTGCGATGACAAGAGCCTTTTGAGGAGCTCTCTTGATGAAGGCCTTGGGCTTCGGGGCGTACTTGTTCTTCTTTAAGATGAGTTGGCCTACATAAGCTTTTCTTCTCTCATAAGGGCAATCCATCACAAGGTGATTGTCCTTTCCACAATTAAAGCACATTCTCTTAATTGGTGGGGTGGTGTTTCTCTTGAGATTCTTTCTGTTCCAATACTTAGTGGCGGCAAGAGAAAGAACCTCATTGAGTTCACCCTCCAAATCTTCTTTATGATAAACACTTGTGCTTTCTTCATATCTTGGATGTTCTCCCACATGAGCCTTCAACGCAAGGTTCCTAGTGCCACGAGCTTGGTTGATGGAAGACTTGGACATGGCCTTCAAGGTATCATAGGTGATGAATTGTGCCAAGAGGTCATTGGAAGACATTGTTGTGTAGTCAGCTCTAGCATGAAGATTCATCACCATATTTTCATTGTATGGAACCATGGTCTTGAGGAACTTGGACTTGACCCATTCATCGTCCATATCCTTCTTTCCATTCTCTCTCATGGTCACAACAAGCTTCGTGAGTCTTCGAAAGAGATCATTGGGAGTCTCATCTTCTAGCATTATGAAATTGTCAACTTGATGTTGAAGGACAACCATGTTGGAGCGTTGAATGCCTTCATTTCCTTCATATACAGATTCGAGATAATCCCAAGCCTCCTTGGTGGTTTTGAGATTTCGAACTTGATCTTCACCATTAGTGGTCATGGCACTCTAAATAATGTATTTAGCATTTTCATCAAGTTGTTCATCAATCTCTTCTTGCCTTGTCAAGTTGTTGGGATCAACCGGATGAAATCTTGTACAGTCACCCTCCAAAGATGCACCGATGAGCTGCGAAAATAAGACTCCATAGATTTCTTCCAAGAGAAATAACGAGTATTATCAAGCTTAGGAGGCGGTCTACTTTGATTGTTTACATGAGGATGGGTGAGTGAAACTTGAGTGAGATATGAAGTAGGTGGAGCAAAGTTAAGAGGGGCTTTTTCATTACTTTTAGCTTTCTCCTTATCACCCAAGGACTCACCAATAGAGGCATCGGTTGATGAGGAGACATTTTGATTATTAATGACCCGAGTATACACCTCGTCCACCATTTTACCCCTCATGAACCCAAAGAGTTCTTTCATGACTTTCATGGTGAGCGGTGCGTCATCATCTGGTGGGGTTATCCCTGCTTCACTTAGTTCTTTTCAAGTTGTTCTTGATCAATTTTATCTTGTTGTTCTTTAGCAAGTTTTACTTCCTCCTCGGTAGTCATCCTCCTCTTTAGGCTGTTAAGCCCTTAATAAAGAGACCTTGCTCTGATACCAATTGAAAGGATCGAGTAGGTTGACTAGAGGGGGGGGTGAATAGGCAACTACAAATTTCTTTTTCTTTTAATCAAATTAAGTCTTTGCTCAAATATAAGTTCTCTATATATGCAACTAGGTGAACAATCCTATATGATGAGCAAATGACAAGCTAGCAAGATATTCTAAACAAGATAAGCTAGCAATACAAGTAAAGGAAGGTAAAGAAATAACCACACGGTGACGCGGAGATGTTTACCGAAGTTCACTTCCCAAAGGAAGCTACGTCTTCGTTGGAGTGGTGCGGGGTCACATAGAAATGACTACCAAACTATTGCTGTTATTTCTAAATCATTTCGCTTTGATGCTATCTGTAATGTAGTAGAGTTATGTGATCGTTGTAAGCTCAAATATGCTGATATGTTGCTCTAGCTGCCGACTGAGTTATGTGATGTAATTCCTGGAATATTTGCTGGAATTCAAGTTAAATTTGAATTCAAATCACCAGTTTTACTGATTTGAATTTCTGTTTGTACTAATTTGAATTTGGGCTGGTCCTATGCAACTGAGCTTAAAGGGCCTTGGGCCCAAACTCTTTATTGGTAAATAGGCCATGGTCCAGGTATTATCTACAACGTGAAAAGGCCAGGGCCCATAATAAATGGCTGAAAGCCTGTCCATCTGGTAAGATATTTGAGAAAAAAATTAAATGGGCTGTAAAGTTGGGCTGGCCCGTATAGAGGAGCAATAAATCAGACAATAAATTAGAGAAAAAAAAAGAATGGGCTGAACTATTGGGCTTGGCCCATCTTGATGATCACCATGGACTGGGCTGAATCTGTTTTGTGACTTTCTGATTTGGTCACAAATTTGCCACGTAGGATTGGCCACGTAGGATCTGACGTGGCTATGCCAGACAGCGCGTGACCAAAAAAATTGGTCATAAGAGTTATGACCATCAAATTTGGTCATAGATGGTTATGACCAATTCGAAAAAAAGGTCACATATGACCGTTTGAGACGCTCCGTATGTGACCTTCAGATTTTGGTCATAAAAAGGTCATAGATGAAAAATTATGACCTTTTAGTGACCAAATTTGTGAGTCACTAGTTGACATATTTCTTGTAGTGGTGGCGAGGTCACCGTCGCTCCTGCATATGGCCTTCTGAGCAAGTGTGCACGGTCTAAGTTTCTAGTTTCCCCTATGTCTGCTTCTCCTCGATGTCCTGAAGATTGTTAATTATGTCATGCATATGCATATATTCATGTTTTCACATGTCAGATCTCACGTGTTGGAGCGCGTTTAGTAAGACCAGATTTGTTAATATATTTGTATGGTGGTTGAACCTGTTAGATCTTTTTTGTTAGGCTGGTTCTGTTAGATCTTGATTATTAGTGTGGTTCTGTTAGTTCTTATAAATAATTTAATTTTTGACGGGAACCATTTGATAGAACATGTCATTTTCCATATTTACACTAGTGGAAACATAGCCTTTCGTCCAGAGCCAAAATTGGCTCTAGTCCTGGGTGGCTTACGAACCGGTACTAGAGTGTGGCTCTAGTACCGGTTCAAAAGCTACGAGGCCGCACAGGTCTTGTACCGGGTCGTAGGGGACCTCTAGTACCGGGCCGTGATACGAGCCGGTACTAGAGGTCCGTGGCAGGGCAGCAGCAGCGCGGGGCCCGCGCGAGCACCTCTAGCACCGGCTCGTATAACAGCCCGGGACTAGAAGGTGGAGATTTAGTACCGGGTCGTGCTACGATCGGGTACTAATGTTCCCACTATATCATCTTCCAACCCCCGAGAGCATCTCCATTTTGCAGCTCGAGTTCATTACCATTTTCTCCATTGTTTTACTCTCCTGAGCTTGAGTTCATCTCCATTTTCCTCCACGATTTGTCAAGATTAACGGCACCCATCTTTTCAAGGGTTAGCAACTTGATCCTTTCATCCAGCGTTCCTCATTTTAGCTCATTTCCATACTAGCTTAGCTCATTTCATTTTTGAGGTGCTAGCTAGGTGTTTGATGAAATGACTAAGTTAGGGAGTTTATTTGTTTTATATGCAATTTGAGCTAAAATTAAATTATGATTTGTGTGTTCTAGTGCCGTGCTCACCGCCGTTGATCGCCCGCGTTGTCCCGTCACTGGCACCACCTCGGTAAGCCTCTTTTTAAAAACTTTTATTTCAAAAAATCTTAGTTGTATGATTTAGATGCATAATTATTATTTTTATAATTTTATTAGTTGTATAATTGTTTGTTATATATATAGTGCCATGGTTTTGACACCTGACCACACCGGCTCTCGTCCGCTCTATTATTCGGATGTGGTATGATTGTTTGTTATAACTATATATTTGTTTCGTTTCGTGTTTATGACAATCATGCCGACCAACTTGAAATAGATATATTTTTATCTAGGAGGTAGTTGAACCGGAAATTCCAACCGACCCTATTGTCGAGTTTTTTATAAAAGAAAACAATGATTTGAAAGCAAAATTGAAAATAAGTGAAGATCTTCGTCTCCAATGCCTAGAAGAGAAGATGAAATTGGAGTTCAAGCTTGCCGACATCGTCGCTGAACACGAGTTCAAGCTTGCCGACGTCGTCGATGCTCACGAGATCAAGATGGATGCAATGCGCTTGAAGATTAAAAATATTAGAAATTATGCCATTAGTCAAGAGGCTTGGTATCATTATGTTGTTTGTTCAATAATTACCTTAGTTGCGATTTTGATCGCATTTGTTGTTGGATTTAAATTCTTTGGATAGTTGTATGTTGGTTTAAATATATGTTTTCTGAGAACTATGTATTACATTTGGTCACTACTCTACTTTGGTTTTAATGTGATGAACTTGTATTAATGAATATGGTCAGTTATCTATTATGTTCGTTTGGATAGTTGTATTAGCATCGTGATTGCGTTTGACATCTTATATTTACTAATTGGAGGCACCATACGAGACACCACGTTAATCCCGGAGAAAACATCTAAAATAGCCGCATGATTTTAATTCTACGGACATAATGCAAAGATCGCGAGTGATGGGTGCTAAGAGTCCTGGAAGCCTACAGGTCCGTATTCTAAATCATGTTCTTTTTCTAATGAGAAAAAATTGACCCTACTTCTCATACGCACTGCCGCCGGTGCGCCGCCTGTGATGGTCATCTCCACATCTCCGCCTCCAACGAATCAACAATGGCGAAGTTCAATCGGCTCCAGCGATGCCGCGTGGAGCGCTCTTGCCGACGACCGTCAAGAATTTTTAGATTTCTTAATCGGGACTGAAGAACTCTTGCCGACGACCGTCAAGAATTTTTAGATTTCTTAATCGGGACTGAAGAACGGGAGGAGCCATATCCATACAGCTGCTTCATCATACAGCTGCCACTCACCCCCCAGCTTGATTCCACCGCTGTTTGGCAGGTCCTCCATGGTCGACATCCATACAGAGCTAAGTACCATCAGCACATGCAGTCTTTCTACGTAAATAAATCTGAAACTTCTCGAACCAGTTGTGTTCGTTTTGTCGGACTGAACCACATGATTTGTGAAGATTGTTCTGGATCGGTCAGTCTTATCTAATCTGCATACATATTATTTTTTTAGTTTTATAATTTCATTGGTTTTTTAATATAGGGCGAGTATGATACTCTGATTACAGTTTGCGATCTGGCAGGGTAATAAGTTTGATTCAGCATTCATGCCCATCTCTTGGACTGCTTCCGATTAATTTGTTTTACGTTGGTGTAACTTTGGTGGTGCCAATGTGGCCGCGGAGTGGTGTACCTGCGACCTTCTGGACACAGTTCGATTTTATCGCCGGTCACCCTGCGTCCACTTAGTAGGCAAGTAACTCACGATCCTTTCCTGCTGTAGGTAACGTTTACTCATATAATTTATCTCTCATATCCTGCCCAAAACGTTGATGCTAGGTCCCCATGTAACCAGATAATTAAATTGGGCTGGACTAATCTTGAGTTCCTCTAGCATAATTAATTATTTCAAAAGAAAAATCGTCCTGATGCACATGTTGAACAATCGTGGACAACTGATATAGCTGATGTTTAAAAACAGTTACATCAGGTTCAGGGTATGCAACCCCTTTTCCATATTCTGCATACTTATCTAATTTTGTGACATGTGAGCTGGTAGAGCAAATAGGCTCAGATATTCTGGTCTTGCCTACGGGTGCTTTCTTATTCAAAAAAATTATGCCGAAGTGAATCCAATCAAGTCTGAGGCCTCTTTCTAATACCAGTTTTGCAGGTCTGACATAAAAAGATGCATGTTAGGTTTCTAACATTTAAAATTGTGTTTAATGTAGATATGATAATGATATCTATCAAGTCCCATCCCAATTTTTTAATATCACTGTGTACTATTTGAATCACATGCAAAATTACTGTGAAATAGTGAATCTATCTCCCAGTTGTTGACGCAGGAGAGGAAGAGGTGTACTGGCTGAGTCTGAAGCAGATTTTATGGCCGTCGTCACTGGGGAGGCTGCCAGCGGCTGGCGCGACATGTGTTTTTCATCGTTGAACAATAAAATCAGCTAATTCTGAACCCGATCATTTAATTGTCTTTGTACAGGTTAATCTCTAACACGATTAATATTTGTGAGGAGAGGAGGCCAATAAGTTCACTTCAGTTTTGATAGAGGATTAATTTACAAAAGGTTATTTTTACGTAAAAACATATTAGCCAACCAAATTTATTGACGCTATTTTAGGTAGAGAAATAAATGTTCTATGCTAATTCGCTACAGGTCAAATCTGTGATTATCTGCATTGTATAACCAAGTTTTCCGCCGTTCGCCATAGAACGAAGGTACAATGTCTAAGCTGGACTTAAGTACTTAACTGATACTACCTTTATCTCAAAACATAAATAAAGAAGACACTACCTTTCACATGTTCTCAATTTAAAATCATGTTGCATATATAATGTATTCTTTTTTCTTTAAATCAGTTAGCTAAATTCAAATGTTATTAGTACAGTTAGCTGCATGGAGTATACCTTGAGTGCACAGGTTTTTTTGTTACAATAGTTCCTATGATGTACAGCAAAAGGGCTTGAAATTGATAAAAACAAAACATTCATTTGAAGTTTTCCTGCAATAAAACTAGGGACCCAGAGTGACTTTTTTTAACAAGTAATAAACGTGGTTGCCTTTTTCTCTCAATTTTTTCGTACGACATATGGAACATGTTATAATTACATATACCATGCTAGAAATAATTTCGTTTCATTCCGAACCTGAGATTTGCTAATGGAATTTCATGTTTGTTCCAACTGACAGTAAAGCATACTTGGATCATTTAAATTGCTATAGTAGACACATGGTTATATAGGTTGTATTCCTCCAACCCTACTTTTCTATGCACTGCACTCCAAATAATTATTTTTTGTTGGAAACCATGGTGAGTCGTCCATTCTGTTCTGTGTACTGTTTTTAGCTTCGGAAAAACTCTGAGTATGTTTTTGCATCGTTCTTAGAATGTTCAGTATCATTGCTCTCTTGCTCTATACACTGCATAGAATCTGTGTTTCCAGGAGAAACTTATTTTCACATATTGGCATATTGTGCTTAACAAGATAGTCTTACATGAGCTAGATGACTATATGATGAGTTTTTTTCATACAGTTCCATGGCCTTGCAATGTCTTTCGAGCCTTGATAGACAAAATTTTAATTGTACGTACCACAAACTATGCCACTGATATTTAAAGGTCATGTTAAAGGTATATATGCCTCGGAGCAAGACTGTATTTTGTGTTCATTGGTATCGATTTGCATAGCGATGAAGGGAATACATTGACACGGCGCAGATAGACAAACAAAGCAGAGACAAGGCACCAAGGTAGCAATTCCTTGGCGATTTTGGGCTGATTTGCAAGTGATTTGATATACACTGACATTTAGTTTTGTAGTGAGGAGCTTAAAATAACTGATTTAGGACCACTTCTTTCATTACCAATTAAAATTAGTCGGCCTGAATTTTATAACTTTTTCTTTCAACCATACATCAGTGCTATGTTTTCCGGTATAGTTGGTGCACGTGGAATAAACCAAGTCTGACCAGTTGCTTCCTTATATGGCAGTCTGCAAGCAAAATATACTTATGTCTCAATATATCATATTTATATTACTTGGATTTTTTGAATAAGCTTCGACAGAATTCATGCCGCCATTGTATTCCCGTTTTGCTTACCTTATTAACGTCTGGGCACCTGCCTGCTTATAAGTTGCATATATTTTCAACGGAAGAACATTTTCATGGCTGTTTCTGCCACTTTTGCAAGAACAGATAATTAAAAAATATATTTCTTGCTACTATATAAATTATTTATGTATGTGGGTCAGACATTTATACCATGCTGATCTATAAGGAGACAATACTACTTTTAAATACAAGCACCACATCGTTAAGTTTAATAGCTCTTTTCTCAGTCTCTTAGGTGCAAATTTTTCCAACAAAATTAGCTTACGCAGTTATGAATTCGAGTACAAATATTACCTATAACACATGTATAATTTTTTATATCCCAGCTATAATTTTATAAAAAAGACAGCTAAATTTTAGATTCAACTTTTACAACTAGCCCGTGCAGGTGCACGGGTTGATGACTAGTACTTATATAATGCAGATGAGCCATCCATGGATGTACGATGACCGACGCTCTAACGAGTACATGCAAGGCCTGCGTTCTTTTCTCAACGTGGCTGAGGCAAACACGCGGAATGGTTTTATGTGTTGTCCATGCCGTAACTGTCAGAATGAGAAGGATTACTCTTGCTCAAAAACCCTTCACATCCACCTGATTCAGTTTGGTTTCATGTCCGGCTATAATTGTTGGACCAAGCACGGAGAAAGAGGGGTTATGATGGAAGACAACAAAGAAGAACAGAACGATGACAACTACATGTGCCCTGAATACGGTGGTAATGCAAGGTGGGAAGCTGAGGATGAAGAGGTACCAGATGAGCCCATCATAGATGATGATTTACGGCGGGTCATCGTTGATGCACAGATCGAAACAGAAAGTGCACTCGAGAAGTTGAAGTTGGAGCACATGTTAGAGGATCACAAAAAAAAGTTGTACCCAACTTGCGAAGATGGCAACACAAAGCTCGGTACCACACTGGAATTACTGCAATGGAAGGCAAAGAATGGTTTATCTGACAAGGGATTTGGGAATTTACTGAAAATAATGAAGCAAAAGTTTCCAAAGGATAACGAATTGCCTGACAGTACGTACGAAGCAAAGAAGGTTATCTGCCCTCTAGGATTAGATGTGCAGAAGATACATGCATGCATTAATGACTGCATCCTCTACCGCGGTGAGCAGTACGAGAATATGAATGAATGTTTGGTATGCGGTGCATTGCGATATAAGATCAGACGAGATGACCCTGGTGATGTTGAGGGCGAGCCCCCAGGAAGAGGGTTCCTGCGAAGGTGACGTGGTACGCTCCTATGATACCATGGTTGAAACGTTTGTTCAGAAACAAAGAGCATGCCAAGTTGTTGCGATGGCACAAAGAAGACCGCAAGAACGACGAGATGTCGAGACACCCGGCTGATGGGTCGCAGTGGAGAAAAATCGATAGAGAGTTTAAGGAATTTGCACGTGACGCAAGGAACTTAAGGTTTGGTCTAAGTACGGATGCATTTAATCCTTTTGGGGAGCAGAGCAGCAGTCATAACACCTGGCCTGTGACTCTATGTATCTATAACCTTCCTCCTTGGTTGTGCATGAAGCGGAAGTTCATTATGATGCCAGTGCTCATCCAAGGCCCGAAACAACCCGGCAACGACATTGATGTGTACATGAGGCCATTAGTTGAAGAACTTTTACAGTTGTGCCGTGATGAAGGGGTACGTGTGTGGGATGAGTACAAACAGGAGCCATTTGACCTACGAGCATTGTTATTTGTAACCATCAATGATTGGCCTGCTCTTAGTAACATTTCAGGACAGTCAAACATGGGATACAATGCATGCACGCATTGTTTAGGTAACAAGAATGTGTACCCGGGGCATCGTCGATTTCTTCTAAGATAGCATCCTGTAAGAAAGAGAGGCAAGCATTTCAAAGGTGAAGCAGATCACCGGACGAAGCCACCCCTCCCTACTGGTGATGTTATATATGATATGGTCAAAGATTTAGAAGTAATCTTTGGAAAGGGTCTAGGCGGACAGTCTGTTCCGAATGACGTTGACGGACATGTACCCATGTGGAAGAAGAAGTCTATATTTTGGGAGCTACCCTACTGGAAACTCCTATAGGTCCGCTCTGCAATCGACGTGATGCACGTGACGAAGAATGTTTGCATGAACCTGCTAGGCCTCTTGGGCGTGTATGGGAAGACAAAAGATACGCCGGAAGCACGGCAAGACCAGCAACGTATGAAAGACCCAGACAACCTGCATCCAATGAAAACGGATAAAGGACGTCTAAGTCCTGCTAGCTACGCTCTTAACAAAAAAGAGAAGGAGATATTTTTCGAAGTCCTGAGCAGTATGAAGGTCCCATCTGGCTTCTCGTCGAATATAAAGGGAATATTAAATATGGCAGAGAAAAGTTTCAGAACCTAAAGTCTCATGACTGCCATGTACTTATGACTCAATTGCTTCCGGTTGCATTGCGGGGGCTTCTACCGGAAAATGTTCGACTACCCATTGTTAAGCTATGTGCGTTCCTCAATGCAATTTCACAGAAGGTAATCGATCTAGCCATTCTACCAAGGCTACAGAAGGATGTGGTTCAATGTCTCGTTAGTTTTCAGTTGGTGTTCCCACCATACTTCTTCAATATTATGACACATCTCCTAGTACACTGGTCGACGAGATTACCATTCTGGGTCCTGTATTTCTACACAATATGTTCCTCTTTGAGAGGTTCATGGGAGTCTTAAAGAAGTATGTTCATAACCGTGCTAGGCCAGAAGGAAGCATCTCCAAAGGCTATGGAACAGAGGAGGTGACGAGGTGTGGACTCGGCAAATCCCTGGGCTGTGTACCCCGGGTTGATTGAAGGGGAGAGAGATGAGCGCTGGTGATCACGACAGCTGACAAGCAAGGCATTTACCCAGGTTCAGGCTCCCGGAGGATAACACCCTACTTCCTGCTTGTCTGGTTATTGATGGTGAGTTGTGGCTACAATGGCGAGATGGCAATCTCGCTAGGGTTTGTGTGGCGGCTATGAGCGTATCCTAGACGAAGGACCCGCCTAGCCTTTATATGGTAGGCTAGGTCTCAGGTGAACGGTGCCGATGGCGCTTACAAGCATGGTGTGGTCGCATGACCTAGCGTCGACTATCTTGGGCCTCACGTCGTCCTCCTTGGGCCTTCCTTGGGCCCTCGTCATAAGGCTGATGGGCTTGGCGTGACCCAGGTATCCCCACCGTGGGGTAGTCGAAGAGTGACCCCACGACAGGAGCCCCCGAGTGCTTAGTCGAATCGTAGAGTCAGGTAAAGGACTCCTTCCTCCTGGGCACGCCATCGGGTTCCTGAAAGAGATGATTAAAATTGGTCGACTCCGACCGTTCAGGGCTTATGGAGGATTCCTTAGTCGAACTGTCACTTCCAGGGTAAAATACCGTGAGTACAGCCTTAGTCGGTGATTTTCGACTGCTATTGTTCTGAGTCACTCGGGAGCGCGAACAGCGCTCCCGATGGGAGTAGCCCCCGAGATTAAGCTGAATTGCTTGCAATTGAGGTTAACTCAATTTTTCTTCAGTCGAAAAGCCCGCTCCTGATGGGAGTAAAGAAGGGACTCGGCATGTTGGAGTCGCGACTGGCTTTGCGTGACTTACTGTGTATTCGGCCTGTTTAGCTTACTGCACAAGTTTCTTCAGCTCTTGGAGCTTACTGAATCTTCTTGCACTCGAATGAGCTGTTCGAGTTTATTCGGCTCTTAGAGCTTACTGAATATTTTTGCACTCGAATGAGCTGTTCGAGTTCTCGATCAGCCCATTGGCGTACTTGCTACGCCTGCGCAGTTGACGTCAGTGCTGACGTTTTCTGGCTCACTCTGTGTCCGACGGGACGTGACAGTGCGGGCCCACTGTCAGTATTGACTGGAGACAGCGGTTGCCGCTTTTTTCTGACCGTTGGGCGCGAAAATTTCGCGATGTGATGATGGCGCCTTGATTCCCGCGCGTAGTGGGCGGCGTGGCCGTCGACGGTTGCTATCTCCGCGCGACACGTGGACGGCCAGATGATGTTGCGGAGAGCGGTTTCAGCAGGGATGGCCAGGATTGACTGACCGCGCGGTATATAATTTTCACCGCGGCGGTGAACAGTTCATCCATCCCCATTCCTTCATCATCTCCACTGCTTCTGTTCCGCCATTGTTGCGCTGCGTGCTCTCTGTCAGCTTCTAGGCTTCACCCTCCATGAGCAAGGCCGCGATGAAGAGGGGGAAGGCTGCTGCTGGCGCCATCGCCGCCGCCGAGGCGAGCGTGATGAAGAAGCCCGACGGCGACTGGGTCAAATCGTCGGTGAAGAAGGCTGACCTCGAGGCCCTCCGCGCGCAGGGACTGCTGCCGCCGGCGGATAAGGCGACGGTGCGCGCTCCCGGGAAAGAGGTATTCCCCGCTCCTCGCGAGGGGGAACGCGTGTGCTTCGTGGATTTCCTTCCGCGGGGTTTCGGGTTCCCCCTCCACGATTTCGTCCGTGGTCTCTGTATGCTTATGGGATTCAGATCCACGATCTGACTCCCAATAGCGTCTTGAGCATCACGAGCTATTTCGTGCTCTGCGAGTGCTTCCTGGGAATCACGCCCAACTGGCTGCTGTGGAAGTCGCTATTCCTCGTGAGGAGGAACGTGGGGAAGAGCAAGCAGGTGTACCCAGTCGGCGGCTTCGGCATCCAGGTGCGTGGCGACACCTCCTACTTCCAGATGAAGAAGTCCGACTCCGTCCAGGGCTGGCGGAAGAAGTGGTTCTACATCAGGTGCCACCAAGCAGGGCTTCCCGAATTCGCCGCTGATCGCGAGTTGCGGAAGACGAACGCGTGGGCGCACCCGCTGTCGAAGGAGGACAGGGAGGCGACTCAGCCCTTGTTGACGCTACTTCGTGGCCTTCTGAAGAGTCTCGGGCGCGAGACGGGTGGAATTCACCTCATCGCCACCTTCTTCAGGCTTCGGGTGCAGCCGCTGCGCAGTCGCGTCCACCCGATGTGGGCGCGTGAGGATGCTGGCAATGAGCTTGATGATGACGCGGTCGAGTCGAAGGTGAGGAGCATCACTAGTCTCCGAGCCGCTGACCCGTGCAACGTCAAGTGCCCAGTCGAGCCATATGGGCCTAATAATCCTGTGCCTGAGGTGAGCTTCGTTTTCTTTGTCTTGTATCTTCTTCTGTCGAATCCTTTTGCCTTACTCGAACGCTTCATTTTGCTGACAGGGTCGTTCGAGCTACGTCAGTCTTCCTCCGTTGATGGAGAATGGACCTCATGAAGAGGCAGAGTTCCCTGAAGACGAGGTTGATGACGATGAAGTTCCCTCCGCCACCTCTCCGAGTGAAGAGTTGGAGGAGGATGATGAAGACGAGGAGCCGCTGCGGAAGCGGCAGAGGCGAAAGGTGGCGACTCTGGTTCTGCCTCGTCGCCTGTGAAGGAGGTGGGTGTGAACGAGGAAGACGAGCGAGTCCTCTTCGGGTGCTAGGCACCCGAGTGACCTGGCTGAACCTTTGGTCGTGCCTCCACTCGGCTCTGCACCGCCGACCGAGTTCGCGAGGATGGCCTCCGTCTCCCTGGGAAGTGAAGATGATGTCGTCAGGTTAGTCGCATAACCATTGCTTTGTTTTTGTCGAGTGTGCTTTTTCACTTGCGGGTCCTTGAATTTTCTTGTCACAGCGACCGTACTGGCGCTGCTGTTTCTTCCCCTCGTGAGATGGAGCACACTTCTGCTCCCATGATCGAGCAGACTGCGAGGACGACCGGAGAGGAGGCTCTGGCGGGTGACGTTTTGGCCTTGAAGGCTTCGACCTCCGCCATGCCAGAGAGGTCTGCTGATGCAACTCCGGTTGACGCTGGGCTGCTTGAGCATGTAAGTGTTCTTCGACTCCTTCTGCAAGATCTGTATCGGGTGCGCGTACAGCGCTCCCGATGGGAGTAGCCCCCGAAGATGCGCGTGACTAGAATAGTCGGGCGTAGATTAATGTCTTGTGTTTCCTGCAGCCATTTTATCGCCAGCAGATGGAGGGAGCCGCAGCCTTCGTTCGCATGGAGCAGGAGAGGGATCAGCTCCGCACTGCTCTGGAGCAAGCGAATAGTAAGTGTGAACCCTTGTGTTCGAGGGGTGCTTCGACTGCCTTTATTGCTAACTTTGCTCCGTTGATCCGTAGGCGAGAAGGAGAGCATGAAGACGCGGGTCGCGGAGCTGGAGAAGTCGCTGGGTGAAGCCCAAGAGCGGGAACAAGCTCGGGATGCTCTGGAGAAGACCCAGGTCGACCGCTTGCTCGCACTCGCAGATGTTGTTGGAAGTAAGTTTTTCGGCTCAGTGCCTACTTTGCCTTTCTTTGACTTCTGACGTCTTACGGGTGTGGATTTCTTTTGAACAGAGACTTGCGGAGGTGCTCCTCCAGAAGGGACTTCCAGCGAGAGTGTCGGCTTGGCGGAGGCTGTTGGCTTCGTCGACCGCGTCTGCGCGTATGCATCGGCAGCGCTGCAGCAGTCGACGGCGGCACTGCAGAAGTCGACGGAGGCCTTAGCGACTGTGCACCGGAGTATCTTTCCCAGCAAGCCGCCACCAGCTGCTGTTGACGCACTCGCGGCTCCATTCGAAGGCAATTCGAATGTCCTGGCGGACTTCACGCGCGCGCAGACGGTACGCGGCTCGAGCTCACTTTCCAGCTACTTCTTGGTCACCAAGTCGTAGGTGATTTTGAGAAGGTTGTCAGCGACTTCCCTCGGAAGCCTGATGGCAGGACCGCGTCCCTTAGCGGTGTGAAGGTGCAGGCGAGCCAGCTAGCTGCGAAGTTGGTCGCCACCTTCGAGAGAGGATTGCCAAAGCTGCAGAGTTGGCTGCTAGGAAGAGCCGTTCCCAGTCGGAGTCTGTAGTGTAGACTTTTTCCTTAGGACTATGCTTCTGCTTTTGGGCTTGAGTCTGTAATGCACTTTATATTGTGCGAGTGAACATGCTGATGATGAAATGTGAATTCGCTCCCTCGGGGGTGCAGTCGCCGAGTCTTTTTTGATGTCTGGCTTGGATGAATTATGTTGATTCTTTTCCTGGCTTGACGCTGTCAATTCTTGGCAGTCTGATATGGGCGAAGCTCCTGACGTTGCTGGAACTACTGGCGCGGACGATGAGGAGGACACCACTTCGGCTGCGCCTACTCGTCGCCGCCGTCAAGCTCCTCCAGCTCCTGTGCGAAGCGTAAATGACCAGAGAGTGATCACCTTCATGAGGAACAAGGTGGTTGAGCTCGAGTCGAAGCTGAAGAGTGCTGAGTTGGAGCTGGAGCGATTGAGGTCGCGGCCCGTTGCGCCGTTCTCCCAGCGTGAGGAGTTTCTGCTTGGCGAGATGGACTTGATCAGTCGACAGCTGCAAGGTTGGCCTTCTAGCGTTTTTGCTTCGGCTTCTGTGTCTTCCTGCTATGCTTAATGCTTGGCCTTGATGCAGATGTGAACTCTGACTTGAAGGCTGAGCAGCTTCGAGTGGACGAGCGAGTAGAGAAAGAGGCCGCCGGTGACTCACCCGAAGCGCGCCAGTTTTGGTCGAACAAATCCAGAGGTAGTGTACTGGCACGAATGCTGGATCGCACCTGGCGGGCTGCTGTGCTCTTGGAAGGTTGCAGAAAAACCCTCTGGCAGATCAACAAGGTGTACTTTCCTCACAACGAGCAGCCGAATGGACTGACTGCGCTTCTGGAGAGGTTCCGTGAAGGCGGTGCGTTGAAGGAAGTCGTGCACGCTCAACTTGTTGCCGGGGCGAACGTGGCGTTGGCATACGTTCGACTGCACCGGCCTAATCTTCCATTGCACAAGGTGCTTGACGGCTTGCCTGGAGAGGGTGACTATGCCGATACTCTTGCGGCTGCACGCCAGATGATTCAGCAGGTCCAGAACTTTAGCGAGCACCTTGTAGGGCCACTTGATGCGCCAAAGGGCGAGCCTGTAGAATAAGAGTAGTAGAGTGCTGTTGCATAGCGTTAGCTTGTAAAAGAAATTTTTCCAAGTGGAAATATGAGTGTATGTATGTCGAGGTGGGGGTAGCCCCCGAGTTAGTAAATTGTATCTTGTAGACGTCTGTAAACCTGTATGGCGCAGCCCCCGAGCGGATCGAGTGCGGCCTAGGATTTTGAATTAAACCTGTGCGGCGCAGCCCCGAGTGCTTCGAGTGTGGCCGAGGTGTATCGAGTCAGACTTGTGCGGCGCAGCCCCCGAGTGCGTCGGGTGCGGCCTAGTACTTTGACTTGGACCTGTGCGGCGCAGCCCCCGGGTGCTTCGGGTGACGGCCAAAGGTTTTGCGAGTGACCTGTATGGCGCAGCCCCCGAGTGCTTCGGGTGCGACCTAGGTTTCGAGTTGGACCTGTATGGCGCAGCCCCCGAGTGCGTCGGGTGCGGCCTAGGTTTGACTTAGACCTGTGCGGCGCAGCCCCGAGTGCTTCGGGTGACGGCCAAGGATTTTGCGAGTGACCTGTATGGCGCAGCCCCCGAGTGCGTCGGGTGGCGCCTAGGTTTTCGAGTTGACCTGTATGGCGCAGCCCCCGAGTGCGTCGGGTGCGGCCTAGGTTTGACTTAGACCTGTGGCGCAGCCCCCGAGTGCTTCGGGTGACGGCCAAGGATTTTGTGAGTGACCTGTGTGGCGCAGCCCCCGAGTGCTTCGGGTGGCGGCCTAGGATTTTCGAGTTGACCTGTATGGCGCAGCCCCCGAGTGCGTCGGGTGCGGCCTAGGTTGACTTAGACCTGTGCGGCGCAGCCCCCGAGTGCTTCGGGTGGCGGCCAAGGATTTTGAGTTGAACCTGTATGGCGCAGCCCCCGAGTGCGTCGGGTGACGGCCTAGGTTTATGTTGCTTTTTGACTAAAAAAGTAAAGGGGAGAGCTTGTTCCACAAATCACTTCATTGATTTTTGCGAGCAGGCCGCCTCATTAAAACCCTTCCAGTCCCCTCAGGTACCCTGGTAAGGGAAAGAGTGCGTCTGGAACCTGCCGCTTCTTGATAGTACACTTTGTTACAAGGGGGAGTCGATTAGGCGTAGAAGCGGCGCAGTTGCGCCACGTTCCACGGGTTGCTGCAGACTGTCCCTGTCTTCGAGTCCTTCAGGCGGTAAGCTCCGCCGCCAATTGCCTCTGTCACGATGTATGGACCTTCCCACGGGGAGGCTAGTTTGTGCACCTTCTTCTGTTTGAGGCGGAGGACAAGGTCTCCGGGGACGAACGCTCTGGGCCGCAGTCGCCGTCCGTGATAGTTGCGTAAGTCTTGCTGATACACGGCTGTGCGGGTAAGGGCGATGTCGCGTGCTTCGTCCAGGGTATCCATGTCATCCTCGAGTGCTTCTTCTGCCTCGGACTCGTCGTAGGCCACCACTCGGGGTGCATCGAACTTGATGTCGCATGGCATGACTGCTTCTGCGCCGTAGACCATGAAGAATGGCGTGTACTGAGTGGATCTGTTTGGCGTAGTGCGCAGGCTCCACAGCACAGACGGCAGCTCCTCAACCCAGGCGCCTGCGGCGCGCTTCAATGGTACTCGCAGGCGCTTCTTGATGCCCTTGCAGACTAAACCATTGGACTTTTCGACTTGCCCATTGGATTGCGGGTGCGAGACTGATGCGTAGTTGAGCTTGATGCCTTGTTCGGAGCAGAAGTCCTTGAATTCTTCGGCTGTGAAGTTCGTGCCGTTGTCGGTGATGATGCTGTTCGGCACCCGAACCTGAAGATGATGGACCTGATGAAGTTAACTGCTGAGGATGCAGTCGAACTTGTGATAGGCACGGCTTCGATCCACTTCGTGAACTTGTCGACTGCCACCAAGAGATGCGTGTGTCCTGGCGAGGACTTCTTGAGTGGACCCACCATGTCGAGCCCCCATTGAGCAAGGGCCAGGCAAGTGGGATGGTCTTTAGCGCTGAAGCTGGTGCGTGCGGCTTGTTGGCGAACTCCTGGCAGCCGAGACATTTCCTCACGAGTTCTTCTGCGTCTTGCATTGCGGTGGGCCAGTAGAATCCGGCTCGTAAAGCTTTGGCCACTAAGGCACGACTGCTGGCGTGATGCCCGCAGGTGCCTGTATGAATTCGAGCAGGATGGCTTGACCGTCGACTGGATCAACGCACCTTTGCAGGACTCCTGAGATGCTTCGCTTGTATAGTTCCCCCTTGATGATGGTGAAGCCTTTCGACGGCGAATAATGCGCTTGGCTTCGACTGAGTTGACTGGCAGTCTCTGGTGCAGCATGTACGCCAGATATGGGCTCGTCCAGGTGGGCTCGATGAGCAGAACCTCCATTGGCTCCTTCTCTTTGCCTGGCGGGTCGGCGGTGCTCGTTGATGGTGTGGAGGATCCGGGCGTGGGTCGAAGTTTGACAGACCGCTGCGTGATGCGCTCAAGGAAGACGCCGGGTGGCACCTGCGCCTTGTCTGAGCCCAGGTTGGCGAGGGCGTCGGCTTCCTCGTTGCTTTCGCGGCCGATGTGCCGCAACTCGCAGCCGTCGAAGGTGCCCTCCAGCTGGTTGTACAGGTCTCTGTAGGCGATCATGTTGTCGGCGATGGCGTCACAGGCCTTCATGGTTTGCTGCACGACGAGGTAGGAGTCGCCGTAGATCATGAGGTGAGTGGCGCCGCAGTTCTTGGCCATTCGCATGCCATGGATTAGGGCTTCGTACTCAGCCTCGTTGTTGGAGGGTGTTGGGAAGTCCATCTGTAGCACGTACTTCAGCTTGTCGCCTTTGGGGGAGATGAGGATGACTCCTGCCCCGGCTGATCTGAACTTTTTGGAGCCGTCGAAGTACATTGTCCATGCGTTGGACAGGTCGGGGACATCTGGCAGCTGGGCTCTATCCACTCGGTGGTGAATTCTGGGAGCACTTGGGCCTTGATTGACTTCGGGTGAGCGTATTTCAGCCCCCAGGGTCCTAGCTCGACGACCCACTTAGCGACTCGTCCTGTCGCGCATTGGTTGGTCAGGATGTCGGAGAGCCCGGAGGAGCTTACCACCGTGATCGGGTGCTCGGAGAAGTAATGGATTACTTTCCTTGAAGTCATGAAAACTCCGTAGGCCAGCTTCTGGTAGTGCGGGTAGCGCTGCTTGGACAGGGTCAACACCTCGCTAAGGTAGTAGACGGGTCGCTGAACAGGGTAACTGTGTCCTTCTTCTTCTCGTTCGACTACGAGTACCGTGCTGACCACCCTGTTTGTGGCTGACACGTAGAGGTATAGCGGCTCGTTCTCCAGTGGAGCCACCAGTACTGGGGAAGTCGTGAGTGTTTTCTTGAGTTGGTCGAACGCGACTTGCGCTTCTTCTGTCCACTCGAACTTGTCTGTCTTTTTCATCAGTTGGTAGAAAGGCAGGGCCTTTTCTCCCAACTTACTTATGAACCGGCTGAGAGCTGCGACTCGGCCGGCTAGGCGTTGCACCTCGTGAAGCTTGGTCGGTGCTGGCATTGCGAGTATGTTTTGCACCTTCTCAGGGTTGGCTTCGATTCCTCTTGCAGAGACGAGGTACCCAAGCAGTTCTCCGGCTGGCACGCCGAAGACACACTTGTCTGGGTTCAGCTTGATCTGATACTCGTCGAGGGCGGCGAAGACCTTGCGGAGGTCGGCGATGAGGGTGTCCTCCTTGCGGGTGGTGACGACGATGTCGTCGACGTAGACTTGGACGATCTGCCCGATGAGCCCTTTGAGGCATGCTTGCATTGTGCGCTGGTACGTGGCACCAGCGTTCTTCAACCCGAAGGGCATCGTCTGGTAGCAGAAAACGCCGTCGGGTGTGATGAATGCTGTCTTCTCCTCATCGTCGACGTTCAGTCTGATCTGCTGGTAACCTGAGTAGGCGTCCAGGAAGGACAGGCGTTCGCAGCCTGCAGTCGAGTCGATGATCTGATCTATCCGCGGGAGCGGGAAATGGTCCTTGGGGCAGCATTTGTTGAGGGCGGTGAAGTCGACGCACATGCGGAGTTTCTTCGTCTTCTTCTTCTCCACTAGGACTGGGTTGGCGACCCAGTCCGAGTCCTTGATCTCTCGGATGAACTTGGCATTCAGCAGTCGATCGATTTCTCTGCTGATTTCGTCTCGCTTGGGCCCGGAAAAGCGTCGCATGGCCTGTTTGACGGGTCTGGCGTCCTTGTGGACCTTTAAGGAGTGCTCGGCGAGGTTCCTGGGTATTCCTGGCATGTCAGAGGGTTGCCATGCGAAGATTCTCCAGTTCTCACGTAGAAACTCGACGAGCGCGCCTTCCTATGCGGGAGTCAGACTCGACGATACTTTGACCGTCTTGCTGGCGTCAGTCGGGTGGACCTGATGGGTCGTTGTGTCGTCAGCCGCGTTGAAGGCAGCGTCCTTGGCTGGTTTCTTGCGGGCTGGGAAGATGGTCTTGTCGTTGTCGACTGCCATTGCCTCGAAGTGCTCTTCGACTCCGAAGAATTCGGAGATCTTGCTGAACTCGCGGTCGCAGCTGTTGGAGCGGTCGAAGTCGCCGTGCACCGTGATGACGCCCTTGGGTCCAGGCATCTTGAGCATGAGGTAGGCGTAGTGAGGTACCGCCATGAATCTGGCGAAGGTTGGGCGCCCGAGTATCGCGTGGTACTGCGACTTCCAGTCGACTACCTCGAAGTCGATCGACTCCCTCTTGAAGTTTTCGGGTGTGCCGAAGATGACGTCGAGTGTGATCGTTCCCATGGGCGTGACTGCTTGCCCTGGTACTATGCCATGGAAGGTGGTCTCTGATGCCGCCAAGTCCGTCGTTGGTCTGTTTATCCTTCTGAGGGTGTCGGCAAAGATGATGTTAATGCCACTGCCTCCATCCATGAACACCTTTTTCAGGGTGTAATCTCCGATCAGAGCTTCGACTACCAGAGCGGCGTGCCCGGGTCGTGGTACTGCAGGCGGGTGATCTGCTCTGGAGAAGTGATTGGTGTCTCTGACCCTCTCAGGTAGTCGGGTACTGCAGGTGGACAGGTGATGGCTTGGAAAACTGGCGAGTGATAATCTTCTGGGTCCTGTTTGAGGGGCGCCCCTTCTGTATCATGTTGAGTTGTCCGCGTGCCGCTGGATATGCGTCCTGGATCACGGTGGGGCATCTTGCTGCGCTGCTGCTGCTGCTGCAGAAAGGCTCCCGCCGCCTGTGCTGGATTGGCGACTGCGGGTGCTGCCTGGATGGCTAGCTGCGCGGCTGGCTGCGCTGCGGGTGCTGGAGTGACTATCTTCTGCATGGCTTCGTATATTTTGCGTGCCTTTCGACAGTCCTTCAACAGGTGGTTGGATCCCCACTTGCCCGTTTCCGGGTTCCTGAACATGTGGTGCCTGCAGGGTTGTTCCAGCTCTTCCGCTGGGCTTAGAGTGCGTTTCTGCCACTCGCGTTTATGGCCTCCGTCGCTGCGGTAGCTGCTGCCGCCGCTTCGGTTGTACTGCCCCTGGCTGTATTGGCGACTCTGGTCACCGCCGCTTCGACTGTACTGTGCATGGCTGTATTGGCGACTGCTGTCGCGCGCTTCATCCTCACGGGGGGTTTGGAATCCCGCCGCTACTAGCTCGATTGAGTCGTTGCCGTTGTAACGCGGCTTCTTCTTGTGGCGCCCTTCTCGCCAGTTGCTTGGTCCGGCTTCGTCCTTCGGGGAGTAGTGTGAACTATTGCGGACCGAGTCCTCTCCGTCTGCCCACTGGTTTGCTATCTTCATGACCTCGATCATGTTTTTCGGCCGGAGCCTACCAAACTCCTCGCGGAGGTCGCGGCGGGAGACGCCGTGCATGAAGGCATCCATCACTCGGTCCTCCGAGGCGGTCTCCATGGTGTTGCGGAGCAAGGTCCAACGCTGGATGTATGACCGGAGCGGCTCGTCTCGTCCTTGCTTGCATGCTTGTAGTCGACGAACGTCGTCGGTCTCGAGTACGTCCCCAGGAAGGATTTAACGAAGGCTCCGCGAACTCGTCCCACGTCCTGAAGGCGTTCTTGGGTTGAGTGTTGAGCCACCCGCGTGCAGAGCCCGTGAGCATCAGCTGGATGTACTGCATGGCCGTAGTCGAAGTACCGCCCTGGCAGCTGCAGGCTATGAGGTAGTCTTCTAGCCAGAGTCTCGGGTCCTGCTTCCCGTCGTACTTGACTGCTTCTGCCGTGAGCTTGAAGCCCTTGGGCATTCTTGTGTCGCGTATGTTGAAGCTGAAGCATGCGGCGCCGCACGGCTCGTAGTCGCCGTCGTTGCGGTCGTAGTCGAGTTGGACGTGCTGGTCGGCCGCTGGATGCGGCTGCGGTCTACCGTCCTTTGTGTGATGACGTTGCGGAGGTCTTCACCTGGCTGCGGTTGTCGCAGTTGTCTTGTCGCCGGGGCTGCGAGTGCTGCGGGCTCGTGGTCGCGGCGATCTCGATCTTCTCGCGCTTTTTCTGTCGGCGCCTTGTTTACCAGTGCGTCTTCGAGTGCCTTGATAGACATGATCTGCTGCTTGTGGAGGAGAGCGCGCGAGTCGCCCTCAGGCGGCTGTGTCAGCCGCAGGTATGTTTCGACTGCCATGAGTGCGGCTCCGGGTGTCTTGGGGACGGGTATTCCGTCTGCGTCTTCTATGTATGATGACTCGAGGTTGCGGGTGACTCTAGCGCGGTCGACCTCCGTCATCAGGGGCACGCGGGCTCTGTGGCGCCTTGCTCCTTGCGAGACCTCTGTTGAGGCAGTGAACGAGTAAGCGGCCCTCCTGGCGCTCGACGCGTCGGCCTCCTCCTTGCGTCGGAGGAGCTCGGCCTTCTCTGCGCGGAGTCGTTCGCCTTCCTTCCGCAGCAGGTACTGGACCGCCATAAGGTCCTCCCGGGGTGCATCCGGTGGGGGGTATGTGCCGTCCTCGACGTGCTTCAGGGCTTTGATTGCCATGTCGCGGGTGATGGTGAGTCGCGTCACCTGGTCCGGCATGACCACCTCCAGTGGGTATGCGGGTTCGTCGTCGTTGCCCTGCGGCCTCTGGCCGATCATGAAGACTTGCGCGGGGTAGATCTGGGCAGTGGGACGGGTGCTGCCACTGCTGCTTCCTTCGTCCGAGCCGTGCTCGGAGCTGAAAATGGGTGCGACGTGGTGGACACCACAGTCGCCGCCGAGGCTCCTTCCCTGGAGTTTCGCGATCTTCGCCGCGGTCGTGAGGAGTGATGTCGCTGTTGTCGACGTGGGCGCGATTGGCTTGTTGACGATCTTGTAAGTCGATGGAGACGCGAGTGGCGTGGATAGAACGGCGCGACCTCGTTGCGCGCGAGGTGTGGTCGACGTAGTCGAAGTTGACGTAGATCTTGGCCTTGCCAGCGACGCGATCGAGGTAGTCGAAGTAGACTCGATCCGCGCGGTGGTCGACGAGGTGGTCGACGTAGTCGTAGCAGATGCGATCTCCGTGGTAGCCGGAGACGCTGATGGCGCGGCCGCGTTGGGCGCGATCTCTGCCGCAGCGGAGGCGGTCGGAGTAGTCGAGGCGGACGCGATCTTCTCAGCAGTCGAAGATGCTGCCGCAGTCGCAGCAGATGCGATCTCCGCAGCAGGTGGGGGCGTGGTTGGCGCAGCCGCGGCAGATGCGGGTGCCACCACCGCGGGCGGTGCGATCGCCGTGGATCTGAGTACTCCACAGCTGTCTACGAAGTAGTGCATGGTACCGAAGGTGAGGCACATACCTACGTGCAGATCGGCGTACACCGAGCGGTGGGCCGGCGGGTGGAAGGTGTACTCGAAGGAGCCGAAGCAGATTGGCTCCTTGGTGATGCAGACGTCGGTCTTCAAAGTTGATGGAGCCGGTGCGACCATGGTTCCAGCGCTCGTTCTTTCCCACAGACGGCGCCAATTGACGAGGTGTGGACTCGGCAAATCCCTGGGTTGTGTACCCCGGGTTGATTGAGGGGGAGAGAGATGAGCGCTGGTGATCACGACGGCTGACAAGCAAGGCGTTTACCCAGGTTCAGGCTCCCGGAGGATAACACCCTACTTCCTGCTTGTCTGGTTATTGATGGTGAGTTGTGGCTACAATGGCGAGATGGCAATCTCGCTAGGGTTTGTGTGGCGGCTATGAGCGTACCCTAGACGAAGGACCCTCCTAGCCTTTATATGGTAGGCTAGGTCTCAGGTGAACGGTGCCGATGGCGCTTACAAGCATGGCGGGGTCGCATGACCTAGCGTCGACTATCTTGGGCCGCACGTCGTCCTCCTTGGGCCTTCCTTGGGCCCTCGTCATAAGGCTGATGGGCTTGGCGTGACCCAGGTATCCCCACCGTGGGGTAGTCGAAGATTGACCCCACGACAGGAGGTCATTGAGTTTTGTGTTGACTTTATTCCTGGCATTAAGCTGATTGGTCTTCCTGAATCGCGACATGAGGGGTGAGTGAGTGGAAAAGGCACTCTAGGAAGGAAATCAATAATATGTAGGGACGGGCATTCTTTCACACAAGCACACTACACAGTTCTACATAATTCCAGTTTGGTGGCTCCGTATATCCAGAAGCACAAGAATATTGTACGCTCCAAGAATCTCAGGAGGGGGGCTATATATAGGTCATGTGGCTCACGAAGAAACACACGGTTCTAAAAATCCAACGGCTTACAAGCCCTCTAAAGAAACACACCCCTGATCCAACGCTCACATGCGTTTGAAAGAAACACACGATCCTTGTGCTTCTTTAGTCCCGGTTGTTAACACCAACCGGGACTAAAGGCCGAATTTGCGGTCACGGCACGTGTCCTCCCCCAGCGCTGTCCTGGAGGTCTTTATATATTGTTGCCGACGGGGTAAACCCTAATCCACCATTCCTAGCCACGAACGCATCGTCTCCACGAGATGGATCCGCCACGCCCGCCGCAGCGCCTTATGGACGAGGTCGAGCATGCTCGGCAGAGCGCGCGTAGGCGCTACCGCGGGAGCCTATCCCGCCGTATGCCCACGAGCCCGGCGTGGAGAGGAATGCCCTGCTACTGGCCTCCTGCTCCGGTGTCGGAGGAGGTGCGGAGGACGTACGAGCGCGCGTGGTCCAACGTCCCTGACCCCGACGAGGATGCGTACGCCGCAGGGGTGGCGTGGGGATCCGCGGCCGTACCTCCACAAGTCGCCGCCGCCCCTCCCGACGAGGAGGATGACGACGACGACTACTTCGACTGGAGCGACCATGGGGAAGAGCGCGGCGGGCCGCAGATGCAGGAGGTCATTGAAGCCTCCTTCCAGTCTGTCCACGACGACCGTGTACAGCGAGCCAGAACTGCCCGCCAGCTCAAGGCGAAGGAGGCTTCCGAGCTGGATTGGGCGCTGAAAGACTCATCCTCCATGGATCTTGCCCTCCGCCGCAAGCGTGCGAGCGAGAACCGGGCGGCCGCGAACGGGGCTGGCTCCTCCCGCCGTTCCCCCTAATCCTACGGCCTCCGAGACAGCAAGTCCGTTTATGTAGTAATGTAACTGTTAGTGATGTGTAATAATGTATCCTTTTATGTAACTGTGTGGGATGTTGTTAAGGATGTTGAACTTGTTGAACTTGTTGTCAGATTCAAAAGTATGAAGACTTGATAGGGATCTATTATATTATTAAGACAACAAACAATCAACGGTGAAGATTTAACGCTCTAAAGTTAAGATAACTCAATGGCTTAGATTCAGCCTCATCCCACGGCACGTTATGGCTTAGATTCACCCTCATCCACGTCACGTACGCTTGATTGATCGTTGGCAATCTTTGAACAAGACATATACAAGTTGGAGTCCAGGAACAAAACTATTGCCTCATGGATTTACATGACACGGAGAAGCAGCACGCACGTCTACACGTTTTAGACCATAAAACTCCACGTTCGCAGCCTCAACCCGAGAATCGCGATATTGAGAGCTTATGCGACGCCGCCATGACCTCGAACACATGAAGCAGCTCGGCGGGCGGCGGATCGATGGCACATCCCACGGCACGTTATGGCTTAGATTCACCCTCATCCACGTCACGTACGCTTGATTGATCGTTGGCAATCTTTGAACAAGACGTATACAAGTTGGAGTCCAGGAACAAAACTATTGCCTCATGGATTTACATGACACGGAGAAGCAGCACGCACGTCTACACGTTTTAGACCCTAAAACTCCACGTTCGCAGCCTCAACCCGACAATCGCGATATTGAGAGCTTATGCGACGCCGCCATGACCTCGAACCCATGAAGCAGCTCGGTGGGCGGCGGATCGATGGCACGGCAGCGATGCATGCAGCAGGGCGGCGGATCGACGGCACGTACAGTAGTGATGCATGCAGCAAAAACTACAGCTTCCACCTAGCGAGACGTCTCATCGGCGAGCCGCCGCCTCGCGCACGAAGCAGCAAACGACATCGCGCAAGAAGCATGCGTCGATGGAAACTGCAACCCGGTGTCTACCTCGCATGTATCCCGGGATTTCTAGGTACCACTCTATCGCCCACGTACAGATCGGTTTCCGATTTGATGTCTAGCCACCATTACGAGCTAATGATTAGTCTCACTCGGTCTTGCTTCTTTTATTCAGCACATATTCTGAGCGCAGAAACTTCCACCATCGGGGCTGCCTGACTGCATATGGCGCTGGCGCTGGCGCTTACATTGCTTCCAGCATGCACGTATCTAGGTTTTTTTAGATAAAGATGCACGTATCTAGGTATCCTCGCCCCCGAGGAATTATATTTTTGTTGCTCACTGGTGAATATTTTAGGAGGACAGATCCAATCATTGTTCTTATAAATTAATTTGATTTCTGTTTGCATTGCTTATTTCGAATTAATCAGTTTATCCGTGACATGTTTGGTGCCTCTTCCGTAGTTTAGTAAAGAGGAACCACGTAGACAAAACTCTAACCTAGCGCCGACGGCTTGCCGAGGTACCACTGCCCAGCGACGTCCCAGGTTCATTTTTCTTCATCGCATGGTATATGGGGCCGGTCGAACAGATGCAATTGATAAGAGATCGCAAGCACCCAAGCTGAAGAACACCGGCCGGATACTCCGGATGGCTCACATTGATTTGTCCGTTGTACTAATCCATATGCATGGAGTCAGCACACATCATCGAGCATGCTGTCCGTCCTGGAGCTGATCCAACAATAGAAAGGTATGATCCCATCTACTAGCATGTTATATTCTGACACATATTTTGTATCACGATTTTTTATTTAGAAGAGGAGGACGTGCAGCCAATCTTTGAGAAGATTTGGTGGCCGACGGTATATGTGAGGCTGCCGCGAGAAAGACTGTGGCGGACTGGGATGGTGCTGTTCAGTTCCTCGACACCTTAGAAACTCTCTACGCCCAATCACCACGCAAGAATCTATATGTAACATCATGTTCTTTGCTCTAGATATAACTTCACCTGCACTCGATGCATCCACTGGCTATACTGGTGCTCGATTGGTGTCATGTATTTCACTTCATAATTAAGACGAAGCATGGAGGTCAGCAACATATTAATCACATTTTTTACTCTCCCTTAAGTCTGCATAGAGGTTTTGTTGTGATTGCTTCAGTGTTTCTATTGGTTGTTGTATTAGGACAAACTATCTAACACAACGAGGTAATATTTGTTTATGCCTTGCTTATTGCTACTCCCTCCGTTATGAATTAATTGACTCAGATTTAGTGCAAGTTGTACTAAATCTGAGTCAACTAATTCAGAACGGAGGGAGTAGCTTTTCATGTTAGCCTTAATGGCTTTATTTAAATTTCTCAATGGCATGCATTTAAAAAGCGCTCAAAATAATACTGCATTATTTCTTTATGCTTTTTGTTGGCATCTAAAGTTTACTTGGGATTTGTTTAGTTGTGACTTCTCAGTCTGGAATGCAGTTTTCTGCATGCGTTGGTTAATTAAAGGAAAAATATATTTGTAGTCTCAAGCATGAAATAAAAGGTGTCTTATTTTTAGTTAAATATAGTACATATATATCCTCTCTTTTTTCCGCATCGATATGTGCTATGAATTTTGGTATGCTATATTATATATGTCTCCACACACTCCAGTCTCATACTTTCAGAGCACAACATAAGAATTGTGACGGTTATGTGCATGACTGACAACTTTTACTGTGTGGTTTACCAAATAATGTGTCTTCAGTTATATACCACCCAATTGGTGAGAGCTGAAGAGGAGGTTAAATAATTAATGTTCACGTGCTGGATCAGATATATTATAGCCCTCAAATCGTACTGTATCTAACACAAGGAGGTAATATTTGTTGATGCCTTGCATATTTGTTAGCAGTCTATGTTAGCCATAATGGCTTATTGAAATTTCTCAATGCCATGTATCTGAAAAGACCTCAAAATAGCAATGCATTATTTCTTAATATTTTTGTTTGCATCTAGAGTTTACTGCATTCTGAACCGAGAAGTCACAACATTAGCATTGTGACGGTTGTGTGCATGGCTGAGAGCTTTTATTGTGTGATTTACCAAATAATGTGTCTTCTGTTATATAACACCAATTGGTGAGCTCCTCCATGTCCTGCTCTTTTGAGAGATTCACCCACATCTGGATTAACATCATGTATGAATTGTTTACGGAAAAAAATGACGATATTAGGAAAACAAAAATGGGTACATAGATGTATTTTTTTTAAATGCGACTACATGGAAGATGCATCTTAACCCTACATAGATCAAAAGTCAAACTCTAAGTTAAAAAAATTCAGTTCTGAATTGCGGATCGTAAAGATAATGCGACTACAGGGAAGATGCATCTTAAATGAACTCGAGAAACCAAAAAATTGAAGAAAAATATCTAAGAGCATAATTAAACGGTAGATGAATTTAGTTTCCAAAAGATATTAAGTTACATTGTCCGATAGGAGGAAGAAATAGCTAACTTTGCATTCTCACAAACAGGAGATAATATTTAATGTTCATATTGAATCTAATAGTGAAAATCTGCGGGTTACATAAACATAACAAATATTCAAGTATTAATTTGTATATAGATATTGTATAATTGTTTTTGTATATTTTTAAAATGTGGCACAAAATATATAGTAGATAGTCTAGCCGCGCGAATGCGCGGGCCACCCTGCTAGTTTTGTAGATAGAACAAAACTTAGGGGATTATCCATTGCTTAAATAATACAAAAGTATCACGCATACATCTTTATTTAATCCAGTTACATAGCTCGGGTCCATTTTTATTTAACCAAAATATATCACGAATAATATCACTAACTTTTGCCGGGTCTTAAGCCACGGGTGCTGAGCGGCCGGCGCAGTGCATCCGAAGAGCAGGAACCATCACAGGGTCAATACTCACGTGAGAAGGATCCCTATGAAGAACCATCCATGTACTGTCATACACCGCTGGCGTATCCAACATAAACACATAGCGATTGAAGTGCTCGTTCTCCTCCCTGATACGGTGACGTACCACCTCCTCGGGGGCCAGCTCCCTCTGCACCGAGTGTGGCCTATGCGACTTCCAGCAAACAAGATCCAGGTCAACGACGTCACCCGGATTCCTCACCAAGCGACGCGTCCCGGAAGATACCACATCCTAGTGCCAGCCCGGCGGAGCCCAGTTCCGGACATCGCCCCTCGCATCCAACAGGCCAGACATCGTCGCCGAGATCTGAAAAATGAGTGGGGAATTTGATCAAACACCTAAGGTGCATGCAACCTAGGTAGGGGAGGGAGAGGGCAGCACCTTGGGGAGGGGACGGAGGGCGGTGTGGAGCCTCCTTATATATAAGCAAAAGTTAAAAGAAAAAAACTGACCAAACCACACAGTTTCCCCGTCATACAGCCCAACGGTGCCTCGTGAGTGACTCCATATCAAATGCACCGTTGGGCTGTATGACGGGAATCTGAATGCTTTGTATACCAAAATGAACTACAAGGAGTAGACACTGAGTGCCGAACATGTCAGGGGGGGGGCGCTATATATAGGGTCATGTGGCTCACGAGAAGAAACACACCCCTGATCCAACGGCTCACAAGCCCTCAAAAGAAACACACCCCTGATCCAACGGCTCACAAGCGTTTGAAAGAAACACACGATCCGTGTGATTCTTTAGTCCCGGTTGGCGGGTCAGTCACGTGTCCTCCCCCAGCGTTGCCTATATTAGTAAATGCATTTTTAATTCAAACTATTTTAGTAAATGCATTTTTAATTCAAACTATATTAGTAAATGCATTTTTAATTCAAACTATATTAGTTAATGCATTTTTAATTCAAACTATATTAGTTAATGCATTTTTAATTCAAACTATATTAGTTAATGCATTTTTACTTGAAAATGGCAAAATGTATAATAGTTTGAATAGATAGAATAATTATTTTAGAAAACAGAAAATGGTTTTGAATTACATATTCAAATTCAAACACTTTTCATGTTCAACTTGTTGTCAGATTCAAAAGTATATAGAAATTATACAAATTCATATCCAAATACATTTCAAAAATTTGCGCGCAAAAATTTGAAATGTTCGTGTGTGAAAGCAAAAGAAGGACCTCTAGTACCGGGCGGTGGCTCCAACCGGTACTAGAGGTCTATTTTGGGCGCGCAGCTGGGCGGCGTGGGCGAAAACCTCTAGTACCGGGTGGTGCCACGCCCCGGTACTAGAGGTCACCCTCTAGTACCGGGTGGTGCCACGGCCCGGTACTAGAGGTTCTCGCCTATAAATACCCATCTTCCACCCCGAGCGAGCCATGACCCGGGAGAAGACGAAGGAGGAGCCGCCGCCGACAAATTTGACGCCGTCAGGCTGCCTGATTCGCCGGCCGCCGCCGTCCCTCACCTCCACGCGCCGCCGCCACTCACGCCGCCTCACCCTCCGCCTCCGCGCGCCGTTGCCGGGGCGCCCCGCGCTCGAGCTCGTCCCCGCCTGTCCCCGCAGCGCCGCCGTCGCCGCGCGCCTGTCCCCGCCCATCTCGCGCCCGTCCCTGCCCGTCGCCGCCGCCGCGCTCGTCATCGTAGCTGCTCGAGCTCGATTAGGCCGGTAAGTCTATAGGGGATAGGGTTGTTAGGGTTAGGGTTTAGGGTTAGAGTTAGTTAGGTTAGTTAGATTGAATTAGTTAGTTAGGTTAGGAATTTAGATTGAATTCTTCTAGTTGTGCTAGGTTAGTTAAATTCATGTAGGTGTTAGCTAAATTCATCTAGTTGAATTTAGGTGAGTTTGGTAGAAATTTAGGTGAATTTAGATTAATTTAGTGAGATGAACTTAATTTGAGAAATGATTCAAATTGCCGAAACTTTGGAAATTCATAAGTAGTTCATACTAAATCGTAAAAAATACAAATAATTTATCAAAAAATTCACAAAAATAATGCTATTTTGAATGCATTTCAACTCCATTTAAATAATGCTTCACATGTTTAAATTCCAAAATTTGAAAATGTGTTCTAATCATTTCATGTCCTATATTGTGTGCATTAAATATTTAATTAAAATAATATTCTCCACAAGGAAATAATTATTAAAGGATGTTTACATAAACTAAAAAATGAAATCTCTACGTAATAAAATTTGATCACTATTTTTCTTATCATGAATACTTGGATTAATTTTGTGTTATAGACTTATTCATTTAAGACAATATTCTAAAACTTAGAAATGAAACATAAAATGATGTTACTTTATTTCTTTTCCTTTTGTGTTAGAAATTTAAATTTAGGGTTAGAAATTTAGGGTTAGAGATTTAAATTTGCTAAGTGTAAATTAAATTTGCTAAGTGTAGATTTAAATTTGCTATGTATTAGTGATACTTTTTGCAAATTTCTGCTAATTAATGCTAACATTGTTTTATATTTCTTTTGTATTATTTAATCACAATGGATAACTTCAACAGCAGACACCTTGAAAATGGGGTGTTCGACATTATAAGTGAACCCGTGGGGGGAGCAGAAGCCGGTGGAACATATGATGGCTCAGAATTTTGAACGAGTCCGGTCCGGGAATGGAGGAGGAACAAAGAGACAAAGCGCAAATGAGCATCGAGTGCAATGACGACTCGTTAATTTGTGTACCTCCGCAGTCTGGCGAGGTATATTAAGCCTCTGTTGATCAGATGGAATAATTGATTACTATATGTATGTATTAACACATATTTTTTTAATTTTTAGACATCCGCATCGGCCCAATCAGCAGAAACTAAACGAGGCCATGCCAAAGGGGTGGCCGCAGATGCGCATCTCATAATTGAGGTCGTCTCTGCAGATGGCAAACCGTTGGAGCCCAAGGCGAACACATCTAAGTTTGTGCATCAATGCGGAGTTGTTATTAGGGACAATGTTCCGATCAGCATTCAGGAATGGAATGAGCCAAAAAACTTAGAGCGCGCCATAAAACCTAGTTGGGTCAGCAAGAGAACTAAAGATGTGCTTTGGGACAAGGTCATAGCAAAGTTCACCCTACCGGTGTTGGATTCTATCGAAAGGACAAAAGCCATGACGAAAAAAGTCAAGCATTTCGCTCTGAACAAGATGGCTGAACAATTCAACAATTACAAGAACAGATTATACCGTGATTGGTAATCGAAAAAGAAAGCTCCAGATTTCACTGGCACACTAGAGAGGCAGCGGCCTCACTGGAAGGCATTTCTGGAATACAAGGAATCAGAAGTAGCTAAGGAAAGATCGAAAAAGAATAAGGAAAATGCAGCGAAAAAGATATATCACCATAAGATGGGGGCAGGTGGCTACATAAGTGCCGAGCCTAAGTGGGATAAGATTGAGGCTGAGCTGCGCAATAAAGGGATCACTCCAATTACACATAACTGGCCAAATAGGGTCAGAAATTGGATGCTTGGGCATGGGACGGAGTATGACATGGAAACAGGGGATCTAATAGTTGATGAAAAGAAAGAAACTCCTATACCCCAGAAGCAAATTCTTGATGCACTCGCCAATGCTCGAGAGGGAAAGTTTATTCCCGACCAAGAGTACGACGAGCTGACAAAGGCCCTCGGTAATCAAGAAAAAGGAGTACGAACACGAGGCCGTGGAGTTGTGCCGTGGAATGAAGGGTTTCCTAAGGACCGTGAATCTTATAGAAGCCGAGCAAGAGTAAAGAAGAGGAAGGAGCAGGAGGAATCAGACCGGTTGAGAAACTAGAAAGTATGATGAGAGACCAACATAAGCAAATAGATGAAATGCGCGAGCATGGGGCAACTCATCAGCTGCAGCAAGATGCTCCAACAGGTGGTCCATCTCGACTGAGAAGCAGCGTGGCTTCCACGGGGCTTGGTGCTGATGAGCCATCAAAGGAAACCTACCCCGTGGATTATATCACTGAGAAGACAAGTTGTGAGCTACATGAGGCTATGAGAAACTTATCCGTGAAGGCGGCGGAGGGCTATGCTTTAACTTATGAATCTACACACTGTATTTGGGCAATGAGATTCCAGATGGCTATGCTCGTGTCGGCGTGGATCAAATTTGCCCCGGATTTGAATCACTCGAACTTCAAATCCCTGGAGGTGATGATGAGAGGACACTGGGAGATGTCCAGGGTGGACTCATTCTATGGCCCAAGAAATACATCGTGATTCCAGGTTGGACGGCGCCATGGCCACCATCGCCTCCAAGTCCACATGATGACGACTTGGACGACCACCACAACACGAGTCCATCTCGATCTTCGCCGCCGCCTCAGCAGACTCCTCAGCCGTCTCCTCCGCCGCTGCCTCAGCAGACACCTCAGCCGTCTCCGCCACCTCCGCCCACTAGGAGCAACCAGTCGACGAAGACCGTCGTTTCGTCACTAATGGGTTTCCGTCGCGACCGATCGCCGATACCCCGACAAGAGCCCCTCCCAAAAGTACCGAAGGTTCCTCCCCGAGACCTTGGGACAAGACTGTAGAGGAAAAGCCGCGGCCGTGGCAGCCGACGTTAAAAGACATATGGAACCGAAAAAGCCCCCGCCGAAGCAAGTATATACGGCAGATCAAAAAAAGTGGGCTACGGATTTTCTTAATCATCTATCGCAAGTCGAGATAAATAGGAAGGATGACTATGCACGCTGTCTGGGTAGAATTCGCTCCAGCAAGACGACAAGTACTAGTGACAGCGGGAAAAGAAAAAGAGACGTTGCCCAGCTCGGAGCACAGTCAAAACAGTCGATCTCCCCGCTTAAGGTGACCACTGATAAGGGCTCCGCGCGCGCGGCGGACACTGGTGATTTAGCCTACCCGCGAAATTTGCTGCAGAAGTTGATATGTCACTTTCTCAACTGGATGCACAAGAGCTCCCCCCCTATATGCATGTTGATAAATGGACCTGGGAATACGGGAAGTCTCTAGTGCCTCCTGATCAGATCGATTTTTTACCAACACAAATGCGAAGACTGCATGACTGGTACATGAATGTCACAAGGGAAGGTCGAAAAGTGCTCCTTGTGCAAGTTACAGAAGAACATTACATAGGTAAAGACGAGTTACATGTTTATCTTGAAGAACTCTATCAGTTATACCAGCTTGACTCACTGGACTTGAGTATCGTCAGTACCTATTGTCTGTAAGTGATTCAATTCATTTATATCTAAAATAAAGTCTATAGCTCAGCTCGGTCATTGCTTGTTCTAATTATAATCACCCTACCATTATGCAGAATGAAGAGTGATGAATGTGACAGAATGAGAATATTTGACTTTGGGTTCGTTGACCCGGTCCGAATTAATGAAAAATTGCTACGGGATTACCCCGAGGAGACGAAGGCCAACTTGTTTAGGTTCATACAGAGGCAAGATTATAAAAGGAAGATATTGTTTCCTTACCACTTCAGGTAATTAAGAGTGTTACTGTCTTGTACACATTAATTTTTGCTTACTCGATGTTAAGTGTAACTGATTAGTTACTCACATATATAAACGTGTGCAGCGACCATTACATTCTGCTAATCATTCAAATTGATGATGCAAGAGTTGACGTCTATGACTCATTGGGGTGGGCCCAAGAGAGGTACCAACTAATTATAGATGTCCTCCAAAGATATTTTCTATTGTACTATATTGGTCTCTTTAATTTGTTCAATTCCTGAGATATCAAGTAACTAATTAATAACTCATTTATTCATTTGTTTTGCCGGGCAGCATTTGGAAAGAATTCAGAGTGAGGACAGCAGGTCAATTTAAAGAGGTGCTTAGTTTTTATCCTGACAAGGTAAGTAGTACGAGCTAGGTTCGCACATCTCTTTAATTCAAATTTCAATACCATCATAACATGCTTGATTATTATTTGATTGAAATCTATTCTCGTAAAGTACTGCGAGAGGCAGCCACCAGGGACCAATTTGTGTGGATACTTCGTGTGCCAGTGGATTCGCCGGGAGGTCAGTGAGCGGAACCCACGGACATTTCTAGACGTAAGTGAACAACATATATTCACAGTTTTATTTTATTACCATCAATTGTGTTGAGTGTCATTCATAATTTCTGTTATGATGATTGATATTCACATTGATCTCCTTCTTTTATAGATGGATAGCATGCGGAGGAACCTGGAACTAAAGGACCGCTTTCGACCACTTCAAGAGGAAATTGTGGGATTTTTGATGAACCATGTCATAAACACAAAGGGAAGATACAATGCCATCGACGGGTCCAGAAAATGATCTCCAAGTAATCGAACAGACGGGTTCTAGTCCCGGTCGACCTCTATGCAAACGAATTCACGGGCTCTAGCCCCGGTTGTAATCGAATAGACGGGCTATATTCCCGGTTGTAATTGAATAGACGGGATCTAGTCCCGGTTGTAATCGAATAGACGGGCTCTAGTCCCGGTCGAATTCTCATAAATATTTCTTTTATGAATATTTTGATATGCTATATTTATTTTTCTGATTTGTAATTAATTAACCTTATATTTTGCCCGTCTATTCGTAGCAATAAGCTGGAAAAACAAAAAAAGGCAAAGGCCGCCACGTGGGGACTCTCTTGTACCGGTCCGTATTACGGCCCGGTACAAGAAGTACTGAGCCACGCGCTCTGCCACGGCCCCGCGTGGACCTCTCTTGTACCGGGCCGTAAGCCACCCAGGAGTAGGAGAGGGGGGCCTCTAATCCCGATTGTGGCGTCCCGGGTGGGCATCCGGGACCAGAGGTCCTTACCACCCGTTACAAGAAGTCATTTTTCCACTAGTGTTAGTTGTCTTTTACATTTTATACTTGTGTAATAGGGATCTTATTTTGGTGATACTTCACACAAAAAAAATAAGAGAAGGAAGGTGTGCGACATCATGCACTCTTCACCAGATTCCCATGGCTCTTTTGGATAATTTGTATTTTCTGGTAATAAGTGACTAACCATATAACCTTGCATTTATTTTTTCTGTTTTTACCTTCTCGCATGGATGAATATTTTGCACAAAACATGCACACCAGTTGTGGATGGTGGTTTGACTCCGTTTATTCACAGCATGGTGACGGACTAGTTGCAGGGCTTGCTCGATGTGCTTCATGTCATTCCTTTGCCTTCTCTTGGCACATCCAAACTTTCTGGTAAGTGACTAATCGTTTAAATTTGCATTTTTTTCTGTTTTTACATTCTCACGTTGATAAATATTTTGTACGAACATGCAGGTACTTCGAGCAAGTAAGTACAGAGATGCTCTAGCTCCAACGAGTGGCGTCTACCATAAAAATTGGAGTGTTCCAGCTAAATCAATGTGCCCATTTAGGCGTCTAACCTTTAAAGAGTAGGCCGATTTTGCATAAGTGATCTCTCTGCTCCTGAAAAATATCATCTTGTGCAGCATGGTGCATGATTGATGGTGATGAAAGAGAGTGACAAAGGAAGATTTTGAATATCCTTCCTGTAACATGACCGGAGAGAAATGTTCACTTCCATTAATTTTATAACCCTCGGAGCATACCTTTTGTCACGGAGATAAAGACGTGACCAAGAAAATCTCGACTTTCCTGTTTTGTGTATTTTTTTAGAATTGTATAGCTAGCCATGATACTTTTGTTGCAATGTAGTATAAGTACATGGTGTATGATATATATGTGCAGTTAACGAATATAGTTGAGATTTGCAACTGGATGAAATATATTCTAGATATATGTATCTGGCGCAACACCTAATAGTATGGTCGTTCCGATTCCAACTGTGTGTGGTTGAAAACCACACTTGATTGAAAACGTTTGCGATAGAAAACCAACACACACGATCAATTATGTCTAAGCGTGTGGAACTTTTCCAGTATGCACACGGGGAAGGGTACGACCATCAGCGTGTGATAGCTCCATCTTATTTATCCCTATCGCACACGGTTTAATGACTCTTATGCGATTGATGACTACACGATCGTCCACCCATGAATAGCGACGGTTGAGATAATTACGTGCGATAAGAAAGATCATTCGTTTGCGATTACCCTATCGGTACTAGTGGGGACACCTAGTTCCTGACCTGAGGGCCGTAACCCTACCACGAGCACTTCAACGGCTATGTGAGTAGCGGCGGCGGCTAGTTGAGGGCACTATGCGACCTCGACGGTATGCATAGTACCTAAAGTGGCCAGCACAGTCCATGCTGTTGTGGCTAATAGATCCAGATGTGTGTATATATGTACCGGAAGTGGGCTGCACATTTGATGCAGTTCTTGTTACACGGGCAGCACATTTCATGCAGTTCTTGTTAGTTAATATTGCCAAAAATGTATGTACCCATATTCATATCCTACCTACCATGGCGGTGTTTTATTTTGGAAAAATGAGGTGTTGTCGCTGAAGATCATAAAAAGACAAAGAGCAGTCAGCATATATGGATCGAACGTCTTTAAAAGCACTAGCTATTGCTTAGCCTTAGTTGCACATCACACGGCGCCAGTTAGCCAGTACGTAGTAGTACAGTGCGGTAGCTATGTCGCCCTCTCCTATGTCCTCTGCCCGCCTCCGCGACCTGACGGCCTTCGATGACACCAACGCCGGCGTGAAAGGCCTCGTGGACGCAGGCGTCACCACTATACCGTCATTCTTCCACCACCCACCGGAAAACCTCCCCCAGCCTCGTCAAGCCGGCAGCAACTTCACCATCCCGGTCATCGACCTCGCCGCGCAACGGCAACAGATCAGTCTGGTCGAGCCGGGCTGGTCAGCGAGGTGCTGGCGGCCGCGAAGAAGGTGGGTTTCTTCCAGGTGGTGAACCACGGCGTGCCGGAGGCGACCGTTTCCGGCATGCTGGCGGCGGTGCGAGGCTTCAACGAAGAGCCGGTGGAGGTGAAGCGCCCCTACTACTCGAGGGACCTCGCGAAGAGTGTGAGGTACCACTGTAACGTGGACCTGTTCCGGGCGTCGGCGGCCAAGTGGCGCGACACCGTGTACATGAACATGTCGCCGGATGAACCGGCGCCCGAGGAGACACCCGCGGCACTGAGAGGAATCGCGGTAGAGTACACTCGGGAGGTCAAGCGGTTAGGCAGCACGCTGCTGGATCTGATGTCGGAGGCCCTGGGCGTGGAGAGCGGATACCTAGAGCAGGAGGCTGGCTGCCTGGACTGGATCCTGGTCGGGGCCCACTACTACCCGGCGTGCCCGGAGCCGCACCTCACCATGGGCGCCACCACACACACCGACTACAGCTTCCTCACGGTGCTCCTCCAGGACGGCGTTGGCTCCGGCGCCCTGCAGGTACTCGTCCAAGAGAAGGAAGATGAGGAAGGGAGATGGGTAGACGTGCCGGCAGTGCCCGGCGCGTTCGTGGTGAACATCGGCGACTTCCTTCAGCTCATCTCGAACGACAGGTTCAAGAGCGTTCAGCACCGCGTGGTGTCCAAGAAGGAGGGGCCCCGGGTATCCGTGGCATGCTTCTTCCAGACCTATGGTGAGGAGGCCGCATCCACCAGGGTGTGCACCCCGATCGTCGGCGACGGGACGCCCCGCTGTACAAAAGCGCCACGGTGCAGGAACTACTCGTCAACTTCAGGAAGAAGAACGGCCGCTTTGCACTCGACAACTTTAGGCTCTGATCAATCAGCCTACGTACTATATATGGGGTCTTACTACACATGGTTTGCTCTGCCAACCTCCGTAGTATCAAAGTATGTACGCGGCGTTTACATATCCGCATGTGGGTGCCGTCCAGTTCAATAAGCGGACTATTTTTTTCACGGGCAATAAGCGGACTATTAGTTTGAATACGTTTACTCAAATGCGCTCTCATCATTGTTCCAAAAAAAAAGTGCATGGCAATAAAATATTGTGATTTGTGGTGCCGAACCAGGGGCGGAGCTACAGTGTCACGCCGGGGTCAATTGACACCGGCGACCGCCGCCCAAACCCGCCTACATGTAACCTAGTTTGGAAAAATGACCCCGGTGAAAATCAGTTTTGACCCCAGCCCAGAGCATGCACAACTCAGATGCGCTATACGCCCACTAATTTGGCAGGCGCAAGACGTGAAGCACTAGCAGCCCACAGCCTTGTCGCATCATTGGACCTGCTCGTTAATTTGTTTTCTCGTCTTCCTGATCGCCCGACGCCCTCGCCTGTGTTCCGTGAACCGTCGCCCGTGGCTGCACCATCCCAGTCGCGGCTCCTCTCCCCATTCACCGGAAATTTGAAGGTTCTGCTACGATCCCAATCCCCAACTGTAAGTGCCACTGAAGCCAATCCCTTTCAGGCCTTTAGTGCAAGAGATTTAATTCCCTGAATCCTCTGTTCTCATATTGTCTTAGGGTTTCTCAGATTTGTTGAATTTTCAATATAGACCGGCATAAATCAAAGAAGAAGACCAACCACACTAACTATAAACACTAAAATATGATTGCTTGAACCCTGTTATTGACTTATAGAATGGAGAGTTCGGTGATTGATCTACTGAGGTAAATAAATGGCCGCATTTAGTTCCAAAAATTCATTTGATGCTTTTGAAGCTGAGACCTTAGTGGATTTGGCTAAATCCAAATGATTTCAATTCCATACAGTTGAAGGATCTTGCCCATGAGCTTCCATTCTACATTTATAATGTGCGAGCAGATGAAATATTTGCGAATATGAAAATTATTCTGAACTTTCTAAGCTGATGGTTAGTACGAAAAATCATTTGGCATTGGTATGTCAACTCCCCGAGATAGTTTTAGTTCTGCCCGCGGCCACTGCATCTGTTGAGAGGTGTTTTCAGCGATGAAAATAGTGAAGACAATTAATCGCATTGATGATGATTAAATGAATTAGTGCATCATTTGCTTCTTGGAGCAAAGACTTGTATATTCAACTCCATGTAAAGGATGTGACAGATCGATTTCTCAAGATGAGAGACCGTAGAGGCCAAAAATAGAGAGGTAATTACTTTTGTCATACGACTCTATTTTCATATGATGTAGTGGAATTATTTTTTCTTAGGTATGTGAGATTGCTAAATAATACATTACAGAAATGTTAAATAATACTAGCTGCAACTCTAGCCGTACGAGCTATATGCATATGCATTTTCTAGACACATATTAATCTTGCTTGTTCGTTTTGACCCCGGCGACCTTTTTTTTCTGGCTTAGGCGTTTTACGCCCGTTTTTAAATTCATTGTCGGGGGGCTACCCCTGGGTAGGGTCATGGTATCGTATAAGCTGTATCCAAGAATGGACCGAGGTACAAAAAACCGACATACCCGGGCCCAGAGGAGGCCGAATTATGATGTTGGCGGGAACCGACGTATACTCACCGAGTTATACTGACCGAGATGTGGATCCGAGATAGGGGATCCGAGACATGCTGACCGACATATATATGTCGGTATCCTGTATGTTTTCTTATGTGCAGGGGAGGCTTTTCAGGAAAGGGAATCCGGCATATCCATGCCGGGTTATAGAGAGGAGGCACCTTATGTCGGACGGAGGTCAGCGCTGCTGTCCTATCCCGTCTGACACGGGATCGTGGCGTGCGGTATGGCGCATGTCTGAGGTGACCGGGCTCACCTCTGCTGACCAAGGACGTGCGTGGGAGCAGGAGAAGGACGCCGCTGACCTCGGCGGTACGTGGGAGCAGAGACATGGGACAGGGGATGGACAAGCCACGTCCTGTCCACTGTGCAGGGTGCAATCATGACGTGCAGGCATGCGCGTCTGCAGTGCCAGTATGGCGAGGTGACTGTTGCTTGTGCTGGGGTATAAATAGCCCCTCACCCCTCCTGCGTGAGGGACGGCCAGAGGCAACGCCCAGAGAGAGACATTGCCCCCCTTAGCTTCATCTTCTTCCATAGAGCTCAGTGCCATAGCTGCAAAGATACAGCTCAAGGAGCACCATTGTATTTGTGAGATACCGAGATATAGAGACAGACAGGCAGGAGTAGGAGTTTTACCTCCTCACGAGGGCCCTGAACCTGGGTAGATCGAGGTGTGCTTTGTGTCTTCCGTGTGCGCTCCTTAGCGCGCTAGCCCTCCCCGGTTCCACCAGCGTCCATGGGCCCCAACATAAGCCATCCCATGGCATCTGCCGTGATACCAACATGACAGTTGGCGCCCACCGTGGGGCCAGCAGCGGCGCTGGCTGGTGTGTTCATCCGGACGGGTTCCATCATCGTCTCCGGCGAGCGCGTGGTCAGTGGCCTTGTCCACAGACTCGGCACGCTAAACTTCATCAGCGACAACGCGGGCTGCTTCGGTAGTACGCCGATGCCGAGGAACGGCTGCCTCGTCCTCTTCGGGACATTCGAGATCTACGTCGCCACTGAGTTCGTCTGCAAGTACCCGGAGCAGGTGCTTGTAGCCGAGGATCCTCCTGCTGTCTATGCGGCTCGCGGCCGGCGTAGCGCTCGCCCCGGGAGCTGCGTAGAGGTCATGATGACCGGCTCTGCTGGTGGTGCCGGTAAAGGAGAACCCGGCAAAAGAGAACTCGGTAAAGGAGATGCCGGCCAACCTGCCCCCAAGACCACCAGATCGGCGAAAGTGCCGCTGGAGAGGAGGGAGAACCTCCGCGACCAGGCCGGTACATCCGAGGTACTGGTTAGGCCGGCACCTCTCGAGGAGATAATCGAGAAGCTGGCTGTGCCGGTAGCTGCCGGTACAGATGCTGCCCAAATGGAGGCAGACACTAGTACAGAACGACACATTGGATACCCCTCTATGGCAATGGCAAGAGTTAGGCGACGGAAAAATGAGCTCCGCGCGCTTCCGCGAGTGTGCGCGCGCTAGTCGGTCGATGGGCCCGACACAATGGTAACGGATGCTGAAAAGATCTCCGTTGCTCATATATAGGCAACGGAGGAAAGAATATCTCCGTTGATGATATTTCCACATCAGAAACGGAGATCGGTCTATCTCCGTTTCCCATGTGAAGGCACATTAAGCGGTGCCGGTATTAATATCTCCCACTCCAGTACTGTATCTCACTCTCACTCTCAGTCACACTCTCCCCAGTTCCTAACCCTAGCTGCACACGCTCTCCTCCTACTTCACCCATCGATGGCGAACCCCTCCGGCGCCGACGGAAGTCAGGATGGAGCATCTTCCTCCTCCCACCCTCCGAGGCGCAGCCCTGATTTCCCCTACAACTTGGGCGAGATCCCCGGCGACTGCGGTCGCGAGTTCATTCTAAGCCGTCAAATCCCATCCGGATCCACGGCGGCGGCGGCCACCGACGCCCGGATCTCGTCCTCATCGTCCTCGGACGATGAGGACGAGGATGTGGAGGTCGGTCTCCTCCTCTGTCGCGCCTCCTTTGAGCGCGAGCGCACCGAGGATGTCATTCGGGCATCTGCGATGCAGAGAGCTATCCGCATCTCCGCCGCCGAGCACTCTCTTCTCCCTGGCCAGGGCCCTGGGCCAGATGCGGCGGCGGCAGCGGTGGCGGCGGCGGAGGAGGAGGAGGATGAGGATGAAGAGGAGGAGGACGCTCCGGTGGTCGAGCAGGATGAGGTCTCCTCTGACGTCTCCTCTGGCAGTGGCTCCGGCGCCGACGTCGACGCCTGGGACGCAATCCGCGACGGAAAGCGACCCCGCCTCGCCTAAGGTAAATGACCGCTCTGTTAGCTACTTATTTAGCTCGGTTTGCTCTATTAGTTAGCTCTGTTCAGCTATGTATTTGCTATGTTAGCTACTTATTTAGCTCGGTTTGCTTTGTTTAGCTATGTATTTGCTATGTTAGCTAGTTATTTAGCTCAGTTTGCTCTGTTAGTTAGCTCTGTTCAGCTATGTATTTGCTATGGTAGCTACTTATTTAGCCCGGTTTGCTTTGTTTAGCTATGTTAGCTACTTATTTAGCTCGGTTTGCTCTGTTAGTTAGCTCTGTTTAGCTATGTATTTGCTATGTTAGCTACTTATTTAGCTCGGTTTGCTTTGTTTAGCTATGTATTTGGTATGTTAGCTACTTATTTAGCTCGGTTTGCTCTGTTAGTTAGCTCTGTTCAGCTATGTATTTGCTATGTTAGCTACTTATTTAGCTTGGTTTACTCTGTTAGTTAGCTCTTCAACTATGTATTTAGCTCGGTTTGCTTTGTTTACTGCTTATTGGCACTGTTTATTAGCTTTGTTTGCTGTTTTTAACAAAAAATATTCGTTGTTTCAAGGGCTTGGTGGATGCTTGGTGACGATGATGTTGCCGTTAAGACCTTGGAGCGGGGCTCCATACATGGTGCCGTCACCAGGAGCAGTACATTTTGCGCAGCAGGAAAGGCCGTAGATGTTCATCTGGCGGCCGTGAAGACATAGGAGCAGAGCTCCAGCCACGCGCACTGATGAAATTTTGTAAAGCAGGGCGTACAGGAATATGGTGACGACCGGGAGGCCGTCTAGTCGCATGGAGCGGGGCTCCATCGACGGCACAGTCCGTCACCGTGTTTTTTTTTTCCTGTAACCCTTATTAGAAACGGTTATTAGCAAAACTCCGTGTCTAATGTTAGATACATCAGAAATGATTTATCTCCTCCGTTGCCATTGTGAGGCTTCACATCAGTAACAGAGGCGGGGACACGGACCCTTTCTCCGTTGCCGAAGGGGTTTTTGGCCCGTTTCCGATGTGTCGTTCTGTACTAGTGAGAGTTGGAGACGCGTCGTCAGAGCTTACATCAGGAGGCTCTCGAGATGGCTGAGGTGAGGAGAGAGTTCGGGATAACTCTCCGTGAGTATAACCAAGCACATGGTTTAACCCCGGTAGCTGCTCGCCCTAGTCGCATAGAGGATGTGCGTAAGAGGGGTAAAGGCCTCAATGCCGAGATTGCTAGAGATGGTAGATCTAGTTCCAGTAAGACTCCTAGTCACTTGTCGGTCGAGAAGCCGAAGTATAGTTCCCCTGCTAAGACTCTTAGAGCTGCCGAGGCAGCAAGAGCCGAGTTGTCGGCTTATCCGGAGAAGCTCTCCGTAGGCAGCAAGACCGAGTTAATGAGTTGATAGCTGTGGCAACCGGCAGAATGAGGCCTATCTTAAGGCTAACACAGTTGCAGGTGGGTCCCAGATTGTTCACTCGGCTAAGGCAGCCAGTGGAGGATCTAAGGGGCAAGCTTCATCACCGCATGTCGGTGGAGATCGGGACCGGAGTGTAAACTCCGGTAAGAACAAGCAGATACAGGCATATGATCCGGCATATGCCGGAAAACAGTTAGTCGGGCGAGGCAGTGCCGGCCGGGGTAAAAGCAATCCCGGTCCGGGCGGTCCAGATGCCGGAGTAGTTAACTCGGCTGGCCGAGGCTATCCACCTCGGTATCCGACGCGAAATCCCGCCCTGCAGCAGCAGAATATCGAGCATGTTCAGCAGCCGCGAGGTGTTGACCAGGTGGCCAACCGTTACGATGATGGTTACTCGGCTATGGAGAAAGCCGGGTATCAAAGATATGAAGGTGCACTGGGATCCCGGCTGGGACCTCGCCAGTTGTCACCGAATGATGCACGCTATAAGCTGGACAGGATCTTTATGTCCGAGATGCTGGAAGAGCAAGGCCCACCTGGCCCTGCATGCTTTGGACCTCGGATCATGAGGGAGCCACCGGTGCCACACTTTCAGTTGAACCGAGGCGCGAAGACGTATGACGGCAGCACCAAGCCGGATGACTGGCTGACAGATTATGTGTCGGCAGTGCATATCGCGGGAGGAAACCGCCGATGGGCGGTAAGGTATATCCCGCAAATGTTGGAAGGGCCAGCCCGGATCTGGCTGAACAACCTGCGAGAGGGCAGCGTTGACTGCTGGCTGGACTTTGAAGAAGCATTTGTTAGCAACTTCTCCAGCACATACAAGAGACCGAATCGTCCTCAGCAGCTTGCGATGTGCAAGCAGAGGGATAATGAAACTGACCGGGATTACTTGACCCGGTGGAGTACTATTCGCAATTCCTGTGAAGGAGTTGTGGAGGCGCAGGCCATTTCTTGGTTTGCCCAGGGGTGCCGACACGGCTCCATGCTCTGGCAGAAGTTGCAGAGGGAAATGCCGGCCACCTTGGCCGAGACAATCCGGATTGCGGATAGCTATGCATTGGGCGATCCGATGCAGCCTCAGCTGAACTCGGTAGAGCCAAGTGGAAAATATCAGGGTAACCATGGACCCGGACCAGCCAACCGAGGTGGCCGCGGGGATTTCGGAAACAAAAGGAGAGATGACCGTCCGGATTACCGGTACGGTTCGAATCAAGTTGCGACAGCGGAGCAAAACCAGCCAGATGCCGGCGCTAGCCAGCGTCAGAGGACCAGTGGTCCTGCTTGGGGCCAAAATCAAGAAGGAAGAGACCGTGGAGTGACCGAAGAAGCCATTGACCTATGAGGCAATGCTGGATGGGCCATGCAGCTATCACACGCATGATCCTCGCAGGCCGGCCAATCATTCAACCCGGCAGTGCAGCTGGTATCAGCGCACATTGAAGGAAGGGGGAGGCTCCGGAGGAAATCAGATGGGGACACCTCAGAGGCCTCCAGCGGCATATCCTCAACAGAGGCAAGCACTACCGCTCACCGGAGCAAACGCAATTCCCGTGAATGCACCGGCACAGAGGCCTCCAGCTCCGAGACCTGTCAACCAAGTAAATGTCGGAGGCAACAGTGGCAATGCTGGTCCCGGTGGCCAGGGTGAGTATCGTCAGGGTGATTACAGAGAGGCTCACCAGAGCTATGTGGTGTTTGTGACCGAGCCAACTGACAAGCAGAGCTTGAACCGGCGTGCACTCGAGGTAAACGCAGTTATGCCGGCTGTGCCGAAGTATATGCACTGGTCTGATCAGGAGATCAGCTGGAGTATGAAGGACCATCCCCGGATCATGCCAAGCCCGGGAGGTTATGCTCTGGTGGTGGATCCGACATTCATTGGGCCCACCATTAATGTCAGGTTCACCCGAGTTCTCATTGACAATGGGAGTGCCATCAACATCATGTACCGAGACACCATGGTGAAGATGGGTATCTCGGCAAACATGCTGCAGCCGAGTTCTACGACCTTTCATGGTATAGTGCCGGGTGTCTCGTGTGCACCTATGGGCAAGATTTGGGTCGATGTGTTGTTTGGCACCAAGGACAACTGCCGAACTGAGAGCATCCAGTTTGAGGTGGTGGACCTCGAGAGTCCATATCATGCTTTGCTTGGCAGACCGGCACTGGCCAAGTTCATGATTTCTACCCATGTGGCTTACCTCAAGATGAAGCTGCCGGGTCCTAATGGCATCATCACCATCTCGGGTGATTACAAGCGTTCCTTGCAGTGTGCCTCGGCTGGCTCGTGTCTGGCCGAGTCATTAATCATTGCTGCAGAGAAGAAGAAGATCCATGAAGTGGTGGCGTTGGCGCAGTCCGCGCAACTCGGTATGCCGGGTATGAGTAACCCGGAGCAGAATGCGGCATTCCAGGTGCCGAAGGAGACGAAGAAGATCAACGTTGACCCGGTTCCCGGACCACAACGTCATCATTGGTACCGGGTTAACGAGAAATAGGAAGGCGAGCTCAGTCACTTCCTCCGTGAGAATCGGGATATCTTTGCATGGTCAAATCAGGACCTGCCAGGTGTTCCGAGGGAGTTGGCTGAGCACTCATTGTTCGTCAGACCGGATATGAAACCGTGAAGCAACCTATGCGACGTCTCTCGGATGAGAGGAGAAAGGTGATAGGCGATGAACTGGCCAGTTACTTGCATCTGGTTTCATCATGGAAGTGCTGCACCCGGACTGGTTGTCTAACCCGGTCCTGGTGGAAAAGAAAAAGGATGACCCGAACGTGGCCATTGTGTGGCGCATGTGTATTGATTTCACAAACTTGAACAAGGCATGTCCTAAGGATCCATTCCCGCTGCCTCGGATTGATCAAGTGATCGATTCCACAGCCGGGTGTGAGCTGTTATCCTTTGTAGATGCATATTCTGGTTTTCACCAGATACCGCTGAACCCTGCTGATCAAATGAAAACTGCTTTTATTACCCCGTACGGGGCTTATTGCTATCGTGTCATGACATTTGGTTTGAGAAATGCTGGTGCTACTTACCAAAGATGTATGCAAAAATGCTTGCATGATCAAATAGGCAAAAATGTGCAGGTGTATGTCGATGACATTGTCATCAAAACTAAGGAGAAATCCACTCTGATTGATGATCTCAGAGAAACATTCGCGAATCTAAGGAGATTCCGGATAAAACTTAACCCGGACAAATGTACCTTTGGTGTGCCGGCAGGCAAGTTACTCGGTTTCCTCGTGTCGAGCCGAGGTATCGAGGTAAATCCGACAAAAATCCGTGCTATTGAGAGCATGAGGTTGCCGAATAATCTCAAGGATGTGCAAAAGTTCACTGGTTGCTTGGCATCGTTAAGTCGGTTTGTTAGTAGGTTGGGAGAAAAGGCATTGCCTTTATACCAACTAATGAAGAAAAGTAACACATTTGTGTGGACCCCGCAAGCGGATGCGGCGTTCACTGAGCTAAAAAAGATGTTGGCAACTGCGCCGATATTGGCCTCACCATTACCCAAAGAGCCGATGTTGCTCTACATTGCAGCCACAAACCGGGTTGTGAGTGTCGTATTAGTAGTGGAGCGAGAAGAAGATGGCAAAACCGTGCAAAGGCCGGTATATTACCTGAGCGAGGTGATCTCGTTATCCAAACAAAATTATCCTCACTACCAGAAAATGACATATGGCGTCTATATGGCGGTCAAGAAATTAAAGCATTACTTTCAAGAGCATCCAATCACAGTGGTGTGTGAAGCTCCTATCTCGGAAATCATTGGTAACAAAGATGCAAGTGGCCGAGTAGCCAAATGGGCCATTGAGCTGGCTCCTTATACGCCACATTATGAAAGAAGAGATGCCATCAAATCTCAGGCACTGCCTGATTTCTTTGTGGATTGGGCCGAGATGCAATATGAGCCACCATTGCCTGACTCCAATTACTGGAGAATGCACTTTGATGGTTCCAGGACGAAAATTGGTTTAGGTGCCGGGGTAGTCCTTACCTCGCCTAAGCAGGATCAACTGAGATATGTGTTGCAGATTCATTTTGCGGCATCTAACAATGTGGCCGAGTATGAGGCACTTGTTCATGGGCTCAATGTGGCCAAGGAAATTGGTATTCGCCGGATAGAATGCTTCGGAGACTCGGATCTGGTGGTGCAGCAAGTCTCGGGAAATTGGGATGCTTTAGACGCCAACATGGCGTTATATCGGTTTCATGTCCAGAAGATCTCGGGGTTCTTTGAAGGTTGCGAGTACAAGCATATACCTCGGGCAGAAAACGAAGCCGCCGATGTACTGTCCAAGCTAGGTTCATCTCGGGATCCAATCCCACCCGGCATATCCTTGGAGCATTTGAGGAAGCCATCAATCAAACCATCGCCCGAGTCCGAGTCAATCTTTATCCCGAAGAAACCGGAGTCTGATGCTGTTCCCATGGACGTCGATGTCGGATGCATTTGGGAGAACCCGGGGACTGCTTGGCAGAACTCGGGGACTGACCAGTATATGTCGGAGGATGCAATGTCGGTTGAGGCAATGGAGGTGGATGAACCGATATTTCCTGTGCGTCCTGTACCAGGATGGGCACAGCCTATAATGTCCTATATGATGGATGGGAGTTTGCCAAGTGATGAAGCCGAGGCCAGGCGAGTGCAAAGAAATCCAAAGCATATACCATCATCAACATAGAGTTGTACAAGAGAAGTGCAACCACAGTGCTGCAGCGTTGCATTGAACCGGAGGAAGGGCAAGAGATGCTCTTGGAAATTCATCAAGGAGAATGTGGTCATCATGCTTGCTCAAGAGCATTGGTTGCTAAGGCATTCCGGCATGGGTTTTACTGGCCCACAGCTTTGCAACAGCAGAAGATATCGTGAGGAAGTGTCAAGGATGTCAGAGATTTGCTCACAAGATCCACATGCCAGCCTCGGCACTCAAAACTATTCCCATCACTTGGCCTTTTGCTGTCTGGTGTCTGGATATGGTGGGAGAATTCAGACCAGCCCGAGGTAACATGACTCATATGCTGGTAATGGTGGACAAGTTTACCAAGTGGATCGAGGTGAAGCCAATCCGCAAATGTGACGGTCACACAGCTGTGTCTTTTTGAAAGACATCATTTTGAGATATGGTTACCCACACAGCATTATCTCGGATAATGGCACAAACTTTGCTGTGGGAGCCTTTGCTCGGTTCTGTGCTGAAAGCAGAATCCGACTTGACATTGCATCGGTGGCGCATCCGGAGTCCAATGGGCAGGTGGAAAGAGCAAATGCATTGGTGCTATCCGGCATCAAAGCTCGGTTGATGGAACCACTGATGCGAACTCCGGGTTGTTGGATAGAGGAGATACCAGCAGTACTGTGGGGTCTTAGGACCACACCGAATCGATCAACCGGCTATACGCCATTTTTTCTGGTCTATGGAGCAGAAGCGGTCCTGCCGACCGACATACAGTATGACTCGCCAAGAGTTACTCTGTACACAGAAACCGAGGCAAAAGAAGCCCGAGAGGATGATGTCGATTTGCTCGAAGAAGCACGAGAGCTGGCCTTATCTCGGTCAGCGATATATCAGCAAGATCTCCGCCGCTATCATAGCCGGAAGATAAAACCTCGGGTTTTTCGAGAAGGAGATTTGGTGCTTAGGCTGGTGCAGCGCAAAGCCGGCATGCACAAGCTATCACCTCCATGGGAGGGACCGTTCATTGTGAGCAAGGCTCTGCACAATGATGCATATTATCTTATAGATGCACAGGTAGCAATGAAGAACAAGTGGACAAATCCGGAGAGGAAACCAAACGACCCTGGAATGTAGCTCTACTCCGTCCCTTCTACTCTTAAGGGCGCAATGTATGTATCTCGGTTTCCTTTGAATGAAATGTTGGCACTCCGAAAAGAAACTCGGGGACTGCCTTTGTCTATATGCATGTGTTTTATCTCTGTTTTATCTGTGTTGTCCCTATGCCGAATGGTTTTAAACCTTGTCTCAAAGTTCAAGTAATGTATGCTATTTTGTTGTGATCTTGTGACTCGACTGACGAACGCCAAAATGGCAGTCAAGAGCAGAGGTTATGGAATATAGTAAACATGAAAACAGACTCGGGGACTCGGTCCAAAAATGATTCGGTATATGTTGTTTACTAACCCGGTTTTTTCGTTCCTTATCTTTGTGTCGGATGACTCTAAACCTTACCTCAAAATTTACAAGTATTGTATGCTATAATTTTGATCTTGTGACTCGACTGTCGAACGCCTGAATGGTAGACAAGAGCAAAGATTACTAAGTATAGTAGAACAAGAAAGTAAACTCGGGTACTCGGTGAAAGGTGATCCGGCATCAAGCCTGTCTTGTTGAAACTAGCATGATAAGAGTAGACTATAAAACTTAAGAGTATATATACATCTGCACCCGGCATTCCGGGGATTTAATGGTTCAGCTTATGATAAGTTCAGGCAGCTGCCTCGGAGGAGCTCGGAGCAGTAGGAGCAGTGCGAGTTTCAGAGATATCTCGGTCGTAGGCTCGACCGAGGTGTTGGTTGCCGGCTTCTCAGAGGTGTCGGTCGCGGTCGGCTCAGCAGTAACGGCTGCTCCGGCAGTAGCAGTGTCGGTTGCTCCGGCAGTGGCAGTGTCGGGAGCTTTGACCTCGATCTCCTCATCGACGTCATCTTCCTCGTCATCACCCTCTTCATCATCCTCGTCATCTTCTTCATCCTCCGAGTAGGCTGGGCCAGGAAGGAAATTTCGAGTGGGAGCATAGCTGGCCATGAAGGAGGCTGCCTCCTTGCGGCTCTCGATCAGTGTCGGATCTGAAGTCCATTTTGAGCCTTGGCGCAGGGACCGCACGGCATCAAGGTTGATTGACTCGTACCAAGAGAGCACGAAGGTCAGAGCTTGATCTGCACTGGCACGGGCTGAGGAGGATCTCCACTCTGGGAGCCTTGTCTCGGCAGCTAGCAGGCACTTGGATAACTCGGAGATGGAAGCTGGAGTTGTAGAGTTTGGCCATAGAACCCGGTAAACCCGGATACCAGCATCAAGGAGTTCAGTACCAATGCACTTCAGAGAGGATATGCGAGCATTCAGAGCAGTCAATGATCTTCAATGTCACATTCCTCCGAGATCGGGCCAGCTTCTGCTCTTTTTTCTCGTGCCCTGCGGGTAGTATTGACTGCAGCGGCCTTGGAATGGGAGAAGTGATCTGAAGATAGAAAAGCTATCACCGAATTGAGTTATATACCGGCATATATTTAATGTCGGTACAAGCAATGTAAACAAAAAGAAAGGATAAAGGAAACTAACTGTCCATCTCGTGGTTGATCCGGGTGAGCTCGGCCAGCCAGATGTCGCATTTAGCCTTGAGGGCATCCAGTTCTTGTTGTGCCGAGGTAGCGCGGACCTCGGTCTGAACAAGGAGCTCCTTCTGCTTCTGAGCGTCCTCTTCCCGCTGTTTCTTCTCCACAGCAGCAGCTTTCTCTATCTCGGCTTTCTGGTTCTGAACCTCTTCAAGCTCCTTCTGGAGCCGAGACACTTCATCTTTCTCCTTTTTAAGCGCAGCGTTGTGCGCGTCGTCGCGTTTCTTCATCACCTCCTGCAGCTGCTTGTGGGAATTCCGGATTTTCCTGTGCTCCAAGAGCAGCTTCTTGAACACCTCAGTCCGGGTGTTGGTGCAATCCTAAAAAGAGAAAAATGTCAGAAAATTGTGAGAGTTCACGCCGAATAAGCTTGACATGAGTCTCGGGGACTGCATGTCAGAAAAGTGTGAGATTTCACGCCAAGTAAGCTTGACATGAGTCTCGGGAACTGCATGTCGGAAATTTGTGAAGATTCATGCCGAGTAAACTCGACATGAATCTCGGGGACTGGATATCGAAGTTTTTCGAGGTGGACTGGATGTTGAATTTTTTGGGAAGATTCACGCCAAGTGGTCTTTACTCGGTCAAGCTTCAATCACTCGACCCAAATCTCGGGGACTGGGGATAATATATCTATGTTCTATTGAGAAAGAGAAAAGGACTGAGTTGAGGAAGGTTTACCTCGGTGATCTTGCTCGCATTGAGAACGGCAATCTGCAGCGCATGAATGGACTGTGCGACGTGGCTTGGGCCAACCGGGTTAGGGGAGGAAACCTCCCTGGTGTTAGCGGCATTCCAATCCAAGCTATAGTGCCCCACTGAACCCAGGTGATACGTCTCCAACGTATCCATAATTTTTGTTGTTCCATGCTTATATTATACCATTTGCTACATGTTTTATATACACTTTATATAATTTTTATGCATTTTCCGGGCCTAACCTATTAATAAGATGCCACAGTGCCAGTTCCTGTTTTCTGCTGTTTTTGGTTCCAGAAAAGTTGTTCTGCGAATATTCTCGGAATTGCACGAAACAAAGACCGAAGTCCCTATTTTTCCAACACGTACACGGAGCCAGAAGGGCAAGCCAGGGGGAGGCCCACGGCCTCCAAACCACATGCTCGCGCGGCCAAGGGTGGGACCGCGCCACCAGGTGAGGTGGGCCCCTCGGAGGTCCGCCGACATCGCCCCTTCGCCTTTATATTGCCTTAGACGCGAAAACCCTAAAATACCAAGCCAATTTCCACGAAGAGTTCCGCAGCGCCGCCGCCATCGACGACAAGTTCGGGGGACAGAATCTCTGTTCCGGCACGCCGCCGGGACGGGGAATTGCCCACGGAGTCATCTCCATCGACACCACCGCCATCTTCATCGCCGCTGCTGACTCCCATGATGAGGAGGGCGTAGTTCTCCCCGAGGCTGAGGCTCTACCGGTAGCTATGTGGTTCATCTCTCTCTCCATGGTGTGATCTTTATGTAATCATGTGTATTGCTAGTATTGCTGAATGCATTAATAATGTTTATGCTACTCAAGTGATTTTGTCTAGTTTCTGAAGTCATTGTGACAACACGGTATCAAGGTGACAGTGTGGGTACTTGTGTGACTCTATGAATAATTTAGACATTTATCATGGCTTATTCTTGGGAATTGTGGTGTTTGTTTACTCAGACTTTGAGGTGTACTTTTGCAGCCCTACGCATAGTACTCTTGCTTCATCAAGAAGGAGAATAATCCCGAGTAGTATTTACTTGTGTTCAGTTGTGCTAATCTAGTTGAATATGTAGATGTTACTCTTTATCTATTATGCACTCTATAGGTTACTTTAATATGAACTCCGGTACTCTCCACGGTGTAAAGGTGACAGTGTGTGCACCGTGTGTGACTCCTTTATGACGTTGTGGCCCTACACAATGAATGGTGTTTGTTATCCAACAAGAGAGTGTTTAAGAGCAGCTTTTATTTATTCAATTATGAGATCATTGTTGAGAGTGTCCACTAGTGAAAGTATGATCCCTAGACCTTGTTTATAAGCATTTAAACACCATTTACAACAAGTTCTGCTACATGTTTGCTTGCTGCCATTTTTATTCCAGGTTGCAGTTACTACTTATAATCGTCCATATTACTTGTATTTCACTATCTCTTCGCCGAACTAGTGCACCTATACATCTGACAAGTGTATTAGGTGTGTTGGGGACACAAGAGACTTCTTGTATATTAATTGTAGGGTTGCTTGAGAGGTATATCTTTGACCTCTACCTCCCTGAGTTTGATAAACCTTGGGTGATTCACTTAAGGGAAACTTGCTGCTGTTCTACAAACCTCTGCTCTTAGAGGCCCAACACTGTCTACAAGAATAGAAGCACACGTAGACATCACCAAGCTGTTGCCGCTTTGGGTTCGCAACTGAGGAATCTCCGAGATAGCTGTGCCGGCTTTGGAGACTCTGGCAACTATTTGCTGGTAGCTTGAGGAGTGGGTTGGAGTCACCACCAGTTGCTTATACGGAATAAGCGGCAATTTTCTGGTGGCCAATTGGCTCGGCACCAGATTTGGCACTGTGGCTGCCTTCTGGGATGCCGGTATGGGAGATGTCGGTGGTGGCGATGGCTGCTGCTGTGGTTCTTGCTGTTGTTGCTGTTGTTGTTGCTGTTGCTGCTGATCTTGCTGCTGGGTTGTTGCTGTTGTTGCTGCTGCTATTCTTGTTGTTGCTGCTCCGGCACATTCGGAGTGTCGGTTCGCTCCGGCGCGGAGTCCTTGTGGCCAGAGCCGATGTCATCATCTCGGTTAGGGGCCGAGATATCGGTGGTAACCGAGTCCATGACCTCGGTTTCTGGGGCGTCTTGGCCTCCTCCAAGTGCGGCATCAGAAGCCGGTAGCAGCATGACGGATGGGGTGGTGTGTACGCCAGAGTCAGTTGACCGAGGTACCGTTGGCGGCGGAATAGGTGAGCGCATAGAAGATGCACTCTTGTTAATTTCAAGGCGGCGCTGCGTGAAACAAGAAAAAATGTTATCTCGGGGAAAAATTATCCCCGGAAAAGGAAGAAAGGGAAACGAGCGTATGTCGGCAAAGAGTATCTTACCCTTGAGTAACTGGCGGTGTCCTCTTGGTCCGTGACGGCTTAACCGCTGATTTCTTCTGCCGCTTCGCTTTAGGCGCTGCTGGATCTGAGGATGTGGAGGTCCCGGTATTCGATGTACCGGTTTCTGCATGCTTGCGAGATCCGACTTGTTTGCCCGTAGTAGCAGGGCGTGTACTCGGAGTAGGGCCGCCTGGGTTAGCTGATGTCGAGGATAGTGGGTGAGCATAGGCGATAGGACGAACATCAAGTACCTCTAACATTTCACAATCATCGTCGTCTAACCAATCTCGGATTGAGGCTCGGGCTCGAGGCTTACCCGAGGTAGGGGCGCCCGCAGCCGGAATCGGCATGTGATCCTCATCGTCCAGGTCATCAACCTCGGTGACGGCCGGGGCAGGTATATCTTTGCCCCATTTTGCGGAGGGATCCGCTCCATCTTCAGTCCTTTGCCGAGTAAACCTCTGCAAGTCAGAAGTAGTAGAGTCGGGTTATTTTAGAAGCCAAGTATGGAGCCGACATAAGAGTTATCTCGGTAGGAAAAAGTATGTCGGTATAAAGGGCAAGTTACTTACTTGCTCCGGAAGCCGAGTTCTATCATGAGGTTTCATACCCCATTCCCATTCCTCTGTCATCGTCGTTCGGGCAATTGCCTTGACGCGTCTTCTGACCTCGGGTTTGGTCAGCTCGTGGGTGCTGGTCCGAGTTGGATCGTACTGGCCACTCATGTGGCAAATCTTGTGAACCCGGGCTTGGAGGGGGGAGACTCGGCGGCTGATAAAGGTTCTCAAGAGATCATCGCCCGTTATACCTCCCTCCACAAGCTGGTTGATGATCTGGTGAATTTGATTGATCTCGAGTTTCATCTCCTTCGGGTTGAATGACCAGTTAAACTGCTCCATGGGGGCACCGAGACTGAATGTCGGCAGGTTCAGAAGATCAACATGGTCCGGGCTCTTCACGTAGAAGAACGTGCGCTGCCACTTCCGGCATGACTCCAGGCCTTGAATCGGAGGAAAGATGGAGGCTTTCGGAGGTATAATTGTGGCAGCGCCGCAAGGAGTCGTTTCTTTGGGGAGGGTCTTATCCGGATTTGGGACACTCTGCTTCCGGAGTTGGAAGTACTTGGCCCAAAGCTCAACGGTGGGCCAGAGTCCGAGGTATCCCTCGGAGAAAGAGACGCACGCCGAGAGAGTGGTGATGGCGTTCGCTGGGAGATGGTGGGGTTGAAGATGAAACTTGTTGAGGAAAGCCCGAAAGAATGAGCTCACCGGGAGTCCGAAGCCGCGCTCGAAGTGCGCGACGAAGACCACGCGTTCGTTGGCTTGCAGATCCGGCTCGGCCTCTGTGCCGAGAATCCGACATATCACTTGTGCCGGGATTCGCTTGGTCCGGACCAGCCAATCTATCTCGGCTTGGGAGACATCCGAGCCTTCCCATCCAGCGCGCTCGCTTTCCTCGGCGGGAATGTCGGCAGGCTCCGGAGTATTGCTAGCTGACATCTCGGCGGTGCGGCGAGGGAGTGAGAATCTGGTGCCCATGCTGGCGGCAGAATCTGCAAAAAAGGACACAAGTTCACCGGCGGTGAGCATCTCACAGTGTTTGCGCGGTGGAGGAAAAGTAGCAAACAAGAGAAACAAAAATCTACGGAGAGAAACAAGAATCTATAAACAAGAAGCTAACAAGAAGATCTACGGAGAAGATATAAAATATACGGAAAAGATCTAAAGAAGATCTGAGGGGGAGCTAATGAAGAACTAGGCGCTAGCCGCGGGAAGTGCTGCGGTGAAGAGCTCACCGGAGTTGCGGCGGCGATGCAAGGCGAAGAGCGCAGGGCGTGCCGGCGAAGAGCTTGGCTCGGCGGTGGCTCGTGAGGTCCGGTGTCGTGCAGTGGCGGAGCGCACTGCGCGGCGGCGGCGATGGCGCAGAGGAGCGAGAGAGGAAGGAGAGCGGGGAAGAAGAAGAAGTGGGATGCTCTGCTCCCCTATTTATGGGCGTGGGGCGTCTGCGGTTAGCAATATAACCGCGCACGTTCCCCGTAACCGCCGCGCGGATTAACCGCGCACGATCTGCGCGGTTGCGGTAATCGCGGCCGCACGATCGGCCGCACGGTGGGCCACAAAGTGGCAACCGCTCGTGGCGCGGTTAGTGGCGCAATTAATGGCGCGAAAATCGAGGAGACGCGCTGCGGTCAAAGCACTCAAGTGCCCAGATGACGTGACAACTCGTGGGTGGCGTGTGCAGAGGCATGTCTGTCCACGCGCGGGAACCGAGGCGACGCACAGCGTTTCCTTGCCACGTGCTGTGGCCAAATCTTGGAAGAGATCGAGGGAATCTTCCTGTGTCGGAGAAACCGACACAGGAGCGGATGTCGGAAGGAGTTGGAGATTGGATGCTTGTTAATTTGACTTGGTCCGACATAGTTATGTCGGATACTTTGGTCAAGTTGGTTTGGTTTTGTAAAACTGGTGTGGCCCTTCATCCGAGGCTGCAGGACCGCACCAGCTTCGGGGACTAATGTGGGGGGGCTACCCCCGGGTAGGGTCATGGTATGGTATAAGCTGTGTCCAAGAATGGACCGAGGTACAAAAAACCGACATACCCGGGCCCAGAGGAGGCCGAGTTATGATGTTGGCGGGAACCGACGTATACTCACTGAGTTATACTGACCGAGATGTGGATCAGAGATAGGGGATCTGAGACATGGTGACCGACATATATATATGTCGGTATCCTATATGTTTTCTTATGTGCAGGGGAGGCTTTTCTGGAAAGGGAATCCGACATATCCATGCCGGGTTATAGAGAGTTGACACCTTATGTTGGACGGAGGTCAGCGCTGCTGTCCTATCCCGTCTAGCACGGGATCGTGGCGTGCGGTATGGCTCACCTCTACCGTGATACCACCACGACATTCATAAAGGCCCATAGAGCTGTGTTGGTACAAAGATGGTGATGAACAGCTTACAACAATATAGATAACGACAAAAGGAGAAAAAACATGAAAAAGACCTGCTGCAAACGATATCCTCTGCACCTCTAGCTAGGGACAATGTCATCAGTCTGGGTCATCTTATTGATGGCATTGTCTTTGGTTACAGGAGGTGAACACCTTTAGGGACAAGAATAAAAGAGAGAGAAATCAAAAGAACAAGACCAAACAAAGTGGCCCAAGATGGCTATCATGTACTATTTGCTACCATAAGAGCATCTCCATCGTCACCCTACAAATCGGTGTCCGGCACACCCCAATTGAGGCCCAATTGGGGGGTGCCAGACACATGTCTGCCCAAGATTTGGAGCCCACCCACAGCGGCGCCCCCAAAGGCCCGCCGCCGGAGCTCGAAGCGCTCCGGCAGGAGAGGCGTGCGCAGCTAGGCGGCACCTCATCGAGCTCCGGCGGCGGCTCCTTGCCGGGGTACGGGTCCTGCACCGGCTCCTGCTCCTCCTGCTCGTCGTCGTTGACGTCGTCCACATCCGCCCAGTCGAATGGTTGTTCGTCAGTGACGTCCTCCTGCACCGTGCCATGAGCACGGCGTGCTGCCTGGGTGAGGGTGGCCCATGAGGTGGCGAGGCGGCGAGGCATGGTGCTCTAAGCTCTGGCTGGTGCTGTGGTCAAGTGGCTACGGAGAGCGTCGGTGCTGGTGTGGTGAAATGGCTGCATGGCGGGGGCCTCTTTATAGCCGGCCAAGGTCGAGGCGGGAAGCGGTGGCACTGGGCGGGAAGCGCCGGGTGGGTGAGGACGTGTCGCGTCAGAGTTAATGGGGGCAACACGTCTCCGCCACTGCGCCGCTTGGGAAGCCGGGAAAGGCTGGGGCGCTCAGCAGGAGCCGCCGTAAATGTGAGGCGTGTGGGAGACCACTACTAGGAAAAGGCCTTTCTATGGCACAGCATTCTGTGGCGCACCTATTTGACATGCGCCACAGAAAATATTTCTGTGGCGCATGTTTCTGCGTGCGCCACAAAAATTTGTAATTCTGTGGCGCACGAAAGTCCCATGCGCCACAGAATTGTGGCTTTCTGTGGCGCATGTAGATACATGCGCCACAGAAAACCACATTTCTGTGGCGCACCACCTACGTGCGCCACAGAAAGTCACCCTTTCTGTGGCGCATATGGTTGCATGCGCCACAGAATCATATTTGCAGATCCAGATCCACTTTCTCTCACCTCCAAGTTAAACCCACCACGTTGTTCAAAAAAAAACACCACGCACACCCCACTCTGTCCCCGCACCTCTGTTTCCTCTTTCTTCCTCTCCTTCCACCTCTAACACCTTCTCCCTCTCTCCCCGTGGCGATGTGGCCGCCGCCGTTCCCGTATGCAGCAGCAGCGAGGTCGAGGTTCTCATAGCTGCTCTTCTCGCAGTTGCTGCCGTTGAAGGCGGGGTCGAGGTGGAGCTCCAGGCCGAATACCACGCCCGCGAACCCCCGCACGCCGGCCTTGGCGAAGTAGACGTCGCGGAGGCGACGGAAGACGGCCTAGGTCAGCGCGCTGTCGGACACGGCCTGGTGCGCCATCCCCGCCTCGCGCGCCACGCCCAGGTGCGCCGCCAGGCTGTCAAGCCAGCCAGGGAGCCGCCCGGGGCAGCCGTGCCGTTGCCGTTGCCGCCGGGGCAGACGAGGCCCGAGGACATGAGCAGCGCCGCGAAGACGCGCGCCTCCACGCCGTGCACGCGGTGGGCCGCGAAGCCTCCCTCCTCCATCCCGGCCTCCACGCTCCCTCCCCCCGGATCCGCCACGGGAGGCCTCTGTAACACCCCGATTTTCACTAACCGGTTTTTCTGAAAAAGGGGTGAACTAAATTTTTTCGAAAACCCTTTTACTCGGATTTCTCTGGATTTTATCAAAACTCATTTGAACTTTTGGTGATTGATGTATCTCTCTTTGTCCCAACCCCGGGAATATTCTCTAAATATTTCTGGTCACCTTTGATCCCGTTCATCAGGGGTTTCTTATAAAACCTTAATGCCTTTTCTATAGAAAACAAAAAACGATATCTCGCCTCTCCAAAGCAACTCTCCTTTATCGTGCTTAGAAAATTCCGCCAAAAATCCCAGAGACACCTATCATCATGTACATCCCATATATGCATGAACATCGCCATGACCTATGCAACTTTTTAGATTGAGTAAATTACTAAATCTGCCACTACCGGGCCATTTAATCCAAAACCCTACTTCCACTCCACCATAAATCTTGTCCACCTGAGGAAATGTTTCATATCCCATTATAAGCCACCCCAAGAAATTTGGGATCATTTGGATCAAATTTTTCTTGTAGGACGCCCATCGAACACCTTCTGTCCTTTTCGAAACCCGAAAATGTTTACACATGAAACTTTCTCCAAATTGAGTGAAACTGGACCACATTACTCACATACCAGTAGAACACCACCAGCAAAAATCCCAGCTCCATTGGGATAGAGGAAGTCCCTTTTATTTGCATCGAACACCTTGAGGGCATTTGAATTTTTCAAAACTTTGCACTGGCATTTTGTCCCAACTTGATGTTTTGCTTGTTGTATGTTGGTTTTAGTGGTAGTGCAACGCTGTGACGCGACCCGTTTTATTTTTAATGCCCTAAATCGCCGGGAACGCGAACCATGCCGGTCACGTCGCGCTCTGGCCATGCCGATGTCGGCATGATCCTGTGCAACCCTAGCCCTGCCCTTATCCTCTGCACCAGTGCACCCACGTGCTCTACTGTGCCTCCAGCACGGCCTCCCTATCCCCTCCCCCTCCTTATCCCCTCCCTGTGGCCGGAGGACGTGAGCCATGACCTCATCGATGAAGTTAATGGCAGCACCGGCCAGCACCTACCTATCCTCCTCTCTGGCTGTATAAGAGCACCCCAAGCCCTCCCTCTCGCAGACACACCTCCCCCTCCACTCCCCAGAGCCTCTCCACGATTTTCGGCAGAGGAAACCGAGTCAAGCTCGAGTTTCAGCCGTGACCACCGAAATGGTGTCGAGCTCATTCTCGAGCTATCCAGCACCTCCCCCTGGCCCCTAGCCACCCCCTGGCCGCGGTTAGCCGCCGCCGTCCTATCCCCACCCTCGGTTCGTCCTTGAAGCAACGGAGGCGGGAGATCGGAGCACGGCCTCCATGGCCGAACTCGGAGAAGCTCGGGCCGCCACCCTCCCGTGGTTCCCCGGCTCCCTAAGACCATCCCGTGGACACGGCATGGCGGCGCAGTCCCGTTGCCGCCACCGGCGAGTGGCGGGGCGGTGCGGAGCACCGACGCCCAGCGCCACCAAGCCTCCTGCTCACGCGGCCGTGCTCGACACGAGCTGGAAGACGACCGTTTTTTTTTCTTCTCTGAAACGTTTTTGGGCCAGCCCAATACAGTAGCAGGCCCGTCTGCGCTCGTCCGACGCGGCCCGTTCAGTTTTTTTTCCCGCTGCTCTGTTTTCTTTTTCCCAGGTGAGCGGCAGATAGTTATCTTTCGCTCGCCGTTTTCTCCCAAACTACAACTCCGATTGGAGTGATTCAAATTTCTAAATTCCTATCTTCGTGAGATCGATCCGGTGGTATAAGTTTCACACCCTTCCAGTAAAGTTTTGGGGTAGCCCATTCTATGTGTAATACCACCCCGTCAGCGCGGTATAGGGCTACCGGTGCCCGATTCCGCGACGTCTTCACTTCATCGGCGAACCAGAGCACAACCACGTGACCCCGAGGCAAGCTAAACCCTTGCTATGAGCCATCCTGCAATGCTTGTTTGTTTGATTGCTTAATACCATGCCGGGTGTATGTCTGTCGTCTGTTATTGATATATCTGTCTGCTATTATCGTTGCATGTCTATATGTCTATGTTTTATATATGAACCTTGTATTGCTGTATGTGTATCATGTTGCATTTTAATTATTGCACTACTGTATAACTGCTTATCTGTGCAACACTCACATTCCCGAGACAATGGCCGGGTCTCCCGCCTCAGTCAAAGGAATGGGGGAATTATTACAACTGTGCGTCTCGCGCTTGCGGGGCTTTGTTTGGTTCTTTTCCTCTTCGCCGAGGTGAGGAGCGGACGAATGTCGTCTTATGATCCTCGGAGTTGGGGGCATTCGCCAAAAGAGTTAGTTGCCTTGTCCCACCGTCAAATATGGGTGGCATAGACCACCCGGACTGCGACGCTTGGGAGCTGCCTTTCCATTTGGTTCTTATTGCCGAGATTGCTGACACCACGTCAGGGTAACCCTCGAGTGGAATGGATGCTCTCTCATTCTTATGAGTGCTTTTCGGTTCATTTTGGAGACTATATGCCCAAATCCCCACTTCCTGGTCAACGGTCGGACGGTAACGCCGCCAAAGACTTGCGCGTGGAGGAACGGAAGCGTAACAGACTCCGCAAACCAACTTTGTGATTGATTTACGGTGACACGGCCGGGTTGCCCGCCACCGTCATCCGTTTGAAATATTATGCTATTATTCTGTGAACACTAACCCCCGAGTGACACCGGCCGGGTTGCCCGCCACAGTCACCCGGGTATTATTATTATCGTTATGTTGTTATCTATACCTGCAAATGTTATGTTGCTAATGCCTTGTTGTTTGATGTTATATGATTTGTTGTTGTGATTGTTTGTTGGACTAATCCCCTGTTGTTTGGACTGGTTATGATGAAACTTGATTAAATGAAACACCCCTCCAAACATCGATAGGGTCAGTCCATAGTGCCACTAATCTGAACATCGAACGCACTGCCACTGTCGCTCACATGGGCGGGCCTTGACTTACGTAACCTATTGAGCCTCCTTTGATGCCACCCTTTTGGCAAGTCTAGTCGGTTACCTAGTTGGTCGGGGCTAGTCTTGTGAAGGTTCCGGAGCTAGGCGTCGCTCATCTGTTGGGGACGTGCCGGATTCACTTCTGCATAAGGCATAGAGTTATGTCGGTGGCTATACAGGGAGTGTCTTGGTAGCGTGAACGGTCAGGTGAGTGTATCTTGCTGAGTTCGCCTTAAGGATGTTGTCCTAAAGTACCGGCTCAGTGTGGTGCACTTAGGTGGGTGGTATCTGCAACCTCTCGAGAGTGTCAAATCTGGATGTCTAGCCTCGTTCCAAGGTTATGGAACAACAGTTCAGTGTCGGTCACACTATTGTCCTTTGTCGAGTCAGGAGGTTAAACTAAGATTTGTTTGAAAGAAAGATGAACAACCTGATTTCACTAAATGAACAAATAAGATGATGCAGGGAATGTTGCTTTGAGATGTGATTGTGAACCAATTTAGGGATGGCGGTGTGATGCGTTGGGAAGCCTATAGTTAGGCCAGAGCCCACATCAACCGTGCATGCCCAGAGTTGAAAGATGAGGCCAGTGGGCCTAGCAGTGATCACAGGTGTTGTTGTGTATTATTTGGTACCACTGGTACACCGTTTCTCGTCACAGGTAAGCCCTTTGTATGATTGCCGGTGCACGATCCAACCCCACCTGGCTTGGACTCTGTACTGGTGATACCCCCATTGCTTGCTTATGACATGTTTGGTTGTCAATGCCATGCTACTTTTATCATGTATCTAGATACACCTTGATATGTTGTAGGATTTTTTCCAGTATATACCTTGTTGCATGATTGTTGGATTGTTTGTGGTGAGTGGCGATACTTGCTGAGTGCATAATAATGTACTCACGGGCCTTGTGATTGTGGCCAGGTTTTGTCGAGGATTCATCTTCCACCTTAGTAAGGATTTGAAGCAAGAGCGTGCTAGGATCAGTAGCCCAGCCAGAACCTGTGGAGTGGAGCCGCTCCAAGCCGTAGCCTCTCATATGTCTTCCGCTGCCAGTTAAAACTCTGTATCGTGCCATGCTGGGATTGATATTTTGTCATTCCTTGATGGCCTTGTAAACCATTTGTAGCACTGATGTGCCTGATTGTGTAATGATTTCCATTATGTTACACTGTTGTGACGTGCGGCCAGTTATCTTGGGATGGCGCACGGGACGACTGCCTCTGGTGATATGTGCCAGGGAGGGGTGTCACAGAGCATGGTATCAGAGCACCAGGCTGGCTGTAGACTACCCTAGCATGGAAAGCCCAACCATACTTGCGCCCGACAAAGAGCCCGATGGATTTAACCCATCTTTGTCTATCCAGCATGGCTATTGTCAGACAACAGTATGGTGCAGTAAATTCTTGTCTCAATCTCCACCATAAGGCTCGCCGGTTTCTTCCATGAGAAGTAATCGACATCACCTAGTAGATAAGACCCAAATCCCAGCTGCATAGTTATCCCCACCTTTCTTGCTAACCATGGTACATCTTTTCTCTCATAGTTGGTTTCCAAGTGAAACTTCTAGGAAATTCCCTCTTCCCCATAACCCGAGGTTAGTATGAGTGGCGATTTTGTGCCTATGGTTCTTTGCGATTTTATTTTCTTCTTCGTGGTTCGATTCTTTTTGGTTTTCCAAAAATTTGCCGAGTTTTGTTTTCCGCCTTGTGTTAATTCCGCAGGAGTTCTACCAAAAGATTGTGTCAGCTCTCAGTAATCCAAACCCGACAAGAGGAGGAACAACTCAACAGTCTGCCAGAAATAAGGACCCCAGCACCCAGTCAGTCAGAACAAAGCAAAGTCAGTATCAAGAGCCCGAGTCTTTCCCAAAATATACTCAACGGCAGTCTATCAACCACAAACTATATACTTTGAGGACACCAACAACAACCTGGAGATCTGGTATGGTATATGTGAATTTACATTATGTCTTTCACTTATTTGGTGCACACACGTATTTGCTGGACGCCAGAATGAGGTTTGCAAATATGGAAATATTCTTGGTTGCCTGGATTACGATGACACTCATATGCATCAAACTAGTGGAAAATATAATGCCCAATCCAGCTCGTTCTGTTCAAACAAAGCAAGCGTCTGTCAGGTCAAAGATTTTACAACGAGTACAGAATATTTCCTCCCCAACAAGCAGCCCTCACGTTGGAGAAATACTACACCGTGTATGATTTATCATCGGGCGTCGTTCTCTTGAAACTAATATGCTCGAGAATCAGCAATATCCGCGCCATGAGAAGTGAAGCTCAAGTATTTTCCAAGATGGACTCAAATATAAAGTGAGGTATGCCTCGACGACAGTCTGACATCAACTCGCACCACCGGTATGATATGCCAGAATTTCAGCAATGCATTTTTGGAATCACCAATATTCCCGCAACCGTCAGGACTATGGAAAATAGTTGTGCTCTAATATTTGGATCAGCGTGGGAGTACCATCATGATTACCATGCCCACATGCTCCCGATGAAGCAGGTAATCACACCTTCCACTCGGCTATGCAATGGAAGCCACGCACCATCAAGATTTCAGCAAGTACAACCCGTACAAGTATGTCAGTATGAGGCAGAATATTTTTAAGGCACTGCTAATCTAGAAATAAAGCTACGCACCGTCGAAATTTCAGCAGTACCACATGTACAACAGCCTCAGTCTATACACGAACACTACCGGTACCTACATCAGAAGCTTTTAAAGAGCAAGCTACAGAGATTTAACCTACGTCATGCCAACCACCATCATGGGAAGAAAAGATTCAGCATGTACGTACGTGAACGCGACACCTCGAGCATCTCAGAAAAGTCACTCAGTCTTCTCGGAATAATTTCAGAAGTTTGGTCCAGTATTGATACATCAACTTTTGGCTCACCTGGAGCTGACCAGCGCTACAAATTCAAATGATGGGATATAAGTTGAGCCCGAGCGTCAAAGGAATACAAGGAAGAACATGGTTATGCAATCAGAAAATTTCTCGGATAATCATGTTACGCGTTGGAACAACTACTCAGCTTGCGTGACAGTCAACATCAACAAAGAAATAAACTGCCTATACATACGCGAGTCAAGAAATTCTCTCGCTACCAGCGTGGTCAGGCATACTCACCGACTATTCAGATTTCGCCACTTATGTCGAGTAGAAGCTAGCAGAAATAAACGGACAAGAAGACCTCATCTCCATCAACCGTCCTTGTGAAGATATTGAAGTCTATGGGTCGGTTACAAACCTCTCGCAGACGCGATGGGAATAAGGCAATATGAAAATGAGAGTCCAAAAATTTCAGCTCTAAAGTCAGAAATAAAAGTTCACATACTCGAGGATTTGCAACAGCCATTGATGGAAGTGGCGCCATCGATACGTCACTCTTGGCTCAAGAAATCTTTATTTCTCTCATCCCGAGGGAACACAAAGGTGCCAAGATGGAAGTACGCAATTTGGGGCACCAAAACAAAGTCAGCTTGCCGTCAGAAAATTGTCAGTCGTGCCATCAAACTCCAAGCATCCGAGATTCGTTCAACTTTCTCAGAGTTCCTGATATGGATATCAAGTGGCTGAAGTCAGATCTGTGGAAAGGCTATCAACGTCAGAAGATGCCTAGGTGATAAGAAAACTCTATGATAAGATTGGTACCTTTCAGACCGGACAAGACCCACGTTCCATAAAATTGAGTCCCTAAATCTTTCATGCAAATGATGGTAAGATGGACCAGTACAGCCAAGGATCAAAGTACATACATGGTACGGTTGGCGCATGAATCCCAAAATGACCCAATGGTCAACCGGGAGTTATGGATGGATGAAGAACAACGAGAATTTCAACTTGACCCCAGCTTGAGAACCGCACTGTTGTCAGTACAAATTGAGACGATAGACAAGAGCCTGTCAGTTGATGATTTCAGTTATTCAAGCCCAATAAAAAGCACGCTTATGGCATTGAAGTCAAGATCAAAGATCCTGTCAAGATAGATGAGAAGATCAAGAGAAAACGGACAAGGAATAAGGTTGACCAACAGGTCAATCCAAAGGTATGTCACTAACCTTGGAAATCGCGAGGACGCGATTCTTTTAAGGGGGGTAGGTCTGTAACACCCCGATTTTCACTAACCGGTTTTCCTGAAAAAGGGGTGAACTAAAATTTTTCGAAAACCTTTTAACTTGGATTTCTCTGGATTTTATCAAAACTCATTTGAACTTTTGGTGATTGATGTATCTCTCTTTGTCCCAACCCGGGAATATTCTCTAAATATTTCTGGTCACCTTTGATCCCGTTCAGGGTTTTCTTTATAAAACCTTAATGCCTTTTCTATAGAAAACAAAAACGATATCTCGCCTCTCCAAAGCAACTCTCCTTTATCTTGCTTAGAAAATTCCGCCAAAAATCCCAGAGACACCTATCATCATGTATCCCATATATGCATGAACATCGCCATGACCTATGCAACTTTTTAGATTGAGAAATTACCAAATCTGCCACTACCGGGCCATTTAATCCAAAACCCTACTTCCACTCCACCATAAATCTTGTCCACCTGAGGAAGTGTTTCATATCCCATTATAAGCCACCCCAAGAAATTTGGGATCATTTGGATCAAAATTTCTTGTAGGACACCCATCGAACACCTTCTGCCCTTTTCGAAACCCGAAAATGTTTACACATGAAACTTTCTCCAAATTGAGTGAAACTGGACCACATTACTCACATACCAGTAGAACACCACCAGCAAAAATCCCAGCTCCATTGGGATAGAGGAAGTCCCTTTTCTTTGCATCGAACACCTTGAGGGCATTTGAATTTTTCAAAACTTTGCACTGGCATTTTGTCCCAACTTGATGTTTTGCTTGTTGTATGTTGGTTTTAGTGGTAGTGCAACGCTGTGACGCGACCCGTTTTATTTTTAATGCCCTAAATCGCCGGGAACGCGAACCATGCCGGTCACGTCGCGCTCTGGCCATGCCGATGTCGGCATGATCCTGTGCAACCCTAGCCCTGCCTTATCCTCTGCACCAGTGCACCCACGTGCTCTACTGTGCCTCCAGCACGGCCTCCCTATCCCCTCCCCTCCTTATCCCCTCCCTGTGGCCGGAGGACGTGAGCCATGACCTCATCGATGAAGTTAATGGCAGCACCGGCCAGCACCTACCTATCCTCCTCTCTGGCTGTATAAGAGCACCCCAAGCCCTCCCTCTCGCAGACACACCTCCCCCTCCACTCCCCAGAGCCTCTCCACGATTTTCGTAGAGGAAACCGAGTCAAGCTCGAGTTTCAGCCGTGACCACCGAAATGGTGTCGAGCTCATTCTCGAGCTATCCAGCACCTCCCCTGGCCCCTAGCCACCCCCTGGCCGCGGTTAGCCGCCGCCGTCCTATCCCCACCCTCGGTTCGTCCATGAAGCAACGGAGGCGGGAGATCGGAGCACGGCCTCCATGGCCGAACTCGGAGAAGCTCGGGCCGCCACCCTCCCGTGGTTCCCCGGCTCCCTAAGACCATCCCGTGGACACGGCACGGCGGCGCAGTCCCGTTGCCGCCACCGGCGAGTGGCGGGGCGGTACGGAGCACCGACGCCCAGCGCCACCGAGCCTCCTGCTCACGCGGCCGTGCTCGACACGAGCTGGAAGACGACCGTTTTTTTTCTTCTCTGAAACGTTTTTGGGCCAGCCCAATACAGTAGCAGGCCGGCAGGCCCAACGGCAGCCCAGCTTCTGCCGGCCAGGCGCAGCGCGCGCGGGCGCGCACGCGGCCCAGCAACGGCCCGTCTGCGCGCGTCCGACGCGGCCCGTTCAGTTTTTTTTCCCGCTGCTCTGTTTTCTTTTTCCCAGGTGAGCGGCAGATAGTTATCTTTCGCTCGCCGTTTTCTCCAAACTACAACTCCGATTGGAGTGATTCAAATTTCTAAATTCCTATCTTCGTGAGATCGATCCGGTGGTATAAGTTTCACACCCTTCCAGTAAAGTTTTGGGGTAGCCCATTCTATGTGTAATACCACCCCGTCAGCGCGGTATAGGGCTACCGGTGCCCGATTCCGCGACGTCTTCACTTCATCGGCGAACCAGAGCACAACCACGTGACCCCGAGGCAAGCTAAACCCTTGCTATGAGCCATCCTGCAATGCTTGTTTGTTTGATTGCTTAATACCATGCCGGGTGTATGTCTGTCGTCTGTTATTGATATATCTGTCTGCTATTATCGTTGCATGTCTATATGATGTCTATGTTTTATATATGAACCTTGTATTGCTGTATGTGTATCATGTTGCATTTTAATTATTGCACTACTGTATAACTGCTTATCTGTGCAACACTCACATTCCCGAGACAATGGCCGGGTCTCCCGCCTCAGTCAAAGGAATGGGGGAATTATTACAACTGTGCGTCTCGCGCTTGCGGGGCTTTGTTTGGTTCTTTTCCTCTTCGCCGAGGTGAGGAGCGGACGAATGTCGTCTTATGATCCTCGGAGTTGGGGGCATTCGCCAAAAGAGTTAGTTGCCTTGTCCCACCGTCAAATATGGGTGGCATAGACCACCCGGACTGCGACGCTTGGGAGCTGCCTTTCCATTTGGTTCTTATTGCCGAGATTGCTGACACCACGTCAGGGTAACCCTCGAGTGGAATGGATGCTCTCTCATTCTTATGAGTGCTTTTCGGTTCATTTTGGAGACTATATGCCCAAATCCCCACTTCCTGGTCAACGGTCGGACGGTAACGCCGCCAAAGACTTGCGCGTGGAGGAACGGAAGCATAACAGACTCCGCAAACCAACTTTGTGATTGATTTACGGTGACACCGGCCGGGTTGCCCGCCACCGTCATCCGTTTGAAATATTATGCTATTATTCTGTGAACACTAACCCCCGAGTGACACCGGCCGGGTTGCCCGCCACAGTCACCCGGGTATTATTATTATCGTTATGTTGTTATCTATACCTGCAAATGTTATGTTGCTAATGCCTTGTTGTTTGATGTTATATGATTCTGTTGTTGTGATTGTTGTGTTGCACTAATCCCCTGTTGTTTGGACTGGTTATGATGGAACTTGATTAAATGAAACACCCCTCCAAACATCGATAGGGTCAGTCCATAGTGCCACTAATCTGAACATCGAACGCACTGCCACTGTCGCTCACATGGGCGGGCCTTGACTTACGTAACCTATTGAGCCTCCTTTGACGCCACCCTTTTGGCAAGTCTAGTCGGTTACCATAGTTGGTCGGGGCTAGTCTTGTGAAGGTTCCGGAGCTAGGCGTCGCTCATCTGTTGGGGACGTGCCGGATTCACTTCTGCATAAGGCATAGAGCTATGTCGGTGGCTATACAGGGAGTGTCTTGGTAGCGTGAACGGTCAGGTGAGTGTATCTTGCTGAGTTCGCCTTAAGGATGTTGTCCTAAAGTACCGGCTCAGTGTGGTGCACTTAGGTGGGTGGTAATTGCAACCTCTCGAGAGTGTCAAATCTGGATGTCTAGCCTCGTTCCAAGGTTATGGAACAACAGTTCAGTGTCGTCACACTATTGTCTTTGTCGAGTCAGGAGGTTAAACATAAGTTCTGTTTGAAAGAAAGATGAACAACCTGATTTCACTAAATGAACAAATAAGATGATGCAGGGAATGTTGCTTTGAGATGTGATTGTGAACCAACTTTAGGGATGGCGGTGTGATGCGTTGGGAAGCCTATAGTTAGGCCAGAGCCCACATCAACCGTGCATGCCCAGAGTTGAAAGATGAGGCCAGTGGGCCTAGCAGTGATCACAGGTGTTGTTGTGTATTATTTTGTACCAACTGGAACACCGTTTACTCGTCACAGGTAAGTCCTTGTATGATTGCCGGTGCACGATCCAACCCCACCTGGCTTGGACTCTGTACTGGTAATACCCCCGTTGCTTGCTTACGACATGTTTGGTTGTCAATGCCATGCTACTTTTATATCATGTATCTAGATTACACTTGACATGTTGTAGGAGTTTGTTTCCAATATATATCTTGTTGCATGATTGTTGGATGGTTTGTGGTGAGTGGCGATTCTTGCTGAGTGCATATTAATGTACTCACGGGCCTTGTGATTGTGGCCAGGTTTTGTCGAGGATTCATCTTCCACCTTAGTAAGGATTTGAAGCAAGAGCGTGCTAGGATCAGTAGCCCAGCCAGAACCTGTGGAGTGGAGCCGCTCCAAGCCGTAGCCTCTCATATGTCTTCCGCTGCCAGTTAAAACTCTGTATCGTGCCATGCTGGGATTGATATTTTGTCATTCCTTGATGGCCTTGTAAACCATTTGTAGCACTGATGTGCCTGATTGTGTAATGATTTCCATTATGTTACACTGTTGTGACGTGCGGCCAGTTATCTTGGGATGGCGCACGGGACGACTGCCTCCCTGGTGATATGTGCCAGGGAGGGTGTCACAGCCTCTCCTCTGCCGCCGGTGCTCGCCCTCCCCGCCAACACCGAGCCATGCTCGCCAAGCCCCCACCCCCATCCGCTCCATGCTCGCCCCGCCGCCAGCAGGAGCCACCGAGGCAGAGTCGGGCACCACCACAGCCAGCGGCTCCCCCGAGCCTTCCCCCACCCGCACCCGCAGCGGTGGCAGCTTTTTTTTTAAACTGAAAAACAAATTCTGTGGCGCATGTTAGCAGTGCGCCACAAATTCGCGGCTTTCTGTGGCGCACGGGCCGGTGCGCCACAGAATTAAATTTTTGTGGCGAGGAGTCTGTGGCGCACGGTGGGTGCGCCACAGAATCCAAAATTAGTGCGCCACAGAAAGCCTTTTCTGTACTAGTGGACGCATCGCCATCTCGTCCCTTCGTCGCATGCGGAAACGTGGGCGGAACGGCCTCCTGCACGGCGCCTTAAATCCATGGCCAGCCCGGCGTTGTGTGTATGACGGGTGGGCCACCCTGTCGGAGGCCATGTCTGGGCAGTGTCCGTCACCCCCGAGAGGGCCTCCAAGTTTGGAGGCCCTCTCGGGGGGTGCCGGACACAAAATTGCTCGGGGCGACCCATTGGGGGGTGCCGCTGGTGGCGGTTTTTGGCGCCCGGACCCCCAATGGGGCTATGGGGGGTCGTTTGGAGGGTGCCGGTGGAGATGCTCTAAATATATCATGGTATTGATTTTTTTTAAAGTGCCCCAAGATGGCTGGATGAGCTACTTTATTATAGACTACATACCATCCCCTATCAACTAGTTCATCATGGAACTGTAGCAAATATGCCCAAGAGGCAATCATACTTGCTAATGAACTCTGGCCTATAAATAACACATTATGGACATGTATTCTGATTCACTCTCGCGTGAGTTAAAACTCATGGGGAGAAGAATCCCCTCCAAGGGGCCTTTTTAGCCTTGGGGCTTGTATCGAGAGGTGAGAGACAAAGTAAGGTTCATATCATTGATAAAACCTTTTAACCTATTTAAAAACATCAACATGTCAACCTAGTCAAGTGTACGGTCATCTGCTTTATAATGCCCCCTACGATCATAACCTCGTGACTACTCGCCTAGTTGCACCTTCTACTCTCTAGTTATCATTACAACGACAATAATATTACTAGAGCTTGTTTGATTCAAAGGAAAAGTGAGGGAGTAATGTAAGAAAAGAAAAATTTCTAAGGTGTCACTGTTAATATGTTCGATTCAAAAGAATTGAGCAAAGGAAAGACACATGAAATTTTCCTTTGTTCTCAATTTCAAAGGAATAATGCAGAAATTTTACAATCTATTTGGACCTCATTTTCAAATTCCTATGCACAAATAGCCAGATCGAGATCTCTAGTGGCGTAATATTCTAAACTTTATCGTGTTGTTTGATTTTAATTTGACCATGTTTATTAGAAATCCTGTGTCTTTCCCTATTCATGTGAAGCAAACAACAATGTTTACAGAATTTCTAGGTTTTTCAATCCTCTGCTTTGTACCTTCATTCCTATAATTTTAATGTATTTTTCCTATTCCTCCGTTTTCAAATCCTATGAACCAAAATGCCCCTTATTGTGAAAGGGTCGTAACCATCTTGAATGTGTTGTCTTGGTGTCGCAACTGCTGCATGTGACATTAGATGATTACTAGGCAACTTGGCGCGGCATATGCCGCGCCTGTGTCGTTAAAAGAAGAAATATCGCGGTGTAAAAAATTTAAATTTATAAATGGCCGCATTCAAAAGTTGTATAGATTTAAATCTGGTAAAATTCAAAATGAAAAAGTGTGGGGACCCCGGACTAGCTGTCCGACATACCCTTGTGCCTACAACATCAGCGATCCCATGATCAGTCTGTCGCTGAGCACAATCAAACTGGTATCAAAAGAACATCCAAAAATACCGAATAAAACTTACTTACTTGATTGAAGTCATAACTTCAACAGATACTTGCAGCGGAAATCCTCAAAACAGCGTGGAGCCCTAGTCATTAGCCATAACCCCACAGGCAGCTGACTGGGAAGCGCCCTGGTTCTCATTGACGTCGGCGATCTCTCGGTCTTCAGCATACTTCTTCTTGAACTCTGGACATGGGAATATCCAGGGACACAGCCATGAGTACATTTATGTACTCGCAAAACTACCCCCGACATGAGCATGCAATAGCATCATTTTTATTATAAGAAAACCCTTTATTTTGAGAAGACATAACTATATCTTTGTTGAAAAGAAAAGAAGGCTTTTAGAACATTTTTCCATAAACCTAACTTTGTAAGAATTCTCTTTTAAAACTTTTTCCCGAAAATCCATCTTTGTTGAAGAAGGTAAGAAGTCTCTTTTACAAACATTTTCCCGGAAAGTCACCATTTGTTTATTTCTCCAAAACTCCTCCTTTTCTGGCCAAAACCATTTCTGGTCAAATCATTTTTCCCACAACCTTATACCAACCCTTTGGTATAGTTGCATAAAACATTTCCCACTTTCAGGACACAAAACTTTGCACTTCTCGATCATAGCCCCTCAGGGTCCTCCTCTTTTCCAGCAACCTCATACCGACTCATCGGTATAGTGCACATATACAACATCTCCATTTTCCTTTCAACTCTTAAAACATTTCCAAAACTTGCACATAGGACCGAGCAGTTCTTTCCAGCTGTCCATATCCGAGGACTCGGCTATTCGAATAGTTTTACCCTCTGCAGAGGTAGCACGCTTTCCCCACATCCATCCGGCAACTCATCGTGTCAGCCACGTCCCGCCATACAAGGTGTATGCGAAGTTGAGTCACCGACCATAGCCTGTCCTTTGCTCATGCTAGTATAGGACCCTACCGCTACGAAACATTCCATCGACACTTAAATCCAGCACGTCGGAAACTAAGTGTGAGGACTCGTAGTTCCGCCCGGCAAATTTAATGGCCCTACAAATCCTCTATCTCCAATTCATATCAGCCCTCAGGCGTTCTTCTCTTTAGACGACCCGGGTCAGGGGGTAGGTCCTCAGACCATTGGGTCATCCCCGTTGTTGAGGCATCCAGTACTAACATGAGCAAACTATATGACTACGCCCATTCCCGTATATGGGTAAATGTGGTCGCACAGATTATCGGCTGTTCTGTAAGTACAAGGACACAATGTGCATTTTTCACCAACATCACCATTTTCCATTTCTCCACTTCAACACCGACATCTCGGCATTTCACATCCACACAGTATTTCCAAAGGAGTTTTGTATAAACAACATTGTTTCCCATCCTATAGTTTTATATAAACTAACTTATAATTCTACATAGGGTGGTAAAATAATATCCATATACTTTTGGAAAAGCTTTTGTAAACCATTGTCTTAAGAGTAAATCATTTGATCAAAGTGAATGCTTATGTATTTAGGTGCAAGCTCAGAGAGTAGCTTGCCTTGCTCGGCAAAGTTCTCGGGGTCTTGTGCTTGTTGATCAAAGTATTCCCCCTCCTCGTAGACTCCGACAACGTTCTCGTCTAAACGTCAAACCAGCAATACAAACAATCACTAAACTACTCAAGCAATCCCCACAACATAACAATCATAAGCATCACCAATAGCTACTGCACACACAAAGCAACACACTTTGGTTTCCATTTAATTTAATTAACTATTATTTAGTGATGTCTTAAATATAGCAGAAACTAGTGGTACAAGTTTAATTGCATAACTTGGGTTCTGTTGATCACAAAAATACAAACTAAAATTCTATAGAAAGCTACTGATGTGTAGAAGGTAACACAATTGGATTTGGATTAATTGGAGTTATCAAACTCCCTATACAAAGGTTTGAAAACAGTAACTAAATAATTAAGTTTTGGCTACCCCAAATGTTCTGTTGCTCCTAAAATTATATCCTTTTTGGGGCAAGTAACCAAGGCTATATGTGAGCTAACAAAATTGGTCCTAACTCATTTGGGTTAACCATTAAACATATTTATTTGTTTTAGTCCAGAAGGTTTAGCTTAAAGTCAACAACTAACATTGCTTAATTAATTCTACCAAAATTAGGGAACCTAATATATCACAGTACCAAGCTAATAAAATTGGTTTGGAAATATTTGGACAAACAGAGTATTAGAAACAAACAAGTTTAGAATTTAAACCTTCTGTGGCATTTTTAATAATGCATTTGTATAACTTAATTAAATTAAGTGAGACCACTTGGGTTTGTTAAACATTTTCATTACCTTTCCAGAACATTTAGATTTGATTTATTTGGATCTATAAAACGTGAGATATTGAATTTTGAAGTAAAGCACAGTACTGATTTCTAAATTAAACAGAAAATTCGAATTATAATTCTGAGTGGATAATGTTGAAAACACTGACGGGTGGGTCCTACCCGTCAGTGACTCATGATTTAATTCCTCTGCGCTGAAAAAGATGAAAGCGCCGACAGGTGGGGCCATCCTGTCAGCGGCTCACTTAGGTGAATCGGTAAGTCACCGTTGGATCACGATCCAACGGTCAGCAAGCAAACCATCGGCGACGACCAGATTTGGCGTCGCCGCCGTGGCCGGAGACAGAGGAGGTGGCGTGCTGCTCACCTCGAGGGCCTGGGGGCGGCGGAGCGGGTCGAGCGGGTGCGGCGAACGTGGGGAAAAGGACAGCGTGAACGGCGTGGGTTGGGGGCGTCTCAATCCGCGTCGGCGAACTCGGCGGCTGCCTCCGTTTGGCCTTCTCGACGGCGAGGTCCTGGGAGCGTCTCTTCAGCCACGGCCGAGCGTGGACATGCTCAACCACGGCAGCGAGGCTGCAGAGGCTCGCCGACCTCCTGGCGGTGCACGGTGAGAGAGTGGAGTGAGGGCGAGACGTGGAGATGGTGCGGTGCGGAGAGGATGCGAGGCCCAGGTGGGGATATTATAGGGGCGACGACGGTCCACGGTGGCCTGGGCGCACGGAGGGGTTCGGGCTCAAATTGGAGTGTCTGCGGGGTTCGGGCGAGGTCGGGAGAGGCTGGGGCGAGCTGAGCTTGCCGGGGTGCAGAGGGGACGGAGATCGGGGCCGGCGCTCCCGTGTTCTGTCCGCGGCGGAGAGGGGCGTGCAGGGGACAGCAAGGAGAGGGGACGAGGTCGCGGAGGAGAAGGGTAGAGGCGCGGTGTCGTTCTCCTCGCAGAGCAGTGGAGAGGAGGGCCCCGGGTGGCGACACGGAGGCGAGGAACACGGCCGTGGAGAGCACGGTGACACTGTAGCCACGCCGCGCTGCGGCTACAGGAGGAAGAAGATGAGGATCTTGCAAAGAGCCCCCTGGAATTCTTTTACCTTTTTCATCTGAGTCCTTTTCCTATTTCTTTTTAAAACCAGTAGCGTTTTGGGATTTAAATTGGGGCACCTAATCATTTTATAAAAATTTGAGAAAATTCAGGTAGCCCCCCATATACATGTAGAAGCCCCACAAAATTTGGTATTTGAAAATAAAATGTTTCGAACAACATTTGTTCATAGGATTTTGTTATGGTATTTTTGGTAAATAATATTTGTTATCCCTTTAATATTTTTAAATCAAGTGAGAGATATGGTTTTGAACTTTTGGAACTTTCTTGACAAATAACTAAACTTCGATGATTTATATTTTCGTAGAGAAAATATTTGTTTGAAGGAATTAGAGAGGTAAGTAGGAAAATAATTTATTAAGATCATTCCTTTATTTCATGATCTTAATTTCCTTTTTGTTGAATGAGTGAGCTGGAGTAGAGATGATTATTACTTCATCTCATTCCTAGAATAAGGAAAATATACTTGTTTTCATAAAATAGAGGAATAGATAGAGAGGGAATTTTAATAGGATCATTTCCCTAAATTTAAGATTTTCACTTAGGTGTGGATAATTTTAGAGGGGTTTGTATTTATTCAAAACACACTCCAACTTGGTTGCCAAGTGTGTTCTATTTTAGTATTGAGCACAACTGAGGAATTATCCTCACAAGCAACAAACACACAATATCAACAACACAATTAAGACCACACAATTCAAACCACAAGAATAAATCATACCACCATTTCCATAATTAACAATACTATCTTGTAGAAATGATCACACTCAATTATGACAAGAGGATGTTTTTAAAGAATATCTCAACTCCTAACGTAATAGTTTTCAAGAGATTTGATAAAGAGAAGTATGTGGGTAATATGTTTCCCACTAGTGTTATTTTAAAATGGAGTGGAAATAAGAGTGTATAAAAATGGGAGTTGCATACACATGCAAAATATCAAGGTTGAAATATAGATAGGGGATAACATATAGATCTCCATATTTTTGGGAACACATAATTTTGGAAATCACTTTTACCTTCTTAATAATGGATGTTTTGGTTGTTGCCAAAACGAAGCATCATTGAAATGAACTTTGGTCAAAATAAGAATGGTAAAGATATATGGAATCTATTCTTGTCATAACATGATAACCAAAGTTTAATATATATTCTTACTTAGGTTAGGTTGTTTGGTTAATATTTATTTGTCAAACAACATCAAGTCACACAAGGCAAACAGAGCAATGGGAAGAAAATACAATCATTACAACAAAAGTTTTTTGTTGGCCCTCATTTTTGGGTTAATAATTTTGATTGTAAATTTGGGATGTTACAGCTCTTCCCCCCTTAAAAATAAATCTCGTCCTCGAGATTTGCCCGGTGGTACAGGGGAGTGCGAGGGCACGGGTTTTGGGCTGACTATACTTCCGAAGTCGATGCTTCTTCAGTGAGGTGGCCTTCTGGGATCTTGACGACTCGATGCTGCGAAGGCTTTCTTTGTCGATAATCTTGATGACCGACGCTGATGGATAGTCCTGGTTGGCTGTTTCTAGACACTACAAGGCTAAGGTGCAAGGAACTAATTATTAACACCTTCTGGTATACGTATTCCAGGTCTTCCCCCCTTAAAAAGGGGTTTTGAAGGGTCATCATGAAGATTGCGGCTGGGGTTGACTTGGAGGCAGTGTTTTTCTGGGTAGCTTGACAATCTCCGTCTTGGTGTCGCGCCTTGGTGCTTGGGGTTGGTGCAGATATCACTTCCTGATATTTTCTTCTTACGAGGTTCATAGATGGGGATGCGTTGTTCTCAGGATGCGTCAAGTCCGCATACTTGACTCTCTCCGGTTTCTAGTTAGGAGAGGGATGTTAAAACTTCTCGTTGCGTCGGAGGTTGCTTGGTGGTTGACATTGTCCATAGCAGGTGCTTCCGTCGTTTGATTTTTCTGGGTAGTCTGTTGGTTGGTTGTCTTCATTTTTATCCTTCTTTAGCTGAGTATAGGAGGAACTTCATTGCTGACTTCCTTGGCTCTTGAGCATCACGAAGCTTCATAAGAATCTTCAGAGGTAGAGTCAAGGGTATCGAACTTCCAGAGGAGTCTAATAGTCAGTCCGAGTGTCCTGAGGTAGGTGGTTCGGGGTGCGGATCGATGATTGTTCAAAAGTCACGGCTTAATGGAACTTAGAAAAAGTTAGTGGAGAACCTGCACACCAGTTGTTTTTCCAAACGGGTACCTTTTTCTTTTCTTGTTTTGGAAATCATATCGTTGGGAAAACACTATAAATCTCCATGTGACTTCCTTATTTAGAACTTGAATTTTTCCTAAGTTATACACTTGACTTTTAGAAAATCATTATCGTTCTTTATTTGAGTTCGAACCTCATTTGTCATACCCCTGTGGTGAAGACATCCACTTCGTCGTAGCAAGGCTTTCTATTAGTTAGTTGTATAAGAATGTGGGTGTCTTTTATGACATTGAATTGCCTGAGTCATACAAGAAGAATTTGTTAACAAGGTAGCTATTCTTGTCATCAAACTACTTTTCATATTCCAGGGGCTGAGATGTACTGGATTATCTGACGTTCCGTTTATTTGTATATGACACTCAATTGTTTGAGCATACAAAAGTGATTTGTTAACAAGTTCATGAGGCTTGTTACCAAACTACTTCTATATAACACGAACATTAGAATATCACATTATTTCTAGAGAGATTAATAATGATGGATTCTGATATAGAGTTTCCAAATACTCAATGATAGTCGGGTATATTACTTCTTTGCCAACCTAAGAAATCTCTATTCAATGTCTTCTTATCGTAGTTCCTCCTCCTTGTGGTCTCTGAGCTCGAATCTTCATAGCAACTCTTATACGTTCCTTGAGTTCTTCTAGTTACCAATCCTAAATGGGTCTCCTTATGTCTTCGTTTCTTGTCAAGGCATGCAGCCCTGAGTTACAAGTTAGTACTATCGTGGTTACTTAGGTCAGGTGTCCTTCTTGAGTTAGATATGATCCGTTGGTGTAGTATTCCTTCACATATTAATTTCACGGGTGAGGCTCGTGTTAAACATGGTAACATCTCTCGTCTTTAAGAGTCTAAAAAGGATTTCATTAAAAGTGATGGATCTTACATTGAACCCAAATACTGCTCACTAAATAGGAACCATACTTCTTCTCGATGGCTAATGATCTTGAAAGGCCCACTATTCCTTGGTGCTAATTTCCCTTGACATGGAAACGCTGCATTCCTTTAAAGGGTGCTGAACAGTCTCCTTGGGATTGGGGCATTGCTTGGAGTAGTGACCCATGGTGCCGCATTCAAAGCAGACAACATTGCCACGGTTGGAGTTGTTTGGGCGCTTAGGAAAGGTGGGGCGCGGGACTTGCGGGGGTTGATAAGCAGGCTTGGGGGCTTGCTGTATAGTACAGGGCTTCTTCCTGCGAAGAGTTCTTCCAGAGCGTAGGCACAACTGGTGATATGTTTCTAAGGGTGGTGTTGGTTCCTTGGGGTGTCTATCCTTCTGGCGCTTCGGATTCCGATAGGGGCTAGATGCTCTGGTGGGCGTCTTTCTCGGATCGTGGATGGCGTCTTGAGCAATCTTCTCGTGAGCCTCGTTTACTGCATCTACTAGGAACTCCAGAGGACACTTAGCCGGAACATGATCATTCCCTTCACATAGGTAGCACGTGATGCTAGCGGTTGGGCACTTGCCAGGTGGATGGAAATGAAAACAGTTTGGGCAGCTGCCAGGGAATTGACTTGCCTGATGTCCACCCCTTCCGCACTGACTACAAGCCTTTCCTTGGGGTGGTTTCTTCTTAATGATGTACCTAAGGGGCACCTTCTGTTCATATGTCCATGTTCGTCGCAAGTGTAACACCAACGTTGTTCTCTGATGGCGTCCTCCCTAATTTTCTGGGGCAGATCTTTAGACGTATGGAACTCTCCTCTTTCAAAGGGCGTGGAGTGGGTCCCTGGGGAGGCTTCAATTTGATGGAGCAGAGGACTTTGGGTTGCTTCAAAACCGGTACCGATGTAGGTGTGCTCCCGCGACATCTTCGTCTGGGGAACAAAACTTTAAAAGCGCAACAGAGCTACCGTGATCAGGATACCTGATTACTTTTACGGAGTAAGTATTAGGAATTTGTTAGCTAGACGTGATTTGCGAAACACACAGGAGAAACAACAAACAAGTAGAGGGCTCACAAACCAACATCGCACAAGGTACATTTAGTACCACTGGACGCCTAATACTCGTGGTAACCGGGTAGTATAACCAAAGTTCCTATCATATATTTTTCCTATGGGCCTTGGTTATAGATGGTTGCTGAAATCTTCATTTTGTCGTCTTCGGCTTCTGCTGGAGAATTGAGATTGTCGAAGTTGCAACTGAGTAGAATTATTGATGTTGAGCTGAGTTCTTCGGAGGTCTCTTGCTTTGTTGACATTGATGATTCTGGCATTTGCAGATCAATCACCTTGATGTTGAATGTTGAATATTCGAGATGGAAGTTTCTTCTGGTTGGTGCTAGCTAATTAGGTCTTACTTGGGTTCATCGTCAGGTATTTTGAACGGGTAAGAGGGAGTAGAGAAATCCTTAGAAAATCTTAAAATAGAGGGATGAGTCTCGGAAATATTTGAGAAGGTGAGAAGAGTGGAAGTTATTTTTGGACTTCCTCAGATAAAAATTATGTTTTTGGTAACAATATATTTTTAACAAAATATTTCTTTCCTAACTAACGTCCATGCTAACTAAGGTCTGTTACAGTCAGGATGGCTCTGATACCAAGTCTGTGGGGAACCCGGACTAGCTGTCCGACATACCCTTGTGCCTACAACATCAGCGATCCCATGATCAGTCTGTCGCTGAGCACAATCAAACTGGTATCAAAAGAACATCCAAAAATACCGAATAAAACTTACTTACTTGATTGAAGTCATAACTTCAACAGATACTTGCAGCGGAAATCCTCAAAACAGCGTGGAGCCCTAGTCATTAGCCATAACCCCACAGGCAGCTGACTGGGAAGCGCCCTGGTTCGCATTGACGTCGGCGATCTCTCGGTCTTCAGCATACTTCTTCTTGAACTCTGGACATGGGAATATCCAGGGACACAGCCATGAGTACATTTATGTACTCGCAAAACTACCCCCGACATGAGCATGCAATAGCATCATTTTTATTATAAGAAAACCCTTTATTTTGAGAAGACATAACTATATCTTTGTTGAAAAGAAAAGAAGGCTTTTAGAACATTTTTCCATAAACCTAACTTTGTAAGAATTCTCTTTTAAAACTTTTTCCCGAAAATCCATCTTTGTTGAAGAAGGTAAGAAGTCTCTTTCACAAACATTTTCCCGGAAAATCACCATTTGTTTATTTCTCCAAAACTCCTCCTTTTCTGGCCAAAACCATTTCTGGTCAAATCATTTTTCCCACAACCTTATACCAACCCTTTGGTATAGTTGCATAAAACATTTCCCACTTTCAGGACACAAAACTTTGCACTTCTCGATCATAGCCCCTCAGGGTCCTCCTCTTTTCCAGCAACCTCATACCAACTCATCGGTATAGTGCACATATACAACATCTCCATTTTCCTTTCAACTCTTAAAACATTTCCAAAACTTGCACATAGGACCGAGCAGTTCTTTCCAGCTGTCCATATCCGAGGACTCGGCTATTCGAATAGTTTTACCCTCTGCAGAGGTAGCACGCTTTCCCCACATCCATCCGGCAACTCATCGTGTCAGCCACGTCCCGCCATACAAGGTGTATGCGAAGTTGAGTCACCGACCATAGCCTGTCCTTTGCTCATGCTAGTATAGGACCCTACCGCTACGAAACATTCCATCGACACTTAAATCCAGCACGTCGGAAACTAAGTGTGAGGACTCATAGTTCCGCCCGGCGAATTTAATGGCCCTACAAATCCTCTATCTCTAATTCATATCAGCCCTCAGGCGTTCTTCTCTTTAGAGGACCCGGGTCAGGGGGTAGGTCCTCAGACCATCCCCTCATGGAACGGGGTCATCCCCATTGTTGAGGCATCCAGTACTAACATGAGCAAACTATATGACTACGCCCGTTCCCGTATATGGGTAAATGTGGTCGCACAGATTATCGGATGTTCTGTAAGTACAAGGACACAATGTGCATTTTTCACCAACATCACCATTTTCCATTTCTCCACTTCAACACCGACATCTCGGCATTTCACATCCACACAGTATTTCCAAAGGAGTTTTGTATAAACAACATTGTTTCCCATCCTATAGTTTTATATAAACTAACTTATAATTCTACATAGGGTGGTAAAATAATATCCATATACTTTTGGAAAAGCTTTTGTAAACCATTGTCTTAAGAGTAAATCATTTGATCAAAGTGAATGCTTATGTATTTAGGTGCAAGCTCAGAGAGTAGCTTGCCTTGCTCGGCAAAGTTCTCGGGGTCTTGTGCTTGTTGATCAAAGTATTCCCCCTCCTCGTAGACTCCGACAACGTTCTCGTCTAAACGTCAAACCAGCAATACAAACAATCACTAAACTACTCAAGCAATCCCCACAACATAACAATCATAAGCATCACCAATAGCTACTGCACACACAAAGCAACACACTTTGGTTTCCATTTAATTTAATTAACTATTATTTAGTGATGTCTTAAATATAGCAGAAACTAGTGGTACAAGTTTAATTGCATAACTTGGGTTCTGTTGATCACAAAAATACAAACTAAAATTCTATAGAAAGCTACTGATGTGTAGAAGGTAACACAATTGGATTTGGATTAATTGGAGTTATCAAACTCCCTATACAAAGGTTTGAAAACAGTAACTAAATAATTAAGTTTTGGCTACCCCAAATGTTCTGTTGCTCCTAAAATTATATCCTTTTTGGGGCAAGTAACCAACGCTATATGTGAGCTAACAAAATTGGTCCTAACTCATTTGGGTTAACCATTAAACATATTTATTTGTTTTAGTCCAGAAGGGTTTAGCTTAAAGTCAACAACTAACATTGCTTAATTAATTCTACCAAAATTAGGGAACCTAATATATCACAGTACCAAGCTAATAAAATTGGTTTGGAAATATTTGGACTAACAGAGTATCAGAAACAAACAAGTTTAGAATTTAAACCTTCTGTGGCATTTTTAATAATGCATTTGTATAACTTAATTAAATTAAGTGAGACCACTTGGGTTTGTTAAACATTTTCATTACCTTTCCAGAACATTTAGATTTGATTTATTTGAATCTATAAAACGTGAGATATTGAATTTTGAAGTAAAGCACAGTACTGATTTCTAAATTAAACAGAAAATTCGAATTATAATTCTGAGTGGATAATGTTGAAAACACTGACGGGTGGATCCTACCCGTCAGTGACTCATGATTTAATTCCTCTGCGCTGAAAAAGATGAAAGCGCCGACAGGTGGGGCCATCCTGTCAGCGGCCCACTTAGGTGAATCGGTAAGTCACCGTTGGATCACGATCCAACGGTCAGCAAGAAAACCATCGGCGACGACCAGATTTGGCGTCGCCGCCGTGGCCGGAGACAGAGGAGGTGGCGTGCTGCTCACCTTGAGGGCCTGGGGGGGCGGAGCGGGTCGAGGCGGGTGCGGCGAACGTGGGGAAAAGGACAGCGTGAACGGCGTGGCTTGGAGGTGTCTCAATCCGCGTCGGCGAACTCGTCGGCTGCCTCCGTTTGGCCTTCTCGACGGCGAGGTCCTAGGAGCGTCTCTTCAGCCACGGCCGAGCGTGGACATGCTCAACCACGGCAGCGAGGCTGCAGAGGCTCGCCGACCTCCTGGTGGTGCACGGTGAGAGAGTGGAGTGAGGGCGAGACGTGGAGATGGTGCGGTGCAGAGAGGATGCGAGGCCCAGGTGGGGATTTTATAGGGGCAACGACGGTCCACGGTGGCCTGGGCGCACGGAGGGGTTCGGGCTCAAATTGGAGTGTCTGCGGGGTCCGGGCGAGGTCGGGGAGAGGCTGGGGCGAGCTGAGCTTGCCGGGGTGCAGAGGGGACGGAGATCGGGGCCGGCGCTCCCGTGTTCTGTCCGCGGCGGAGAGGGGCGTGCAGGGGACAGCAAGGAGAGGGGACGAGGTCGCGGAGGAGAAGGGTAGAGGCGCGGTGTCGTTCTCCTCGCAGAGCAGTGGAGAGGAGGGCCCCGGGTGGCGACACGGAGGCGAGGAACACGGCCGTGGAGAGCACGGCGACACTGTAGCCACGCCGCGCTGCGGCTACAGGAGGAAGAAGATGAGGATCTTGCAAAGAGCCCCTGGAATTCTTTTACCTTTTTCATCTGAGTCCTTTTCCTATTTCTTTTTAAAACCAGTAGCGTTTTGGGATTTAAATTGGGCACCTAAACATTTTATAAAAATTTGAGAAAATTCAGGTAGCCCCCCATATACATGTAGAAGCCCCACAAAATTTGGTATTTGAAAATAAAATGTTTCGAACAACATTTGTTCATAGGATTTTGTTATGGTATTTTTGGTAAATAATATTTGTTATCCCTTTAATATTTTTAAATCAAGTGAGAGATATGGTTTTGAACTTTTGGAACTTTCTTGACAAATAACTAAACTTTGATGATTTATATTTTCGTAGAGAAAATATTTGTTTGAAGGAATTAGAGAGGTAAGTAGGAAAATAATTTATTAAGATCATTCCTTTATTTCATGATCTTAATTTCCTTTTTGTTGAATGAGTGAGCTGGAGTAGAGATGATTATTACTTCATCTCATTCCTAGAATAAGGAAAATATACTTGTTTTCATAAAATAGAGGAATAGATAGAGAGGGAATTTTAATAGGATCATTTCCCTAAATTTAAGATTTTCACTTACGTGTGGATAATTTTAGAGGGGTTTGTATTTATTCAAAACACACTCCAACTTGGTTGCCAAGTGTGTTCTATTTTAGTATTGAGCACAACTGAGGAATTATCCTCACAAGCAACAAACACACAATATCAACAACACAATTAAGACCACACAATTCAAACCACAAGAATAAATCATACCACCATTTCCATAATTAACAATACTATCTTGTAGAAATGATCACACTCAATTATGACAAGAGGATGTTTTTAAAGAATATCTCAACTCCTAACGTAATAGTTTTCAAGAGATTTGATAAAGAGAATTATGTGGGTAATATGTTTCCCACTAGTGTTATTTTAAAATGGAGTGGAAATAAGAGTGTATAAAAATGGGAGTTGCATACACATGCAAAATATCAAGGTTGAAATATAGATAGGGGATAACATATAGATCTCCATATTTTTGGGAACACATAATTTTGGAAATCACTTTTACCTTCTTAATAATGGATGTTTTGGTTGTTGCCAAAACGAAGCATCATTGAAATGAACTTTGGTCAAAATAAGAATGGTAAAGATATATGGAATATATTCTTGTCATAACATGATAACCAAAGTTTAATATATATTCTTACTTAGGTTAGGTTGTTTGGTTAATATTTATTTGTCAAACAACATCAAGTCACACAAGGCAAACAGAGCAATGGGAAGAAAATACAATCATTACAACAAAAGTTTTTTGTTGGCCCTCATTTTTGGGTTAATAATTTTGATTGTAAATTTGGGATGTTACAAAAAGTTTACACTTGAAAGGTGTTAAAATTTGGGGTTTATCACCCACCACCTCAAGGTGTAATACACCTTTTGTTCCTTCATATATATACTTTGGCTATCTTTTTTGTACCCGGACCAAAATAATGTCATGGAAATAAAGTAAGTCTGGTATAAATAGCCGCAGACATCCATTTCGAGTAACCCTAGAAATAATAAGACATTTTACATTAAAAATAAAATGGCAACATGAATATGTAACTACTTTAATAATGTGAGTATGCTTTGTACCTTACAATTGCAAGGTCGTCATGGAGTTAATTCTCTTGGTATTGAACCTGCCTGCTCCTTTCTCTCGTGTATACAATCTGAATGGCTAAAACAACTTCCATTAGATATGTTAGCTGCTGGCCAGAAATTTGATCCCTTAGTGAACTCAGAAACAAACTATAAAAATGAGTTCTTGCACCATATGTACCAGGTAATAATAATATGGCAAAAGGAACTGATAAATCAATGGCCATAACACTACCAAATTATTTATTGAACATGTCAAAGGAAACCGACAAATCATATAAAATGACATAACTCTACCTAGTTATTTTTCAGTTAAATTAAATCTGTACATTATGAAAAAATACAAATTCATACGGAACAGTCCCGACTAAGCCGTGTACCGGTATGTTCTATATGTTAGCTGCTGGCCAGAAATTTGATCCCTTGGTGAACTCAGAAACAAACTATAAAAATGAGTTCTTGCACCATATGTACCAGGGAATAATAATATGGCAAAAGGAACTGACAAATCAATGGCCATAACACTAACAAATTATTTATTGATCATGTCAAAGGAAACCGACTAATCATACAAAACGACATAACTCTACCTAGTTATTTTTTCAGTTAAATTAAATCTGTACATTAAGAAAAATACAAATTCGTACGGAACAATCCAGACTAAGCCGTGTACCGGTATGTTCTTTTGTTTGTAGGGAACACATAAACGTTATAGTAACTGCAGAAATGAAGTAGATAGAGATGTATTCAATCCGTGATAACAAAAGAGAGGCATTAGATTATCCATAGAAATGGAAAGGAAGTTTGTTTCAAGTTATCATACGTATAGCTGAAACATAGAGTTAGTAAGGAAGTTTAAGATCACTAACTACTCCAAGCAGCCAAATTATCATGCCATATGCTTTCATCAAATTACTTAGTTTTTGCTTCTACTATTAGCATTCATGAATACTACCACATAACAGCATGATGCATCACTATTAAGCCATTTTTTCTATTACCACATTGAATGTGCAGCTCCCTTGGTGGGCATCACTCTTAGAGCTAGAGGCTACAACACAACAACATGCTGTTTCACAATCGAAGCCAATTTTCCTATTGCCAGCATGAAGATATGATGGAAATGCGAATAAACAGCCCACGACAGCGATGAAACTAAAATTTCAGGTATAATTCCATGATACACCCTTAGGAGATGGCTTGGAGCTACTTTTAGCTTCTCATTAGGAGAGTAGACTGGCAGCTCAAAGACCTCCATCCTATCTAACACAGGAGCTGAAAACAACTTACAGCAGGAGCCAGGAAGGCAAGAAAAGAAATAACAACCTGATTGATGATGCATACCATCAGTCAAAAAGTAACAAAGCTAGTGAAATATCTAGAATTTCGAAAGGAGTTTGGTCAGAGCACCTGAAAATGATTAACATAAGAGTGGCTATCATGGTAATCATGTATTTGCTTCAAACATCGCCACTTTAATTCTTATCGCTTTTGTAGTTGTGAACAAATAGAATCCAACCTGCATATACTCCCTCGCCATGTTGCATAAGAAAGGAAAAAGATCATCAATCATCTCAATCTGAAAAAACAAACAGCAGGGATAAGCAGACTTATGATATGCATATATTTTTTTTGAAGATAATGATATGCATATATGTATCCATCTAAATTTAAAGAGATGTGAATCGGACCAGGCAATTTAACCCCTCCTCTCCCCTCACCCCTGAGCCCTATCGAATATAGGTACAAAAATCAAAAATTTGCCAGCGACCAAATAACAAATGACAGAAACGGAAACATATAATCCCAAAAGCACAAACCAAAATCGAAAGGCAACCTGACGGAGTTATATAGATGCAATACGTGCAGCCATATATGGACCCAATGCTGGCATGTGGTTCTTCCAAACGTGAACTGGATTAGGAAAGAAAAAGAATAATCGATGGATTGGATGGATTGGGTTGCAAATCCACCGCACCAAATCCACTGCACCGCGAGCAGAACGGGCGCGGGAAGGAGCAGGAGGGCCGGACGGAGGCGCAATACCCACTGCCGCAGAATCAGAAGGAAGAGAAGGAGCAGTAGGCTGGCCGCGACCACGGGCGCCAGCAGCACCACTGCGAGCAGGGCCAGAACCACCAGACGGAGGCACAGTACGCGCAGCCGTAAGATCCACACAAACCAGGCCTGCCCATAAACGGCGGCTGCGCACTCCCGGACCGCATCGTGCACGTGGTCCACAGTCTGGATGACGTCGTCGGGGCGGCGGAGGAGGCCGAGAGGAGGCGGGCGTCGAGATCCGCAAGGAGGGCACCGAGGCGCTGGTGGTTGGAGAAGGAGGCGGAAGGGGTGGTGGTGAGGCGCGAACGCGGCGGATGGACAAAAGCGACGTCGGGGACGTTTCCGCCGCGCGTGCGGCGTCTCAGCAACTGATCTACGGCGAGCAAGAAGAGGAGGCGATGGCGGATCTCTGTGCACGTCGATCTGCGTGGGGAGAAGCGGAACGGCACATCGGCGGCGGCGGCGAGCTCGGGACGACGCGAGAGAGAGAAGAGATGGAGGGGGAGGTGTGCGCACGTTTTTCCAGGTAGGCCCATGAGGTTTTCTGCAATTGCAGATCAGTCCTTCGCGTGTACTGTAGCGCGACGTGGGAGGTGTTTTCTGCAAAATGGTACGGCGACCGGCTGGAACCGGGTCGACCGGCAAGTGACCGGTGCTGTGTCGCGTTCCGATTGGTTGAAATCGTAGCTACAGTGTAGCTACAGTACTGCGGGAGTTAGGAAACGACGTGGAGCAATCCTGGCCGTCCATTTCGAAGATCGGACGTCCGAAACAATCCGGGTGACGTGGACCGCGGGAGAGAGGGTGGACATGTCGGCCCTTTATATATAGTAGGTATAGGTATGCGGACGTGTTGCAATTTTTCGTGTTGCCTATGGCGGGATTCTCCAATGTTATCCACCGTGTGGCATATATTATCTGTGTTACTAGAGGCTGGGGCGCCCCTTCGCCGGTGCTGTACGTGTGGACCAATCTCATCCCCGTCTATTTACTATGGCAGGTGCAGTTGCAGACATATGCGCCTCTCCTTCAGGTTCAATGATCTGTGGCACTCAAAGGCCACAAATTGAGTAATCTTTGCAAATTTCACATCATGTGGCTCAGCAGAACTAGTGGGTGTATTTAATGTTAGGTTAATCATGTTCTGCTTTGATCTGCTTGCAAACAGAACTCCAAATATCTATAGTCTGGAAAGATTCTTACATTCACCTGCATTCACTTTCGTATCCAATGAAATACCAACCGATGACTCGTGGTTTACATAGACCAAGATTCTTACATGAAAAAAAATCATATGGAAAGGTGGACCAAACCTGAACTAAGCTGCCACACGTGCTTTACAAGTTTACATAGACAAAAATGCTCACATGAAGGAAATTTAGGAGCAGCCTGAACAATGAGGGTGTGTTTGGTTCAGCTGTGTATTTCGAAAAAGATTATGTGAACTGTGAGCCATGAAAAACCTGCTGTGAGGTGAGAACTGTAGCAAAGCTGAAAGTTGTTTGGCAGAAACAACGGTGAAACTGTGGATTTTGTGTGAATCATCTGTAATATCCTTAAAACCCTCGAAGCATCGTCGACCGGATTTCTCGTCAGAGTTTGTCTAGCCCGAACACGACCACCTCACTCCTCGTCGTACCTTGCCGGAGCATCGCCGGAGTTGGTCAGAACCTCGCCGGAGTTCGCCACGCCTTGCTGCCGGAGTTGTGCGGCACGGAACGTCCACCATCGCCGGAACACCTTGTCGGCGATCAGCAAAGACACATCGTACCTCGCCGGAGCCGCGTCGGACACTCGCCGGCGTTGATCGGACCTCGCTGAAACCTCGCCGGAGATCGGCGAATACACGTTGTACCTCGCCGGAGCCGTGTTGGACCGCCTCCAACCACCCTGATTATCGCCGGAGTTGGTCGGGCCTCGTCGAAACCTCGCCGGAGGCAATCTAGCAAGCTAGCTAACTTTTACGATCTATCTACTCTAGCCGATCAATCTACTCAAGCTAGTACGAGCTAGCGTGTAGTACGAGCATGTTCAGCCGCGCATCTGGCCAGTATACTAGAGATCGAACAGCCCGCGGGAAGTGCTGGACGTCACTTGCGCCATACAGCGCGGAGTATTCACCTCTGGACAACGGCCGGTGGCCCAATTGGAGGTGGCTGCGGCGGCGCTCGGGGTCGGGATGAACGGACGGGGAGGGAAGAAGATGGGGTGTGGGCAAGGGGTGGAGAATATAAAGGGGATGCGGATCAGCGCGCGAGGCCGGCAGGGTGGGAGGCGAGCCGCCGGCGTGCTGGCCGGAGGAGCTGGCCGACGGGAGCCCATGGCCGGTCCCTCTGCTTGTTTCTTCGATGCCAAGGACGAAGATGACTGCCTGTTCGATGGAAAGAGAGGAAAATAAGCAAACTGCACTAGTAGAAAAGGAGGCTTTGGTGCGCCACCTTTAGTACCGGTTGTACAAAAACCGGTACTAAAGGGGGGAATTAGCACCGGTTGCGTTCGTGGCACCGCGGCGAGGACCTTTAGTACCGGTTGTTCTTAGCAACCGGTACTAAAGGGTAGCCTTTAGTACCGGTTGTTATTAGCAACCGGTACTAAAGAGTTGAAGGCCACGCGGCACATACGGCCGCGGTTGGTGGCCCCACGGTGAGACCTTTAGTACCGGTTGTTCGGGCACTATAACCCTTCTTCCACCCCGAGCCAGCTCCATTTGAAGCAACTCGATCCAACTCCATTTTTCCTCTCTCCCAAGCTCTCCCAAGCTCTAGTTCACCGCTTTTCTCCCCAACATTTGTCAAGATTGGTGGCACCCTATACAAGGGTTAGCAACTTATTCATCTTCTCTTCCGGCATTTCAAGTTTAGCTCATTTTAGTGCAAGTTTAGCAAGTTTGATTTTGGTGGTGCTTGTAAGGTGTTTGATGAAATGTCTAAGTTAGGAATTTCATTTGTTTTATATGCATTTTGAGCTCAAATTAAAGTATAATTTGTGGTTTTATATAGTGTCCCCTTCCTCACCGCCGTCGATCGCCCGCGCCGCTCCGTCACCGACACCACCTCGGTGAGCCTCTTTTTTATCTTTTATTTTAATATGATGAACTTGTATAAATTAATTTGGTCACGTGTCTCTATTCATTATTTAGCTGGTGTAATGGTTTTTGATGTATTTATGTAATGCAGATGAGCCGAGAATGGATGTACGGTGATCGACGCTGTCCCGAGTTCATTGATGGCATGCATCGTTTTCTCGATGTGGTTAAGTTAAACAAGCTGAAGAATGGTTTTATGATTTGTCCATGTGATGAATGTCGGAATACGAGGAATTACCCGAGCGTAAGAACCATACACTCCCACTTGTTGCGACAAGGATTCATGCCCAATTATTTTTGTTGGACCAAGCATGGAGAAAGAGGGGTAATAATGGAAGACCCTGAAGAAGAGGATGATGACAACTATCCTGTGTTCTCTGAACACGGTGATACTACAATGGGGGAAGACGAAGTTGAGCTCGAGGTCATTGTTGATCAGTCCGATGATGATGATCTTCGTCGGGTCATTCTTGATGAACAGATGAAGTGCGGAAGTGAAAACGAGTGGTCGAAGTTGGAGCGCATGTTAGAGGATCACAAAAAATTGTTGTACCCAAATTGTGAAGATGGCCAGAAAAAGCTGGGTACCACCCTGGAATTGCTGCAGTGGAAGGCAAAGAATGGAATATCTGACAAGGCATTTCAGGAGTTGCTACAAATATTTAAGAAGAGTCTTCCAAGGAATAATGAATTGCCGCACAATACATACGAAGCAAAGAAGATTGTCTGCCCTCTAGGATTAGAGGTGGAGAAGATACATGCATGCATCAATGACTGCATCCTCTACCGCGGTGAGAAGTACGAGAATTTGAATGCATGCCCGATATGCGGTGCATTGCGGTATAAGATCGGGCGAGATGACCCAGGTGATGTTGAGGGCGAGCCGAGCCCCAGGAAGAGGGTTCCCGCGAAGGTGATGTGGTATGCTCCTATAATACCACGGTTGAAACGTTTGTTCCGAAACAAAGAGCATGCCATGTTGTTGCGATGGCACAAAGAAGACCGTAAGGAAGACGAGATGCTGAGACACCCCGCTGATGGGTCTCAGTGGAGAAACATCGACAGTGCGTTTGGGGAATTTGCAGCTGACGCAAGGAACTTAAGGTTTGGTCTAAGTACAGATGGCTTGAATCCGTTTGGGGAGCAGAGCAGCAGTTATAGCACCTGGCCCGTGACTCTATGTATCTATAACCTTCCTCCTTGGTTGTGCATGAAGCAAAAGTATATTATGATGCCAGTGCTTATCCAAGGCCCGAAGCAACCCGGCAACGACATTGATGTGTATCTGAGGCCATTAGTTGATGAACTTTTACAGTTGTGGTCTGACGAAGGCGTACGTGTGTGGGATGAGTACAAACAGGAGGAATTTGGCTTACGAGCGTTGCTGTTTGTAACCATCAATGATTGGCCTGCTCTTAGTAACATTTCAGGACAGTCAAACAAGGGATACAATGCATGCACGCACTGTTTATATAAGACTGACAGTATATATTTAGGTAACAAGAATGTGTACCTTGGTCATCGTCGATTTCTTCCAAACAGGCATCCCGTAAGAAAGCCAGGCAAACATTTCAAAGGTGAGACAGATAACCGAACGAAGCCTACACGCCCTGATGGTGATGTTATATATGGCATGGTCAAGGATTTGGAAGCAATATTTGGAAAGGGTCCTGGCAGTCTAAATGTTCCAAAAGACGCTAACAAGCGCGTACCCTTGTGGAAAAAGAAATCTATATTTTGAGATTTACCCTATTGGAAAATCCTAGAGGTTCGCTCTGCAATCGACGTGATGCACGTGACGAAAAATCTTTGCGTGAACCTGCTAAAGTTCTTAGGCATGTATGGGAAGACGAAAGATACATCGGATGCACGGCAGGACCAGCAAAGTACGCACGAACGAGACAACCTGAATCCAGAGAAGTATCAAGGTACTGCCAGCTACGCTCTTACCAAAGAAGAGAAGGAGATCTTTTTTCAAGTCCTGAGCAGTATCAAGGTCCCGTCAGGCTACTCGTCGAATATAAAGGGAATAATAAACATGGCAGAGAAAAAGTTCCAAAACCTGAAGTTTCATGACTGCCACATGATTATGACACAATTACTTCCGGTTGCATTGAGGGGGCTTCTACCGGAAAACGTTCGAGTACCCATTGTGAAGCTATGTGCATTCCTGAATGTAATTTCTCAGAAGGTAATCGAACCAGCAACTCTACCAAGTTTACAGACGGGTGTGGTCCAATGTCTTGTCAGCTTCGAGTTGGTGTTTCCACCGTCCTTCTTCAATATTATGACGCACCTCATAGTTCACCTCGTCAAAGAGATTTCCATTCTCGGTCCTGTATTTCTACACAACATGTTCCCCTTTGAGAGATTCATGGGAGTCTTAAAGAAATACGTTCATAACCGTGCTAGGCCAGAAGGAAGCATGTCCAAGGGCTATGAAACAGAGGAGGTCATTGAGTTTTGTGTTGACTTTATTCCTGATCTTAAGCCGATCGGTGTTCCTCAATCGCGCCATGAGGGGAGACTGCGTGGAAAAGGCACGCTAGAAAAGAAAGCAACAACATATATGGACGGACATTCTTTCACTCAAGCACACTACACAGTTCTACAAAATTCCAGATTGGTGGCTCCGTATATCGTGAAACACATGGATATTTTACGCTCCCAATACCCGGAGGAGACTAACTTCTGGATTAAAGGGAAACACATGGATACTTTCGGCAGTTGGTTGCGTACACATCTCATTAATAACAGCACTGTTGGACAAGAGCTATACTTGTTGGCCAAGTCACCATCTTCGACTATATTGACTTTCCAAGGGTACGAGATAAATGGGAATACATTTTACACGGAAACCCAAGACAAAAAGAGCACTAACCAAAACAGTGGTGTCCGCTTTGATGCAACAAACGACGATGGGATAAAGGACACATATTATGATTGCATACAGCAGATATGGGAACTTGACTATGGACCTTCTTTTAAGATCCCTTTGTTTCAGTGCAAATGGGTCAACCTGTCAAGCGGGGTAGAGATAGACCGGCGGTACGGAATGACTACAGTGGATCTCAAGAATCTTGCGTACCGCACCGAGCCATTCGTCCTAGCCAATGATGTGGCTCAGGTTTTCTATGTGAAGGACATGTCTTCCAGACCGAAAAAAAGAAAAGATAAGCAAGCCGGTACATCATACGATGAGCCAAAGCGCCACATAGTTCTTTCAGGAAAAAGAAACATCGTGGGAGTGGAGGACAAGACAGACATATCAGAAGATTACAATAAGTTTGATGAAATTCTGCCCTTCAAAGTGAAAACTGACCCAAGCATCGTGTTAAATGATGAAGAATGTCCATGGCTACGGCGCAATCAGAAGAAAGGGACACACAAGAAGAAAAAGTGAACACTAGATAGTGATGTTGTTGCTGATGTGTAATAATGTATTAAACCTTTTATGTAACTATGCCTGAAAACTCAGAAGAGAGATCTAAACACTATGTCAATCAGCTGCAGTTTTACCAACACAATCGCGTGGTCGTGATACGGCAAATCGGCCTTCGATCCAAAGAGCGGAAAGACGTCTCTGATGATTTGCAACAAGTGTTGGGGATGTTGCTAATCCTCAGAGCGTCTTGCCGCTGCTTGGATCCGACCAAACGGTTGCAGGACGTAGCTAGGGAACCCGAATGTTTTGTGTTTGAGCGCCACTTCGATCCAAGCAACGGTAAGACGTCTCTGATGATCTACAACCGTCCGGCAAGACATCTCTGATGATCTGCAACCGTTTGGAACGGTCGCAGGTCATCATAGACGTCTTGCCGCTGGTTGCCCAAAGATGCCTCTCCGAGTGACGCTGGAATGTTTTGTGTGAGTGAGTGAGTGACGCTGGAATTCCGGGAGGTGGGCTATATATAGAGTACGTGTGCTTCTTTAGTCCCGGTTGGTAACACCAACCGGGTCATGTGGCTCACGAAGTGGTCGTGATACTGCTGATCCAACAGCTCACAATCCCTCAAAAGAAACACACCCCTGATCCAACGTCTCACAAGCGCTTGAAAGAAACACACGATCCGTGTGCACCAACCGGGACTAAAGTCGGGCTCACCCCTGATCTAACGTCTCACAAGCGCTTGAAAGAAACACACGATCTGTGTGCTTCTTTAGTCCCGGTTGGTAACACCAACCGGGACTAAAGTCGGGCTTTGCGGAGCCACGTGTCCTCCCTCAGCGCTGCCCTAGCCACGTGTCTTCCCCTGGCGCTGCCCTGGAGGTCTTTATATATTGTCGCCGACGGGGTAAACCCTAATCCACCATTCCTAGCCACGAACGCATCGTCTCCACGAGATGGATCCGCCACGCCCGCCGCAGCGCCTTCTGGACGAGGTCGAGCGTGCTCGGCAGAGCGCGCTTGGGCGCTACCGCGGGAGCCTATCCCGCCGTATGCCCACGAGCCCAGCGTGGAGAGGAATGCCCTCCTACCGGGCTCCTGCTCCGGTGCCGGAGGAGGTGCGGAGGACGTACGAGCGCGCGTGGTCCGACGTCCCTGACCCCGACGAGGATGCGTACGCCGCAGGGGTGGCGTGGGGATCCGCGGCCGTACCTCCACCAGTCACCGCCGCCCCTCCCGACGAGGAGGATGACGACGACGACGACTTCGACTGGAGCGACCATGGGGAAGAGCGCGGCGGGCCGCAAATGCAGGGGCCCTTGAAGCCTCCTTCCAGTCCGTCCACGACGACCGTGTACAGCGAGCCAGAACTGCCTGCCAGCTCAAGACGAAGGAGGCTTCCGTGCTGGATTGGGCGCTGAAAGACTCATCCTCCATGGATCTTGCCCTCCGCCGCAAACGTGAGCGCGAGAACCGGGCGGCCGCGAACGGGTCTGGCTCCTCCCGCCGCTCCTCCTAATAATAATGAATGTGTATTTCCAATGTGTAATAATAATGAATGTGTATTTCAATGTGTAATAATAATGAATGTGTATTGTCAAGAAGCTTCAAATAGATAGATAATTTCCAGCGCTGGGGAGGACACGCGCGTGTCCCCCCTACGTATTGACATCGTTGACAAATAGATAATAGATATAAAAACAGAAAAAAATAGATAGATAATTATTACAATTTTGTAGACAATTAAATTAAATATGCATTAAAGAAAAAGAAACTAGAGAAAAAAAAAGAGAAACCAAATAAATATAAAAAACAGAAAACATAAGAAAGAAAAAAGAAACTAGAGAAAAAAATAATCAAAAGCCCATTAGTACCGGTTGTAAACTACAACCGGTACTAAAGGGGTGGGCTTCGCGCGCGAAATTTCGCCGCGGCCCAAAACAGACCTTTAGTACCAGTTGTTCTATACAACCGGTACTAAAGAGTCTTTAGTACCGGTTGTATAGAACAACCGGTACTAAAGGGGTTTTCAGTGCGATTAAGTGTGGGGATCGACGATTCGATCCCCAAATTCGCCAAGTCCCCGCGCTCCTCCGTCCTGCTCGATCCTCTCCGGCCAACTCCTCCTCGCCCTCGACCTCCCCGACGACGACACTGCCAGGCTGCCGCCGTTCGCCTCTGCCACGCCGCGCCGTTCGCCTCCAGAGCGCCGACGCCGTCGATGCCGCCTTGTCCTCGACCTCGCCGACGCCGCGCCGCGCGCCTCGGCCTCGACATCCGCGCCGACGCCGCGCCGCCTCGGCCTCCACACATCGGCGTCGCCTCGACCTCCGCCGCGCCGCGCCGTCGACGCCACCTCGGCCTCGACATCCGCGCCGACGCCGCGCCGCCTCGGCCGGGTCTCCTCAGCCACCACCGCCGCCGGCCTAAGTAAGGTGAGAGCTAGTTTTGCATTTTTTTTGTCTTGTTATTTTTCTTCATTAGTTGCATTAGCTATAAAAATAGATTGCAGTAGCTATAAAAATTAGATTAGCTATAAATTGGTTGCTATATTGTAGTTGCAATATTTTTATTTTTTCTCCATATTAGCTATAAAATTGTTAGCAAATTAGCTATAAAAATTAAGCTAGCAAATTAGATATTAGCTATAAATTTAAGTTAGCAAATTAGCTAGTAGCAAATTAAGTTAGCAAATTAGCTATATTAGCTATAAAAATTGAGATAAGTTAGAAATTGAGATAAGTTAGCAAATTTTAGGAAATGTAGAAAATTGAGATAAGTTAGTGTTATTATTTAGTAAAGTAAAGTTTAGTGTAGCAAATTTGAAAAAACTTAGCAATTTTGTTTATTGTTTATAGGTTATTATTGTTTATATTATTATTAAAGTTTATTGTTTAGTGTAGCAAATGTAGAAATTTTGTTATAAATATTGCTAAGTCATTTTGATAAATTTAAAATAACATTACTAAAAATAACAATGTAAAGTTTGAAATATTGCTAAGTTTCAAATGTTGCTAAGTTTAAAATATTGTTATTTTAGTAGCAAAGTTTTTTTATTAGTGTATAAGAAATTTAAAGTTGTTTGCTATGAATTACAAATTTGCAGTGACAGTGAGCTATGGAGGACGATGCCCCCATCATCGACGCCCTGGACTTCATCCGAGACTTGGAGAAAGAAGAACGCTTTCAAGCACTTATATTTGATAAGACCCTTGGACCCAATTCCGATGGAGAAGATTCCGACGAAGAAGACGGCGAAGATTTCAGCGCAAAATGCTTGAACGACTCCGGTGAGGGAGTTGAGTTACAAAACTTCAGAGATGACGACGACGACGAAGAAGAAGTGCCGTTAGAAAACTCCATAGAGAACTCCGGCAAGGTATATATTAAGTCTTGTTGATCACTAGCTAGATGCATTAATTGATTTATATGCGCACTTATTAACAAACATTTTTCTTTCAGCCCTCTGGATCTACGTCAATCCGTAAACGAGGCCCGGCCCAAGGGTTAAAGCTGCCGGATGGTGCAAAGTTATCGATCGATGAAGTTAGCATAAAAGGCAAACCGGAGAAACCCGATGGAATATCCACTAAATATATAACTCAATGCGGATTTCTTGTAAGGGACATGGTCCCGATCACCGTTGCAGAATGGAATGAGCCGAAGAAAAAAAACATTGGCGCAAAATATGTCGAGGACAGAATTAAAGAAACCCTTTGGGAGTCGATATTGGGTTCTTTCAGCCTACCGGTAGATCTCCCACAGAGGAGGAAGGATAAAGTCAAGGAGTGGACTCTTAGCAAGATGGCCGAGCAATTCAACAACTGGAAGAAATCATTGTGGAGAAAATATGAGAAAAAAAACTCCAATTTCACTGGACATCTAGAGAAGCTAAAAGATGACTGGCCTGAATTTGTGGCGTATAAGAAATCGGCCGTCGCTGTGGCCCGATCGAAACGAAATAAGTTGAATGCTAAGAAGAAATATTTCCATCGTTTGGGCTCAGGTGGCTACAAGACTGCCGTGCCTAAGTGGGAAGCCTATGAAAACGAGCTGCGTCAAAAAGGGATCATTCCACAGACAGATGACTGGCCCGACAGGTCCAAGTTATCGTTGTTCACGCATGGGGCAGTGTTGGACCCAGACACAGTGCTGATTGTTGCACAGGGAAAATGGAAGAAAAGAATTACAAGAGTCACCAAAAAACTAGTTGACGCAACAGAACTAGTCCGACAGGGAAAATATGTTCCCGATAGAGAGGACGACGAGCTTTCACTCGCCCTCGGGAATAAAGAACAATGGGGACGATGTCGAGGCAGAGGAGGCGGGGTTGGTTTTTTTGAAGGGTTTCCGGAGCACGCTGCAACTTATAGAAAACATTGCAGAGGTAAGAAGAGGGAGGCGGAGAGGTTTACTGCATTAGAACGCCAGATGCAGGATGTGAAGGAGCAACTGGCCTTAATTACCCAGCAAAGGGAATCTCAGCCGCGAGTAGAAGATCATGCAGTCGATGTCTGCCCATCTCAGCGGAAAAGCAGCGTGGGTTCCACGCAGCTACAAGATCCTGCAGTTGATGAACCGTCGGCGGCGCGCTACCCTATGGATGATATAACGGAGAAGACAAATTGTGAGTTACATGCGCCAATGAAGAACATTAGTTTTCCGGTGGCGAATGGCTATGCTTTACCACATCAACTTGGATCAACCTTCCATTTTGGTGAGATTCCGGCTGGATTTGCTCGTGTCGGGGTCACGAAAGTTATGTCGGGATTCAACTCAATGCATCTTGACATTCCCGGAGCATAAGGCGAGAAGACATTGGGAGAAGTCGAACTTGGTATCGTTCTATGGAAGAAGAAATATATCAAGTTTCCAGACTCGCGCCAAGGCCACCGACTCCTCCGGTTAGAAATTCACCACAGCAAAGTCCACCCTCCTCCCCCGACGATTGGGAGCCCACCGCGAGTCCATCGCCCACGCCGTCCCGTCAGCCGACTCCTGCGCCCACTAGTAGTTTGACAAAGCGGAAGCTGTTCACGTCGTCCCCTGTCAAGAAACGTGCAAAAAAAAACCAAGGAAGTCAAGGCTCCTGAGAAGTTAGCTGGCGAGATGACTCAGGAAGAATTAGAAGTGAGCACACGTGAAGAGGCGAGAGCCTTTTTTGAACAGAAAAAAAGGAAAGACTGGAGGCAAGACTGGACCCCATAAAGGAACTTCTGAAGACTATACCAACTGAGGTAAAAGATCACACCGTTGACAACCTATATGACCCTCCACCACCGCCCCTTTCAGACTATGAGCGAGGTATTGAAAAGGTACTTTCCTCACATATGGAGAAAGAAAAAGCGTGAGGGAAAAGAGTTGCCCAGCTCGGAGAACAAGAAGCACAATCGATCGCCCCGCTCATTGTGCCTTCTGAAGCTCGGGAAATCGAGCATGGAGAAGTTGTCATTGGCGACACAGGTTACCCCATAGCACAGATAACAATTCAATATAAATTTGAACTCGGGCTGTCTCTGGTCGAAAATCCGAGTGCTCAAACAACACATTTATATAAATTGCATAACTGGTACATGGCCGCCGCAAAAGAAGGGAAAATGTGTCTCACGGCGGGAGTTAAGAAACAACACTACTTCCGACAATATGGTGTGGAGGTTGCATTCTCCGAACTTTTTCAGATGTACAATCAACTTGCTCTCGATAAATCTATCATCAACTGCTATTGTCTGTAAGTAATTTATTCATGTAATTTAATTATTTATAGTTAAGCTCGTTCATTGCTTGTAATTATCCTCACAACATTATTTTGTACGCTATTATGCAGAATGAAGATTCGTGAATGCCGAATGGGAGGAATCTGGGACATTGGGTTCATTGACCCGGATAAAATTCATGTCAAGACCATAGCTGACCATCCCGAGGACACAGAGGACTTTTTGCTAACGCTTTTTAAGCGACAAAGTTCCGAAAAGGAAATACTTTTTCCTTACAAGTTCGGGTGAGTGTTACTGTCTTGTACACATTTTATTTTACTTTCCCGATATTAAGTGTAATTGATGAGTTCTGAATACCAGCGTATATAAATGTGCGCAGGTACCACTTCATTCTGCTAATCATTAGACTCTAGGAAGGAGAAGTTGAAGTCTGGGACTCATTAAGGACAGATCAAGATGAGTACAAAAGCGTGCATCTAATGCTCAAGAGGTAATTTCAATCGCACTATATCGGCCTCTTTCGTTCATTTCCGGATATCAAAAGTATAAGTAATAACTCCTCAATTCATTTTCTTTTCCGGGCAGGGTTTGGAAAAAGTTCATCGCGGAAGAACGCGGTGAATGGAAACCTAAGCTACAGTTCAAGGCTAACAACGTAAGTACTACTCCCTCCGATCCGGTAAAACAGGCGTGAGAAATCAACGGGAAGTGTACAAAACGTAGTACGAGATGCGCCTCTTTTTTCAAATCGGAGGAATTACTACGTATCTAGGTATGTGTATCTTTCTAATACCATTATCATTCTCTTGATTATTATTTGCTTAAATTAAATTCTTGTATAGTGGTGTCTGCGACAACCACAGGGGACGGAACTATGTAGATACTACGTTTGCGAGTTTATTCACATGAGGGTCAATGATCCGTACTACCAGCCGTATCAACAAGGCAAGCGTAATCCCCCCTCTGAGCATGTCTTATCCTATTTTCCGCAAATATTTTCTCCACTGTAATATTGCATGCGGTTCCAAATGTCAATTTGCTTGGATTAGAGTATCCTATAGTTGCATTAAGATTCCGATGCCAATTACCTGTTTTCCCTCCTAATATCCATATGATTGTATTGTTGGCCTAAAATACTGAACTATGCAATGTGGATGCTTAGCCATGCTTAGTTAAATGCTTAGCCGTCCGATGGATACTCATGTTGGAAACAGGTTGTTGAAGTGTTCGGATGATGGTGGAGAGATTGTGGTGACAGGTAATAAAATGCTTAAAGGTGGGGATGAGAGGCCACTTTGGTATGGTGGTGTTTTGTCTCACTCTCGCCGCCTAGGTGCGAGTTCTTTACCTCTTGAACCAAGAATGAGCGCGCTTCCTTTCGGTGGGGTATATGGAGCCCTCGTCGACCGACTAACTTGAGCGGGGCTAGCAGGGTCCTCTAGTTTGAGCTTCCATTTGCGCATGCGTGGAGATGGTGGCTAAGATAGAAATGAGGATGGTGGTGTTAGGAAAATGAGTGGCCACGGGGCAGGGTGTTGGATCCGCTGCTCCGTCCTCACTGATGATCCTGGGTTAGTCTTTAACAAGGTAAAGGTTGTAACCGTTCCCACTCAGCCGGCTTTCCCCGGAAGAGAGCTACGTGTAGGCAATGAGCCGGGCGGTACCAAAGGTAAACACAGTGCACCCCTGCAGGGTTAAATCTTTTCGAAAAGCCGTGTCCACGGTTACGGACAACTTGGGAAAGGACGATAAGATCATAGAATAACTTCAACGGAATGATTAAAAACTGGGTACTAAAGGTACCACTCAAGAATGCAAGGTTGACTTCCTCGAGGGTGATTCGGGGAGGTGCCTTGTAGAACAGGTACTACGATGATGATGGTGGTTGATGTTGAGAAAGGTGATCAAGAGAAAGAGTCACTCTTACCCCTTTTGAAAATACTCTGATTAGTCGATGCCTTTGAGTTATGTTTTTATAAATAAAATCAGCTTTATGCAAAACAGCCATAAACTTTGAAAGCCTCATCGAGCTAAAGCTCTATATATAATCTTGCGAGTTCGTCGAACTCAACGTCGTTTGTTTTGTTTCAGAGGAGGACTTCACCGACCTCGAAGGTGGGTTCTTTGTGGACGTCGACGAGTAGTCTGGGGTTCCCAGGTGGCAGCTTGGGACATCCCGGAACAGCTGGCGTTGGATGTTTATCTGTAGGCCTCTTAGGCCATATTTGGATCTTGTTGTTTAGAACAACTTAATTCGCTTCCGCATGTTGTAATGTTGGGTCTGTGACCTCTGGTTGTAATTTGCTATCTTTCTCTATTATAAGAGTTGAACTATAATGCTTTGTGTCGTAGAGTCTGTGATGTGCCAGTTGTTCCACAAGTCTTGATCTCTCTATTATGCATTGAGGGTTGTGCCTGTGTTAAGGCATCAATCGGGGTGTTGCGTTGCCGATGATCCATTCCGAGCAACACCTGCCAAAGGTTTTGGCCGGGGATTGGTAAACCCGTAACCTCCGGTTGTATCGCTTAACCGGTGACACACAGCATCACTGTATAGCAGTCGGGTCGGGGCGCCACAAGTTGGTATCAGAGCAGTACTGCCTGTAGGAAACCCTTCTACTGGTCGACGTTGAGTCTAGTGTTTGTGAAAATATTTTAACCTAAAAATGAGTTGTGAAAACCATCTTAGGATTCTTTTTACTCCTTATCTGGTTACCTCTAATCTCGGAGCAATCTTACCTCGATTTGAGTTAAAGGTTTTACTTCTCATCTGTTACTTCAAAATGATTAGAAACGTGGGTGGGTTCGACCTTTAGTGTTATGTGTCCAGTTGCTCCCGCTGCTGCAAACTAAAATCTGTTACCCAACGAAGGAACAAGTGATTAGCCTCAATTTTGGGTTTTAACCCAAGGACTTGAACATAAGGTCCCGGATTGTGCCAACTAGAGTGTGTTAAGTTGTGATTTCTTAACTCTCGCTAGTAGCACATGATGCTGATCTTTGACCCAAGTTCTATCTTGTTGATTCCTTGTTAATTGTTACACAATGTATTATCGTCCCTAGTCTGTGTACTTGAGTAGACGCTAATGCTATTGTTCGACCATTCGGAGAAAGATACTAACTGTGTCATTGTCAAATCTCCAGAATGGCTCGAGGAGGCCGTGGAGGCCGCGGAGGCCGCGGTAACCACACAATGATGAGGATGATCTGCCGCCACCACCCTCGATGGCTCAGGTCTTGATGGCCATTGAGGAGAACCGTGGGCGCAATGAGCGCTTGCTTGAGCAGTTGGTGCAGCAGAATGCACAAGGAATGGCTGCAACACTCTCACTGAGTTCCTGCGCTCGCAGCCACCCACCTTTGCTGATGCTAAGGAGCCACTGGAAGCTGATGATTGGCTTCGTGCTTGGAGCGCAAGTTCTCCGCGCTGCATGTCCCAGTGGCTGAGCAAGTCAACTTTGCCACCTATCTCTTGGTTGGTGCTGCTGGCTGTTGGTGGGAAAGCCATGTGGCTTTGTTTCCAGCCAACCATGTCTTCACTTGGGCTGATTTCCGCACTGCCTTCCGTGCGGAGTACATTCCCCAGCCGATCATGGATTTGAAGAGGAGGGAGTTCCTGGATTTGCAACAGGGACGGATGGACCTCCGCACTTATGGTCGTGAGTTCAACCATCTCTCTCGTTACGCCCCAAGGGACGTGACCAATGATGCTGACAAGCAAGAGCTGTTCCGCAAGGGTCTTACGCCGCAGCTCCGCTATGAGCTACTGCCCTTCAGGTTCCAGACCTACCAGGAGCTGTTCAACCAGGCTCTTACTCTTGAGCAAGGAAGAAAGGAACTTGAGCTTCCAAGAGGCCCGCACAGGGGACCACCAGAGTTCCTCGGGTTCTGAGAGCAAGAAGCGCAGGGTGTTTGTTCCCTACAGCGTGTGCCGCGTGCTCCATTCATGCCGGGCCGCGGGATACAGGCCACCACCTCCGCGCCCCACTACTTCGACACTTGGGGTAGGCGGAGTGGGTACCGTCCTATGCTACCTGCTCCACCTGGACTCACTTGCTACACCTGTGGCCAGGCTGGCCACTACTCCAGGGAGTGCCCCCAGAAGGCACCTCTCGCGTTAACTCCTGCACGAGCCCCTGCCACTCCAGCTGGCAAGGCTGGACCTATTGTGCGTGGTCGCCTGAACCACATCTCTGCTGAAGAAGCTGAAGAGGACCCCGGCTCTTATGGGTGAGCTACGAATCAACAACAATCTGCTACAGTTTTGTTTGATTCTGGAGCATCGCATTCATTCATATCCATAGCTTTTGCAAAAGACCACAAAATACCGTTTGAGAAAATGAGACGTCCCTTGGTGATCGCCACTCCTGGCTCCAAATGGCAAACCGATGGGGTTACTCCTGAAGTTCAGATTACTATCGGTTACTACTCTTTTCCTTTGCTTTGGTAGCTCTGAGGTCAAGTGGCATTGATGTCATACTGGGCATGAACTGGCTAGCCAAATACCGGGCTAATCTCGACTGTGCTGCCAAGACCGTCACCGTGACCAATTCTTCCGGCGACAGTGTTAAGTATTGGTCTGCATGTCAAGACCTCCATGTTCATCATACCCAACTCACCGAGATCCTCCTTTGCTTTATGGAAGGCGAATCCCCTCCTGAAATCCAGGACATACACGTGGTGTGTGACTTCCCGGATGTGTTCCCGGAAGAATTGCCTGGCATGCCTCCTGACCGAAGTGTGGAGTTTGTCATAGATCTACTTCCCGGTACGCTCCAATTTCCAAGAAGCCCTACCGTATGCCGGTGGAAGAGTTGGCTCTGTTGAAAGAGCAAATTGATCAGCTGTTAGCAAAGGATTTCATCCAGCCTAGCAGTTCACCTTGGGGTTGTCCGGTACTCTTTGTCAAGAAGAGGGATTCTACCGTGCCTCGTCTAGTCTCTGACTATCGACCGTTGAATGCGGTGACAATCAAGAACAAGTATCCTATTCCTCGCATCAATGATCTGTTGGATCAGTTAGCTGGTGCAACGGTATTCTCCAAGATGGATCTGAGGTCAGGATACCATCAGATCAAGATCAGAAAGGAGGATATTCCAAAGACGGCATTTGTTACTCGCTATGGCTCATATGAGTATACCGTCATGTCCTTTGGTCTCACAATGCCCAGCTACTTTCATGAGGCTCATGAACTCTGTCTTCATGGATTATCTTGACAAGTTTGTCGTCATTTACATTGATGACATCCTCATTTATTCCAAAACCAATGAAGAGCATGAGGAACATCTTCGTTTGGTTCTGACACGACTTCGAGAACACCGCCTCTATGCCAAGTTCTCCAAGTGTGAGTTTTGGTTGGATAATCTTGTCTTCCTTGGTCATGTGATATCCGCTAATGGTGTGGCTGTCATTCCCGACAAGATTCAGTCCATTTTGGATTGGAAAACTCCAATGTCAGTCAAGGACATCCGTAGCTTTCTCGGATTGGCGGGTTACTACCGCCGATTCATCGAAGGTTTCTCCAAGATAGCCAAGGCCCTGACTGACCTTCTCAAGAAGGATAAAAAGTTGTATGGACGGCCGAAGCTGAAGAGAGCTTCAAAACACTGAAAGCCAAACTCACTCCGCTCCTGTGCTTGTCCTGCCGGACACAGCAAGGATTTCGTCGTCTTCTGTGACGCCTCTCTGCAAGGCTTGGGCTGTGTGCTAATGCAAGATGGCCATGTGGTGGCATATGCTTCTCGCCAACTTAAGCCGCATGAGCACAACTACCCAACTCATGATCTAGAACTTGCCGCGGTGGTCTATGCTTTGAAGCAATGGAGACCATACCTGTTTGGTAACCGTTGCGAGATCTTCTCGGATCACAAGAGTCTGAAGTACCTCTTCACCCAGCCGGATTTAAATCTCAGGCAAAGGCGTTGGTTGGAGTTAATCAAGGACTATGATGTGAGTCTGAACTATCAACCCGGCAAAGCAAACGTCGTGGCTGACGCGCTAAGTCGGAAGTCCTATTGCAACAATCTGATGATTGAGAAGGCCCAACCTGCTCTTCATGAAGAGTTCGCTCGTTTGAACCTGGAAATTGTTCCTCGGCTACCTTGCAAATCTGGAGATCAAATCTACTCTTGTAGACCAGATTAAGGATGCTCAAAGCTGGATGAGGGTATCCTGAAATCAAAAGAACATTGCTAGTGGCAAGGCCAAATGTTTCTCGGAAGATGAATCCGGAGTTGTTTATTTTGGTGACCGTTGGTAGTGCCAAAGAACGAAATTTGAGGGAGCTGATCCTACAAGAAGCTCATGAATCCCTCTCTCTATTCATCCCGGTAGTACCAAAATGTACCAAGACCTTCGACCACAATTCTGGTGGACTCGTATGAAACGAGAAATTGCCAAGTATGTTGCTGAATGCGACACCTGTCGACGGGTAAAGGCTGAACATCAAAGACCTGCCGGCACTCTTCGCCCTATTGCAGTCCCGAGTGGAAATGGGATGAAATTGGTATGGACTTCATCACCGGGTTTCCCAGATCTCAAAAGGGCAACAATGCAATATGGGTAATCATTGATCGTCTTTCCAAGGTTGCTCACTTCCTACCAGTCCGTGATGATATACGGGCAAGTCAACTTGCTGATTTATATTTGGCTCGTATTGTTCCATTGCATGGGGTCCCTCTGAGGATCATATCGGACCGTGGAAGTATCTTTGTATCCAATTCTGGCAGAGTTTCCAAACTGCTATGGGGTCCCGTCTCAACTTCAGTACCGCCTACCATCCCAAACTGATGGTCAGACGAAAGAGTGAACCAAGTGTTGGAAGACATGCTTAGGGCATGTGTAATCTCTTTTGGCAAGGGTTGGGAAAAGTATCTCCCTTTCGCGGAGTTCTCCTACAACAATAGCTATCAAGCTAGTCTGGGCATGGCTCCTTCGAGGCTCTATATGGAAGAAAATGCCGCACTCCTCTAAATTGGTCCGAGACCGGAGAGAGAGCACTCTTTGGTCCGGATGTGATCAATGAAGCTGAGGAGAAGGTTCGAATCATAAGAGAAATCTGAAGATTGCTCAGTCTAGGCAGAAGAGCTACTATGATAAGCACCATCAGGAAATTCACTATGAAATTGGTGATAAAGCTTATCTCCGCGTCTCTCCCCTTCGTGGCGTTCGCCGCTTCGGAATCAAAGGGAAATTGGCACCTCGCTATGTTGGCCCTTTCACCGTTCTGGCCAAGCGAGGAGATCTTTCTTATCAATTGGAGTTACCGGTCAAATTCCCAAATGTACATGATGTGTTTCATGTCTCCCAACTTCGCGGTGTTTTAAAGATCCTATCCATGGAGTCAATCATGAAGAGCTAGACCTCCAGGAAGATCTCACTTATCGCGAGCATCCTATCCGTGTCCTGGATGAAGCCGAAAGAAAGACCCGTAACAAGACTACCAAGTTCCTCAAAGTTCAATGGTCTCACCATTCCGAGGAAGAAGCAACTTGGGAACGAGAGTCTAGTCTTCGTGAGGAGTATCCGACTTCTTTCCGCAATCTTAGAATCTCGGGACGAGATTCCTGTAAGGAGGGTAGAGTTGTAACAGCCCAAAGTTGTGAACCTCAAAAACCCGAGTAAAATTTTCGCTTCTGTGTTCATTGCATCATGGCATCCATGCATCATGTTGTTGCTAGGGAATTGTGTTGGGTTAGGGAATTGTGGTTGGTTTAGCACCATTTGAAAACCAAAATGTCAAACTTGCTGCAACACAAACTTCCCAAATTAATGAAGGCACTCAAACTTGCAAAACACAAATACTTTGACCTCTTATATTTGTCAAGAAAGTTCCAAGAGTTCTGAAAATATATTTTTGCAATTGCTATAAATTTCCAAATGGGCAACATCTTGAATTTAGCAAAATGCCTAAATCAAACACTATGAACAAAAGTTGGTAAAAACATTTTATTTTTAAACCCCAATTTTTGTGGAGCAACTAAATGACCAGGGGAGCATCTCCAAATTATTTAATAATTTTTGGAAGTGTTTAAGTTGCTCAATTAAATCAAATACAGCTGCTAGAATCTTTTTCCAGAAACAGAAGGACCAATCTGTGATGGAAGAATTTCTGCCAGGGACTTGTTTGTAAAAACTTCATCTTCCTCCCTGTAGCGACCGACGACGCGCGCGTTGCTCACGTCGCACCCGCTCCTTCTCGAGCTCGCCATGGCCGGGCCCCCTCTGCCCTCTCCCCTGCAAGGAGAAGAGCACCCGAGGCCCACTGCTCCCACCCCATCGACTCGCTTCCCTGCTCCTCCCTACATTTTCCTCTTCCCCCGTGAGCTCCGCACCATGGCCATGGCGGCCGTGCTCGTCGCCGTCGCCTGAGAGCATCCTGAGCAAATCGAAGACAGTAGAAAGCTCCGCCGCCTTGCCTGCTACTCCTCTGCCAGAGGAATCGAGCCCGGAGGCTGCACATCGCCGCCGCCGTCCACATTTTCGACGCCGCAGCCCGAGCTCCGCCGCGGGCAATACGCCGCCCTCCGACCATCTCCTTCCTCCCTGAGCCCGCTTACGCGTTCAGGGTGAGCACGCCACCCTTATGGACCCCTCCACCCTCCCTCTCACGCCCTAGCTCGCCGTCGCACCCCGCGCGGTCGCCGTCTCCGTTGCTCCGCTCGACGTATTGACGCATCCGGTGTAAAACCCAGATTTTTCCGGTTTCTGTACCGGAATAGGAAACCAGCTACTGGACTCGACGCATCCTAACCCGGTCTCCACCCGGAATTGAACCGGAATTATTTCCGGAATTATTTCCACCAGGTGCAAAACCCAGAAAATTCCGGGCTGGAACCCGGATTTGCATTACTGTTTCAAATTTTCTATTTTCTCTTCACCCCTATCTCTAAATGGAATAAATAGATTGTATTGTTGCTAATTAAATCATCTAAAGGTCATATCAAAAAGGAAATTTATAAAAATAATAACTTTTTATCGGTGTATCAGAAAAATGCGTGTGATATACCAAATTGTCCAGAAAATTGTGAATAAACCTTTAAAATGTACATCATGCATATTAGATCACAATTGAATTACGGTACTTCTAGTAATACCAAAATCATTAAGTTAAATGTGGGGTATTATTTTTCCTCTAGTTGAAGTAATTCTTCTCGAACCCCATTTAAATTGCTAGACAGCTTCTAATGATGCATTACATTAAAATGTCATGTCATCATGTGTGTGCCTTGCACCTATTGTTATCTGTGGTGTTGATTGTTCCTTCTCGGTATTGCTTGTGCATCGGTAGATCAAGGACTGGAAGTGACACCGCAGTCTCGTGACGATCCGTACTACCAGCCGTATCAACAAGGCAAGCGTAATCCCCCTCTGAGCATGTCTTATCCTATTTTCCGCAAATATTTTCTCCACTGTAATATTGCATGCGGTTCCAAATGTCAATTTGCTTGGATTAGAGTATCCTATAGTTGCATTATGATTCCGATGCCAATTACCTGTTTTCCCCTCCTATTATCCATAGGATTGTACTGTTGGCCTGAGATACTTAACTATGCAATGTTGATGCTTAGCCATGCTTAGTTAAATGCTTAGCCGTCCAATGGATACTTCATGTTGGAAACAGGTTGTTAAAGTGTTCAGATGATGGTGGAGAGATTGTGGTGACAGGTAATAAAATGCTTAAAGGTGGGGATGAGAGGCCACTTTGGTATGGTGGTGTTTTGTCTCACTCTCACCGTCTAGGTGCGAGTTCTTTACCGCTTGAACCAAGAATGAGCGCGCTTCCTTTCGGTGGGGTATATGGAGCCCTCGTCGACCGACTAACTTGAGCGGGGCTAGCCAGGGTCCTCTAGTTTGATCTTCCATTTGCGCGTGCGTGGAGATGGTGGCTAAGACAGAAATGAGGATGGTGGTGTTAGGAAAATGAGTGGCCACAGGGCAGGGTGTTGGATCCGCTGCTCCGTCCTCACTGATGATCCTGGGTTAGTCTTTAACAAGGTAAAGGTTGTAACCGTTCCCACTCAGCCGGCTTTCCCCGGAAGAGAGCTACGTGTAGGCATTGAGCCGGGCGGTACCGAAGGTAAACACAGTGCACCCCCTGCAGGGTTAAATCTTTTCGAAAAGCCGTGTCCACGGTTACGGACAACTTGGGAAAGGACGATAAGATCATTGAATAACTTCAACGGTATGAGTAAAAACTGGGTACTAAAGGTACCACTCAAGAATGCAAGGTTGACTTCCTCGAGGGTGATTCGGGGAGGTGCCTTCGTAGAACAGGTACTACGATGATGATGGTGGTTGATGTTGAGAAAGGTGATCAAGAGAAAGAGTCACTCCTTACCCCTTTTGAAAATACTCTGTTTAGTCGATGCCTTTGAGTTATGTTTTATAAATAAAATCAGCTTTATGCAAAACAGCCATATAACTTTGAAAGCCTCATCGAGCTAAAGCTCTATATATAGTCTTGCGAGTTCGTTGAACTCAACGTCGTTTGTTTTGTTTTAGAGGAGGACTTCACCGACCTCGAAGGTGGGTTCTTTGTAGGCGTCGACGAGTAGTCTGGGGTTCCTAGGTGGCAGCTTGGGACATCCCGGAACAGCTGGCGTTGGATGTTATCTGTAGGCCTCTTAGGCCATATTTTGGATCTTGTTGTTTAGAACAACTTAATTCGCTTCCGCATGTTGTAATGTTGGGTCTGTGACCTCTTGTTGTAATTTGCTATCTTTCTCTATTATAAGAGTTGAACTATAATGCTTTGTGTCGTAGAGTCTATGATGTGCCAGTTGTTCCACAAGTCTTGATCTCTTATTATGCATTGAGGGATGTGCCTGTGTTAAGGCATCAATCGGGGTGTTGTGTTGCCAATGATCCATTCTGAGCAACACCTGCCAAAGGTTTTGGCCGGGATTGTTAAACCCGTAACCTCCGGTTGTATCGCTTAACCGGTGACACACAACATCACTGTATAGCAGTCGGGTCGGGGCGCCACAAACTTGCAAAGGAACAGTAATAAATTGCTGATAATCAAATTAACTGTAAATTTGTGCACCTTTGCGATGACATCTTTGTCGCCATATTTTGCTCCGGTTGCCTTCTTCACGACACATCATTTGCATCCGAGTACGAATAATATGCCATAACACTTTATAGTGTCTCGTACTCAATGCACATCATATGTGCACGAACGGATATACCATATTCACCTCGATTATAGCAAAACAAATTTTTCCATAGAATCAAATTCTATAATAGTGTGAATTAGTAACATATATAATGCTCCAGGAATTACACTCGAAAACAATTTTCAACATCCATATCCAATTGCACAAATACATGGGAACTAATTCACCGATTAATGTACGAGAGCAACCATCAATTAATCTAATTAATCAAAAAGCATATATATGTTTACTTACTGTGAAATACACCTTATCTAAAGATTACATCCTTGCTAGAGCCAGGAGGCTTCTCATAGCTCAGGCAATGTGAACCGTCCTATAGAAACTTGATCTGATCCTGGCCGTCCATTTCCTAGAATCCCCCCATCGGCCGGTCAATTTTTACCCGCACGGAGGTTACCCCGAGTCGCTGCTGGTGGCCCCAGGTATTTTCTAGACCCACATGTCATCCTGTGTGGTAGGTCATTCCCGTGTTTGCCGCGGAACGGCGTCGTGGCGCGTTAGCAGGGGTCGTGATTCAGACGAACTCCAAGGGCAAAATCATCATTTCGCGTCCATTTCGTGCCGACGGGACGGCGGCCGTACACGCGTGGCGGACCGGGAGGCGACGCCGGGTACGCGAGCTACAGCCGGTGGCCGCCTCCTCCCTTGCGCTCCCTGCCCTCGCTGCCCGCCGCCCCAGGTCATATGCTCCTCGCCTCCTCGCTGCTGAACCCTAGATGCTCATTTTTCGATCTAGGGTTTCTGCCAGCAGTCCATGCCATCCAGCCAGCCGCCGCCGCCATCGTTCGGCCCATCGGACGCCAACGACGCCTCTTCTCCATGCGACGCCTCAACGATGACGCCTCAGGTGTGTATCTCCGTCCTCCACCTCTGATTTTTTTGTCTCTCTCTCCCATCTCATGACCTTGATTTGGGCTATTATTTCTTCCCATGTCTTCTCTTTTCCTATTCTGTTATTTCTTCTCTTCTCAGGGCTATTATTTCAGGGTTGATTTGGGCTATTATTTCAAACTTTTTGCACTCTATTTTTCTTGCAGCCTTGTTGAGAAAAAGGAAATCTGGGAGGATGCTAAGCGATATGGTGAGGAGTGGTGGTTGCAGAGTATTGGCAGTGTGGCCACAAAGCTTTATGGATGGAGTGCCGCTGATGTGGTGATAAAGACTGGACTGGGAAGAGGAGAAGATGGAGAAGATGGCAGGTGCGGGCTCATATTTTTTTAGCTTCATCCCCAGGTCATGGTTTATCTCCTCTCCTCACCAAAATTCAATGTTTATTTTGGGCGATGGAAACTAATTTATTTATCTTGCTATGTGGTTTATCTTCGAGGAGGCTAGAAATATGTTTATATTCCGTGGAGGCTAGATTTTCTTTTAATATTTTCACTTTCATAGGTCACTGGAAGTAAATGAAGAATTTCTATTATCCTCGAGTACATCATTGAACGGGGAGATTCTCACAAACATTGTAAGTGCCAACATATCTGTAGCTCTTTAGAGGATTGAATTTTTTCATGTTACATTACCTTTTGTGCCTTTGGGTGTAGCCATCTGCAGGGCACTAAAATCATCGCTTTTTGTTGCTTTTCTAAATTGACACGAGCCTTCAGTTTGAGATATTTCTACGAAGCGGTACACCGTCAAAACTTCCATTATCTCTTATTTTATGGTTGCAATATTACATAGGTGGTAATAGTAGAAGAAGGATCATTTGAAGATGGAGGTGAATTCACCACTGAGTGTTGTTTTCCTTGCTGGATAGAAGCTGCAATCAGTTTAGAATCACGTCTTATTTGTGCATCAGTCTTAAATATTAGTGCATTCAGTGATGTGTATATGACGAATATTTCTTATCAAAACCACTTCTTTTTATTGTTGTTTCAGGCTTCGGTCTTATTATAATTGAGGACAGCTGAAAAGGATGTCTTGTCTGAATTGTACCACTGAATCTCCTGTAAGGCTCCTCCCTTGTATTTAAAGTTTAGCTTTGAATCTTTCTCTCGCCTGGGATAGAGGATTTTTTTCTTGCTGCACCTAAATAGTAAGAAGTTGATAAAAATTAGGTCCCACATATGGAATTACCCGTGGATCCCCAGATCTCGGTTCTCATTGCCGTCAGGTCAGAAGCTAGCCGACTTCAAATGGTTATTCATCAAGGCTTATGCCATTCGATCTGGTAATCTCTATCACCTTCCTGCTATCTCTCTTCTCTATTTGTCTTTCTGCTAGATTTTGAGTCGATACAAGCCACACGTTTGGCCTTTATTTGATGCCTGCCTCAGTGCCCGGCCATGTTCTTCCTACAGGTGGTGTTTATATCCATAGGCATGAAACAAAATATTCTCATTATTTGACTTCAGTTTGGGTTGTGTGAACAATTTTTATCTTATCTATGTCTGCCTGTTATGTACAAATCTTATCACGTTGCAAACATTTAGTTTGGTTTCCTTTTGTTTTAGAGTTTATTTGATTTCCACTTAAACATATCATGCTTGATTTATTCAGTGTTGAGTTGTCTTTTGGATAACGTTCATGTCATTTTGCACGCATGCTACAGGAGCTTTAGCTTATTTATCTCCACATGGTGACAACAATAACAATTATGTTGTAGTTTGCCAGAGAATGGATGCTCCTGGAGATTTTGTCCAACTCTCCAAATGAAGGTGTGATGTATAACTCTGATTTACTCAAGCGACATGACTACCTACCAAGCTGTTGAACTATTATGTTGCAACTCTCTCCTTAAATCTTTCCACAAAACATTTACATTTGGGCATGTTTTCATGCAAGGAATAGACAAGAAGCTGCTGGTGCTTTATGGAACTTTCCGTTTAATGATAAATTGTGAATCCATGGCACCTGCTGGTGGCGCTGAAGCTCTGGTATGTGTGCCCTAGCCATGTTCTTTTTGTAGGTGATGTTTCTATCCATCAGAGTGAAAGAAATATTCCCATTATTTGAATTCAAACTTTATCTGGATACTATGTGTATATGCATGGTCTGTTGCATGAATATCAAACAGTTTGTTCTTCTTTCGAGTGATGTGCTTGATTCACTGTCCTGCATTTTTGAAACTTCAAGCTTGGATGTTATTCTTTTGAGTTTCAGGATGTTAACTTATCTGGAGTTATTTTCAATCATGTGTTTAATTCATTGTCCGGGATAGGGATATATGTATGTGTTGTTGCTTAATTGTGTTTGTTGGTTGCAGCTTCCCCAACAAGGCTGTTGGTGTGAGAGCATCATCCGCTTATGCAGCACTGCTCTTGCCGTCGAGGTTGCAAAGATTGTGTCATACGTATAGGGTATTTAGAAATTTAGTAATTTGTTTGTTTAGTTGCCCCGACACCTTTATATTAAACTTAAGTACAATCAATAATAGCTGCAGTATATGTTGATAACAATTTTTTACATGGGAATGATAAAAATGTTATTTTAGTAATTAGCTTTACATTATCTTTTTCAGTTGTGACCCCATAGTCATCTTTTCCCTCTACAGGTTTTCAAGAATTTCTCTGTTTGTGTTTCTGTTGTACTACTTGCAATTAAATTGAAATCAGGAAAAAATTATGTAATTCATTTGATTGTTTGTGTGGCTAGCCTAATTTCCACGGTGTGTCTTACAATTTGGTTTGTATGTCTAATATTGCTCTCTGCATTTGAATAATTTTAGGATCAATCATGCAATCGGTGTTTAGTTAGCTTAGTGAATCAATGCTTGGGTATTTTGTTTGTTAACCATCTCCATGTTTGAGAGTTTATAGAGGAAGTACTAGGGAAGGTCAGAGCTGTTTTTCTTGCTTGCCAAAATAAGAACGTGGGCTAATTCTTAGTACTGTTGTTGTTGTCCTGATTTCGTGTACTCAAACAGATTAAAAAATGACGTGTACAACTTCATCTTGATCTCATATAGGAGATCAATTCCACATGCCTCTAGCCTAGGTACGTTGTGTGAGGTTTAAAATGTGTGTTGCCTGATGTTTACACATGAGAAGCATAATTACCTTTCGTTAGTTACACTAACATGGTATGTTGAAAGCCTGCTGGTTCGTTTGGCTTCATGTACTGTACAAGCTCCTTCATTTGGTGTATCATATTTTTCTGCAGCTCCTCACTAGATTGGGCTTCCATGCTGCGTCTTACGCCTCGCCTCTATTTGACGTCTCACCTTGCCATGTTTGCTTAAATTCTAATGTGCATTTGTTTTGCAGGTTTTGTCATGTCCTCTCTTCAGGAATAGCAATGGGAACAACACCGGCCACCACTTCAGCTGATCTCAAATGGAATTCAGGTATCCAAAGTACGCTGTTATCCTTATTTCCTCTCTCTCTCTCTCTCTCTCTCTTCGTTTAATCCCCATCAGCCATGTTTGTTTTGTGTGCAGATTCTACTTAGTTAAGCCTACAAGGTGACAGAAAAAAATCCAAGCAGGTTATTCTCATACTTTGTTTCATACTCTTTTGACGTTTTGGTTGAACAGATAAGAAAAACCAAATGTGAGTTGTTTTCTCAGCTAATTTAAGTGGTGGTTACCAATTTTATTGACCTATATTCAACCTTTTATTTTAATTAGGATAAAATTATATGACAGCCTATCATTGCTCTCCATTTAGAAGAACCAAATGTGAGTTGTTTGCTCAGCTAATTTAGGCAGTGGTTACATTCCTAGCTGGTATTTTAATTATTTTTTCCTATCATTGATACTTTCTGGTTTTTAAGTATTTTTTAAATGATTACTGTCGTGTCTCGGGTCACGGACACTGGGAGTAGATGATACCCCTTTTTAGGTTCGGCATGGGGCGCGAAGGAGGCTGGAAGACGCCTTGCCCGGGAGCAAGATCTTTGAGTTCTTCATCGGGACAAGCGTGCAAACAACACAGAGAGACACACGGAGTTACCCAGGTTCAGGCCACCCGGAGGCTAAAAACCCTACTCCTGCATGTCTGAATTGAAGTGTTCATCATGGTGAGGTGTACAAGGGTGTTCTGGGATGAACCCGGCAGAGTTCCGGCCAGAGGTAGACAAAGAGCAGATCCTGCCCTGGGGAGATCACCTCTCTCTCTACCCTCCGAACCCTAGTATAGTTTTGCTTGAGCTCTATCTTACTTGTCCTTCTCCTCGGTGCCATGGTCCTCCTTTATAGCTAAGGGGATCCGACATGGGCACGCGAGGGGCGTGAGAGGTTTCTGGCGGGAGAACCCTCGGTGATCTTTGGAGGAGACGTGGCATCCTCTCCTCCAAGCATTCTCTGAAGGGCGGCGCGGTCGTCCGCCCTTGGGAAAGGTGGGACGGACAAAGCCTGTCCGACCCACCAACTGCGCTCGTGGCAACGTCACCAGGGTGCGGCCTTTGTCTTGGCGCCCAAGTCTTCCAATAGCTTCCGGTGAGCTGGCGTTCTGATCCTTTCAGCGGTACGGACGGAGGACCCGGGCGTACGCCTGACCTCCTGCCGGGCACGGACCCGCGGGTACTCCGCCTTGTTCTCCGGGCAACAGGTGATCCCGGAAGGTCGCCTGGTCCTTAGCCGCAGCGCGTTGTTGTCGAACTTGTCGGGTTTCACTGGGGCAGATGAGCTGACTCATCTGCTGAACTTGACTCCTTGCCTTGTCCAACTTCTTGGTGGGCCCCAGTGGTGGACCCACTTTGGCAGCATCAGGGGAACCCCATGTTCCACTTCTGCGACAATTACATACTATATCCATGTGATATTGTGTGAGTAACAATAAAGATAGCTTGATTGCAATCCTAGCTGAGTTGTTTCCTCAACTAAACCATTTACTTGAGTTTGTTCTCTATGTATGGAGTACATTCCTGTTTCGCAAACATGCATGATTTTTTGGCCATCCTGGAAAGGTTTATAGGTGTTTCAAGTATTGAATTCTTCTTTGACTTTTAATCACCTTCAACTATAGCAGAATGGTCTCTCCCATATATACTGGATTACATTACTATAGCAGAATGGTCTCTCCCGTATATACTGGAGGCGACCTCTGTGGTGTATCCGGGAGTTTGGGTGGAAGCCTCGCCAGCGCGTCTCCATCACCGCCGTGAACCGTTCCGTCGCCGGGAAGGACAATTGGTCGCCGCCGGGAGCAGAGCAACGGAAGCCTTCGCCCCCACCCTTCTTCTCGGTGCACGGGAGCAGAAGAAGGAAGCAGGATGATGGATGGGTCAGGTCTACCTTCTCTTCTCATCTTTTGTCTCTTCTCCTCTAATCTGTTGGTTAATTCAGTGCAGCTTAGTTAGTTTATATTCTTTCTAGCCTGATGAGTAAAATTCAGAGAGCAGCGTGTGCTTGTGCACGTCTCTACTGACAGTAGTGTTAGACCTGGTCGCTGCATTGGATACTCGTGGGATGGCACGACTTAGTCAGTGTGGCGATTTGTTAGGGGAGATGGGACTGAGTGGTAGTGGGATGGCGCTACCCAAAAGGCTTGGTCTCTGATCCTAGTTTTTAGCTAGGCAGTTTGTAAACATGAATAAATACTGAAGTGGAAAACAGAAAAGTCGCAATTACTGTACGCGGCGCAAACAATCATGTCCCTCATGCTTTTCAAAATTTGTGTTCTTGCTGTAGAGTTAGTCTTCGATTGATTCTTGAGAACATCATAATCTTCTATTCTTTCTACGGCGACGGTGACGAGGGAGTGCAAGCCGGCTAGCAGTAGAAGGCTAAACTTCTCCCTCTCCAACGCCTCCTGAATTGTTTTGGGATTTGATTATAAGGTTGGATTTTTCCCTGGTTATTTAATACTCTTTGATATTATTAATGGTGCTGCTGCAATACAGACTTCAGATTTCTTCTGTGAACTGCAACATACTTACAGTCCAGATAAAAAACTGATTTATTTTTGTATATGTAAATGCAGGAGTTGTAGCTACTTGAGTTTCTGAAGCCGGAGTTTCAGCTGCATTCGGTTGTTTTTGGGTGATTCGCGCCTGAGGTTCTGCGGCCGGAGTTTAAGATGTTCCTGTTAGATGTGTATAGGTCTTTTTCCTGTATATCCCCGTTGTATAAGGGGTTCTCTGCATATTGCCACAAGTACATGTAATGGCCTTTGCCCCCCTGTGAATGTTAGTTGCTCATTCTCCAACATGGTATCAGAGCCCAGGTTAGGGTCTCTACCGCACGCTGCAACTCCGTGCTTGCTCCACCACCGCTGGAGCTAGTTCCGGCCGGCTTCCTCTTCCTCCTTGCTCGGAATCGAGCTGTCTGGCCGCTGGCCTTCTTCCACTGCCCTTCTTCTTCCTCCGTTCATCTTGTGCTGCTGGGAATCACGAAATTCCCGTGGGAGAAGCTTTCCGATCGCCGCCACCTCCGTGGCTTGCGCTGCCTCCGTGCCTGCCGCCGCCGCCCCTCTCCTGACCGGTCGCCACCGCGCCACCTGTCTCTCGGCCAGCCGCGGCCGCTCCGCCCCGTCCTCGGCCGCCTCCCAGCCGGCTGACGCCGCCCTACCCCGTTCCTGGCCGGCTGCACCCGCTCCGGCCTGTTTCCGGCTGGATCCCGGCCGGATCTTGGCCCTGGCTGTCGCTGCTAGCGACTGCTTTCTCGATCTTGATTTGATCCGTGAGAGTTGACTTGTAAAAAAAACAGAGAGCCCGTGATGTCTTCTTCGGGCTATGTTGCTGTTCCTCGGTGCTCCGTGATCTTTGATGGCACCAACTATGCAGAGTTTGTGGGCTTTATGCGCATCCACATGCACGCCCTTCTGCTTTGGGGCATTCTCTCTGGCGAGGTCTCCTGTCCACCGTGCCCCGTTGATCCTGTGGCTCCTACTCCACCGGTGCCACCTGTTCTTCCCGCAGATGCTTCTCAGGCTGATAAGGATGCAACCAAGGATGCTGATGATCTCGCAGTTGAAGCCTGTGATCAGCAGGTATCAGTTTATTCGGATGTTCTTTCCATCTATCGGGACGAGTTGGCTGCTTACACTCAGTGGTGCAATGATGATGCTCGTGCGGCTATTGTTCTCACTGCTAGTGTCTTGCTTCTGAGTTTATGGGATTAGGCACTGCTGCTGCGATGTGGACTTATCTTTGTTAGCGCTATCAGCCCGCTGGTGATGCTCTCTACCTATTTGTGGTGCGTCAGGAGCATGATCTTCAGCAGGGTGACTCTTCTGTTGATGAGTTCTACACACAGTGCTCTGCCATCTAGCGTCAGCTTGAATCTCTGAGGACAGTTGTTTGTGGTACTTGTTGATGTTGTCAGACAGTGAGGTCAGATTGGAAGTTTCAGCGTGTTCATGAGTTCTTGTCTCGCCTCGGTGCCGAGTTTGAGCCTCGGCGTGCTCACCTGCTTGCCCATGGTCGTCGTGTTCCTATATCGGAGGTGCTTGCAGAGCTTCGAGCTGAGGAGACATGCCTCCGTTCTGCTGGTTTGCTTGTGGTTCCCACTGTGCTAGCTGCCCGAGCTCCTGTGTCGTCTGCTCCACCGCTACTACCCACTCCTTCAGGGGGTGGGCGGGCATCCTCCTTCTTCAGGAGCGGGACGATCTCGCTCCCACACTTTCTGTGGCTACTGTAAGAAGTTGGGTCACCCAGAGTCTGATTGTTTCAAGAAGCAGCGTGACCTGAGTCGCTCCTCTCCTGTGGCTCGTGCGCCTATAGCGACACCGTCCCTCACTAATCAGGATATTGTGCGGCTCAAGCGTATACTGGCTTCCTCGGGCTCTTTCTCGACGGGCACCGTTGCCTTGCTGACTGCTTCCACTACTGCTACTCCGCCACCGCCGCCTACACAGTCAGGTACATCTCCGTGGGTTTTGGATTCTGCAGCTTCCTTTCACATGACTTCTGATTCTTCCGCCCTGTCTTCTCTTCGACCTCTTGATTCTCCTGTCAATGTTCTCACTGCCGATGGCACACCTCTTTCTGTTGCTAGTTGTGGCACCCATTCTACTCCATCTTTCTCTGTTCCTAGTGTTTCTCATGTTCCCCGTCTTACCATGAATCTCTTTTCCGCTGGTCAACTTACTGATTCTGGTTGTCGTGTCATTCTTGATACCGACTCTTGCTCTGTTCAGGATCGTCGCACCAAGACTCTAGTTGGAGCTGCCCCTCGGCGCCATAGCCTCACGGCCTTTGGGAGGTCGACTGGCTTCGTGTTCCTTCCGCCGCCACCACACCCACCAGTTCACATGCTCTTGTTGTCTCCTCTTCTGCGTCCTTCCAGCAGTGACATCATCGACTTGGTCATATCTGTGGCTCTCGCTTGTCATCGTTAGTGCATCAAGGTGTCTCAGGATCTGTCTCTGGCGATGTTTCTCTACATTGTAATGGTTGTAGACTTGGCAAACAGACTCAGTTACCTTACCCTACGAGTGAGTCCGTCTCTCAGCGTCCTTTCGATAGTTCATTCTGATGTATGGGGTCCTGCTCCCTTTGATTCAAAAGAGGGTCATCACTACTATGTTCTATTTATTGATGATTTCTCTCGCTAGACTTGGCTCTATTTTATGAAATCTCGCAGCGAGGTTCTCTATATATATACAAGCGATTTGCTGTCATGGTTCACACCTAGTTTTCCATGCCCATTCGTGTTTTTCGTGCTGACTCGGCTGGTGAGTATATCTCCCAGATGTTGCGTGGTTTTCTTGCCGAGTAGGGTACTCTTGCTCAGTTCTCTTATCTTGGTGCCCACGCTCAGAATGGTGTTGCTGAGCGCAAGCATCGCCACCTCCTAGAGACGGCACGTGCGATGATGATCGCCGCCTCTCTTCCTCCCAACTTTTGGGCTGAGGCTGTTTCTGCATCCACCTATCTTATCAACATCCAGCCTTCGGCTGCCTTGCAGGGTGGTATCCCTATGGAGCGTCTCTTCGGGCGTTCTCCTGACTACTCTGCTCTTCGCATGTTTGGGTGCGCGTGCTATGTTCTCCTTGCTCCAGGCGAATGCACCAAATTGACCGCTCAGTCGGTTGAGTGTGTCTTTCTTGGCTACAGTGATGAGCACAAGGGCTATCGATGTTGGGATCTTGTTAGTCGTCGGCTACGTATTTCCTGTGATGTGACGACTTTTGGTGAGTCTCGTCCATACTATCCGCGTCCTACCGCGTCGACCTTTTCGGTTGAGGATATCTCCTTCCTTATACTCCCCGACACATCTCCTAGTTCGTTTCAACTCCTAGCTCTGTCCACTATAGTCACCTCCTCCGTGTTCTACGATATCTTCGTGGCACGATCTCTCGCCGCCTTTTCTTTCCTCACTCCAGATCTCTCCAGCTCCAGGCCTACTCTGATGCTACGTGGGCTAGTGATCCTTCTGATCGCCGCTCGCTGTCTGCCTATTGTGTTTTTCTTGGAGGATCTCTCATTGCCTGGAAGATGAAGAAACAGACTGCAGTTTCCCGCTCTAGTGCAGAAGCTGAGTTGCGAGCAATGGCTATGTTGACGGCTGAGGTGACCTGGTTGCGATGGTTACTAGAGGATTTTGGTGTTTTTGCTGCTGCACCGACTCCTCTATTGTCAGACAGTACAGGTGCTATCAGCATTGTGCGTGACCCGGTGAAGCATGAGCTCACCAAGCACATCGGTGTGGATGCCTCCTTTGTGCGTGCTGCTGTGCAGGACCAGCTTCTTGCTCTTCACTATGTCCCCTCTGAGTTACAGTTGGCGGATTTCTTCACGAAGGCACAGACTCGAGCGCAGCATGGGTTCTTTCTCTCCAAACTCAGTGTTGTTGACCCACCATGAGTTTGAGAGGGGATGTTAGATGTGTATAGGTCCTTTTCCTGTATATCCCCATTGTATAAGGAGTTCTCTGCATATTGACACATGTACATGTAATGGCCTTTGGCCCCCTGTGAATGTTAGTTGCTCATTCCCTAACAGTTCCAAGGTACTTCATATTTTCACCTATAAACCTTGGAGGCTCGATGAGGAAGATGCTAGCTTCCTGGTTTACATTCTGTCTAATAGGATTTGTTTTATTTATGTAGACCTGAGAACTATGACCGGTGCATTTTTTTGGTCTAAGACAAATGGATTGCCAGCTATTAATTTGTTCCTGACTCCCCGATTGTCACTGTTTAATTTCCTAATTGCCATAAGGTGAGTGTTGTAGGCTCAAGGAGATGCCTTCAGAATTTTTAGACCACCTCTTTTTTTGCCAGCAGCTCATGTATGTTCTATGTAGTAATTTCGATTTTTCGTTTGGATGTCATAGTCTTGCAATTTGAGTTTGCTGATTACATTTTGCTAATTCTTGAGTATTTTTGTCGCTTCTATACTCATGATGTCAAGACATTTTTATCTATCGACTACTTTATCGAGATATTAAACATTTTAGACCGGAGTTCACGAACACATGGTAAAATATAAATAGGTTTATCAGTAGGCCATTTTAAACTACTTTATCTCCTGAGTACATAGTTGATCACATTTTCTGGTTTTAAATCATACACAAGAGTGCCCATCTTAGTTATTTTAGTGAGTTTTGTGACCGCGTTTCATTTCTTTCTTATTTTGTCAATATATTTTATTTTCTCTGTGACGCTTTTCTATAGTGATGTTTGAGTAACAGGGAACGTGGTATTATATAAAATAAATCGTTAGAAAATTTCAGATTTGTAAGCTTGATGATTCTAGCCATATGCATCTTCAACTACTAATGTTCTCTGTCGTCGGGTCTCTTTCCAAGTTTGCTCGCTTCCTCCCTTTACTCTCGAAGATTGTACATTTTCAGTATTCATTATTCCTACAATTTGTTTGGGACCTGACTATGAGATTTTTGCATTGCACACTTCAAATGGATCTGGTTCAGGTTAGTCATGTTCTTGACAAATAATCTGCCAATCATGCCACTATGAAAAGAAATGATATGCTAATCACTGCATTTCAAGCATATGTCAGTGCTTATTTCCACTTGAAGTTGCGAGTGGCATTGCTACAAATATTTCCTTTTAATCCAACATATGATACATGGCGGGGTAGTTAGTTGTCGGCTTGGATAGAAGATAAGGATTTAATTAGTATTGTTCATGCTACCCGTTTCAGCCTTCCAATTTAATCTGTTGCTCTTGGTAGGATATTCAAACTGTTATTGTTGTTACATTTATCAAAGTGTTGTTTTCGTTTGAAGGTGTAGTTCCCTATGAACAGAAAAGCCTCAGAGCAGTTGGATATACGTATGAAGTGCTCTGGACGAGGATTTAACTGTGGGGATTGATGTGAAATGGCAAACTTTCAAGGTGAAATTCAGGCAATAGATAGCTAAATTTTGCTTTCCTGATTTGATTGCGGGTCTCTGTTTTTTGTTCATGATGGCCAACTTCAAGTTTTTGTCTTGTTGTAACGGCCATAAAAAATTCAGGTTTGTACCTGTGTTTTTCGAGTCTTCGTGCTCGGCGGCTTTGGATTACCTTAAAGAGTTGGTATTTTAATCATAGATGATGACTGTCGTGTCTCGGATCACGGACACCGGGAGTAGGTGATACCCCCTTTTTAGGTTCGGCACGGGGCGCGAAGGAGGCTGGAAGACGCCTTACCCGGGAGCAAGATCGTCGAGTTCTTTGTCGGGGCACACAGGCAAACAACACAGAGAGACACACGGAGTTACCCAGGTTCAGGCCACCCGGAGGCTAACAGCCCTACTCCTACATGTCTGGATTGAAGTGTTCATCATGATGTGGTGTACAACGGTGTTCTGGGATGAACCCGCAGAGATCCGGCCGGAGGTAGATCAAGAGCAGATCCTGCCCTGGGGAGATCACCTCTCTCTACCCTCCGAACCCTAGTCTAGTCTTGCTTGAGTTCTATCTCACTTGTCCTTCTCCTCAGTGCCATGGTCCTCCTTTTATAGGCTAAGGGGATCTGACATGGGCACGCGAGGGGCGTGAGGGGTTTTTGGCGGGAGAACCCCTCAGCGGTCTTTGGAGGAGACGTGGCAACCTCTCCTCCAAGCATTCTCTGGAGGGCGGCGCGGTCGTCCGCCCTTGGGAAAGGTGGGACGGACAAAGCCTGTCCGCCCCACCAACTGCGCTCGTGGCAACGTCACCAGGGCGCGGCCTTCGTCTTGGCGCACAAGTCTTCCACCAGCTTTCGGCGAGCTGGCGTTCTTATCCTTTCAGCGGTACGAATGTAGGACCCGGGGGTGCGCCTGGCCTCCTGCCGGGCGCACGGACCCGCGGGTACTCCGCCTTGTTCTCCGGGCAAAGGGTGACCCCAGAAGGTCACCTGGTCCTTAGCCGCAGAGCGTTGTTGTCGAACTTGTCGGGTTTCCTTGGGGCAGATGAGCTGACCCATCTGCTGAACTTGACTCCTTGCCTTGTCCATCTTCTTGGTGGGCTCCAATGGTGGACCCACTTTGGCCGCATCAGGGGAACCCCATGTTCCACTGTTGCGACAATGGCATCTATGCATAACCTAAAATATGCCAAGCAAAACTACATAAAGTACAATTCTGGGAAGATGCCTTCCGCAAACGTGCAACATCACTACAAGCAGCCCTAGCTAAACCAGTGGCAGGAAATCACCATATTGACATCTCAGATGACAACGACACCGATGATCAGGTCAATATTATACCTTATGATGTGAGTTACAGCTAATCGATATAGTATGCATCTGCAAATTTCTTTCTTTCAAATTTTATAGTTTTGACAACTCATTATTATTACATCAGAAAGTTAGAAACTAAGTTACCGTGCCGAGATGTTACTCCTTAAGATCCGACAAAACCATACCAATTGTTAATTCGGTTCAAATAGCTACCCTCGATTATTTCTGAACTTTGTTAGTGTAGATCAGACTTATTTTGTCTGCTCATAGCCTATGTCCATGACAGCCACAACAAACCGTGCTCGGTGATATTTTGGTTCCGCCGTCCAGGTTTCCGTCACCGAATGTCTCATTGTTAATGATGTTGAGTTCAACAATCTTTGTTTCTTGGAATCGTTATAAGTTACATGAAACTCATCAGGTGTTTGAGACCGTGTTTCTGAACTGATCAGAACTTATGTATTTAAAACTACTTTCATGTGTGCATATATATTATGTCCACCTAGATGCGACTCTCATAGAGCCATCTTATGTTATGGAAGTGTGGTGTGAATTCTATATTACTTCCCTTGTGGGCTTCGACATTGCTCTTATCTTCCTTTTTCTTAAGATTTGTATTATATGATGAGCCGATTGTTAATATCATACGATCTAAGAAATATGCTTTCAAATCTATGTAATGTGATCAAATACATATGGATATGAACTGTCTTTTTAATAATCTGTATAAACTGTGACAATCACGGGCAAAAAATTCAAAGAATCAACAAGTGCCGCGCGGCGGGCCGTGCCGTTCGAATCTAGTAACAAGTATAACAACAAGTAACATTTACTCGAACATATATCCATCACATGAATCAAAGTTCATCCGCAGCTGCAGTATCAATGCTCTAGCTAATAGATCACATCTATTAGTGATTACCAATACCATTGATCCATCGGATGAATCAAACGGAATCTACAGGCCAAAATCCACTGATCTCTCCAATGAATCAGTTTCAGCATCTATATCCAAGCCTGAGCATGTACTGTCGGCTGAAAATGGAGTACAAATTAGCCACAATCCAGCAACTACTGTTACACTGGTTTGCCCCCAACAGATCGTTTTCGGAAACATCTCCATGTAATCCGATCTTCCGATCAAACGAACCACTGTACTATTCCTTAGAGCGATCCTGAAGCAATCACCATATCCCTGTCTTGAGTATGTATCTCCATACAAACAAAAGACCATGGGGCAGAACAGTTCCCATATCCATCTGCCGGAGTAATACATACACATGGTCTTAGACACATGTCCGGTTCGGCCGACAAGCCAGATATAGCTACAGATCAAATCTGAAACTGCATCAAGACTTGAGCCAATTTAACATTATCAGGTGCAAATACAAATACAGAAGCTAGTGGCATGAACAACTTCACGCAATTCAGTCTAGTATGCATTCGTTGCTATACGTCAAGAAGATTGGTGAGTAGATCAAATCTACCAACTAGCGAAACATAGTGCAAAACCATCAAGTAGACATGCCAATTTATCTGCTGCAGTATAAATACGAAACATCGCGTCCGGCCAGAAAGGATACGTACAATACGAATCCAATTAGCCAAAACAGCTTGATAAAGGCAGCTCTGAATAAGCGTTTTCCTACGCTAGCCGCCGCGGAGGCGACTAGGAAGCGGCCCTTGTTCCACCAAACTCCACCGGCGGAAGAGCTGGGCCCCTCTCCTTCTGCTTGCCGCTCCGGCGGCAGGAGGGAGGGGGACCCCCGTTTTTGCATGGTAGTTAGGGTTAGAAAGGTTCTGCCATGGTGCGTCGTTGGGGTGGTGGGAGCGACGTCCGGGCAAATAAATCTGCCTCAACTCTATTCCCACACCGGCGTTGTCCTTCATGGCGGCGTCTTGGAGTTGGTAGCATTGTGTGCTTGCCGATCTTTCAGATCGATGACTGTAGGATTCATGGATGGTGTCGGCGAGGCGGCGGCGGCGAGTCCATCAGATGGATTTTTCCTCCTGTTCTGTCCCCGTTGCTGCGGCGTTGTCTCCGGCGCCATGGTGGAGCAGAGAGGATTCGTCCAGGAGTACGTGCAGACGGTGGTCTGCACTGGTGATAGCTGGAAGATGGTGCACCTTGTGCTGGGTTCGTGGTTGGAGGCTGACGGTTCTGGTTCCCTACTCCGACGTCGTCGTGCGGGGTGCCATTGCTGAAGTTTGATGGCGTGTCCGGGGTCGTGCTGCCCCGGTCTGATTCTTTCAACGGCAATGGTTTGTCCTATGGCAAACTACTTTGGAGGTTCGAAAAGCTGATGATCAGCGATGGAGCCACGTCGAGCTCGGGTGAAGAGGTGATCTGTCTATTTTTTCTTTGGTGGCTGTTACGGTGGTGCCGAAAAAGATGGATAGGTATTGGTTTGTCACATAGATTTATCCTATCTTTCCACATCTATAAGATCGGTGTATACGTACTTTGTATCTCGTCTTTTATATTTATCAATGAGAATCGTATTACCAAGAAAAAAAAGACAGCTCTGAATACGCATCAGTATGCTAGTACAGAATGACCGATCAAAACCGTTCCATCATATGAAACTGACCAATTTGAATCGGACAAGAAGCAACTAGCTCCGATCCATGGATTCATCACATGAACCGATGGTAATCAGACACTTCACAAACATGTGTATGTGAAGATACTAGCCAAGGTTTGCCTGGATTACATCAGCTGAACAAAACGACCGTCACGTTAATCCATCTCATGGAATGGCAACAACTACGCGCAGCAGAAAATCCATCGTATGCATCGGCCCGGGGCAGACCGCGACGGCACCAAAACAAAAGCATCCGCCGCCGCCGGTCGAGTCAATCACATTGAGCACACCTCCGTGAATTACCATGGGCGGAGCAATCCAGCAGATCGCATCTACAGGTTCACATCACCGAAGGAAATATCCAGACCAGCACACGCAAATCAAACGAAAACGGTGAGGCCTTGTTTATTCCAAGAATTTTTTAGGGGATGGGAAGAGTGGGGATGAGAGAGGATTTGGTGAACATCCAATCCTCACAAATATTCTTTCCCTACAGTACACTAGCATGGACTGGTTTTTTTTGTGTTAGGCAAAAAATGAGATTGTTGGTAGAGGATATTTGGTGATTATCCCCTCCCATCACCTAAAATATATTAGAAGTAAACATACTAGTGGGGATTTTCCGGGATCCGGGATAATCCCCTCCCATCTCCTAAAATACACTAGAGGTAAACAAGGCCTGAAGGTAGATCGCATCGACCGCGTACGCATGAACAGTAAAGGCCAGATAAGATCTACCGTCGAGACAGATCGAATCCGCAGTCGGCACAACTCCTTGCGCCGGTCCAAATTGACGAGGAATGGCTCTGATACCACTGTAAGGAAAGAATAGGTTACACTAGCACAAATCAAAATTTCTACCGCGTTCATCCCAAAAACTCCTGCAAGTAATTGATCACAGAGCCATGAATTACCTCTCGACGCGCAGTGCAGCGGAAGACTGTTGATATCGCGCGTCGATGCAGTGTAGTCGTACAACGCCTTCTCCTCATGATCCCACGAACAACACCTCGCGGATCTCATGAATGGATCGTCCAAGCGCTACAAGTGCGGCACCTCCAAGGTATCCACGCATATAGGGATGGAACATCGCGATCGGGGTGCTAGTACCGGTGGCGCGATCTGGACGAAGAGAGTGCGGCGGCTAGGGTTTGTACAGGCGTCACCTTTGGTGCTGCCCACTCCTCACTTATATATAGTCCACCTAATTGGCTGCTACATTAGAGGCATAGCAGCACTATTAACCCAATAAAAGATGGATCATATCCAAACTTTATTCCATACCCCTAATTAAGTGTGTGTGACCCTATAATTTCACATACAGATGCACATGGCACGAGTACGCTACTCGACCAATAATTGGTAGCGGACTCTAGCAAGACGTGCCGACTCCTAAATACACGTAAAGATCATGTCGGACGAATCTTTCATAATATTGTACACTTGTTTTCTTTGCCTCACGATATTGATTAAACTCAAGGTGAGAACTTGTCATCCTTCTTATAGCTCGATTATTTTTCTCGATGTCCATGACATGGAATTCCTAAAGCACGGTTAACACTTAACCGAGAGTACGGCCATACATTTTCTGGATCTGGTTATTCAAGTGGCCAAGATATATCTCTCCATTTTACGGAGGGCAAATCCCATCTTGATCAACCATGACTTGCAGCATGTTTCGTGACAGACCTGAAAGCTACCTTTATAGCTACCATTTCACGACGTAGCGTTTGATAGTCTCAAAGTAAGTCCTTACACATCCCAAGTACATCAAAGATCTCGGGTCTAAGGAATCAGCATACATATATTGTATGAGATCAGCCGATGACATGAAAGAATGGATATTCTCACAGTGTCTCATGGTGGGTCAGTCCAACTCCATGTTCCCAACATAAGTCCACATTATTGATCGACATCTACATGTCAATGATTCGTGAAACATGATCATCCATCAATACATGTACTAGTCACTAACTCATATGCATCCCTCATATGATTGTTGACTAGGAACCTATTTAGAATATCATAATAGAGACAATAGGTTTCACAAATGAATCACGTATTCATTAAACAATATCATGATAGTTTATTCAAGGGACGGAATAACAATTATTTTTATTAGATATTCACAAACATATGGAAATATCATCATCAATATGATTGCCTCTATGGCGTATTTCCAACACACTGCTCACCTAAGGCAAGTTTTACTGATACTAGATGACAATAAATTGTTGATGAAACGAACAAGTGTTCTTTTGCTTCTGAAGAACTAGAAAACTTAGGTCACACCATTAATGCATGTGGTGTGGCCACGGATAAAGCCAAGATCTCAGCCATTGTCAACTGGCCAGTACCATGTAACTTGAAAAGCTTCAGGAGCATACAAGGCATCGCTGGATACTATCGCAATTTCATAAAAGATTACGAAATTATCGCTCATCCATTAACACAACTGTTGAAGAAAGGTGTGCTGTTTGTGTGGGGACCAGCTTAACAAGAGGCATTTCTGGCTTTGAAGAACGCCATGTCTTCTGCTCCGGTTCTGGCGTTACCAGACTTCAGTAAGGGCAGCCACACCGTGTAGCCAAAAGTAGTTCCAAATTAGTTTTCGAACTAGTTCCATACACTGTGAGGGTACTTCCAAAAGTAGTAAAACTGGAAACCGGAGCAACTACTTGCTCCGATGCCAAATTTCTTCCCTCTCAATAAAATATTGATTTGCTCTCCCAACTACCAATCAGATTTCAGCTGAGGGGAGAGAGAACCTTTTTCTGGTTGCTTTATTCGTTGTTTGGATCCATGGTACAGATATTTGGAATCGGCTACACTGTGAAGTTCTTGCCATATTCCACTCTAATGCTAAATGGTGCTCTATGTCAGATTTGGCTATGGCAACGGTGTGCCCTAAGCCTTTTATGCTTGAGACCGACGCCTCTCAGACTGGGATTGGTGCCGTGCTCATACACCCAGGATGCGCTTGGGGATACAGCAATATCCTAATCCCAAGATCTATACTATGACCCAGACCCCTTTCCTCCCAAACTCTCGACCTGGGTGCCGCCGCCGCCACACTGCAGCAGATCGCCGACAACCTCTACTGTTGCGCCCTCGAACCAGAGAAAAGATGCGGCCGACGAGCATCCCCCTCCGTCGCCCGCCGCCCGCCGCTGCACTAGCGCACTCTGCAGGTCAGTTTACCCTCCTCCTATCTGCACTTCTCCCGTTTTTCTTGTTCCTGCCCTAGTTCCTATTGTTGTCTTGTTGCTATCCGCCGGCGCAGTCCAGATGTTAATGTACAGAAAGTCACAAATACTGATATGCTCCTATATACTAATTCTCATTCTCGTACAAAAATCACTAATTTATACTATATATATTATAAATTTTATTTATATATATAAACGTATCCCTGTATTTGTGTTTATGAAAAATCGCCGTATCCCGGTATCAGGGTATCCGTATCCGTATCGCCGTATCCGGGCATCCTAGTCCACCACGACCCGACGGCGGAGATGCGACGAGGAGGAGATGGAGGCAGCACCCTTCACCGCCACCAAGCTCCTGGCACCGGTGGCCGCGAGATCCGGGGGCGACGTTGTTATGCCTAGACTAGCAGGGATTCAGAACATAGCAAGAACAATCACGAATTTGTGGGAAACATCGCTACTTAAAGAGAAATTCAGTCAAGCCGATAGGCTGAATTTAGGGTTACAAGCCGAAAGCAAAGGCCAGCCGGACCAACGGCGGCTAGGGTTTAGACCCAAAGGGGAAAGATGATGATTACAAGCCGAATTCTCAGGCTAAATACTCTGGAGCTGGAGCTGGAGCTAGGCGACAAGGAAGTGGGTGGTTGCCGCGAAAGTGATGGTACGGCAAAAGGTGATTCAAAACAGTGACCCCTCAAGTCATCTCAGCCGTCGATCTGCGCATGGACGGATCACATTGTAAGTTGCAATATGGGCCGTAGATGTACAGATGCACGGCTAGGAAACGTCTCGGAAGGGCTATGAATCCAATTCTTCATAGCTTCGTCAGGTTAATCTCCTGACAGACGTCCTTCCCCGCCTCCTCCTCCTCTGCCGAGGGAGCCCGGCGCGGCGCCTCGGTTCCGTCGTCCTCGACTGCCGGTGAGACCTTCTCCCTAGTGCAAAAAGATGCCATCTTGTGCATAGTACAGATACTCGCTGTATGCTCGCTGATTGAGTGATTGTACACCAGCTTGATCGATGTATGCTTGCCCTCATCCCTCCGATTATCTGCTGATTCGGCGATTTCTGCCTGCAGGTGAGGCAGCTGCTGCGGAGGAGCGACCAGGGCCGCGTCGTCGCGACGTGCCGCGCCCCGGACTCCGCCGCCGAGCTCCAGGAGCTGAGGTGGGAGCACGCGCGCCGCCTCACCGTGCTGCCGCTGGACGTCACAGACGAGACCACCATCGAGGTAACGGATGATAATCTGATCGCCTGCCTTTTTCCCCTCAAAGTTATGCAACGCGATACTACCGGTGGAGCCTTTTCTATGGCAGGCCGCGATTGGGGAGACCCACGGATCCCTCGACCTGCAGAAAATTTCTAAGCATAACTGGAACACTCTCCATAGTTCTCCCAATTATCAAATTTCAGCATTGTCTTTCTCATTGGTATGTGATATGCTCCTCTTGCCTACTGTTGCTTGCAGAGTATCAGCTCAAAGAACTGCTTGCTGCTGCTGCTCAAGGTACTGCTCAGAGTACTGCTGGCTGCTGCTGTTCAAGGTACACACTTCATTTCCTACAAGTACAAAAAATTCAGTAGACTGTACTGATGTGTCTTGCTCTTGCACAATTAGTATACTGATGTGTAATTACAATTGTTGCTAAATGAGCTTGACTGTACTGCTGTTTGTGTATACTTTTAAGCAAAACAGAGTAGAATGCAAATTTAGTGCAAGCTTAAGTGTTCAACTGATTAACTGAATCTTGCCACTGTATGTTTAGTGCAAGCTTAAGTGTTAGTCCATACTGTATGTTTCACGTGTGATATTACGTTTTTTTTCAGTCAGAAGAATCATAGATATGCCACTGGCATGTATCCATAAATCAATAAGCTGCGGATCATATTTTGGGGTGTGTTTTGCAGGTGAATTTCGATGCCAAGACGGAGTACGACATAATCCAGAACTACGAGGTTATTCAGGACGTCTTCAACAAGCTGCGGATCGGCAAGGTACCTACCAGCTCTTGGCCCTTGCCATTTCTCCCTTGATCCGTGGATTTGCTCATGATTTTGCCTTGCGTGCTCATGATTTTGCCTTGCGGTTTGTCATGTATGAATATATATGGTGTGTTGAGATTCAACCTGGAACAGATGTCTGCTCATGATGTTTCCATATGGTAATGGCCAGCTAACCATTCGGTACTGGACTAAGTTCGTTATGCAGTACTCTGTAGTACTGAAGTTATGCTCATTGCTGTGCACACTGCACAGTGAGGACTGAGGAGGAATGACATTAAGAGATGTGTTTTTGTGTATTGAAGGCTATAGTGCGTAATTTGGTTCGACGAAGGAGGGACGTGTTAGGGTAATAGACTGCTTGTATTAGGAGATGGGGAAGAGACAGCAGGAGGTGAATCCGGAAAAAGAAGAAAAGAAATATCATCCACCGGATAAGTGCCCGAGGTATGGCGAGGATAGAAGGAGCGCGTCTCATCAAACGTGACATCACGAGAGATGCGCATCCTACGAGCAACAGGGTCCCAACAGCGGTAGCCCTTATGCTCATCACTGTACCCAAGAAAAACACACTCAGCAGACTGAGCGGTCAGTTTGGTGCGTTCGCGGGGAGGAAGAAGAACTTAGCAAGCGCAACCAAACAAACGAAGAGCCGAATAATCTGGAGAGGTACCAGAAAGACGCTCGAGAGGAATGCCACCTTGAAGGGCAGCAGAGGGCTGAATGTTAATGAGGTAAGTCGATGTAGCGACAGCCTCAGCCCAGAAATGTGGCGGAAGAGAGGAAGCAATCATCATAGCACGGGCAGTCTCAAGAATATGACGATGCTTACGTTCGGCGACACCATTTTGAGCATGGGCACCGGGACACGAAAACTGAGCAAGGGTACCCTCCTCAGCAAGAACAACACGCAGGTGCTGAGAGATATACTCACCTGCAGAATCAGCACGAAAGACACGAATAGGCGTGGAATACTGAGTACGAACCATGGCAACAAAGCGCTTATAAATGGAGAGAACCTCACTGCGAGAGCGCATAAAAAATAACCAGGTGTACCGAGAAAAATCATCAATGAACAAAATATAGTATCGATGACCCCCCCTTTGACTGAAGGGGAGCCGGACCCCAAACATCTGAATGAACTAAATCAAAAGGTCGCTGAGATACAGACGCACTAGTAGGATAGGGAAGCTGAATCTGTTTACCTAACCTACAACCCTGACATGAATGTAAGGACACATCTCCTGAAACAGACCCTAGAAGACCTCGACGAACTAATGACGATAAACGGGAGCCACAAAGGTGACCCAGCCGATGATGCCACTGCTGGAAAGAGCCAGTGACAGAAGCAGCAACCGCAGGAGAACTGGCAGATGAAGTAGCAGCGGAAGGAACACGAAGCCAGTCTAACTCCCAGAGCCCCGGAGACTGAAGACTACGAGGGCCAGCTCCAACCAGGGCCTGAGTCCGACGGTCCTGAACAGCACAAGAATCAGCGTCAAGAATGACACGACAACCAGAATCAGTAAGCTGACTAGCAGAAAACAAGTTCATCTTAAGGCTAGGGACATGAGAAACATCAGGAACAGAGAAAGATGAAGTAGAGAGGGTGCCTCGACTAGAAACAGGAAGAGAGGTACCATCAGCCGTGATAACACGAACAGGAGAAATAAGAGAGCGAAGAGCAGAAAGAATAGAAGACGCAGAAGTCATATGAAAAGAAGCTCCAGAATCCAGATACCACGGGGATGACATACCTGACTGTGTAGAAGGTGGTGGTCGCGTGTTGCCAGAAGAACCAGACACAGAACCAGCAGTACCCGGCAAGGAAGAGCCTGAAGCAGCAAGCAGACCACGAAGACCACGGATAATGTCCTGATCAAATAGTGCAGCAGCAGAAGAACCTGAAGACCCTGAAGATCCTGAAGAACCAGTCCTCCGACGAGCAAGATACTGCTGACGTAAGCTGGGATCCCTCTGCCAGCAGCCAGAAACATCATGGCCAGGCTTGCCACAGTAGGTGCAAGGACCACGAGAACCACGAGACTGCGGGGGCTGACTCTGACCCTGGACCTGAGGAGTAGGTAGTATCGGCGGTACTGAAGACCGCGACGGAGGCTGTGGCGGAGCAGGACCACGAGCAGACGGCGCAGGAGGACCACGAGCAGCAAGAACAGAGGGAACCTCCAGAAGACCAGCACCACGAAGACGAATCTCCTCAGCACGAAGCTCAGACAGGACCTCAGAGAGCGGAACACGACCACGGGCATGTAGCTGTGCACGGCGTGGCTCAAACTCCTTGCGGAGCCGCGACAAGAACTCAAAAACGCGCTGAAACTCCAGGTCGGCGCGAACAATCAAGCAGCAGGGACATGTGGCACACACAGGCGTACGAAGAGAATCAAGCTGACGCCAAATAGCAGCACTCTGAGTGTAGAACTCATCAATAGTCAAATCGCCCTGCTGAAGGGCATGCTCCTGGCGGACCACAGACAGGTAAAGAGCATCCCCAGACGGCTGATAACGCTGACGAAGAAAGGCCCACTGAGCAGCAGCAGTGGGAAGAGCCATAAACTCAGCAGCATACTGAGGCAGGACACTGGAAGTCAGAACAGCAGCAGCACGAGCATCCTCATCTATCCACTGAGAGTAGGCAGTCAGATCCTGCCGGTATGTCGCAACAGCAGCAGAATGGTCCTGGACCTGTCGGTCATAAGCAGTCAGAGCAAGAGCATCAGCACGAGTGGCGGAATCCTTGTCCTCCTGAGAAGCATCAGAGGCAAGGGCAGTAGGAGTCGGTGCAACAGGCACCGAAGGAGCAACGGGGTGGGGCGGACAGGGGACCTCGCCAGAAAGCACACCCCACAGACGAAGACCGCGCATGTGGATGCGCATGAAGTTAGCGAAATCAGGGTAATTCGCTCCATCAAAAATAATCGGGCAGCGAGGAATCGCAACATAGCCCGACGAGGTAGACATCTCTCTCTTTTTTTTTCAGAAAGTCAACTCAACGATTGGATCAGATCGGGACGGAGCACCACGCAGCACCACGCCGATGATAGCGACGGGAGCAGCAGAGCCCGAGTGGCCGGCGGCGGGGCGGAGCAGCCGGCGGCGGAGAGCGGCGGGCCGGAGCAGGAGTGGCCGGCGGCGGGGCGGTAGCGGCCGGCGGCGGGGACGAGCGGCCGGGCCGGCGGCAACCCGACGGCGGACCGGAGCGGGTGGAGACTGGGCCGTCGGGTTGGTGGCGGAGCAGCCGGCGGCGGAGAGCAGCGGGCCGGAGCAGGAGTGGCCGGCGACGGGACGGCAAGGAGGAGGCCGGCGGACGGGACAGCAAGGAAGAGGCCGGCGGCGGGGCAACCAGGCGCACGGGATCGAAGCAGGGATCCGCACAGACGGCCGGAGGTCGCGACGGAGACGCGGACTGCGGCGGCGACGGGCGGGACGGGGAGGACGGCGGCAGCGGCCGGGGCGCGGCGGCGAGGAGCCGGGGGCGCGACGGCGGCTGCGGCACGGACGTGGAGAAAAAAGAGACCCTAAAACCAGGGCTCTGATACCATGTTAGGGTAATAGACTGCTTGTATTACCAGGGGGCCAAAGGCCACATATATATATTACATGTACAGGTGAATATGCAGGAAGGCCCCTAACATATGGGCAAAATATAATATGCACAAATCTACTCTAACAGGACGCAAAGGAGATGTGCAAAGTAGGTTATTGCTTCATCCAAGTTGAGTAATTCAGGTAAAAATGACAACACTCATAGGTTGCTTTGTTTTGTTAACTTGGAGTAGTTCCCAATATCAGTGGTGTTCAGTGAATTCAGCTTTGGTTCGATTGAAACTCGACTGACATGGAATCTTTTTCATGTTCAGGTAATGTCTGAGTACCTCCTTGTCAGGAAGGAGTATTCCTTGTTCTTGAGCTGGTGCTGGAATCACCAAAGTTCTTCAGCTGGTGCTGGACCAAAGTTCTGGAGCTATTGCTGGAATCACGAAAGTACCCCTTTTGTTCAGGTAGCAGGCCGGCGACAGGGACTTGGAGCCCGAGCAGACCGGCCAGCAGGGGCGGTGGAGGAGCTGGAGCGCAAGCGAGCAGGAGCTCGTCCGCTCGTGCAGGGGCGCCAGCGAGCAAGAGAGGTGGAGGAGCTCAGCTCGGCACCGGCGAGCAGGAGCAAGAGCGCGAGGGAGGAGCTCCGGCTGCCGGCGGCAGGGACCTAGAGCCCGAGCAGACCGGCGAGAAGGGGCGGTGGAGGAGCTCCGGAGGCGCTTGCTCCGGTGAGGTGGCTAGGCGGCGATCTGCCGGGGAGGCGAGGTGCCTTGAGCTCCGACCTGGAGCAGCGGCGATCGAGAGGAAGAAGCGGCGCCGATCTTGGGGGCCTGGAGCGCGATCAGGGCACGGGCACGGGCAGGGCTCCGGCGGCTGGCGGCAAGGATCAGGAGCTCCGGTGGCCGGCGTCAGGGAGCTTTAGCAGGAGCTCCGGCGGCGGCGTCTCGGATCAGGAGCAGGATCGCGGGCGCAGATCGCGGGCCAGCGATTGCGGGGCGCGCGATCGTGGATTCGTGAGCGGGCGAGCTGATCGCGCTCTGGAACCTGGAGATGGCGAATTTGGAAGTTGTGTTATTCCAAAATGGGTACACAGTTCAAAATCTCCCTCCCCGCGAACAGTTATTTCGGGACGGAGGGAGTAATACTTTACCGGAGGTTTTGGGGCTTGTCGGGCCAATCATTCTTGCTGTGGCCGATGGGGAAAGTCGACGAGAGGCGGAGACAGTCGAACCAGAACTTGGCGCCGCCAGTCTTGTAGGTGGAGCCTGAGAAGAACCGGTTGGGTTTGTTATTGTCATCTGAGTGGAAGGCCTCTCTGTCCGCCGCCGGCATCATGAAGAACTCCTGGCACACTGCTTCCATGTCCCGCCTCACCTGCTCAGGGACGCCGTGGTTGATCACCTGCTTTATTTTCGAACACGATTAAGCCCTACAAATTAGCCGAAGTTAAGCATATACATCTGGAATATTGCCCTGTTGGTTTGTGCCTTAGCCGCGAAGAGATTAGCCGAAGTTAACCGATGTCCCTGCCGGCCTTGAAGATGGCGCGGGCGCGGCTAATCTCTTCGCGGCTAAGGCACAAATCGACAATAGGCAGGGAGATGAAGCCCTCTGGGAGTGGTGCTTGCAGATTCCCCATGAATCAATCAGCCGGAAGAGCACTAGGAGAAGAAATGGTGGAGATCGCTAGCTAACTTGTGTTCTTTGCAGTAATGTGGCGTAGGAGTCCACCACCATTTTTATAGCGTCGAGATGATGTTGCCCAGACGTTATTTATGGATGCAAATACTCTTTGGCTAGGTTGGAATTATTTGCTGACACCAAAACTATAATATATCAACATTGTTTATTAGCACTTGTGGTTAATAATTATCGTGGGTGCTCGACATGTCTGACAGCAAGAAGCTTGCCGTCTTGGATATGCCCAAACAAGACTCTGCACTTTGACCTTACTGCTTGCCAACCACTGCAAGCATGAAATTTGCCGCTTATGCAGTTCAACATGGCACTAGTTGGTGTGGAAAATTATTGACCCTAGAATTGCGTATTGTATTGATCTAACTCTTGTAGGGTTTAAATAGAGCACATCGTAGGATAGAGATTCGGAGTACAAATCAAGTCGTAGCAAGTGTTAAAATCAATCTTATCTCTAATATCTAATTCAGAGTATTGTACTTCTAATATTCCCCCTAGCGGGACCAAGTGGACGACTGCGACTGAAGTTAACTTATTATGCACACTAGAGGCTGGGGCGCCCCTCGGGGCGCCTCCTAGCCGGTCATCTGCATGCTAATCATCGTCCCAAATAACAGAAGATTATGAGATTTCATAATCAACGCAAGAGCCAAAAGCTGCATAAACATATATTCTTCGAGCTTTCTTCGGGTATTGTATAGTTCTACGATACAAAATTAGTTCATTGCCGAGGTATCTCTCTTTTCTTAACTGTTGATTCAAATCACCTCACTGTACAAGCTCTCTAGGATTTCCTCGTGAAATTTCATTTCAGAACAAGAAAAAGATCTACAAAAGAATAGGCAGTGCAGTGCGGGCATAAACGTAGAACTGTATGCCCTGCCCAAAGAGTAAGAACACCAAACTATACAAATTTCTATGTTCATTTTATCAAATGGACAGTACTACTGGAAGGCAATTCCACAAAGGCCTATATACTCCATGACGTTAGGATTTCAAGTTCAGCCCACCACAATCCGGTTTTCCTTGGGATCGAATGATCTTGAGAAAACCCAGCGATCTTGTGCACCCTTCTGGTTACCCCTGCCACTGTCGTCTCAGCCCTGGGCTATCATTTAGGCACGGTTTTACCAGCTCAGTGAGTGCTCTGACCTGCTCCTCGGGGTGATTTGCGTGTTGGGTCAATAATACCTGCCAAGGGCTTTTCGGCGGTGAGGTACCAGTGTGCCCATAGAATCAGGAGCACCTGCAATTGGAGTATTAATTAATGACAAGAGCATAATAACTGCCTGTAGCAGGAGTCATATTGGCAGGATGCACAGCAAAATGAACTTGGGAATTCTTACCATGCAAGTGCTCAAATAGTGATCCATTTGAAATATATTCAAACACCATCATTCGGGTGAATGGTTCTTTGTCTTCACAGTAACCCACAAGTTTCATGAAATTTGTATGGTTCACTTGCGACAAGATAAAAGTCTAGGATACATCATATCTATGTTAGATTCTCATCTCACAACATGAAAAACAATTAAACAGAAAATAGAGTTACATAACTTAGCTATATAACTACATAAGGACTATCTGGCATAGTGTCCGGGATAGATGGAGATGGCTGTTTACCAGAACATCAAGTTAGCCATGCACAACATGGCAAGCGAAGACAAGGTATGTCCAACACTTCAAATATTACATGAAAAAAAAAGATTGAATGTATTAGAACATCACTTTCCTGTACAAATATTACAGGTGCTTGCAAGGGACGAATATAATCATCCCATCTCCTAGTATGGATTTTTATTGTAATGGTTAGCTGAGTCTTTAGATCTAATCAGATGCAATGGATCCATGAAAAAAATAAAAACATTAAATCCCGATGAGAAAAAGGGATAATTTTCTATGCTAACCTGACTGCCACTACCATGCAAGAAAATAGTAGTAAACATGCATAACTAAGGGAAATTATTCAATCAGCGTCATTACAAAATCTTGTCACAGATTACATTACAAGAATATATGCTCCATTCTTTTTCAATATGAAGGTGTTACCAAATTCTAGGCTACAAAATCAAGAAAAATAGGAAGGGGCAAGACAAAGCAAATTGTATAGTGCCACTACCTGAGAAATAATATGGCTTTGTAGCATTTTATCAATTCTAGAATCTATGTGACATGCAGATATAGAACTGCAGAAAGCTCATATAGTGCTTGAAATTTAAACTGCATTTACAGAAACACTCAATATGAAAAGTAGGGTTAATATACAAGAACCTACATTGACTTAGTAGAGTTCAGCAAATAAGGTCAGTTGACTTACTTTGCAACAAGGCCATCATTAGCTAGCTGTAACATGTGTTGCCCAGGCAGAGATAGCGCCGACGAAAATAAAGAGCAAATAAGTACATTATTAGATAGATGTTCACAGCATGGATAATTAGTAAGAGGCATTAGTATACATCCATATTTATCCACAGTTTTTGGCATACCAAAACTGAAAATTTCAGCCTTTACATGGCAGCTTTGGACAGAAAAAATAGTTTATTTTTTACCACAGAATGTGTCAACAAAGATAATGGTTCAATACCTGCTGCTTTATTGGCCAGTTAATATGACCTTCAGCTGTAGTAGGAGGAGCAGTAGTTCTGGACAGGAAAGACTTTGAAAGACACAGCTTGCAGGCCATTACGTGCTTCATCAGCAGAGCATCACCATTCGTAACTGAAGAAGAATACATGTAAGAAAATGCCGATGAGCCTGATTCAACACTTCATGACATATAGTTCAATGATGCTTAGATAGAAACATGTCAAACAGGTGGTGCAGTACGAGCTGAAGTCTAAACTGCAAACAAGGAATAATTATCACAAAAGGAGAAGAAAAGATCATGCACCACATTCGCAAAATAATAAGCAGTACAAACACTCAAGGTATATTATGATTTTTCTACTGGCTCTAAGCCCCAAAAGAATGAGCAGGAAAAGAATATATATCAGGAAACAGGACTATACATCTGACAGAAATAAAAGTGCCCGATAACAAATATAAGAGCATAATCATGAATACTATTAGCGCATGGTATTTCTCTATAAATATAGAGATACATGTGCATAAAAATCCATCTAGAATAACAGTGCTACACCAATCCTGAATACAGAACCTGGTGACTCGATGCCACATTATCAAACAACAAATACAGTAACGGAAAAAGAGAATAGTTCAGAAAGGATATGCATATAGGATGGTGACCGTAATGCGCAAGTTGTGATGGCATTTCAATCTAAGATGTTCTTCAGTCATTGGATGGATAAATGTACCTCAACAGAGAACGTTCTAAGGGGGTCACTGCTTTTGCCTGATCCCCTCCGGAATCCCATTCTTTTCTTCCTTCCGGGATTATCAACACCCATAGCAGCCCTTGAAAGTTTGATTGCGTTGCTGGCTTCTTTTTTCGTGGGGTCAATTAGGTACTCAGGGACGTCACGCAGGTGAACAGGAATTGCTTTGTTGCTTAGTATCTTGTCATGTTTGAGCAAATCTGAAAAAAAGGTAAAAGATTAAGCATCATAAATTAGAAAATTCAAATACTGACGTGGGCTCTTCTGAATAAGATTGATAAATCTAACCAAGGTCTGTCGGATTCTCCTGAAAATGAGCCTTCAACCTACAAGACAAAAGAAATTAGCGTCGCTGTTAGAAGGGAAATACAGGCAGAAATGACTGGAAACTGAAGGTGTTTCCTAATGAAATTTTAATGAATAGTGAGATGCTATATCTTTATGCCTTGCACCAATAAGTGCTATATCATGAAATGACTGGCCAATTATATATCTTGATGCTTTATCTACTAACTGCTATATCATGAAATGACAGATAGTGAATAGGAAATGAGGTGGACTGTAAAGCAACTAATAATATATTAAGAGGTCGTTTTCAAACACAGCGCAAACATGGCAATGTGAAATTGTGCAATTCCTTTTCCCCACGAAATTCCATTTCATCATGCTTTGTGCATTTTCTTCACTTGGTTATTTACTCAACGGCAGAAGACTTTCTTATCAGAACTGAGGATTTCATTCTTTATGTCTTGACGGCGTGCTTCCTGTCACACTCCTAGCAACATCCTGCAAAAGGAACATCAATCAACATTAGCTAACACAAAATTAATGTTGTTTTCCACATAGTACAGAAATATATTCAGTAACCATGTCTGTTGAAAGCTAGAGAGTGGTTAAAAGAAGTACGCAGAATGGCCCAAATGTAAAGTTAGCACCGATGGTGTTCAGTTATAGAAGTTCTGAACAGACAAAACCAAGCTGGTCTTCATAGCCTCATTTTGTTTTTCGAAAAGCTTGGCAAACTCACCTCCATTAGAACAATGGCAACTTACCTCAACCCTATGCACCAGCTACCATGAATTCCATCGCAAAGAAGATCGAAGGAAATAAGGGCATACCTTGCTGCCTTGGCGGTGCTTGACGAGGAGAGTGGAATGTACTCCTCCCGCTGAGGCCAGGCCTGCGGGCCGCCTCCAACACCGGGGTCGCCCCTCCTCCTTCCTCCTCCTCCCAGCGAGGCGACGAACCGCTGCGGCCTACAACAGCCACCGAACTCGACCTCCCCTCCGGCCGAGGCCGGGCCCGAGGGCGGCGTCCCCCACCGCTAAATATCTACTCATCATACAGCCGAGGAAGAAACCACTCAAAGTGCCAAATCACCTGCTTGCAAATGACATCAGCCTGTTGACATGTAAAGGGGAAAATATGTGAGTGGACTGAAAAGCAAGTTTTGATGGCAAACAAGACTCCTGATTATTACTACTATATACATAAGATGAAATTGTAGGTATCAAGAGTCCATTGTTCCGCTACCAATTTCTCTGAGAAAAAGGTAATTAGTTGCACTCTCCATTAACGAAGTCACTAATAAAAGTGAAACTGTCGGAGGAAAAAAAAGGGCGTAGGAGATGGGAAGCATACAGGCAGTGGTCGTCGGCGGCGGACCAGTCGGCGAGAAGCTTGGTGAACTTGGCGACGCCGCGGTTGGCGCACTGGTCCCCAATTCCTGCTCCACAGAGGCGCAAGCCAATCAATCGCTCAATCATTTGGTTTCCTAGAAGGCTAGAACACGTCGCCCATGGATGGAAGTGAAGTAAACTGAAGCGGAATTAACCGTGCAGGACTTTGCGTGAGATGGAAGGTTTGTCCGGATTCTTTTTCCCTTTTGCTCGCGCGGAGCGCAGTACAGCTGCAGTACATCGAGTCTCAGATTATTTTTTCGTCCAGCGCGAGCGCACCACGCGGCAATCGTGGATAGCGCCAAAAGCTTCGCGACAAAACGAGGAGGCCACGTGGACAGCGCGAGGAGGGCGCCCAAGGGTGGGCAAATGGTTGTCTTCAATGTCGTCTTCTCTGCTTCGCAATCATCAACGGCGTCTCTACTGTCACCTACTCCCTCCCTCCGTTCTAAAATACTTGTTTTTCATTTGTCCAAATTCAGATGTACCTAGACATGTTTTTGTGTATAGGTACATCCAAATTTGTACAAATAGAAGACAAGTATTTTGGAACGGAGGGAGTAGGACGGTGCCTACCAAAGTAGTATTATTCTACAGTATGTTACATAAAAAAAAGTTTCAGCGTGGGGAGGGAGAGAGAACCACAAAGGCCTTCTTTTCTAAACCGACATAAGGTGAGCATTCCACGCAGCGAAAGTTTCTACGGCGCTGCTATACGTACGACGCTTTGCGTCTGATTCCCGTACGATCTTTGCGTGATGCTGAGCAACGAGTGGTTTAGGTTTGGGTTTGGGGTGGGACCTGGGTTAGGACCGGCTCTCTTGTTGGTAGGCCCCACTTATCAATGTATACATCACGAGTTGGGCTGTCGCGTATCAAGCGACAGCCGCGCGCAGCCAGCCGAAACATCATTTTTTTCCTCCCACGCTCAACCCCGCCGCCGCCGATTCCGCGTGTCTCCGGTCAAATCCCCCGCCACCGCCTATTCCCACCTTCGCCGCGGCCAATTTCGTCTCGCCCCCGCCCGCCGCCACATGACGCTGTCGTGCCGCCACGTGTCAGCAGCACTAGCTTCCGTGGGGTGTGGGTCGGTACCTTTGATTCGTCGGAGACGGCCGCCCGCGCCTACGACGCCGCGTGGATCTCTCGCTCAATAAAACTCGAGCTCTGCTTGCACATACTTCGTGTGGTCTTCTCGTAGCTTAGCCATGGCCAGCTCGTCGACCTCCCGATCGGCGGGCAGCCGCTTGGCGCGGTGGTGTTGTCTTTGCTCTTCTGCGATCGCGAGCTGCACCGGCGGCACGAGCCACTTCGCCTCCCGCCAGGTCACGTCGGGAAAGTTAAGCTATCGTTTTAGTGTTTATTGCCCTATTTTACATCATCCGACGGAAATATAGATAAAGGCGAGATCTACTACTCTGTAAATTTTCAAGACACAATTCGTATTATTCTAGGCTACACAAAAATGACAAATTTGGCAAAATTTCGAAAATTTTAGACTGTGCACTGTTCACATATCCCGCGTATTTGTCATTTTTGTCCAGTAAAAAATACAACGAATTTGTCATTGAAATTTTGCGCAATGTAAGATCTCGATATTATGTACACCTAGGATTTTTTTTCCAAATTCTTTTTAACACAAAAATGCAGATTATTAATTTTTTATAGAATACTGCCTCCCTTTCTGGTTTCCGCACGCGAAGCAGTTTTACTGAGTATGGAGGGAAGAGGTGCGACAGTGTTGCAGGTTTGGGTTTGGACGGGACTTGGGCATGGGGGAGAGGATTAATTAGCACAGATTCGTAACTTGCTCAAAGTAGGAAGTGTCGTACAAACGTCGGACGAGAATTGTCGTACGCGAAGCAGTTTTGAAGTTTCTATCATTACACAAGAATCGAAGGCACGTCCTCTCCTCTGTTGGAACCTCTCAACACAGCAAGACTCTCAGAACCGTGAACAATTGTCATTGAGTGACTTTACTGACAGACAGCTTACGGGAAGTTTCTAACCCGGCAACTCGAGCCGACACAACGGCTTACCGACTTCGTCATCTCCATGCCTATAAGACCAACCCGCAATCTCTAACTATATAAAAGACCATCCCTTTCTCGCCCTCACAGCGCTCGGTGACTGTAGCAATGAACATACTCGGTCAAATCGATGCACGCGAGAATCTTAGGCGTCGCCTCCTCTCCCTCTTCGTCGACGCTGGGCTGCTGCGACGCCGCACGCGCGGCGGTATCCCCGCCGTGCGCGCTGTCCCGCCGCCACGTTTGCTCCTCGTCGGCCAAGCTCCGGCGGCCAAACAATGGCGGCGCCGCCAGCTGCGGGCGCTCCGCAAGCACGCGTGTCGGGCGCGCCCATGCGCGCGTCCCAGCACGCGCTGGATCGCCGCCGGCGAGGTTGACGCCGCCGCGGCAGCGCCACAGTCCCATCCACGCCTGACGTCACAGTGATGTCACCGTGGGCCCACGCTGTCAGCGGTTTTTTTCATAAAAAAAAAGAATTGCAAAAAAAATCCTTACAGGTGGGTCCCACTAATTTAGCCAAATTCCAGAAAATGAAAAAATGTTACAAATTCAATAATTCAAATTTACACACCGTGAAAAAAAACATAGCAAAATGGTCACAAAAAAATGCCAACTATTTATGCTATACGATCAACTTTTAAAATTGCAGTATTTTAAAATTTAAAATTTTGAATGTATTTTCAAGTATGAGCATTTAACAAATGCAAGCAGAATTCAAATATGACAAATATCAACTTTAAACTACACACGGGGGGAAAAATATATACCAAAATAACCACACACAAAAAATGCTACCTATTTATGCCACATTACAAACTTCCAAAAAAAGAATATTTAAGAACTTTAAATGTTCTCCAAATCTTACCAATTTATGAGCGTTAAAATAATACAAATTCGGAAAAACTTACCAATTAGATGAATTTTTAAAATATGAACAATTTTTAAACACAGACTTTTTTGCGAACTATTCACAATATGTAAAGAATTATTCACAATATGTAGGCACTTACTTTTTTTTAATATTACGGAATTAATGAAATGGAAAGTGAGCTTATGTCTAAAAGATTGTATAGATTTTGAAAATTGTTCATGTTTTTTTGACAGTTTCAAAATAAAAACAAATAATTCACATAATTCAATTTTACGACTTACAGTAATGCAAATCATGTATAAAAAAATGCACAAACAAAATGGATTCCCCCAATAATTCTCCCACTCCAAAATATTTAATTTTGTTCCAAGTTTCAAAATAGACTTCAAAGATTCACAACAGTTAACTTCCTCCACAAAAAAATATTCAATTTCTTTGGAAAAAAAGCACAAAAAAATGAATTCCGCCAAGTAATTCTTCCTCTCCAAACATTCAATTATGTTCTAAAGTTTCAAAATAGAATAATATGATTCAAAAAATTCACAACAATTAAGTTTCCCACAGAAAAAAATCAAACTTCATGCAAGTTTGCAAATAGAATTTAATCGGTGACTGTAGCAATGAACATACTCGGTCAAATCGATGCACGCGAGAATCTTAGGTGTCGCCTCCTCTCCCTCTTCGTCGACGCTGGGCTGCTGCGACGCCGCACGCGCGGCGGTATCCCCGCCGTGCGCGCTGTCCCGCCGCCACGTTTGCTCCTCGTCGGCCAAGCTCCGGCGGCCAAACAATGGCGGCGCCGCCAGCTGCGGGCGCTCCGCAAGCACGCGCGTCGGGCGCGCCCACGCGCGCGTCCCAGCACGCGCTGGATCGCCGCCGGCGAGGTTGACGCCGCCGCGGCAGCGCCACAGTCCCGTCCACGCCTGACGTCACAGTGATGTCACTGTGGGCCCACGCTGTCAGCGGTTTTTTTCGTAAAAAAAAAGAATTGCAAAAAAAATCCTTACAGGTGGGTCCCACTAATTTAGCCAAATTCCAGAAAATGAAAAAATGTTACAAATTCAATAATTCAAATTTACACACCGTGAAAAAAAACATAGCAAAATGGTCACAAAAAAATATGCCAACTATTTATGCTATACGATCAACTTTTAAAATTGCAGTATTTTAAAATTTAAAATTTTGAATGTATTTTCAAGTATGAGCATTTAACAAATGCAAGCAGAATTCAAATATGACAAATATCAACTTTAAACTACACACGGGGGGAAAAATATATACCAAAATAACCACACACAAAAAATGCTACCTATTTATGCCACATTACAAACTTCCAAAAAAAGAGTATTTAAGAACTTTAAATGTTCTCCAAATCTTACCAATTTATGAGCGTTAAAATAATACAAATTCGGAAAAACTTACCAATTAGATGAATTTTTAAAATATGAACAATTTTTAAACACAGACTTTTTTGCGAACTATTCACAATATGTAAAGAATTATTCACAATATGTAGGCACTTACTTTTTTTTAATATTACGGAATTAATGAAATGGAAAGTGAGCTTATGTCTAAAAGATTGTATAGATTTTGAAAATTGTTCATGTTTTTTTGACAGTTTCAAAATAAAAACAAATAATTCACATAATTCAATTTTACGACTTACAATAATGCAAATCATGTATAAAAAAATGCACAAACAAAATGGATTCCCCCCAATAATTCTCCCACTCCAAAATATTTAATTTTGTTCCAAGTTTCAAAATAGACTTCAAAGATTCACAACAGTTAACTTCCTCCACAAAAAATTATTCAATTTCTTTGGAAAAAAGCACAAAAAAATGAATTCCGCCAAGTAATTCTTCCTCTCCAAACATTCAATTATGTTCTAAAGTTTCAAAATAGAATAATATGATTCAAAAATTCACAACAATTAAGTTTCCCACAGAAAAAAAATCAAACTTCATGCAAGTTTGCAAATAGAATTTAATAATTCGTAGAATTGCAATCTTCAAATTTTATGAATAACAATAATGCAAATCGTGGATAAAAAAATGCACAAAAAAGTATTCCCCCAAACAGTTATTCCTCTCCAAAATATTCAATTTCTTTCTAAGTTTCAAAATAGAATTTCACAAATTCACAAGAAACGTCAAAACAATTCAGACCTAAATGACTTCCAATTTGAATAATTTTTTAAATCCTCACAACTTTTAAACGCCACTTCCTTCAAAATTCAATAATTTCCAAATTTGAACAAATTTCAGATGTAAACGTTTCCAACATTGAATTTTACAACACGTGCGAGGAAAAATGTGACAAACATATCAAAATGAACACACAAAAAAAAGGTTTATTACAAAAAAAATACTTATATAGTGTATTTCTCTTGATTAAGTAGATAAATTAGATATCTATGTCAAACTACAAACACACTTGAACATTTAAATTCGCTAACGAAAATTAGAGCTACTCGGACGACAAATTACGACGAATTTTAACATTTCAAATCACAACGTCCCGGACGGGGTCTACTAAATGATGGAATATATGATCTATTCATATTTAATTTCAACGAATATTTTTTTTATGATCTACAAAAGCTAAATGAAATATGAAATATTCCAAATTTTGATTAAACAACAAAAAACATCAAAAAGGAAGTATTGTTTATGCAATGTTCCAATTCCTTAAAAAAATGATTATGAAGCCATTTTTTTACATTGCTCCAAATGCTTCACATCTCACTTAATAATGGTGTCATTTATCTAAAAACTACGAGTACTGTTCCACTCTATAATAACAAAATAAAAACATATTTACAAGTTGCAATTTATCCAACATTTAAGCGAATATTCCGACATTCCATAAAATAAAACCAAAATGCTCACCAAATAATAACTGTAGTATACTCATAACAAATACCAAATTTATTTCAACATTTCAATTTTGCCAACATTTCGGCACCACACGAACAAACTTTCCCCAAATGTTAAATCAAATCCAAATGGATTGTTCTAATTTCAATTAAATATTGGCATTGAAATACAAACATGTTTGAGCATTTCAAACCTTCAAACATTTGAATATTGTACACAATATACCAAAAATGCACACCAAAAAATGCTACCTATTCATAAGAAAACAAACAAATGTTTCAACACTCCAATTTAGCCAACATTTTGGTTAACAAATTTTTTTTTGCATACAAACGGGAAGCGGCATACATGATCCATCCCGGAACATCAATAAATTCATGTATGTGACCCTACTTTACCTCCAATAGAAGCAGACTCTTTTGATAGCCGGCAGAAATAAGGAAAATCAAGTGAATTATAGCAGATGCTTTCGCCTGCTAATTTCTTGCACGAGTAAGTTAATGTATTTTAAAGTCTTCCATCAAAGTGATTGGTTCTGATACTGAAAACTAAAAATCTTCGTCGATACTCTGACTACTGCAACATTGCCTGCGGCCCGCGAAGATCGATCAATATGAATTTTAACGTTTCAAATCACAACGTTTCGGATAGGGTGTACTAAATAATGTAATATAAGATATGTTTATATTAAATTTCAATGAATATTTTTTATGATCTACAAAAGATAAAAGAAATATGAAATTCCAAGTTTTGTTTAAACAACAAAAAAAGATAAAAAAAGAAGTATTGTTTATGCAATGTTCCAATTCCTTAAACAAATGATAATGGAGTCATTTTTTTACAATACTCCAAATGCTTCACATCTCACTCAATAATGGCGTCATTTATCTAAAAACTACGAGTACTGTTCCACTTTATAATAACAAAATAAAAAACATATTTGCAAGTTGCAATTTATCCAACATTTCAGCGAATATTCCGATATTCCATAAAATAAAACCAAAATGCCCACCAAAAATAACTGCAGTATACTCATAACAAATACAAATTTATTTAAACATTTCAATTTGGCCAACATTTCGACACCACAGAAACAAACTTTCCCCAAATATGGAATCAAATTCAAATGGATTGTGCTGATTTCAATTAAATATTGACGCTGAAATACAAACATGTTTGAGCACTTCAAACCTCCAAACATTTGAATATTGTACACAATATATCATTGATGCACACAAAAAAATGCTATCTATTCATAAAAAAACAAACAAATGTTTCAACACTACAATTTAGCCAACATTTTGGTTAACAAAAAAAAATATTGCACACAAAAAAACACCAAGTTCACGCCACGCAAAAATTCAACTAGTGCTTCCACTAAGAGCACTCGATCCTGCTCGATTTTGTTCCACAACCTTCTATTCCCTCCGTTCCAAATTAATTGACTTCTATTTAACCACATGTGGATGTATCTAGACATGTTACAAGTATAGATACATCCACATTTGGACAAATGAAAGTCAATTAATTTGGAATGGAGGGAGTAAAATTCTACGGACTCCGACACCACAATACAGCCATAATTAATTCTTCATGTACCGTGCTGAGGGGAGCTCAGAGCTTGTGTATAGAAAGGATAACGACATGCCGACTCACAGCTATGACCAGGGGACGCACTCATGTACCGGAGCTAGCGAGAACAAATCGAAAGTACAGACGATGACATGGAGACCTGCAACGACTCTTTGCTTTGCGCCCACCTCGAGGAAATTCAACACGTAGCCAGCCTAGTCGCCGATCTTGTCTCAGCAGGCCTCTGTGCGTCTAGAATTGATACGATATTACCGTAGACCGACACAATTAGCTCTACTCATATTTGTCTGCACACCATGCAATGACTCGTTTCACCCTATGGCATAATCATTTGCCCATTTGTTTATTGTCATCAATTATGTACCAAATCAAGCTACTCGTACGAAAGAAGATAAGCAGGCAAGGATACAAAATGCGGGTAAGGTGACTGGCAGATATTGTCGAATTCCCCTATATATAAAAGTACGTGGGATTCACCCCTCATTTCGCGTTCCACGTCGCCCGATCAACGTGGGCCGTCCGATCGCACGTTCCACGACCCAGATCTCTCCAATAATCGTGCAGGCCACGCGCTACCGTAGCTCCTGGATTTCTACCAATCGGAGATGGACACCTTCCCTGGCTTGTGATTGGTGATTTTAATGAGTGTTTGTGGCCTGAAGAGCACCTGTCGCAACATCCCCGGGCTGTCAGCAAGATGGAGGCCTTCCGTGAGGTTTTGTTTGACTGTAATCTCTCAGACCTTGGGTTCTCTGGCACACCCTATAGAAGAAAGGGTAATGCCAATGTGCGAGTTCGGCTCGACAGGGCGGTGACCAGCCCCGAGTGGAGAGATCTTTTTGCGGATTCTTATGTTCAACATTTAGCTACTCCTGTTTCTGATCATTGCCCTGTTCTTTTAAATATTACACAGGAGGAACGCCAGGTGAATAAGCAACCAAGACCCAATATGAGATTATGTGGGAGCGTGAAGCTGAACTATCTGAGCGCATTTTCGAGGCTTGGGAGGGGGCCGGCCAGAAGAATAATCTCGCTGACATTATGAAGGGGCTGGACCAGGTGAAGAACACCCTACAGACTTGGAGCAAAAAGAAATTTGGTAATGTTCTCCGTGAGCTGAGTAAAGCAAGAAAGGAGCTGGAATTGCTTCTGATCAATAATGCAGACCAGCGTGACATTAGGAAAGCCACTGATCATATGAATGAGCTCTTGTACAAGGAAGAGATGTTGTGGCTACAACGCTCTAGGGTCACATGGTTGAAGGAGGGTGACCGCAATACAAAATTCTTCCACCAAACAGCAAAGTGGCGAGCTAGAAGAAATAAAATCAAGAAGCTTAAGGACACTGACGGTACTTGGAAAGATGTCCCTACCGACATGGAACGTATGGCAACGTCATATTTTCAGGAGCTCTTCACAAAGGATCCATCCCTCAATTCAGATCATCTTATCTCCCTTGTACAAGAGAAGGTCACGCCGGCGATGAATGATGACTTATGTAGAGATTTCACGGATGATGAAATTGGTGATGCATTGTTCCAAATAGGACCACTTAAAGCTCAAGGGGTGGATGGTTTTCCAGCTCGTTTCTATCAACGTAATTGGGGTACAATCAAGGCAGAAGTGATCAATGCGGTCAAGCTCTTTTTTGTCAATGGTAAAATTCCGGATGGTGTCAATGATACAGCCATTGTTTTAATCCCCAAGAAGGAGCAACCTGAGACGTTGAAGGACTTTCGCCCTATAAGTTTATGTACTGTGGTCTATAAAGTAATTGCTAAATGCATGGTTAATCGCCTCAAGCCAATTCTCGGGGATATCATATCTATCAACCAGAGCGCCTTCGTGCCAGGGCGGTTGATCACTGACAACGCTTTGGTAGCATTTGAATGTCTGCATTTCATTGAACACAATAAGAAGACGGATAAGAATTTTTGTGCCTATAAGTTGGACCTCTCTAAGGCGTATGATCGGGTGGACTGGGTGTTTCTAAGGAAAGTGATGCAAAGGTTAGGGTTCTAGCACCGATGGGTGGACTGGATAATGGCGTGTGTCACGTCGGAGCAATACAAGGTAAAATTTAATGGAACCCTCCTAGATTCATTTTCGCCTTCTCGGGGCCTCCGGCAAGGTGACCCCCTGTCCCCCTTTCTTTTTCTGTTTGTGGCTGATGGTTTGTCAACGCTGCTCCATCATGAGGTTGCAAATAATAAGATAGAGGCTGTTAAGATATGTCGGCAAGCTCCTGGTATTTCGCATCTTCTTTTTGCTGACGATAGTCTCCTGTTCTTTAAAGCTGATACAATACATGCAGGGCGTGTGAAAGTTGTTCTTGATCAATATGCTAGTAGCACAGGTCAGCTTATTAATCAAGAGAAATGTTCTATTTTGTTTGGGGACTCCTGTCCGATACCAACATGAGTGGAGATCAAGCAAGTACTGGGTGTGCAACAGGAGACTTTTGAAACAAAGTATTTGGGACTGCCAACACCGGATGGTCGTATGTCTAGCAGCAAATTTGAAAGCCTCCAAGCCAGATTGGCAAAGTGCCTCGTCGAATGGGATGATAACCATAAATCTCAAGCTACCAAGGAGGCCCTGATTAAGTCTATTGCTCAAGCGATCCCTCTTTATGTGATGGGTGTTTTTAAGCTTCCCTTAGGCTTGTGTGATGAACTCACTAAAATGATTAGAAGATTCTGGTGGGGTGCTGAAGATGGAAAAAGGAAAACTTGCTGGGTGGCGTGGGATATCATGCTTAGACCTAAAAGTCCCGGTGGGCTTGGCTTCCGAGACATGCGTCTCTTTAATCAAGCATTGTTGGCACGACAAGCTTGGCGCCTAATTCAGTCACCTGACACGTTATGTGCTAGATTTTTGAAGGCAAAATACTTCCCTAACGGTTCCCTAATTGACACGGTTTTTACAGGTAACAAGTCCTCGACTTGGACTGCCATTGAGTATGGGCTTGAACTCCTCAAGCAAGGGGTTATCTGGAGAGTGGGCAACGGAAGCCAGATTCGTGCTTGGAGGAATCCATGGATTCCTACTGAAAGGAGCTACCACCCGAGTACTCCCCAAGGTCGTTGCCGTTATCGCTGGGTTGCTGACTTCCTCCTACCTACGGGGGGATGGAATGTGCAAAGGCTGCAGCTCTATTTTAACCAGAATGACCTATCAGAGATCCTGAAGATTAAACCATCCCTACGGAATGAAAGCGACTTCATTGCTTGGCAACCGGATAAAAGTGGTATGTTCTCTGTGAAGAGTGCGTATAAATTGGCCCTCTCACACAGTATGCACAAACAGGATAGAGGTGCTACGGGTATGCGACCCGATGGCGAGTGCCCTAGCTGAAAACTGTTATGGACATGCCCAGTTCCTCCTAAGGTAAGGACCCTAGCATGGAAAATATGTAGGAATGCTTTAGCTACAAAAGCAAATCTTAAACACCAACGTATCACTGTTTCGGATATATGCGACATATGTGGTGTAGAAGCTGAGGATACCTTAAATGTGTTCATGAGATGCCCTCATGCCCATAGTCTTTGGTTGGCCATGAAGGAAACTTGGAGCTTGCCGAATGATGATCAGATCAGGCCGACAGGGCCCCAATGGCTGCTCCAATTACTTGCTGAGATTAAGGAGGAACAGAGAGCCCCCATGCTAATGACGTTGTGGCATATATGGCATGCTCACAATGAGATGACACACGACAAACCTTGTCCTCCGATTGAAGGATCGCGTCGTTTCTTGGTGAGCCATTTAAATTCCTTGCTTATGATTAAGCAGTTTCCTGTTGCAGATGTGATCAAAGGGAAGATGGTCGTTGATACAGAGAGCGGATTCAAGAAGAAGCCTGCCCACTCTGATGGCAGACAGAAGGTCAGGAAACGCTGGGTTCCTCCTGGCCAAAACGAGGCTAAGCTGAACGTGGATGGAGCTTTCATCCAGGATGTCGGGGCTGGGGCAGGGATGATCTTGCGTGATTACACTGGTGAAGTCATTGTGGCAGCATGTCGCCACCTTAACCATTGCAAGGATGCCCTGGAATCGGAGCTTACTGGAATCGAAGAGGGGCTGCGCCTCGCGCTGCATTGGACAACACTGAACTTCACTGTGGAAACTGATTGTGCTGAAGCTCTTAACCTGATCAAGGAGTCCACCCCAAATACTTCGGTCTATGCGTTCAGCATTAGCAGAATCCGTGAACTTATTCAGGAAAGAGGTACAAAAATAGCTAGTATCCCTCGTGATGCCAATGGTGCCAGTCACGAGCTAGCTAGATTGGGCAGGATGCAAGCAAGAACTGAAGTATGGCTCAGGAGCTTCCCACAGGAGATTGCTGGAGCTGTAGCATTAGATTGTAGCCCGCCCTTGGCTTAATGTAATCTTCTTTCCATCGCAAAAAAAGGAGATGGACACGTCGCGCAACAGTTCATCTTTTTGCAAGAAACCCCCCGCAAAGTACTGGTTCGCAATTCGGGAAAACATAGAGGACCTCCGTGTAAAAACGACAGCGCATCTCCCCTTCCCTCTCTCCTCTCTCCAGCGCGACCACGGCGTCGCCGGCGCTGCCGACCGCGCCCTCGCTGCTACAGCCCCCCCCCCCCCCGTTCAAATCGATGGACATGGCGATCTTCGCCGTCCTCTCTTCTCCTTCCTCCCCGAGTTTCACGAGCCGAAACACCGCGTAGTCGCCGGAATCGAGTCCGCCATCGCGCTGCTGCCTTCGCCGTGTCCGCACGCCACACCCGCCACTCCGGCGACCTAGAGGAGGTGGCGCAGCCGCTCCCTGCCTCCCTGCCACCCCGCGCTCACGCGCCTCCGACGAACACACGCGCAGAACCCATTTCCCGGCGGCGCGACGCCGGCGAGCGAGATCGATGCCGCCACTGCGGTTCCGCTGCAGTCCACTGCTGACATCATTGCGACGTCGGCGTGGGCCCAGGCTGTCAGGGATTTTTTCTTTCAAAAAAAAAATGCAAAATTCCTGCCAGGTGGGCCCTATTTAATTATATGAATATGAAAAAGTTCACAAATTCAACAACTTTAGATTTACACAAAAGGGGAAAAATTATATATATACATATAGCAAAATGGTCACAAAAATATATGCCGTCTATTTATACCATACAATAAAATTTTATATGAATTTGAACAAATTCCACAAATTCAATAATTCAAATTTACACAGAAAAAAGGTATATAACAAAATGTATGCCAACTATTTATTCCATACGATGAATATTTTAAATTTGAATATTAAAAAAAATGTCCTTGAAATCTGAATATTTTTCGTAAATGAAAAGGAATACAACCCTAAATGACTTCCAATTTAAACAATTTTCGAAATTTAAACGCCTCCTTCGAATTCCGATAATTTCAAAATTCGCCCAATTTTCGAACGTCAACGTTTTCCAGATTAGAATTTTACCTCATGAGTAGGGAAAATATGACAAATATATTAATATGAAAAACAATAAATGGAGAAAAATTTCAAATTGTAAGCATTTAATATACGCAAAAAGAATTCAAATACAACAAAAACTACGATAAAAAATTATATGAACTTGAAAATTTTCACAAATTCAATAATATAATTTTAGAAAAAACGGAAAAAGGTATACAATAAAATGATCACAAAAAATATATGCCAACTATTTATGCCATATGATAGAAAAAAATTCGAACATTCAAAAAAATTAAATATCCTTCAAATCTGAACATTCCGTAAACGTAAAAATAATTCAGCCCTAAATGACTTCCAATTTGAACATTTTTTTATAATTCAAACAAATTTCAAACACAACCTCCTTCGAACTCCAATAATTTCAAAAATCGAACAATTTTCAAGTGTTAGTGTTTCCAAATTTAAATTTTACCCCACGTGTAGAGAAAATATGACAAATATATCAATATGAACAACAGAACAAAAAAATATTCCACATTGTAATATTTTAAAATTTTGAATGCATTTCAGATACAAGCATCTAATAAACAATTGTTTAAACTCAAAAAATCCATACCTTCATACCTTTCAATCTACAATTAAAAAACAATTATAAAAAAAATGAAAAAATCAAAAAAATCATATATTTTAGTATACAATTCAAAGTACCAATTGTGCAACAAAAAAACCTAAAATTCAAGAAATTTATATCTTCCAACCTACAGATCAAAATAGTACAAACAAAACATTAAAGTTTTCTAAATTTAGCAAAATTTCAAACTTTCCACACTTATCAAAATTCCCCAAAATTCAATTGTAGAAAAATACTAAAATTCAATAAATTCATATATTTCACTGTACACTCCAAAATAATAACAACAATTACAAGAAAAAGTAATACTTTCCAATCTACAACTCAAAATAATACAAACAATGTACCAGCAATTACAAAAAAAAATTCAAAAAAATTATATCTTGCAATCTACAATTCAAAATAAAAATTGTAAAAAATATTAGAATTCAAAAAAACATATTTTCAAATCTACAATTCAAAATAATACAAGCAGTATGACAAAATTCCCAAAATTTAACAAATCCTCAAACTTACCACACAAAAAAATGTATTATACATCCTCTAGTTTTGAAACTCAAACAAATATTTCAGAAAAATACAAACATATATAACCATTTCAGTCTGTAAACATTTAACGTCACTCTATAATATATAAAGGCACTCAAAAAAAATACTAACTATTTTAAAATATTTTCCTTCAAAAAACTAACACATTTGAAATAAATGTTCAAAGAAATACAACACATTTGAACATTTCAAATTGCTAGAAAATTAAAACACCCTAAAATATATCTCACGAATTGCATTAACCCTAATTATATAGTTCAAACAAATGCTTACGGTATACTTCAAATATATCCAAACATCCCAACTTTCTAAATATCTGCAAATAATCAATATGACAAATTGCTTCTTCTACAATAAAAAATTCATAATTCTCACAAAAAATAAAAAAATACATGCAACACATTTCTAAAATTCAATTTGCCAAACAAAAAAAATACTCTAAAATATAAATACCTCACATATTAACTCACATATTGCATTCTCTCTAATTATAAATACCTCACATATTCAATTTGCCATTCAAACAAAAATTTGTGGCATTTCACCACTCTAAATTGAAGAATATTTGTATATAATCCAAATGAATTTTCTCTAATTATAAATTGACTTTACCAAACGATCATATGTTGTATACCCTCCAATACAAAAATTCAAACAAATATTATGACAAAATACAAACATATAGAACCATTTCAACTTCCTAACCAATTAACGGCACTCTAAAATGTGTGACAAGCTAAAAAAAAATACTAGCTATTTTAGAATATTTTCACCTAAAAAAAGCAAAACACATTTAAATTGAATTACAATAATTTCCAAATTTGACCAATCTCCAAAATCCAACCATTTTTAAAATGAAAAGCATTTTTAATTTCAATGATTTCCAAACTTAAACAACTTTACAACGTCACCATTTTCAAATTCAAATTCAAAAACACATGCGCGGCATTTGCCGCGCTCAAATACCTAGTATTACCAATAGTTCAACTCCCTTCTTTCTTGTGTCGTCTCCGATCGTATTGATTATCATATAGATCCCGTGGTAGGCCCCAAGCATACGAGGATAGTTAATGAGAGTAAAGAGAAGTGTCGGATATCGTAGGGTCTGGCGGAAAGTTCCCCTCCCTCCGTTGTCCTGCCGTTTATGTTCTCATTAATTACCGCGTGGATCCAATGTTGGGTCCAACCTATGCCGGACGATCTAGGTTAACAATTTGGCAGCATAGTCCCTTCCTTCAGAAGCCTTAGAAGCATGTTTCTTACTTGGGAAGCCTTGGAGACACGTTCCTTCCTTCGAAAGCCTTAAAGAAAATTAAATCGAGCAGGAATTACATTAGGTTTCAGACGAACGACGCCACGTTGAAATATTTTTTATTACCCAATATGTGTACTTCTTTCGTAGGGTTGGCGTCACGTTCCACCGATTTCAGCCTCGTTTCCTGGGAATGACGTCACCTTCAGCCGATTCCAGCAGCGCTTCCCGCCGACTATTCTTGTTAGAAATTTTTATGTTGGCATCACAAATTGGTATAGGTATGTTTTGCACACTTTGACAGGTGAAAACTTTTTAGGCACTCCCACATTGGAGGCTTGCAATATTATTGAAAGTTTAGTTGGAACTCCACCTATTAATGATACTAAAACTAAATTTACTATGTGACACATTATGGGAAGATCGGACTTTATAGAGAAAAATTTGCCAAACATGGATAAGATAAATGAAATAGATAAGAAGCTCCTTGATAATACCAGTAAGTTTGATGGGTCTTTAAAGCATATCAATAAGAGGGTAAATGTTTTAGAAACTATTAAAGTCAAGGATGATCAAACTTTAAGAATTGGCAAATTAGAGGAAGCAATTGATACCTTGAGTGCAACCTTTTCCTCATTAAAGACTAAAAAGCAAGAAACTCCAGTGAGTAGAGGGCCCAAGTTTATGTACGTGCCAAAGGTTCTCAATCAAAATTTACACCAACTGATAATTTAGAATCTGAAACAGTTTTTAGTAAACTTGTTAGTGAATCATGTATTGCTAAGACCAAATTTCTTAATTTTGCTTCTAGAAATCTTGATGATAAGAAACCAATTAAAAGTCCTCTTGGTATGTCTAGCTGTACTTCGGAAGAAGTTCTTGATGATTTTGATGTTGATAATATTGATAATACTTGATTCATACTTTTTAGGGTAATTTCAGCCGGGGGTTGGGTGGCTGTAACACCCCGGCACCCCCGGGCCGACGGCTGTTACGCTTGACAGCTCTTTAGGATCTTATACCGACCCCACATAGCAACACTAGTCTTTTCTGCTTACTTTTTGTTCACCCTCGTGCATACTTGGCAAGGACTTCCCGATCGGTCACCCATTTTGATATTACCCTAGGGCCCAGGCCAAGCATGTTTAACATACGGGTTCTATCGAGATGAGATTGTGGAAAAAAGTTGCAACCTGTTGATATGACTAATCTAGCGATCCTATTAAGTCCTTGGCCAGGACGTCGCAGTGGCGGCACAATAGTAGGCTGCAAGACGTGTAGTTTACCGAGACATGTTTTTTCAGATTTTTTATTCATATATCGACCTCATGTGATCCATGATTGCGATACTCTCGAATATTAAGACAATGTGCGTGGATTAATGCATAGGCTGGGGGTTTCACCCCTTTTCGAATTTTTATTTAATTTTGAAAATGGGAAGGCACGTTTTATTCTTTTGTAGTAGTACATTATTCAGTACAAGAGGACCCGCGACATACAGTCAGCACCATTTAGCACATCAGCCAGGAAAATGGGACGATTGTTTCAGTCACACTGATCACAATCTTTCGTAGCATTACTTCGTTGGTGTGTTTGCATTCTTCCAGGTGGTATGCTCAAGGGAATTATATGGCCTTGCACCGGCCACATCTTCTTCGCGTATCTGGTTGCTAACTTCTTCCAGATCGTCGTGTGTGAGCTTCACCTTGAAGGAGTCAATGTTGGCATCTAGGTTCCGGATCTTAGTTGTCCCTGAGCAATTGAAGAGCATATATATGTGCCGGTTATTATACTATTAGTATCTTATTAAAAAAAATAGCCTACTGTGTGAATTGAGAACTCAATCAAACAAACCACCCCGGACATTTAACAAAATGACAAGTGAATGTAGTTACAGAACAAAATGAACTAACCAGGTATTGGAACCGTATTATCGCCTTGATGCAAAACCCAAGCTAAAGCTAGCTGAGCAGCGCTGCACCGGTGCTTCTTGGCTAGTTGTTCAATTTTCAGATAAAGATGTTTGTTCTTGTCCAGATTTTCCGCCAAAAACCGTGGATGCCCTTTCTGAATTAACGGTATAGACAAGAACTAGTAAGCAAACCGAAAAGAGGTTCAGAGTTGTAGTTGCAGGCGGATCGTATGGAACTATGGATAGTTACCAGACTAGATTGAGCAGACACTTGTTCTGTTACTCCTCTCCCGCCGAAAAACCCGCGGCCAATCGGGCTGTAAGGAACAATCCCAATCCCAAGTTCTCTGAATTTGTGTGTGCGAGAGGATCGATTCGATCAGTTTCTTGTTTGACGGTCCGATTAATCCAATCATGGAAAGTAATGTACTAACCTGCAGAGCGGCACAATCTCGGGCTCGATGTCGCGAGCCCACAGAGACCACTCCATCTGCACCGCGGAGATGGGATGCACGGCGTGAGCGCGCCTGATGGTGCCCGGGCTCGCCTCCGATAACCCAATGTACCTGACCTTCCCTTCCTCCACCAGCTTCTTCAGCTCACCAATCTGTTTCAGCACAAAGCTGTCAGCCCTACTTCAGCAACTGAACGCAGGAATCCATTTGGAACTGGTAAGAGGAGTACCGTGTCTTCAATGGGGATGGTGGTGTCGATGCGGTGCTGGTAGTATAGGTCGATGTAGTCGACGTCAAGGCGGCGCAGGCTGGCCTCGCAGGAGGCGCGCACGTACTCCGGCTGGCCGCACACACCGCTCGTCCCGCCGGCGCCAGGCCTCATACCGAATTTGGTGGCCACCTGCACCTGCTCCCGCGGCAGCTGCTTCAGCGCCTGTACCGGTCAAGATGGCACTGCTCAGTCTCTCTTTCGTTCTCCACTCCGGCGGAAACAGACCAAGACGTACCTTGCCGACGAGGATCTCGTTGGTGTGGGGGCCGTAGACGTCGGAGGTGTCGAAGAAGGTGACGCCACGGCGGAAGGCGTGCACGATGATGGCGATGCCCGTGTCGTCGTCGAGCGGCGAGTTATAGGAGCCCGTCAGACCCATGCACCCGAAACCCAGCTTAGACACCTCCAGTCCCTGGGTGCCGAGACTGACCCGAGGAATCACTAGGGTTTCCTCCATGGCCTTGGACTCGCAGTCTGATCAACTGGGAAGTGGATTGATTGCAGCAGCAGTACTGCGGTGAACTCAGGGACAGTGATACTCTGTCTCCTATTGAGATTTTGTAGCGGCCAACTCGTCGTTCGGCAGCATGTTTCTTGCTGTGTGGTGCCCCTGCTCTGGGCACTGGCCAGCAACCAGCATGTTTCTTGCTCCTTTTTTTTCAAGGGAATCTTGCTGTTGTACCTACTACACGAGCCATGCCAAAGTAGATAATTTAATTCGATAAATCCAATAGTTCCGGACAAAATTGTAATCTCCATAATCCTCTGTCTTGTAGTTACTTCCCAATATAATTGTATACCTCAGAATTATATTTTTCATGCTCAAAGAATTTTGGAAAATTCTATTTAGAAGGCCCACACGTCGGGCGGAGCACCCCACCGACTATCTGACCCCACGACTTATTTTGTGTTATTGTCAATCATTAAAATCTAGTCCCTCCGTCCATAAATAAGTGTACTTCTATGTATTGTGAAGTCAAATATTTTAAATTTTGACCAACTTTATTGAAATGAGTTGCAACATATATGACATCAAATGGGTATATTATGAAACTCCATTTCAAACGGGTCTATATAGTGATGATAATTTAGTGTCATAAAAGTTGCTATGTTTTTCGATAAAGTTGGTCGAATTTTAAAAAGTTAAACTTAGCACAAAAGATAAAAGTACACTTATTTGTGGACGAAGAAAGTCCAATGATGGCTTCCCCTCAAATAAAAAAAGACACGTGGGTGCTAGATGCAACGGGTGTGAGAGACATCCATGTTGTGACGATAATGTACTAGTGCTAATGGAGAAAATCTAAGAGAGTATGACATAGTAGTGAACTGTGTTTTCCTACAGAGTTACAACGCTGTAAGAGCACTTGTGACACAGTACTCGAGATTGTCTTTAATCACTCGACCAGGACCGACCCATAGGCCATAGGGCAAATGGGGCAATTGTCCCGACCCCGACAGAAGGAGGCCCCTAAATATAAAAATTTACGAATAATCGTTGTACTATTATCTCTTATGTCAAAATACTATTTAATATTTATCAAACTCTATATTTGCGGGAGCAAGTCCATAGGACTGACCAATAGTGTGTACCACATACGTAGGAAAATACTAATCTAATCAACTACGAGTTCAGTTAGGTTCATAGTCGCTTTCCGATGGAAGTACTACATTTTGCATAAACAGAAATATGTGTCACAATTTTGTGCACGAATATTTTTATCTCAGAAATCTGCACGAGCACTTGTATAGAGAAGGTGATATAAGCGTATTACGGACAAGTATATTAAACAAGACAATCATATTATGCAGACGTAGTATAATCAATTTAATTTAGTTATTTATTGGTGATTATTATTAGGGATAATCTTCTATATCTAAATAGGAATGACCCACTAAAGGAATTCTCTCAACATGCAGCTATGCCACCTCATCAGGCTTCCACATCATCTTTTTAAGCCACGTCATCATTTGGTTAAGTCTATTTGCTGCTGCGGGCAATACTAATCCCGTAACTGGTGATGGAAAATAAAGCGAGTGCCCTCTATATCCGCCACTGCCACTACCACGTCTCTACAAATCCAAAGCATTAATCCCTTCGCAGTATGAGCCGTCGCCCATCGCGTTAGCCCTCTCTTTTCCACATGGACCGGAGAAGCCTATGCCGCATTGACTCGGCTTCCGTTCGTGTTCCCTGATGGTGCTCGCTTATCACCGGTGTTTTTTCCTCCGCCACTGTGACCTGCGGTCTCCTGAGCTCCCGCCTCAACCTAAGGCCTCCCCACCACAAATGGTCACACAAACGCTCGATGAAGCCCAACAGTCATCGCCCTGGTAGTGCGCAAGAAACTGATCCGCCCCTTCTATGTTTAAAGACCTACCAGTGTTGCCATGGACATCCAGCGCGTCCGCCTGCTCGCGTCGCTACCTCTGGCACCGAATGGTAGGTGTCCGCTCCCGATTTTCCTTCTCCATTTCTTCTTTCTATCCGCAACTCATGTTTGTCGATCTGCCAGATTGGGCTTCAGAAGATTTCATTGGTAGGCTTGAAAGCTGTTTGATGTTTTGCCTCCCACGATTTCATTGCATTCAGCGTGCTGCTGGCTGAAGTTAGGAGGAAGCGGCTGTCATCAAGTATTCAAGTGTACGACATGCGCACGCTGGACAGAAAGGGCAACCTCGATACCAGGGGTTTCTTGCATTGGTACACAAGCTCTCATCTTTTAATATATATAATTTACCTTGGATGAGCACATGTATCTTCTATTTCTTACGCTTGCTGGTCAGATGTTTTCGTTCCCGTGAAATCTCCCATATAATTAATTAGTTAATCTGGAATTTGCTCCCTTGGAATCTTCTGTCAACTGTATTTGTTCCGACAGATTCCCTAGAGACCAGAACTACACTACCTGATTCGTAGTTGTACTACGTTCTATGGAGTTCTCTATCAATGTACCTTCATAGCAATTATTCAGAAGCAGGACTAGCAAATACTATGAAGGGTCTAAAGAATATTTATAATTCATTTTCAGGTACAAATAGACAAATAGGTCAGTGCTGTGCTGCACATAATATTTATGAAGGGTCTAAAGAATACTAAGAAGGCACTGCCAGCGTTGGTGTGTTCTGAATCGCATCTGTTAGCCCAGTGCTGCACATTTGTACTTAATTCACATTGTAAAGTATATTCCGATGTCTTGCTGATATTTTCACGATTTAATTTTCCAAAGATCTTCGCTGTTCAATCGTGTGACAATTAGCTTTTATTCTTTGGTTTTCTATTACACATTTATCTCAGTTGATACTTCAAAGCACGCATGTGTGATCGCCCTGCGTACATGCTTATACATTAGTTACATTTGTTAATTAATGCCACATGTGTTCACCTTAGGACCTCCAAATAATCTTTACTGTATGATTTTTCTGACCTGCATGGCTATAAATTACCGCAGCAACGCGCGGGGCATCATCTAGTAATACTAAGTACTCATCATTTACACGTTGTCAACTTATTAATCTACCCACTATAACTTGCAAGACATATTTCTCCACAGATTTCTACACTACTTATAAAAGAGCGAACAATATCTTTCTTTTGAGCACCCAGAAAAATGCACACAGATCAACCAGCGCCCTCAGATCGCGCCCGCTTAAAGAAATCGTACGACATTGATTAGTTTAATCAAACAACAATCAGATTAACGGCTCGGATACAACCTGTCGACCTCGGCAGAGTATTTCCTGTCGAAATTTTGCGCTCCGTGTACCCGGTTCGATCCCACCCCGCTCAGCGTCTCCTATGTATCCCTAATCCAATTCAACAAGAAAAAAACCACCAAATCGCAAACCACGCCGCCGCTTCCGTCATCCCTTCCCTGCACAAGGTGCCGCCTGGGCTCCTCTCCTCCTCCCCTCCCCCCTGCACCGAGCGGGACGCAAAACGTCGCCGTTGCCGCTCCTCCCACCGCTCCGGGACGGCTGGAACGTGGTGACGCCGGTGAATACCGCCGCCACCGACAGGGACGACTCCGTGCAGGTCGGGTACCACATCGTGCGCAAGGAAAAGCTCACCCGCCCAAAGCTGTAGGACATCGGCAAGGCGGGTGCGCCGGCGCTGCGGCACCTACACGGCTGGTGGCCGTCACCGCTTTGACCCGGGCCAGGCGCACCTCGACGACGTCTCCGCCAAATCCATCGGAAAGGGATTCCAAGGTCAGTTATGTCTATCCGCATCTAACGACCTGAAAATTGAAATACGAAGTTCCAACATAGTAATGCTGGTTCTTTGCAATGCCGCTAACATTCATGTCAATGTTGTTGGTAAATCGATTCTGATGGTTGGTAGCATCTACCTTTCTTGTTTTTCAGAATTTTCCGAAGGTTGAGACCATTGATATCTTGTGATATTCCCATGGTTCATTCCCCTTGATTTTGTTTTCTGAAGGTTAAGAACATCGACAATTTCTGACATACACATGGTTCATTTCCCTTAATTTAATTGTCTGATGGTTAAGCATATTGACAGCTTGTAACATACCCATGGTTCATTGTATGATGGCTTCTGAAATGGATCAGCATCAGTTATGCGCTTGATCTAGAATACTGACAGCGTATCCCTTATGGGACGCACATGATTCTTTTCTAATACCTAACAACATGGGACATCATTTGCAAACTACTTAATTTTCTCCTGATGCCGATGCTAATTGTTGCTGTCCAGGTCATGCCCCGCCCATTTAATGCTGTCTTCTTCTGCCGATGGACAATTCCTGAGGCCAAAGCACACTAGCACAGCATGACAGGAGATCACCTCTACAGGAACTCAGGTGCACGTTAATCTGAATTTACTAATTCCTTCTGGTTCTTTAGGCTGGTGGTTGATTGATTAGCAATTATTTCATGAAAACAGGAGGATAAAGAAAAATACTAGAATGCTCGAGCTGGTTTCTCCGTGTTGCCACCTGTGGATGGCATATAAATCGAGGATAGCTAAAAGCATGTTGGAAGGCCATGTCGCTTCCAATTTTCCATCATTGTTGGCCGTATTTATTACTGTCAGTAATGAAGATTGATCATGTATCGGTTGTGTCAAGCTCTGCAAGTTTGTATTCTTTTGTTGGCCACTGGTGTCTCTCTTTCTTTGTAGCACTTATTTACTAGCTTCTATGATTTCTGTTGTTTCTTGATTTTTTCATCCTTCTGCTCTGTAGCAGTATTTTTCTGGAAAATTCATAACGGGTAGTAGGTGCAGATGCACCCACTACCCAAAAAACAATTTTGTAAATGTCAAAAAATTAAAAGTAAAAATTTTGCATATACTTTTAGACATTTTATATTAGCACAAAAAGTTACGTGAAGAAAAAATATTTTTTGTGACCTGTACAAAAAAGACAAATCCGGACGCACCAAAATGATTTTATATGAGTCACTTTTTTGCACAGGTCACAAAAAAAGTTTTTTCTCCACGGCAATTTTTGTACTAGCACATAATGTTCTAATGTACATTCGAATTTTTTTCTGTAATTTTTTGAAATTTTGAAAAAAACTAAAATATTTTACCTAATAGGTGTAGATGCACACCTATGAGCCAAATCGCCACGTCCTATTTTCCTTACAAGTCTTGATTGTTCTTTTAGAGTTAACGTTGTAGATGGCATGGACAAATCAAAAATCAGATAGAAATACTTCCAAATACCATGGCGGGATCAAAAGAGTTCGTGTGATCCATCTTCAGCAAAGACCATTACTACCGATCACGTGGCGACGCATGTGATTGTGTATGTCGATGCCTGCCGAGTGGGAGGCTGCGGCTGGACATTTCGTCAATGTCACTGCCAACTTGGTCAGATCGGCACTGGCCGAGCAGAAGGAACCTCCAGGCCAATGGACAACACCACTGTTATAATGCCATGCAGATGCTGCAAGCTTACACCTTTTCCTCTAATAAATGAATTTAGCAGAAGAAAGATGCTGCAAGCTTTCTTGTTGATTTAATATCTTTCTTTCTCACAACCTCATAATTGTCAGCCATCTTCCTCCTAAGAGTTATAATTGTGTCTGTTATTCTGTATACAGAGGTAATTTTCCGAGTTAATTGTGTTTTCCTTTTACTTGTCTACTTGTATACTGTTGCTAATTTGGAGCAAATACAATAAATCTGCTGACTTGGAGGTCTTTATTATGTGTCCAGTTTCTTCATGCTCACACGTGTCCATGTTTCTCTTCTATTGTTTTTCCTTGAGTGTATAGTGAATTATCTAATTGGGTGGCATATGTTCTATAGATGGGAAGAATTAGGAGACTACTTCTTGGAATAAGTTTTAAGAGGGTTTATGTAAGGTTGCAGCAAATGATGTGATGTTGAATGTGGAGTGCAACTACGATATTAGTTGTTACATAACTATCTACCATTTGCTGTCCACATCCTTAAATAAAAGAGAGAATTCCTTATTTGGCCCTTCCTTAAAATTTTGTTCCTTATTTGACCCTATAAAATAAATTATTTCCAATTTGACATCTTAATTTCATTTTCTTCCTAATATGGCCCTCTAGTACATTTTGAGCATTAAAAAGACTCTTGTGCCCTGAAAATTACGTGGGAGAATTGAATCTGTTCCATTAATATAGCATATACAATATACAACATTGTTACAATTTTAAATCGCAGCGACATCACTACAACAGCTAAATCAGTCCGGCCGCCGGGTATTGATTGATCGTTTCTGAGCTAGCTAGCTCGTACGCGAATCCATCACGTTCACATATAGCTGCTCACGTAACGATTCGATCGATCAAGTTGCTTCAGAAGGCTAGCTATGTACATGTGACAAGGATCTAAAGGCCTAAGCAGAGCGCAGCGGACCGCGTGCCGGCGAGATCGCTGCCGCACGGCAGCGCGACGCGGAGCTCCGCCGTTACGCGGGACGCCGTGGCCGGCGTGCAGTGCGGATGGCGCAGCGGCGAGGATGGGGAGCAGCCACGGCCGCGGGTGCACGACGGCGCGAGGACAGGCGTCGGCCATGGGCGCGGACGCACGCGGACGGAACGAGGTCGGGCAGTGGCCGCCGCGATGGCTGCGCGACGAGGTTGGTCGATTGACTCAATTCTCCATAGCATAGGCGTTATTCATCTTTTAATTGTTACTAGCACAATGCCCGTGCGTTGCAACGGCAAATTTAGAAAATATTAATGCCCTGATAATTGCCGTCTTTGTCTTGGTCCTTGTCTTGTGACTTGTTTGTGTCAACAAACCTAACAATCCACACGACCAAACCCTGAGCAAACTTATGCATATCACCATCCCTTCTAGCCGGGCATCACCACCCCATCCTCCGCCAGCACACAACTCCGCTCAAGTTCATGTTTGCGGGCCCTTGGCTCCGTCCCTTTCCCTGCTCTTCGGTGCCATCCTTGGAACCCCTTCCTTCCTGCTCTCAAGAGTCACTCTCGCATCCCCTTGATCAAAATCTCTTGATTTTCACCCAGCTCGGGGACTGTACACCTCGTATCCTCCTAGCATGTCCTGGCTTGGTTCTCACGAGGCCTCCATCTGCGTGCCGCCGGCTCCACACATCCCGAGGTAGCCTCTACCATGACCCACCACATGTTAGGGAGATTGTCATGTGTTACCCAACTCTGGTGTGTGCAAGGTAGCATGGTAGACGAAGAGTGGCAAAGAGAGATAAATCCTCCTTTTAATATTATTTCTCCCTAATAACTTTGAACAAAAATATAGTTGAGCATGAACTAAAAGATGGTTAGCAAGAACACCTCATGTCAAGATTTATTTTTAACTAAGATTATATTTGTGTTGGCAAATATAGAAACACTCATATTAATATGTAGTCTGCCTCTACCCGCCAAAACAATAATTAGCCTGCCTATGCAAATATCAGGTTGCGTGCTATTTTTTTCTTCTTTTCCTGTGAGCACATTGTCCAATGCAATTTTGTTTTTTTGCATTTTAGCACACCGTGCAATGAAGCTGAGCAGTAGTGGGCGATGGAAAAAATCAGTATTTACAGGGCCGGCTCAGACGCAAGGATCGATCCTAGAATTCGGATCGTTGATCGGCCCATGGTTGCCAGCTATTTTTTTTTTACGTACGCCACCTGGTCGATCTGTCCCGATTTGAATAGGATACGGTCACCAACAATCGACTTGGCTGGCTCGCACGTAAAGATTGACTGCGCACGTAAAGATTGAATCGTAGAAAGGAATCATACGAACAGTTTTTTAACTTATGAGTGGCGTGGTGGGTAATTATTTACAACTTTAAGGGCAAATTCAATGACCTACCAAATTAAACGGCGGAAGCCTTAACGTTTTTATTATTAGGTATAGATTAATGGAACAGATTCAATTCTCCTTTTTTGTCACACAATTTATCAGGGGTAAAAGAGTCTTTTAGTGCTTAAAAATGTACTAGAGGGCCATGTTAGGAAGAAAATGAAATTAAGATGTCAAATTGGGAAGAATTTATTTTATAGGGCCAAATAAGGAACAAAATTTTAAGTAAGGGCCAAATAAAGAATTCTCTCTAAATAAAATAACCTCATACTTGTTCCATACTTTCAGTCCAACAATGATCAGAGAAAAAGGGGATCTCGCGAGCTTTATTTCAGAGCTAGCTCATGATTTAAAAAATGGTGATATCATAATGGCCGGACAAGCAAGAAAATTTACCTTGGACAGTATGTAAAAACTCATGCTGACTCCCATGAACCCTCCCCGGATGCTTGAGAGTTTAACAAATGAATCACGGATTTTGACTTGTCGGTGAACAATACTGAAGTCTAAACATGAATTAGGTTATCGGAGGTGTAATGGCCAGTCTTGAGTTCATGGCTGCAATGTGGTGTTTCCCTATGCGTTCATGCCAAGGGTGTCCATGGGCTCAGATTTACCAATTTAAGAGTAAGTGACACATTATAACACTTGTCCACATATACTCTCTATTGTGTATTTAAAAGGTGTCATTCAGCTAAATTATAACACTTGCACGTTTTCTAAATATGTGCATTGCACATGCAAAGCTACTAGTAGGAGTAAAGAACCATGTCAATGTTCAATTTATACTCCGGAAGATTCTATAAATATACTTACCTAGTCATACACGAAAACCATCTATTGAGATTTTTTTAGGAATGTGATATATATTTATATCTTCCATAAATATGTATACACTACATAATACTACCACATTTCCAAGACGCACGCGTATCCCTTAATCATCAATGACGAACAAAATATGACTTATAAATTACAAAAATACACCATTAAAACCTTAAGATGTTCTATTTTCTAACAGTATAACTTTATCGAAAATTAATTGATGAAGAAAAGTATGCTACAAAATATAATTACAATCTCACATGATGGAAATTTAAATTTCAACTATATATGCGACTATCTAAAATGAATGATACACCTAAAATTTAACAATATTTTGTGGTAACAATCCAAAATAAAAATATAAAATTGTACTCCTAAATACTATAAAAAGCTATAAAAAATAAGTAGAAAAGTTTAATATAAATATTCACCCCTGATCCAAATTTTGTTTGGAATGACCCTACTCTAAATAGTGTTATGTTGCTACGTACACCCTTCTCTCTCACTATAATCTCTCATATCTTTTGTATAATTTGTCCTAAATGGCCCAGTATAAAAGGTTTAGCCACTAATGATCTCTAGTGTCTACCTATTCAAATGCAAGTCCATGATGGCCCAGCTACGCCAGGGAAAAGAATAAAAGAAGCATCCGACTCTTTCATGAGACAACCCGTCGAAATGAAACATCTTAGTAGATAGAGGAAAACAAAGCAAAAGTGATTCCCGTAGTAGCGGCAAGCGAAATGGGAGCAGCCTGTGGGGACCCCGGACTAGCTGTCCGAAATACCCGATTATGCTTAACACAACGATCCCGTGATCAGTCTGTCGTTGCACATAATCCGAATTGGATACCAAAGTTTACATCCATTACAATACCGAATAAAAAGTCTTACATAAATGGTCATTTAGACCAAGTTCTTACATAGGTGCCTTCATGGGCCAAACCAAAATATCAGCGGAAGCTACGGCGTAGTAGACATCATTTTCTAACGACGACAACCCGACAGGCAGCTGACTTGTGGAGATCCTTAGTTGGCGTAGAAGTCGCCATACTCCTGCTCGGCGTAGTGTTCCTCCTCGTAGTCTGGCTAGGTCAATAGCCAGGGACGAAACCAATATGAGTACATTTGAATGTACTCGCAAACTACCCCAACATGAGTATGCACCAGTTTTATTTTAGTTGACAACTTTCTCTTATTTAAAACATCTCTATATCTTTATTGAAAAAAGGCAAGAAGAGTTTTATAACTATCTTTAAAGAAGTCACCATTTTCATCTGTTTTTCCAAAACTCCCTCTTTTTCCGACCATAGCCCGTCATGGTCTACTTTCATCCAACCACCTCATACCGATCCGTTGGTATAGGTGTAGGAAACAATCTCCACTTCATTTTTCTTTTAAAAACCAAAGTCTTTTAAAAACTTGCACAAGGTCTTAGGACAGTCTCCCAATTGTCCATATCCGAGGACTCGGCTATTCGAATAGTTTTAAACACTCTGCAGAGGTAGCACGCTTTTAGCCCACATCCATCCGGCAACTCATCGTGTCTGCCACGTCTCGCCATACCAGGTGTATGCGAAGTAAGCCGTCGGCCCTAGCCTCTTATTTGCTCATGCTAGTATAGGATCCTTCCCATATGACACTTTCCATCTACACCCAGTCCGGTTTCCCGTCAGAAACCCTAAGTGTGAGGACTCATAGTTTTGTCCGGCGGTTTATGGTGGAACCTTCTATCCTCCCCACCAACTTGTGTGAGGACCCAAGTCAGGGGTAGGTCCTCGGACCATCCCCTCATGCATAACGGAGTCATCTCCGTCGATGAGGTATCCCATACTAATAAGAGCAAACTACATGACTAAGCCTTTTCCCATATGTGGTAAATGTGGTCGCACAGGGTAAGATTGGTCGTCATAGTACTAGGACACTGTGCATTTTTCATAAACATCACCACTTCTCCACTTATCCATTCCAACACCGACATCTCGGCATTTCATAAACTCACAAGAAATTTCAAAGGGGTTTTGAATAAACAACATTGTTTTTCCATCCTAAAGTTTTATATAAACTACTACATAGGGTGGCAAAATAATATCCATATACTTTTGAAATGGGTTTTATAAATCTTGCTTTGAGAGTAAGACATGTTATGAAAGTAGATGCATAGGTTTGTAGTGAAGCTCAGAGAATAGCTTGCCTTGCTTGGCAAAGTGATCTTGCTCTTGTTCTTCAAATTCAGCAAACTCTCCTTCCTCGATATATCCAACAACGTTCTCGTCTAATTAATAAACAAACAATGCAAACAATCACTAAGCTATACAAGCAATCATCTCAACATAACCATCATAAACATCACAATTAGCGACTGCACACATCAAACCACACAATTTGGTTTTCAAATAAAATTGAATTAAACATTATTTAATTACTTCTAAATTATGGCAGAACTAGTTATTCATGTTTAAATCCACAACTTGAGTTTTGTTGGTCACAAAAATACAAAATAAATTTCTATAGAAAGCTACTGATGTGTAGAAGACAACCCAATTTGAATTGGATCATTTGGAGTTACCACACTCCCTACACATTGGACTGAATCCAGTAGCTTAATAATCAAGTTTTAGCTACCCTTTAAATTCTGTTGCTCCAAAAATTAAACCCTTTGAGGGGTAACTAACCATAGCTATATGGGAGCTAACAAAATTGGTCCTAACTCATTTGGGTCAACCAATAAACATATTTGTTTGTTTTAGTCCAGAAGGGTTTATCTTAAAGTCAACAATTAATACTGCTTAATTAATTCTACCAAAATTAGGGGAGCTAACACAAGGCAGTACTAAGCTAGCAAAACTGGTTTGGAATTATTTGGACTAACAGAGTATCAGAAACAAACAAGTTTAGATTTTACACCTTCTGTGGCATTTTCAATAATACTTTTTACTGATTTAATTAAATGACCTGAGACCAATTTTGTTGGTTAAACAATTTCATAATCTTTCCAGAACAGTTGAGTTTGATTTATTTGGATTCTTAATCTCGAGATATTGAATTTCAAAGTTGGATCCAGTACTGAATTCACAGAGAGATTTAAATTTGAAAAGTTTACTATTCTGGATAATGCTGAGAAATCTGACGGGTGGGGTCCACTCGTCAGCGACTCAGCGAACGCGGGGAAAAGATTAAAATGCTGACGGGTGGGGTCAGCCCGTCAGCGGCTGGTTACAGCGAAGCGTTACGCTGCCGTTGGATTTGGATCCAACGGCCCGTGTTCAAAGGCAACGGCGACGACCATTTCTGGGCGGCGCCGAGGCTCCGGCGACGGCGAGGTGGACGGAAACCTCACCTAGAGGGCACGGTAGACGGCGGTGATGACGTGAATCGATGGCGGAGGCTCGAGGAAGGTCGTGGCGCGAGTTTCACCTGCTGGGGAGGGCTGGTTCGTCGGCGGCGAGGTGCTGATCTTCCACGCCACGGACAGCAACTCCGGCGAGCTCCTGTGGGCGCGTCTGTGCACGAAACAGAGGGGAAAAGGGATGGGGTCAGTGCGGTGATGCTAAGGAAGAGCGTAGAGGCCAGAGATGAGAGAATGGGAGGGTGTGGCGTCGAGGCAATGTTCGACCTCGACGACGGCAGTGGCGGCAGCGAGCACGCCCTCCTGGCGGTGCCGTGGTGAAATTGGAGCGAGGGAGAGGTCGAGAGAGTGGCGTGGGGTTTCCAGAGAGGCTCGGGATGGTTTAAATAGCGTGGGGGCGGCGTATCGTGGACGAGGTGCAAGGATGGCGTCCACGGCGCACGGCGGAGATATTTCTCCTCCATCCGACGCGGCGGTGCGAGGGACGTGGAGACTAGGCGTTCACCGGGGTCTGGACACGTTCTAGAAGCTCTGGCTCGAGCGGTGCGTGTCGAGGTGCGGAGAGCTGCGCTAATTTGGGTCGGCGACGGCGAGGTCGCCACGGCGATGCTGGGATGGATTCGAGGCAAGGGACGGCGTAACTGCGCTCCTCTGCGGCGCCGCGGCTGCAGAGGCACAGGAGAGAGGGAGAGCGCGGCCAGGGGGGCCTGGGGAGCGCGGAAACGGCGAGCACGGTCGCGGCGACACGGCGACGGTGACGGGGAGGTGGGGGTAGGAGACGACGACCTTCTTGCAGAACGCCCCCTGGATACTTTTCTCTATTCGCAACTAGGTCCTTCCCTGTTTCTTTTTAATACCGTAGGTTTTCTAGGATTTAATTAGGGCACTTAATCATTTTAGAAAAAATTGCAAATAATTGTGGGGCCTCCCATAAATGTAGAAGCTCCACAAAAATTGGCATTGCAAAATAAAATGTTTTGCAACATTTTCTTTCATAGTACTTTGTTTATGTTATTTTAATTTATTTCAATTTGTTTTTATTTTAGAATTTTAAAACTAGTTCAAAAATAATATTTGAGAGGGGAAAGTGGTAGGAACAAAATGGGGAGTGTTTACATTACAACTCCACTGACTTTGGTTTGAAATAATTGAGTTTGTCACTTGAGATTTTCATGTGACAACTTGTCACTTTTATTTTTCTTGCTTTGATTTTATATTTTGCTTTCTTTATTTCTTACTAGTGTTTACTAGAGCAAACACACACCAACAGCAAGAACAACACTCAAGTAACAAAAGCAATTAACATACAATAAACAACAAAAGTTTTTGTTGGCTCTCATTTTTGGAATATAATCCTGATAATAATTTTGGGATGTTACAATCCTTCCCCCCTTAAAATAAATCTCGTCCCGAGATTTGCTAGGCTTAGGTTTTAAGGAGGTCTGGGAATTCGCTTCTAAGATAATCTTCGCGTTCCCAAGTTGCTTCTTCTTCAGAGTGGTTAGTCCACTGGACTTTGTAAAACTTGATCGCACGTCTTCGGGTAACACGAACATCTTCTTCGAGAATTTTGAGGGGTCTCTCACGATAAGTCAGGTCTTGGTTCAGGTCGATGGAGAGGTGGTCGATGTTTTTGAAAACATCAGGCTGGTCAGGAACTTCAAGACACTTCCGGAGCAAGGAAATGTGGAAGACATCATGATAATCTCCTAACTCCTGGGGTAACTCCAGCTGATAGGATACTTCTCCTCGACGAGCAATGACCTTGAAGGGTCCAATATACCTTGGCGCTAACTTTCCTTTGACATGGAAACGCTGCATTCCTTTGAGGGGTGTCACTCGGAGATAAACATAATCTCCGACACTGAAAGTGAGGTCACGGCGCTTGGTGTCAGCGTAACTCTTCTGACGGGATTGGGCAGTTTTGAGACGTTCACGAATAAGCTGAACTTGCTCTTCAGCTTCACGGAGGGTATCTGGTCCGAACAATTTGCTCTCTCCGGTATCGGACCAATTCAGGGGTGTACGACACTTCTTGCCGTAAAGGGCTTCAAAAGGGGCCATTTGCAGACTAGACTGATAACTGTTGTTGTACGAGAACTCTGCAAACGGAAGACAATCTTCCCACTTGGAACCATAGGATAGAACACATGCGCGAAGCATGTCCTCCAATATCTGGTTCACTCGCTCAGTTTGGCCATCGGTCTGGGGATGATAAGCTGTGCTAAAGGCTAACTTGGTTCCGAGGGCTTCATGAAGGGATTTCCAGAATCTTGAGGTGAATTGCGTGCCTCTATCAGATACAATCTTCTTAGGCACACCATGCAGGCTCACTATTCTGGAAATATACAGGTCTGCTAACTGAGCTCCGGTATGAGTGGTCTTGACAGGAACAAAGTGGGCAACCTTGGTCAGTCGATCAACGATGACCCAGATTGAATCATGGCCTCGGTTGGATCTTGGAAGTCCGGTAATAAAATCCATTCCAATCTCGTCCCACTTCCACTCGGGAATTTTCAAAGGTTGAAGCAATCCAGCGGGTCGCTGATGTTCAGCCTTGACTCGCTGACAGATATCACACTTGGCTACGAAAGAACCAATCTCTCGCTTCATTCCATGCCACCAAAATCTTTCTCGAAGGTCTTGGTACATTTTGGTTCCGCCGGGGTGGATTGAATAAGGGGTCTCATGGGCCTCCTTCAGGATTAACTCCTTAAGTTCCGTGACATTGGGCACACAGATACGGTCATTGAATTTCAGCACTCCTTCAGCATCTTCGGTAAAACCGGGTGCTTTGCCGAGGGAAATTTTCTTCCTAATTCCCTCTATGCTTTCATGACCTTTTGGGCTTCTTTGATTTGATCCATCAGGGTTGGGGTTAACTCTAATTGGCGAGATAACCATGGCTAACAAGCTCTAGTCCAAAATCTTGGAAGTCTTTGAACAAGGCTGGCTGTTCGGCTTGGATCAGGGCATTCAGGGTGCAAGGTTTGCGACTAAGGGCATCGGCAACTACATTAGCCTTTCCGGGTGATAATGGATTCCAATATCATAATCCTTGATTAATTCCATCCATCTCCTCTGTCGCAGGTTCAGATCTTTCTGGGTGAAAATATACTTCAAGCTTTTGTGATCTGTATAGACCTCGCAGCGATGTCCCGCAAGATAGGGACGCCACTTCTTAAGAGCAAAGACTACAGCAGCTAACTCCAAGTCATGGGTTGGGTAATTCTCTTCATGCGGTCGCAACTGCCGGGACAGATACGACACAACTTTGCCTTCTTGCATCAGAACACAACCAAGTCCGAGGCGTGATGCATCGCAATACACGTCGAAACTCTGGGTGACGTCTGGCATGATCAGGATTGGGGCTGAGGTTAGTCTCTTCTTCAGTTCTTGGAAACTATCCTCACACTTCTGAGTCCATTCAAATTTCTTGTCCTTCTTCAACAGTTGGGTCAGAGGTTTGGCTATACTGGAAAATCCTTCAACGAACTTGCGGTAATAACCGGCAAGTCCGAGAAAGCTTCGGATTTCAAAAACATTGGTTGGGGATAACCAGTCAAGAATGGCTTGTATCTTCTCAGGGTCAACAGAAATTCCTCCAGCGGATACAATATGTCCAAGAAATGCCACTTCACTGAGCCAAAACTCACACTTGCTAAGCTTGGCATACAGCTGGTGCTCTTGGAGGGTCTCCAAAACTAGACGCAGGTGTTCAGCATGCTCTTCTTCGGTCTTGGAATAAATAAGGATGTCATCAAGGAAAACTACCACGAACTTGTCGAGGTACTCCATGAAAATCTTGTTCATGAGATTCATGAAATAGGCTGGGGCATTGGTCAGACCAAAAGACATCACGGTGTATTCAAACAAACCGTAACGAGTGGTGAAGGCGGTCTTGGGAATATCTGTCTCTCTGATCTTCAACTGATGGTATCCTGTCCGAAGATCGATCTTTGAAAAGACTCGGGCTCCGTTCATTTGATCGAACAGATCCTCGATCTTGGGAAGAGGGTACTTATTTTTAATGGTCACGTCATTCAGCTTGCGATAATCCACACACAGGCGTGTGGTACCGTCTCTCTTGTCCACAATATAATGGGTGATCCCCATGGTGAAGCGCTTGGGCGGACAAGACCTTTGCTTAGCATATCAGCCAACTGCTTCTTCAACTCAACCAGTTCTTCCGGATTCATCCGATAAGGCTTTTGGGATATGGGGATGTTCCTGGGATAAGCTCAATTATGAACTCAATATCCCTCTGGCGGCATACCAGGCAATTCTTCTGGGAAAACATCCTTGAACAGATGAACAACACGGATCTCATCTAGGGCGGGTCGAGCTATGCTCTCATGGCAGCCTGGGTGAGGTTGACTAGTTTCAGACACATACTCCACTTCTACTTCTTTGTCGGTGGTGATGGATACAGCTCTTCTGGCACAGTCAATTCGACCATGGTACTTGGCTAACCAATTCATACCGAGTATAACATCGATGCCTTGGGTTCCCAGAACAATTAAGTTAACTGGAAACTTTTCTCCTTTGATCTCAAGGGGTACATCGGAGCAAAACATCTTGGTCTCTACGGTGGATTCTGGGATTTGGATGACCATGGGTTTGGGTAAGAGGCTCTTAACTAAACCTCCCTTAGCAACAAATTCTTGGGTAACAAATGAATGGGTAGCACCAGAATCAAACAGAACAGTTGCAGGTACTGAGTTGACAAGGAACGTACCCAGCACAACATCCGGAGCATCCTGAGCTTCTTCAGCATTGATGTGGTGCAGACGACCCTTGGCAACAGCAGCATTTCCGCGAGGTGCGGCATTCTTGCCATTTCCATTTCCATTGCGGCCTTGACCATTGTTCTGTGCCGGCGCATTGGGGCGCTGGACATTCCTCTTGGGATTGGGACATTCTTTGGAGTAGTGACCCTTGTTGCCGCATTCAAAGCAGATCACATTGGGATTGCGGGTGAAGTTGTTGAAGTTTCCTCCGGGACGGTTATTGTCATTGGGGCGGTTGAAGTTGTTTGGGCGGTTAGGGTAATTGGGGCGTGGAGCTTGGGGTGGACGATAGGCAGGCCTGGTGTTCTGCTGAAAGATACGAGGTTTCTGGCTGCTCGAGCCTTCCTGAGCATTCATCCTCCTCTTGCGACCTTCATACATCGACTTGCGCTTGGTCTCCAGCTGGATGGCTTTGTCCACAAGTGACTCCAGATCACGGAAGTCATGGATAACCAAAGCACACTGAAGTTCATCATGAAGTCCACTCATGAAACGCTCCATCTTCTTCTCTTCTTTGTCGGTGTCATCAGGAGCATACCGAGATAAGTCGGTAAACTCCTCAAGATAACCGACCACATCTCTACTTCCCTGCCTCAGCTTACGGAACTCATCCTTCTTCCTCTCAATAAGTCCACTGGGAATATGCTTCTTGCGGAACTTCTCCTGGAACTCAGCCCAGTTGATGACATGACCAGCTGGCTGGAGAGTCTTGGTAGTTTCCCACCAAGCTCTTGCAGGTCCAGCGAGATAGTGGGTTGCATACAACACTTTCTCGTTTCTCCCACAGCAGCAACTTCCAGATTATTGTCGATGGTGCGAAGCCAATCATCGGCTTCTAGTGGGTGAAGTCCCTTGGAGTAGGTGGGTGGGTTGGTCTTCTGAAAATCACCCAAGGTAGATCGCTGGTTTCCATCGCCATTGCCGTTACCACCATTGTTGTTGTTGTTGTTGTTGTTATTGTTGTTGTTATAAGCGGCTGCGAGTTGTTGTAAGGCAGCGAGATGAGCTTGGCGCTCTTGCCGGGCATTTTCACGCTCCTCCATGATAAGTGCGAGAAGTTGGGTGGGGGTTGGGTCCGGTGGTGGTGGTGCTGATCCTGATCCTTCCGCATTGCTGCGACGGGGCGGCATCCTGAAGCACACCGGGTATAAGAGACAAGGCAAGAAAAGTTCGACTAAGGGAAAAGACGATCTCTCAAGTGGTTGATTAATCCTAAGATTTATATGAAAATAGTTCACACAGATTTAAACAAGACAAACATACTTATATTTCACAAACAACACATCAAGGAGTTCACATCAACATCAAGCTTACAACATCAAGCTTACATCTGGATACATAACATCTGGTTTCCAAAAGAACCACTACTACTACTCGACTAGCTATAGGGGGTCAACCTAATCCTGCGGTAGTGATCAAGTCACTCGCCTACTGAGGTGGAACCTCCAGCTCTAACACGTCAGCATCTGACTGGTAGGCTGGCTCCTCGGGATCCTCCTCCTCGTCCTCGAGAACTGGCTCGAGTGGCTCCTCCTCCTCGTCAACTAACTCCTCCTCATCATCCTCCTCCTCACAGTCCATCTCCTCCACGAAGTCATCATCGTCACTGAGGAAAGCGTCGTTCTCCTTGCGGAGATCCTCGCCCTCCTCCTCCATCTCGTCAGTATGGTGCTCTAGATCCTCAATCAGTCCATCCTGCTCTGCCACCTTCGTGCGGAGCTTCACGATAGTCTTCCTCAGCTGGGCCCTCTTCCTGAGAAGAGCAACCTTCTCCACCATCAGCTTCATCTCGTTCTCGCGAAGCTCAACGAGCGACTCGCGGTCAAAGTGAAGCTGAATCCTAGTGCGCAACAGATCATCTTGAGTGCACTGAAGTAAGATCTCCATGTCCATGATGTAGCTCCCAAACATCGGGTGGTAAGGTGAAGGAGTAGGGTGTCCATCACAGTTACGCCTCCCGTAGAACCGGAAACGGGAGTCTACTAACTCCGCCTTGTGCTCCTCACAAAGCCGGTGTCGTGGGGTAGATAACACGGCAGATGCTACTTTGGGGTAGCTTGAGTTTTTGGGCAAGGCGACACTGGCGTCTGGGAGATTGTTTAGCATTGCAGGGGACACAGGTTTACCCAGGTTCGGCCTCTCCATTGGAGATAAAGACCTACTTCCTGCTATCTTATTATTAATCTTGGTCTCGATCTCGATAACCCGGCTACGACAACAGAGCCGGATCTCGATCTAGGTTACAAAGCTTGTGTATCTCTCTCGATGGTTCTCTCGCCTAAAGCTTGGGGGTTATGAAGACTTGCTAGCTATGGCTCAGGGGCCGGTTTATATAGATACCGGGCCCTCTGACCGCGTACACAATAGAGCCGGGTTCTCCGAACTCCAAGTCCTACCTTAGCTCCTTTGCTCTTCGTGTATTCCAAGTCTTGAACCGCCTCTCGAACCGCCTCTTGTACCTTCTAGAATATCGCCTTCCTTACCGGGTCACCGCCAAGATGCCGGCCCAGAAACATAACCCGGCCCGTGCTGAGGGCTAACTGCCCTGACCGGGCCTCCTTCCTGGCGGGTCTCGTTTCCCTCTGCATGGGCCTACCGGGTTATTATCCCTCCATCAGTAGCCCCCAGGTTAACCAGGTAACCAGGTTGCCATGCTTTGCTTCCAACTTTGTGTCGCTTCCTTGATCAATGCTGGTACCCTGGCTTGCCGGGTTAACCGCCTGAAATACAAAAACAACAAATACATATAACGCACTATTTTATCTTTCTGCTTAACTGGGCCAACTCTTCTTGGCGGGTCATACCGTAACCCGGCTTTCTCATACTAGGTCATATGTCTCCGGGTCTCCCACCCAACACTTAGCGAAAATCTCAACTCAACTGGACCACTTGCTAGTCATAACTGGAGTCAAAGAATATTCCTTTTGTCCTGTCTGTTTGTCGCTGGCTTCCCGGAGAAGATGCTTATCTTATCCGCTCATTTTTACCGCAATACCCCTAGGGTTTTCACCGTGGCTATAAATATCTGGCCATAACCCCAGAGTAAATTTCCCCATTCTCACGTTCATCCCCTACCTCACGCTCGCGTCACTGCCACCGCAGCCGCCGGAACTCCGATCTTCAATCGCGCCCTCTAATCTCGGTCAATCTCCAAGGTAACCTCGATTCTTACTTTTATCCATTCCGCGCACCCGATTCCAACCTTTATTTCTTCTAGATTGGCTCCGTATTTCATTATTCACTTCCGCATCCAAACTAGGGTTCATAACGCCATTGTTGCGCTCTGTCCTCCTCCAGAGCTGAAATCCATGACGAAGGAGAAGATAAAATCTGGAGGGCCCCGTGCGGCCAAAAAGCTCGCAAAGAAACCTTCTGGTACTGCTGCTGGTGCATCTGGATCCGCGGCTCCCGCAGCCGCTCCAGTGAACTGGACAAGGTCCAGTGCGACCAAGACCACCCTTCAGTCTTTCGTGAACCGGGGCGAACTCCCGGCTCAGAACGAGATCCAGTGGCGCGCCCCTGGAGAGGAGATCCGCCCAAACCCCAAGGAAGGTGAAGTGGTAGCCTTCTTAGATCATGTCCTGCGCGGTTTCCGCCCACCGGGTTCCCTGTTCTTTCGCCGGGTCTTAAAATACTACGGTCTTAGGCCACAAGACATAGGCCCCAACTCCATTCTCAACATAAGCAACTTTGTAGTTTTCTGCGAGGATTACTTGCAAATAGCCCCCAGCCTTGAACTTTTCCTAGAATTTTTCTACTGCAACCCATCCCGCAAAGACAACCTTGGCCCTTACGGTGGAGTGGCGATCCAGCGCCGGAGGGAATGTGATTTCCCGGCTCTTGCTCTTGCCAGCCATCCAAAGGGATGGCAAAACACATATTTCTATTTCAAAGACACTTCACCCGCGTCAGATGATGCTCGTTACCCGGCTTTTCTGAACTCGGGCATGACCTACGAAGCAAAGATGAACAGCTACGCCCCAGACGCAGACCGGGTCAAGCTCGAGCCCACGCTCCGCCGGCCAAAGCCCTGCTCGCACATGGACTCAGGGGGACTGACCTGGTCAAGTGCTGGATCGGCTGGTTCATCCAACCCCTCAGCATCAGGACCCGGCTCTTCCATGAATACACAGAAGAGACCACTGACGACATGCGTTACTCAGAAATCACACTGCTGGATGACCAAATCGTGAAGAACGCCAAGAGGCTCCTTGGCGAAAAGAAGACCGATATTGCAATGAACGGGCTCGCCCCTTTCAGCACCAAGAACAAACCTCCTACGGTACAACTTGTCATCTACTCACTTCTTTAATTGTAACCCGGTATTTCTTGCAAACTATCTTACCGATATCTTCTTTTTGTCAGGACCCCAAGTGGTGGAGTGCAGATTACACCCCTACGTCCTCTGCTGAGGAGGACACAGAAAGTGATGATCAAGATGAAGAAGAAGAAGAAGGTGAGCCAGACTCCGTAGGCCGGCTCTTCCTCGAGCTGATTAACAACGAAGTCCCCAAAAAGGACAATTCTACTGATAACCCGGCTCTTCTCATTCCAGGCCCCAATGACCCGGCTCCGGACGTATTGCCGGGTCCTCAAACTGCTGCACCCACTCCTCAAAAGAGGACCCGGGCTGCAATTGCAAAGGTGCCATTTTCTCGTTCTCAACTTGTATGATGAACTCATCTCAAACTCAAATACAAACACAGGAAAAGGAACTTGAAAAGAAGCTGAAGCAACAAAAGACCGCGGACCCGGTCTCGCAAGCCATGTCACTGAGCACAGGTATCCCTCCATGTTCTTTATCAAGCTGGGCCAAATCGATCCAGAAGACGCCCAGCAAAAAGTACCCTTTGGCTGGCAAAATCCGGGTTCCTAAACGTTCTGGTTTATCAGATTCTTCCTCGGACGCGGCTAGCACGCCCGAGGATTTCCTCATCAATACCGGGTTAGGATTACTCTCCTTTCTTTTCAGTTTTCACACTTTGCAGTCTTTTCTGTATTAACCACCTTTCCTTTGTTTCAGTGCCAAAGCTATCGTGGAGGAAGACCCGGAATCTTCTCCAGCTGCCTCTCCTCCACCTGCTACAGCTGAACCTTCCCAAATGGAAGTACATGTTGAAGAGCAAGCCCAGAAGAAGAATCTGGCGCAGAGAACGTGATAGCCACACCACCAAGCCCGCCAGCTGCTCCAAAACCAAGCCCAGACGCGCAATCACCCGGGCATGGGTCTGGAACCAAAGAAGTTGACCCAGAAGTCCAGATCACCGGGTCTAAGCAAGGCCCGGCTCCTGGCGTGTCCACTGCCATTGCCAAGGTCACAGCACCAGAAATCAAGGTGGATCCCTCTGCAAAGGGCAAGGACCCGGTTGCTTCTTTGGATCTGGCGACTCTGAACTCCATGTCCACACCGGCTCTGTGCGAGGAATACTTTTCTCGCCTTGCTCATCATAAGAACTTGGAGACTGAGCTTGTCTCTCTGCTTCAGAAACGGTACCAGGTGTGCTTTTAACTTTACTTACCTTCTTACTTCTTGCATAACCATACTCTGCCTAGCCCCCAAGCTCCAAATTTATCACTTGTTGAAAAACTTGGTGCTTGAAACGCCAACATCCTTTACAAAAACTTTTCAACACTGTAGCCCCCAAGTGCCGGGTTAGCTGTCCACAGCAACCTGGGACTAATCACTTGAACAATTTTAAAACTTTCACCCGTGTAGCCCCCAAGCACCGGGTTAGCACGCTTGCGGCAACCTGGGGCTTTACTTGTCTGTTGCAAACTTTTGAAACTTTGTAGCCCCCAAGTTCCAGGCTAATAATTCCTTAGTAACTTGAGGCTAAACTGTGCACTTTTTTTTTTAACAGGAACATGTGAACCAAGCCAATGAAGAAGTGGCCCGGCTACAAGGAGCCTTAAAAGCTGAGACTGAGACCCGGGCTGAAGGGGCAAACAAACTTCAAGCCCTGGAAGAAAAATAACTGCCTTGACTCAGGAGAACTCAGACTTGAAGCGGGACATGCAAGAGCATGAAGAAAACTTTCAAGAGCAGCTGACCAGCCTCCAACAGAAATTGAATACAGCTACCAGCGAGCTGACCCGCCTGAAGAAGATGATTACTGCCATGGTTGCCTCCCTTGTTGGTAAGCACAATATTCTCAAAACCCGGTAAAGTTTTCGTCTGTTCCAAGCTTGGCATGTAAACTATGCCTGACACTGTTTCCCTTTTGCAGGTGCACGTGATGGCAACATCCGCAAGACCGCAACTGAGAAAGTCAAATGCATGTATACACTGGTCCGCCAATTATACTTTGGGAGTTGCGAGGTCATCAAGGCTGCAAGAAACTGGGAAAACCCGCCCAGCACTTACACTGAAGTGCTGGGCCATTTGTCCACAATGCCTGGTTGGATTCACCTGCTGAAGAAATCTGCATGCAGGGCCGGGGCCATGCGCAGCCTAGCTTTGGCTAAAGCTTACTATCCCCAACTTGACCCGGCTCCTCTGGCATCGGGCTTTCCTGAGTACAATGCAGATGGCACTCCTTTTGACAGGAAGACCTACAGCCGGGTTATGAAGCAGACCCGGTTCGTGGCTACCCAAATTGCCAACAATCTGAAGCTTAACACCATCCAGTATGGCTACAACGAGGCGAATAAAGAAATTGTGGACGACGAGCCTCAACGCATCGACCTGCTACAAAGCTACAAGGAATCTGTTGCTGGTGATAAAACTGCTCCAAGTGCTTCTGCTGCGCCAAGCTCCTCAACTCCCACTGTGCCACCTCCACACGTGCACCAGTGGAAGATGAAGATGAACATTACTTCCAGTCCCTTCAACTTGTCACCTGGCGCACTGATGGAGCCCCCAAGACCCGGGAAGCAGAAGCAGAGACGGCCAAGGATGACTCGGCAAGCGCCAAAGATGGCACCCCAGCTACAACTCCTTCCACTAACCCGGCTCCAGAAGCCGGCTCTTAAACTTATGCAGATGCTGTGTCTCTGCCAGAAAACTTAATGTCATTTGGCCCTTGAGGCACATTATTGTAATAACTTAGCTATTCTGATACCATGCCTGTGATGTATGCTTTTGCACTTGTTTTAAACTTTGGTGAAACTATGTGGAATCACATGACATGAGAAATATCCAACTTATCTTCTGTGGTTTTGATGACCCTTTTGGTTTCTTTAACTGTGAGCCGGCTTTCGCATGGATATCCTGGCGCAACTTCTCTGAGAAAAACAGGGTCGAACCAAGTCCCAATGGGCTTCATGGTTGATTGAGTTTCCAGGTGTGCAATCAGGCCATATAAGTGCGAGTCACATCAGCTACACAGCAAGATAACCAAGAATACTAGTGGCATAAAAGCCGGGTCTTGGGATTGCAGCTACAGACTTTTTGCAGTAAGAGCCCCCAAGACCTGGATCAATGTTTATAAAGTAAAGGGCTTATGCCTCAGTACCCCATTGATCCAAAATACTGGTGGGACGCACTCTCTGGGCATCCTCAAAAATAAAAAACTTAAACAACTGCAACCAAAACTGAAACCCGGGGATACTTATGAGCCGGGTCCTGGGGAAATAACTTTAGCTATCTCAATGACAAGCCCCCAGGACCAAGCTTGACCCAGAACTGCCACAATACATATAGAACAAAGAAAAATAACCGGCTTATAAAACTGAAACATAACTGAGACAAGACAAATTTCTGCTTCAACCTTCACTTTATTGATAGAAAAGGTTAGGTCAGCAAGCCGCCTCATTAAAAACCTTCCAGTCCCCTTAGGTACCCTGGTAAGGAAAAGAGCGCGTCTGAAACCTGCTGCCTGTTACATCGTGTGTTACATCTGATACATCTTTTTCATGCTAAGTATAATATGGGCGCAGCTGCGCAATGTTCCACGGCCTCTCACGCTCTTCCATAGAAAAGGTAGAGTGCGTTGAGTCATTGACTGTCTCTGATTTCTCTCTAGCGTCCACCAAATAGTATGAACCATTGTTCAATTTCTTGCTTATGATGAAGGGCCCTTCCCAAGGAGGAGATAACTTGTGCATCCCTTCCTTGGACTGCACCCATCGCAACACTAGATCACCTTCCTGGAAGGTGCGAGTTTTAACCCGGCGACTGTGATACCGCCTCAAATCTTGCTGATAAATTGCTGATCTTTCCAATGCTTTCTCTCTATTCTCCTCCAGCAGGTCAACAGAATCCTGCCGGGTCTTCTCATTTTCTGTCTCCACGTAAGCCGCCACGCGAGGCGAGTCATGAATAATATCACTTGGCAAAACTGCCTCTGCCCCATACACCATGAAGAAAGGGGTCATCTTTGTGGATCTGTTTGGTGTTGTATTGATTCCCCAAACAACTGATGGCAATTCCTCCACCCACGCTCCGGCGGCTCTGAGACACGGGACCCGGAGACGTGGTTTCAATCCTCTGAGTAACTCCTGGTTAGCTCGTTCAACTTGCCCATTGGCCTGAGGATGAGCCACAGAAGCAACATCCAAACGTATACCATTGTTTCCACAAAACTTTGCCATCTCTCCCAAGGACATATTAGTACCATTGTCTGTGATAATACTATGGGGATACCCAAACCTGTGTATGATCTGCTTCAGAAACTTCACTGCTGTTGCCGCCTCACAATTTGTAACAGGCATGACCTCAACCCACTTGGTAAACTTGTCAATGGCAACGAGGAGGTGGGTTTTCTTACAAGGAGACATGCTGAAAGGACCCACCATATCAAGCCCCCAAACTGCAAAGGGCCAAGTCAAAGGTATTGTTCTCAACTCCTGAGCCGGCACATGAATCTGTCTTGCATACCTTTGACATCCATCACATCTATTCACCAAGCGCTCTGCATCTGCCTGGGCTGTGAGCCAAAAGAAACCGTGCCTGAAAGCTTTTGCAACCAAGGACCTAGTTGAAGCATGATGACCACAATCTCCCTCGTGAATTTCCTTCAGAATTTGCCGGCCCTCCTTTCCAGACACACATCTCTGATATACCCCTGAAACACTTCTCTTATATAACTCACCATCTATGACCACATAGGCCTTGCACCGGCGCACGATCTGCCGGGCTATGACTTCCTGCTGGGGCAACACCCCTCTCAAAAGATATGCAAGATACGGTTCTGTCCACTCTGGAATTTCCCGGGTTACAGCCACCAGCTGCGAATCCGGGTCTGCCAACTCTTCCTCATCCTGGGACTTGACTGATGGAGCCCATAGCTCGTCCAAGAAAACGTTAGGTGGAACCGGCTCTCTGCGTGAGCCGAGTCTTGACAAAGCATCTGCAGCATCGTTTTTCCTGCGGTCAATGTGATCCACTGATAGCCTGAGAAGAACCCAGCTACTCTATCCACCTCTCGCCTGTAAGCCGCCATAGTTGCATCTTTTCTGTCCCAAGTTCCTGAAACTTGCTGCGCCACAAGATCTGAATCCCCATAGCACTTAATACGCTTGATGTTCATCTCCTTTGCCATACGCAAACCATGTAACAAGGCCTCATACTCTGCCACATTATTGGTACAATCAAAGTGAATTTGCAAAACATAACTCAACTTGTCACCTTTGGGAGAAGTTAACACCACTCCAGCTCCTGAACCTTGCTCTTGTTTAGACCCGTCAAAATGCATAACCCAAGATTTGAGACTCGGGGTGAGAGGTGGTGCATTCAACTGTGTCCAATCATTAAGAAAATCTGCCAACGCCTGAGACTTGATAGCTGTGCGAGGCACATAATCAATGTGATAATCCCCCATTTCAATTGCCCACTTGGCAATTCTTCCTGTAGCTTCGGAGTTTCTGATGATATCTGCTAAGGGAATAGAACTGACCACCGTAATTGGATGCTCCTGAAAATACGGCTTCAACTTTCTACTAGCCATGAAAACACCAAACACTAGCTTCTGCCAATGTGGGTATCTCTGCTTTGCTTCTGATAGGACCTCGCTGACATAATAGACCGGCCTTTGTACCGGGTTCTCTTTTCCTTCCTCTTTTCGCTCAACCACCACCACGGCACTCACAGCTTGAGGCCCGGCTGCAACATACAAAAGCATGGGTTCCTTGGGACCCGGCGCCGCTAAAACTGGCGCTTTGACAACTGCTTCTTCAAGGCCTCAAAGGCCTCATCTGCCTCTTGATTCCACACAAAGTTATCTGTCTTCTTCAACAGCTTATACAACGGAATAGCTTTTTCTCCAAGCCGGGAAATAAACCGGCTCAACGCAGCCACACAGCCTGTCAGCTTCTGAACATCAGCCAACTCCTCTGGCCTTTTCAAACTCTGGATTGCACGAATTTTTTCCGGGTTTGCCTCAATTCCACGCTCTGACACAATGAAACCAAGTAACTTGCCCGCTGGAACCCCAAACACACACTTCGTAGGATTAAGCTTCATCTTGTACTCTCTCAGATTCTTGAATGTCTCTGCAAGGTCATTAATAAATGACCCGGCTTTTTCTGACTTGATAACCACATCATCAACATAAGCGTGCACATTGCGCCCAATCTGATCATGAAAACAATTCTGGATACACCTCTGATAAGTTGCTCCTGCATTCTTCAACCCAAAAGTCATGGTCTTGTAACAAAAAGCACCAAAGGGGGTGATAAACGACGTCTTCTCCCAATCTTCCTTGTTAAGTTTGATCTGATGATAACCTGAATACGCATCCAGAAAACACAAGAGCTCGCTACCTGCAACAGCATCCACAATTTGATCAATGCGCGGCAGTGCGAACGGATCCTTGGGACAATGCTTGTTCAAGCTCGTGAAATCAATACACATCCTCCACTCATTATTCTTTTTCAGAACCAAAACCGGGTTAGCTAACCACTCTGGATGAAACACTTCCATGATAAAGCCGGCCTCCAAAGCCGGGCTATCTCCTCTCCAATTGCTTTTCTCCTTTCTGCATTCATTTTTCTCAAACCTTGTTTTACCGGCCTAGCCTTGGGATCAACATGTAAACGGTGCTCAGCGAGTTCAGTTGGAATGCCTGGCATGTCACTAGGTGTCCACGCAAAAACATCCCGATTCTCACGGATGAACTCGATGAGCGCGCTTTCCTATTTGTCAGTTAAGTTTGTCCCTATGGCGAACTGCTTGGAGGAATCCCCAGGCACAAAATCCACCATCTTTGTGTCCTTTGCTGCTTTAAACTTTGCCCTATCATCTTCTGTCATTGGCTTCTTGAGCGCCGTGTTATCCTGTGGGTCAACATTTGATCTGTAAGCTTTCAACTCCTCTCTTGCACACGTTTGTTCTGCCAGGGCTGCATCCCCTTCATCACACTCTGCTGCTATTTCCCTGTTACCATGAACAGTGATGATCCCATTGGGACCCGGCATTTTCAACTGGAGATACACATAACACGGCCTTGCCATAAACTTGGTGTAAGCCGGCCTTCCCAATAGCGCATGATAAGGACTTGGAAACTTGGGTGTGCCACGGATGCATAATTAAGCGTGATATCTTGCTCTTTGCAGAAGGTTCGGAACTCTTCAGCCGTGAAGTTTGTACCGTTATCAGTGATGATACTGCTTGGCACGCCGACGCGGTATATGATGGATTTATGAAATTGACTGCTGTAGTGGCAGTCGAACTTGTGATAGGGACTGCTTCGATCCACTTGGTGAACTTATCGACCGCCACCAGAAGGTGAGTATGCTGTCGTGGGTTTGTCACGTCATGTGTCATAGATGACTTCGTAGGTGTGGGATTACGCGAGTCAAGCATATCCGAGCTTGGGATCGCAGGAACAGAGATCAACATAGATTTACCCAGGTTCGACCCCCTCAATGTTAGGTAAAAGACCTACTTCCTGCCTACCCTAGATTGGTATTGATAGGATAATCAAGGTGTTACAATGGAGGCGATCCGATCTGGTACTCGCCGTATGAGCTAGGGTTTTAGGGCTTGCCCCTCTAAGTCCTGCGAGTCCTCTTTATATACACAGAGGCTCGTCAGGTTACAAAGGAAACTTTCCCCTCAAGGAAAATATTAACTGGGACTATCCGGAGACTGGCTCGCCTCCGTGCCTTCTAGATTCTTCTCCTTGTGGCGATTCGATGTTGGGCTAGATCCCATGTGGGCTTTTGTCTGTGCGAGTAAAGTAAGTCGCACTGGGCCCGGGTTAATCCAGAAAGTATTCCCCCTACATTAGCCCCCAAGTTTAGCTTGGATTTCAAGTGAAGGCCTCTTTGTCTTCACAAACACCTGAGCCGCACACATGAATCATCCCAGCTGAACTCCAATTTTCATATTTCCAACCTGCGACTTATAACTCTTCTTGGCGGCTCAAGAGCGCGACTTAACTCGCCTTGACGGTTGATTTTCAGATCTAAACGTCTTCCGCGTCTGGGCTATTTATCCTGGCCCATCGTTTTTCTTAGCGTTCTGCATCAAGACTTGTATTACGCATCCGCTGCTCCTTTCGCCGCCTCCAATCCCGCTTCTCGTACTCACAATCCTTTGGTGAAGATCTCCATCAATCTGAGAAAATGTCTCGCCGCAAGTGCAACTGGGAAGGCTCGTGGATCGACGAGGATTTCCTGGAATCCCTAACTGCACGCGGCCTTCTTCCACAAAAGATCAATGCGAATGGCGAGCGGCTGGTGAGGAGGTAATTCCCAACCCTCGACCGGAGAAATAGTGGTATTCGCGGAGCACGTCGAGCGGGTTCAAGCCCCCAGGCTCCCTCTTCTTCCCCCTTGATGCAGCGGTTAGGCCTCCGTTTTCATGACATTGGTCCAAATTCAATGCTCCAAGTGAGTAATTTCCACGTCCTTTGCGAAGATTACCTGGGTATCCCTCCCTCAGTAGATTTCTGGCTTGCTCTTTTCAATTGCAATAGCCAAAGGGAAACCACAGATGGTCCCTTTCTCCAATGCGGCGCCGTTTCCTTCCAACGCCGTAGGGGTAGTATTTTCCCAAAACTAGCCCTTGCCAACAAAATTAAGGGTTGGCAAAGAACATTCTTCTATTGTAAAAACACTTCTCCTGAGGGTGAAATTCCTCTTCCTCTTTGGTCTCCTCTTCCCTTCGAGGCTACCGATGCTCTGTCTTCTAAATCTGATCCTTCTTCGTTGCCCTTTATCGAATCCCTTTTGGACAAGGTGAGGGCGCTGACACTCCATGGTCTCACTGGATTAGATCTCATATCTTGCTGGACTAAATGGCGAATTCAGCCTGTGAGTCGCCGCTCGCGACTTATGTAGATTTCACTTGTCACGCAAACGATGTCGACCGTACTTGCCCTGAGATTGGGACAAGGGGGAATGGATAAATTTCATTCGCCGAGTGACGGCGAGGATATCGACTCATATGATAACGTCGGGCTTGCTCCCTTCTGGGCTGAGCACAAGCCTTTTGTGGTAATGTTTACTTGTAACTTGTTTCCTCCAAGATTCCTTCTCCAAAATTAATTATTTCTGACCCGAGCTCCTTTTCAGATCGACCCCTATTTCTGGGTTCTTCCCTCAGAGGACGCCGACTCGAACCAAGAAGCCGCGGCTGAGTCGTCAAAGCAAGCCGCAGCCCTTGGCAAGGATACATTATGCACGATATTGTCTCCGAGCCTGAGGGTAGCGCTTCTGAAGAGGAGCAACAAATGGCCAGCGCCCTTCTGTCCACAATCCAAGGACACCTTTCTTGGAACTTCCTGAAGTGCCTCGCAGGTCCTCAAAACGTTTTTCATGCGAGAGCTCAGAAGACCCCGCGCAACCTGAGAAACGCCGCAAAGCCTTGGCGCTACTGATAGAAACAAGAACTGCCAAATCTTTAAAACTTGCTGATCCTGACAAGACCGCTTTTCTTCCGAGGCTGTTGCAAAGAACTGCTTCTCAATGAGCTCGGGTAGTTGTTTGCGACTTTCTCCTTTTCCTTTTGTGCTTGCGTATTTTTGGCAAGGAATTGCTGATCACCACTTCTTTTCATACTCTGTAGGTTCAGATTTGCAAGGTTTATCTTCTCCTTCCTCTGGTTGCCTGATGAAGAGTATCCGTGTCGCCTCTGGGTATGGTTCGCCTTCTTTTCAATGTTACGGCTCTGCTGGGTCGGCTTATTAATCCATCAATATTTTGCAGGGCCATGCTTGAAGAGGATACCAAGTCTAATTCTCATACCGCTTCTTCTCAGCCAGCTATGAGCGAGGATGATGCTGCTGATGAAAACGTGGGAAACAGTGATGGTGCGACTCATCCAAGGCCATCCCTGGAGGAAGGTATTGCTGATGCGGCTCCTGCCACGACTCCAGTCGCAGCTCCATCCGCAACTCCTGCTGTTGGTAGGGTATCTACTGAAATAGAATTCCAGCTCCAGGAAATAGTTCCAAGTCAATTGCGGATGCCATAATTGCTGCTGGAGATAAGCATGCTGCTCTGCTGCGGCCTAGTTGAGCAATTTTCTTCAAGTCGCCAGGTACATATACCGTAGCCCCCAAGGATCAAAACCTTGTGTCATTGCACGGGGTGTTGATTCTTTTCTTGGCTCCAAATCTCGAGCCCCCAAGTTCCTGGATAGTTTACCCATGCATTTTGCTCTGTTTATTTTCAGCTTGAACTGTCCTTGCTTGATGCTTCTGGCTCAATAAAGGGTAAGGCATTTCCATAGATCAGCCTGAAGTGATGCAGTCTCCCCTGGAGCGCATAATGAGGTCATTAGGGACCAGGCTCAGGAAATAAAATCTCTCAAAGGTCAACTCGACTCCTGTGAAGAGCAATTTAAAGAACTTGAAGCAGATATGCGGCAGCGACTCATGGAGAAAGACGAAGTCATTAGATCTTTGCGAGAAGGGCTGACTCTTAAATCTGAATTGATTGATCGTCTGAAGGAGACCACGCAAAGGAACTCGCCGCGCGAGATGAAAAATATAACTCGCTGTTCAAAGCCTTTGAGGGTTTTGGCTCCATCGTCAAATCAGCCATCCTGCAGCTTGCTGGTTCGTCTTTTATTCCTTTAATCATATATTTTGGGTAGCCAACGTGAGTCGCTGACTTGTTTCTTGTCTTTTCTTTCTTGACATAGGGCCTGAGGCCCCAGTGTCCCGCTCCAACTTGAAGGATCAACTGGTATATCTGTCAGACTTCAGTCAGCGCTTCTTAAAGGTTACCAAGGAAGTTATGACGGTAATCTCTCCTGCGACTGATGGCCCAACATCTTGCGAGTATTGGATAAATAAACTGCTCAAGGCTCCGCATTATGTCTCTGATTGGAAACGATCCTCTGCTCGCACCGGAGCCGCGCATGTCTTGACATTGCTCCGAGCATATTATCCAGAAATAGATGTTGGCAAGATTGCTCGCCACGGCCGGGCGATGAGCGCGGATGATACTGAACTGCCAATAAGCGAATACTTCGACATCTGGAAAGGGATGCGGGTATGCCACAAAATTTGTTGATAATTAGACTTGGGCACTTATCTCGAAAAATTCAATCTTGATGGGAGCAAGGTGCCAAAGGAAAAGTCCACAGGAGCTGAGTCATCCGGGCTACTACTCCATCAACAGGATCTGGTGGCCCTTCTGCCTCGTCTGGCGCGCCCTGATCATTAGGGCACCTGCGACTGCAACCGCGAGACAAGCCGCGCCAATTCCCGCTCCTGTAGCTCGGAAGAAAAAAATAAATATGTGGGACATGCCCGTTAGTCTGTAAGACATTCATGTATTATAAACAGTATTTTGGTGACCTATAAGCAGGTTCTTTTCATGATAATTCCATTAAGTAGACGCTCGCGCGGCTCAGTATTTCCTAGGAACATGTGTGTTCAGGGTCGAGAGCGGCCATGATAGGCAATCAAGCTCGATTGACGCCACACCCCAGTACTTTGGCCGCATAATGCAAGACGCTTCTAGCTTAAGGATTGCCACTCGTTTGGCAAAATTTGAGGTGCGATTGGTACTCGCGATGCTCGTAAGGAGCCCTCAAGGGTCAGTGATATATGAAATTCAAAAGACTCAGCGACTCAATGATAGTTGAGGCGAAACGACAAGCCCTTGAATGTCAAGGGTGCCGGCTTTATTTCATAATCACTCGATTTTTACAGGGTGTTACAGGATGATGCAGGCCCTTTAATGCGGTTTTCTGTTCCCCGCAGGCCATGCATACTTGATACTCATCGCACTTAGTTGCGAATTAATACTCCTAACGGAGTGGGTTGAACACCTGATTGGTTCAATTTTGAGTCGCTAAAAGCGACTCGGGTCGAGCATGATAGCTCCGATGTGTGTTCATGTTGAAGCAGAGAGCAAGTTTGTTAGGAGATTAGCCGCACTGAGCTGCGACTTATGTTGAGTTGAGTCTGCTTTGTAAGGACTCACGATAACTGAACCTCTTTGGCTGGGGTTGTTGATCGAGGCTGGGTCTATGCATATGCGCCATTTCTTGTCTTCTTTTTGTATCAAAGCGACCTCTGGGGCATTATCTTGCTGATGCGCGACTTCTCGGTGGGAATTTACCATCCGGTGGCTGCATCCTGTTGGCCGCTTCCGCGGTACCTCCAACGCGACTCGTTTTGAGCTGCGATTACCGATCTGCGACTGATATCCGTGTGAGGAGTTGGCGATGCAAGCTTCTTCTGCGAGTGCTGAGCCTGCGTTCTCGCATTCTAACGCTCTCTGCCTGTCTCCATATATTGTAATAACACCGTTTGGTCCCGGTATCTTTAACTGTAGGTAGACGTAGCAGGGGCGGCGGTGAATTTGACATAGGCTTCTCTTCCAAAGATCGCATGATATGAGCTCTTGACTGCTACAACCTCAAAGTCTAGGAGCTCTGTGCGGAAGTTCCGCTCTGTCCAAAGCTAACTTCAAGGTTATCTTTCCGATTGGTCGCGTAACAGCTCCTGGGATTATGCCTTGAATTTCTTTCCTGGATGGTCGCAGCCGTCTCGGGTATATTCATTCTTCGGAGCGTGTCTTGATATAGGATGTTTACTCTTCCTCCTCCGTCCATTAGGACCTTACTTAACTTGTATCCCGCGACTTCAGGCGTGACCACAAGAGCTGGCTGTCCTGGATCTTTACTTCTGGGGGGTGATCGCCGCGACTCCAAATAACCGATGCTCTGTCCAGCGACGTACCTTTCGGCGTTGAAATCTGGCCACTCCTCCGGCTTCCATCCGTTGTTTGTACTTCCACTGTATGAAACTGTCCTATGTTCTTCTAGGTAAAACGTCAGGCCCTTGATGAGAGCTAGATTTATTCTTGTGCTGCATTGATCCCTGCGAGCCGCATCTGGCGTGTCGCCTTCTTTCCACCTCCGGTAATAATGACATTGCGCCTTTGTGTGACTCGCTGGCCTGCCATCTCTCCTGCGATGTAAGTCGCAGGGAACGTCAAAGATCCCCTTGCAGTTATTAGGGAATGAGGCCTTATCACTCCTTGCTCCTTCATCTGGTGTGCACGATGTTCAGTTTGCGCGACTTGCAATTTCTCTGTTGGGTTCTGTGATAAGCCGCCTGTCCCCTTATCTGTCTTTGCGTACTTGTCAGCTGTTGCCAAAAGCTGGTCGAAACTATCAATCTTGTGCTCAGCGCGACTTAATTGTGCACCAGCGGCTCAAATCTACAGTTCTTCCTCATAGCTTGTATTGCACTGTACTGTTAAGTTCTTGGCGGAGCCAAGGATCTCCGCGACTCTTTGATCCAGTCACCGCTTGATTCGTCCTCCTTTTGAACGCATTGTCTAAGGTTTTTCATGTCTTCTGTTTGGAATCTGTTGATGAACTTGTCCTTCAAGTCTTCCCATGTGCTTATTGATTTTGATGGCAGCTTAACAGCCAATCCCTGGCTTCTCCCTGTATTGCCAAGTGGAAATATTTCGCACGCACTTCCTGAGTTACATCAGTCCCTGTCATGCTTGCCTCATAATCTTCTATCCATAAGGCAGGGTCTTGGTACTGTGATAGGTGGTGACTCGCTGCGACTCACCGAAGTTCGGGGGGAAACGAGTGAGCCGTATTTCCTCTCCAAAACATGCTGGTCCTTTAATAATGAATAGGAGTTTACTGGCGCTGAATCTTCATCTGAGTCAGTTTCAATCTGGGCTGGCTGAGTCGCTCCGGACGTCTGTGACTCGCCTTCTATCTTCTTTTCTTTTTCCAATGATACCTGCAAACCTGCTAGCTGGTTGACCACTTCTTCGACGCTGCACTTTTCTCCTCCCCATGATACCTCGTTGCGGCTCATTGGGCGTGACTCCATACATATTTGCTTGTTGTAAGGCAGCGGTTTGCAGTAGTCGATCGCATGGCGAGCTTCCTTATCAGCTCGTGTGTCTCCAACCGGTGCTATCTTGACAATATTCCTATCGCGGCATGCACGTTGCTCTCGGGTCGCCGTGGAACTGTGGTTTCATCTCTCCTCTGTCCATCTTGATCTGATGCTTTTGCTGCCAACGACGGAGTCGCCAATCTTCTTCTTGGAGTTTCTTGCGCTCAGATGTCGTCTTGGTTCGGCCGCCTGATGCTTTGGCTGCCAGCGACGGAGTCGTCGATCTTCTTCTTGGAGTTTTTCGCGCTCAGCCGCGAGTCTTTGCGCCTCTTCACAGAGTTCCGTCCTGATAGCTTCAATTTCTTCAATCTTGAGGTCTCCTTCCTGATTTGGTAGAGATCCCCAAACAGGTCTTGTCGGAACGGGGATGGGTAGTTTTGCTGTAGCTTGTGCAGTTCCTCCAACACGCGGACCCTGACCGGCCGCAGTTCCTCCCGACTCGCTTCCTTGAGTCGCATCTATAGGATGCGACTGACGGATCCGACGAAAACTTTTACTGATCCGATGGGAACAATGTATCCAAACTCGATGTGATCTGCCTCGGGTCCCCACTCTGAGTCGTCGATGAAGGGGACTCCATTGATGTCTTCAACTTGGCCGATGGCGATGTCCTTGAAGCCTGATTTCGATCCTGCGCGGAACGTGACGCTTTGACCGCAGGCCCCACGGTGGGCGCCAACTGTCGTGGGTTTGTCACGTCAGGTGTCATAGATGACTTCGTAGGTGTGGGATTACGCGAGTCAAGCATCTCCGAGCTTGGGATCGCAGGAACAAAGATCAACACAGATTTACCCAGGTTCGGCCCCCTCAATGTGAGGTAAAAGACCTACTTCCTGCCTACCCTAGATTGGTATTGATATGATAATCGAGGTGTTACAATGGAGGCGATCCGATTGGTACTCGCCGTATGAGCTAGGGTTTGGGGTTTGATAGCTTGACCCGCTCTAAGTCCTGCGAGTCCTCTTTATATACACAGAGCTCGCTAGGTTACAAAAGGAATCTTCCCCATAAGGAATACATCCACAGAGGCCTACTCGCCGTATGAGCTAGGGTTTTAGTGCTTGCCCCTCTAAGTCCTGCGAGTCCTCTTTATATACACAGAGGCTCGTCAGGTTACAAAGGAAACTTTTCCCTCAAGGAATATATTAACTGGGACCTATCCGGAGACTGGCTCGCCTCCGTGCCTTCTAGATTCTTCTCCTTGTGGCGGTTCGATGTTGGGCTTGATCCCATGTGGGCTTTTGTCTGTGCGAGTAAAGTAAGTCGCACTGGGCCACGGGTTAATCCAGAAAGTATTTCCCCGACATATGCCCTCCATGGAGGATTTTTTGAGTGGCCCGACCATATCGAGTCCCCATTGGGCGAAGGGCCAGGCCAATGGTATTGTCTTCAATGTCGATGCGGGTGCGTGCGGCTTTGTGACGAATTTTGACAGCCGATGCACCTTTTGACTATGTCCTCCGCGTCTTTGAGTGCTGTGGGCCAGTAGAAGCCTGCACGAAAGGCTTTGGCTACGAGTGATTGACTGCTGGCATGATGCCCACAGGTACCTGCATGAATATCACGAAGGACGGCTTGGCCATCTTCAAATGCTATGCATCATTGGAACATACCTGATACGCTGCGTTTGTACAGTTCGCCGTTGATGACAGTGTATGCTTTAGATCATCGAGTGACGCGTCTTGACTCTGTTATGTCTTCAGGTACCTCGCCGCGGAGTATGTCTACGAGGATATGTTGAGTCCAAGTTGGCTCGATGAGGAGTACCTCGACTAGCGGGTCCTCTGTGCTAGGTGCTTTTCTCTTGGCTGGTGCGGCTGATGTAGGAGATGCTCGCTTTTTCTTGATAGACCTGTGCTTGATGCGCTCGAGGAAGACGCCAGGTGGAACTGGTGCTTTGGTCGCGCCAATGTTGGCTAGCTTATCTGCTTCTTCATTGCTCTCACACCCTATGTGCCTCAACTCGCAGCCTTCGAAGCTGCCCTCCATTAAGTTGTACAGGTCACGGTAGGTGATCATGTTATCTGCGATTGCATCACATGCCTTCATTGTTTGCTGCACCACAAGGTTCGAGTCACCATAGATCATCAGTCGAGTGCACCCGAGGGCTTTAGCCATCCGCATGCCATGGATCAGGGACTCCTACTCAGCTTCGTTATTGGATGGTAACTCGAATTCCATCTGCAGGATATAACGTGCACTTCTTTGGGTTGAGCTTGATGTGGAAGCGTTTGAGGTTTGCGAACGTCTCTCGCAAGTCATCAAGTAGTGTGTTTTCCTCCCTTGTTGTGATGACAATGTCATCTACGTAGACCTGGACGTTTCGCCCAATTTGCTTCTTGAGGTAGTCTTGCATCATGCGTTGGTAGGTTGCGCTTGCGTTTTTTAGCCCGAAAGGCATTGTTGTGTAGCAGTAGACCCCGAGTGGGGTTATGAACGCCGTTTTCTCTTCATCCTCTTCCTTCATCCTTATCTGGTGGTAACCCGAGTAAGCATCCAGGAAGGACAAGCGAGCGCACCCGGCGGTGGAGTCGACGATCTGGTCGATTCGAGGTAGTGGAAAGTGATCCTTTGGACATCATTTATTGAGTGCTGTGAAATCTACGCACATCCGAAGGATATCTGTGTGCTTCTTCTCTACGAGTACGGGGTTGGCACCCATTGTGATTTCTTGATTTCTCTGATGAAACCTGCTGCGAGTAGTCTGTCGACTTCGGCTTCGACTGCGGTTTTTTTTGGGCCGGATATGCGGCGCATTGTTTGCTTGACTGGTTTAGCATCGGAAATAATTGGAGAGAGTGCTCGGCGAATTCCCTGGGAATACCTGGCATGTCGGCTGGACACCACGCAAATATATCCCAGTTCTCACAGAGGAATTCGACGAGCGCGCTTTCCTATGCGATAGGCAGACTCGACGAGACATTGACTGTCTTGGTCGGGTCAGTCGGGTGCACCTGATGCGATCTTGTGTCATTGGTGGCATTGAATGCTCTGTCGACTGCCACCTTTTTGTGCTCGGCATAAGTGTTCGATCGTTGGAGACCGCTAGATCGGCGAGTGTTGCTTCCATGCCGAACATCTCAGAGATTTTGCTAAACTCTCGGTCGCAAGAGTCAGACTTTTGGAAGTTTCCCTTGACTGTGATTACTCCTTTTGGTCCAGGCATCTTTAACTGGAGGTATGCGTAGTGTGGCACCGCCATGAATCGAGCAAACGTCGGGCGTCCAAGTATGGCATGGTATTGTGCTTCCAGTCGACAACTTTCGAACTCAATCGACTCTGTCCTGAAGTGGTTCTTGTCCCCGAACGTTACGTCGAGTTGTATGGTGCCTTCTGGGCTTATTGCTTTGCCTGGGACGATACCGTGAAAGGTATTTGAAGACTTGGCAGGTTTTCGACTGACCTGTTCATTTTGCGGAGCGTATCTGCGAAGATGATGTTTATGCCGCTGCCACCATCCATGAAGACCTTGGACATGGCGTAGCCTCCAATTTGTGCGTCGAGTACCAGAGCAGAGTGCCCTGGACGAACGACCGATGGGGGTGGTCCTCTCTGCTGAAGCTTATTGCAGTTTCGGATCCTTTCAAGAATTCGTTACGGTAGGAGGTGACATGACCGCCATGTTTACTTGTCGAGTGCGAAGTTTTTGCTCCCTGTTGGAAGGGCGACCTTTCTGTATCATGTACATCTGCCCTTGGGGCGGAGGGTACTGAGGTTCGTCCACCCGAGGTACGGGCTGTATGGCACCCGCGATATTTCCGCCTGCGAGGCTGTGGTGGTGGAGGTGGTGCCATCAGGACTGACATTGTTTGGCTGAGGCACAGGTGCAGTGCGGGTGCATGTGCGGCTGTTGCCTTTCTGAGCTGGACGTATTCAGACGCCATTTGATCGAATTCTCTGCAGTTTCTCATGGAGTGATTGGAGCGTAATTTTCCGTCTTCCCCCTTGTACAGGTGGATCTGCAATCAGCATCCATCTTTTCTTCGAATGATCGCTCGGATTGTGCGCCGGATCGTGACTTGCGCCAGTCTTTCCTCTTGTAGCTATCACTGCGTTGGCCGCGGTCTCGACTGTCCCGGCGATCATCTCGACTGTCCCGTCGATCTTCTGACCGCCGGTCGCTTCTGTCTTGGTCGTTGCGGGGTGTGGAGAACCCAGCCGCCATGAATTGGGTATGTCGTCGTCGTAGTGACGTTTTGAACGCTTGCGCCTTGGTCATCTCTGTATGAGTCTCTGCGGCTTCGACTGCCACTTTCATGATTGTCACGGGGTGAGGACCCGCGTGTGGTGCGCGCCATGTCTTCTCCGTCTGCCCACTCAGTCGCGATCTTCAAGAGGTTAGCCACAGAGGTTGGCTTTTGGCGACCAAGTGCTTCTTTGAAGTCCGCCTGGCGAGGCCCATGATGAAAGCATCCATGGCCATATCTTCTGAAATTACTCCAACTGAGTTGCGTATCTCAGTCCATCGTCTGATGTATGACCTCAACGTTTCGTCTGACCGTTGAACGCAACTCGCAGCTCCTCGAACGTTTTTGGGCGCTCACATAGAGGCTCGAAGTTTTTGATGAAGTCAGTGCGGAAGTGATCCCACGAGTCGTATGTTGATGGAGGTAGAGCCTTGAGCCAGTCGCGGGCTGTGCCTTCGAGCATGAGTCGTATGTATTGCATGGCTGTGATGTTTGTGCCTCGCTGGCACGCGACAGCCAGCCTGTAGTCTTCCAGCCACCCTGAAGGTTCCTGTCGACCCGTGTACTTGGGCTGTTCAGATGTGAGTTTGAACCCTTTGGGCATCCGTGTCTCGCGGACGCGTCGAGTGAAGCACAGAGCTCCGTGTGGCTCAGGCTCTCGATCAGAGTATGAGTCGCTACTGTAAGATCTGCGTGATCTGCTCCTGGACCTGCGCCGACGTGAGCCGCTTCTTTCCTTCGAGTGGTGGCGGCGACCACTGCGATTATGCTCTTCACGACGCGTGTCAACTATGGCACGATCTCGACTCCCTCCTGGAGTTTTTGGGATTTGGCGTATGGCCTTCGCCGCTAAGGCGAGTGATTTGATCTGTTGGCGATGTAGTTTTGCATTGGGGTCATCAGCTGGAGGCTTGATTGCCTCTAGGTATGCTGCAGCGGTAAAAGAGCACCCGCAGCTGTTTTGGGTACTGGCACTCCCTCCTCGTCGTATGTCATGAAAGAGTTGCCTAGGTTGCGGGTGAGTGCTGCCCTCTCATCTGGCGCGAGGTGTGACAGCCTTGATCTGGGTCTTGTGTCGCTCGCCCGGTGGAGCTCAGGGAGAGCTGTCTTCTTCGCGCACTCGACAAGCTAGCTTGCTTTTTACGTTCTTCGAGTGTTGCTCTGATCTGCTGCAGTCGAAGTGATTCCTGCCAGTTGAAGTACTGGAAGGTCAACATCTCCTCCGTGTTGCGTCTGCTGGCATCATTGTGCACTCCTTGATGACTTTATCTGCTTTTGCTGCCATCTCAGCAGTAATTGTGAGATTTGTGACTCCATCCGGCATAGTAACCGTGCACGGGAACTCTGTAGGCCTGCGACTGGCCGCAGCATCAGATGATTCTGCGGCGAAGGCAACGTAGACCTGCTGGGGTATCACCCGAGGGTATGTGTATGTGTTTTCGAGTCCCGTCATGGACTCGACGTCGTCATCAAGGCTCATGTCGGAGTCGATATGCCCATCGAGTGGTCCGTCTGGACGATCTCGCTGTCGATGCCTTCATCGCCTATGCTCATCTCGGCGTCGGCGAAGTTGTTATGAATCTCGAAGTCGAGGTTGTTGTTGGTGCAGATCTCGGAGTCGACGTAGTTGTCGATATGAGTTTCGGGCTCGTCGAAGTCGCTGAGGGAGATCCCGCAGTCGAAACTATCCTCGAGTGGGAGATCGAGCTCGGGATCGTTTGTGCGGTATGCTGATTCGGCCTCCTCGCCTTGGAGTTCTTCAATGAGCTCGTTGATCTCTCGAGTGACATGGTTGTTGCAGACGAGCAAGCTTGGAGGATCGACGATGGTATGGACGCAGTTGATGGATCCGCAGTCGAAGGAGCCGCAACCGATGGAGCCTCGGGTGCGGAAGTCGCGAGTTGGCGTGGATCTGTCAAGTCCTGCACACCAAGCTTGTTGACGAAAAAATTGAACGAACCAACGGTTAAACCCAAACCTGACTCGAGATCGGAGAAGGCCTCCTGGAATTCTGGCGAGTGTGGCTCGAAATCCATCAGAGGATCTGATGTGCTTTTTGCAGGTGAAGCTGGCGTGCTGCCGTTTGTCGAGTGAGTCGGCGAGTTGCCGTGTGCCGCCCGAGTCGGCGAGTTCTGGTTTGTTGATGCAGCCGGCGAGTTGCCGTTTGTAGATCCGATCGGCGAGTCGCCGTTTTCCGATGGAACCGAAGAAACCGTGAGTCCAGCACTATTCTTTCCCACAGACGGCGCCAATTGACGAGGGGTTAACTCATCAAATCCCATGGTTAGGACCTAGGGTTGAGATTATGGGGAGAGAACGTGGTAGTACTGGTAGTTTCGTCGGCTGACAAGCAGAGGCAAAGATTTACCCAGGTTCAGGCCCCTCGGGTGGAGGTAAAGACCCTACTTCCTGCTTGTGTGGTATTGATTGTGTGAGATTATGCGGTTACAAGGAGAGCTCCGGCGAGATGTCGATCTCGCTAGGGCTTTGGTGGTTCGAGTATGGCTTGTCCTGGATCGACGGCCCTCCCAGCCTTTATAAGAGGCTGGGTCTCGGGAGTCCGTAACCGACCCTGTTTACATGTAAGGAAAGTATAAACCGACTATGCCTATGTCTAATCTTGGAGGGTACTCCATCTTGTTGGGCCTTTCGTCATGGGCTTCATGTTAGGCTCTTGATAGTTGGGCCTTAGTCGACACGTGCACCAGGTATCCTCATGGCAGGGTACCCGAGATGTATATCCTTGTCACACATCCTAGGTGCATTAACGGCTGAACACCCAACTAAATCTCAATTCATTGCATCAGATGCTGATAACAATATAAATTGGGCTTAGAATCACCTCCGTTAGGAGTTCGCTTCCTTTCTATTAATGGTGGGGCGCTCTAATGTCTATTCAAACCTCCTAATGAGGGACCTGCGCTTTCTTAAAATCACAACTCTAGTCGGGAGACGAAGCAGAATATAAATCTAACCCTAGTGGTGCGCGTGGTGTTTCTCTTCCCTCACTCTCAAGTGCATTTGTTTACCACTTCCTTTCTGGAAGCGAGTTGAGATCCAAATAATTACTAAACGCGATGTGTTTCAACTTTCACAATGGGCAATGGTGGTGCAAAGTTGTGCTACTAGGCGAAGCGGTTGAGTGCTGCACCCTACATGGCTAAAATCCAGTATCCGAAAACATCACTAGCTTATGCTCTGACCTTCCAGACATCCATGATATTTCTCCATAAACGTCCCTGAAAGAACATCTTGTTACGATAAGTCCAAAGGCACCACAAGGTGGCTGATGAAATCATATTAACATGACCATTTTTATTTTATATTTGGAGCAATCCAGATTCTCGTAATAGATTCGAAATCAAAACCAATCTTAACGCGACACGAGGGAAACCTAACCCGCGCCGCCGCCAGGCCCGCCGGTGACTCCTCTCCTCCGCCGCTGCCGCTGGCCTCGCCGCGGTGGCGGCGGCCCCCGCTGCCAAAGGTGGACGGAGGTGACCCGCGGTGGACGCGAAGATGGCCGGCGCCTCGATTCTCTCCGGCGCGCGCGCGGCCAGCGGGCGGCGCTGCGTTGTGTTTGGGCGGCGGGATGGAGCGACGGCGGACGACGTGGTGCGGCAGTAGGCGGCGGTGGCTCCTCGGCTTGGCTGCCGGCAGCAGCGGCGCGGACAGGGCCCGATCTGGGCCCAGATGGGCCGGGCGGGTTGAAGCCGTGTGCGGTGCTTCCCGTGCGCTGCACCGTCGGTGGAGTGCGTGGTGGTGTCCGGCTATTGTGCGACTGGGCGTGCGGGGGCTGCAGCGTGGTAGCGGGAGATGGAGGCCTCCCGGCCGGCTTCCCTTTGTCGGCACGTCGCTTCGGCTTCGGGAGCGGCATCGCGCGAGCGTGGCTGGGCGTGAAGTTGTCCTGCAACAATTGGACGCCGGGGCGGCGGCCCCGGACTGGTGGTGGCGTCGAGCTGAGCTAGGAGGTGGCTCAGTGCGAGACGGACCTAGGCCCCAGGGCCTAGCTCTGTTTTGGTGGCCGTGGACCGTCGGGCGCGCGGGGCTGACGGTGTCTGCGTGTGGGTTTGCGATGGTCAGCTGGTCGGTCCCGTGTGGGCGGGCGGGCGGTTCATGTGTCTCCGCCGGGTGAAAACCTTGCCCTGGTCGTCGACCAGGACGGGCGACGGTGACGCCCTCGGGCGCCACTTCCTTCTTGAAGGCGTCGTCTTGGCGGTGCTCCCACTCCTCCGTCCAGAAACTTTGGGGGGAAACCCCAGATCCTTCGTGGATTGGGCGAGGGCGGCGCTTCGGCGTCGTATTCCCCTTAGGGCCTCGTCTTGGATGTTTCGTCGGCCAGAGGGACCCGTGGATGTTTGGTAGTCAGCGGCGACGATCTTCTCGTCTTCGGCTAGGTGGTGCGTGGCCCTGGGGCCAGCATGGATGTCGGAGCGGCGGCTCCGATCTCGTCTCCGCCGCGTCACGTTGAGGTGCGTGGGTGTCGGCCTTTCCTGCTTGGGCGGTTTTGTCGTCGACCTGTGGGAGCGTGGCCAGCGTGGATGTCGGAGCGGCGGCTCCGGGTTTTGCCTCCGCTGTTGCGTTGAGGGGTGTCGGCCTTGGCCGCTTGGGTGGTTAGGCCGTCGACTTGTGTGGTGCGTGGCCTCGGGGCCGGCGTGGTGTGTTGTGTTGTTGTATCCGGTTTTCGGCCAGTTTTCCTTATAAACTAGCCAATTCACTTCTTCTATATTAATGAAAAGGCAAGCCTCTTGCCCGGTTTCAAAAAAAAAGACCAATTACATACTTCAGCAGTAGTGAGAACCAAGCTCTGACTTGGTGGCTTGTGCTCAGAATGTTGAGCCAGCTCAGCAGGGTTCGAGTCCCAGCTGATGCAATTTCAAAACGCAGCTGAGATATCCTGGAACTAAATTTAGAGTCTCTTTTTTTTAGGGGAACTAAATATGTAGTCTCATGACCAAGGGAAGAGATCCTTGGACCTTGGCCCGTTGGTCTAACGTTTTTATACCTCAGCAATAGTGCACACTGAGATTTTCGGCAATTCCTATTCTGCGCCCGCTACACAGGTTAGCACTGTTTCGCCCACGTTCGATTCCTTCTGCGCTCGATTAAATGGGCCGGCTCAACTGGCGGTAGGGAGGAAGACGAAGGCCGGAGACGAAGAAGAATTTACGCGACGACCGCCGCCGACGGGGACGGCGCGGCTAGCCACGACGTCGCCGGCCAGGCGAGGGATGGACCTCACCGTAGCCGGCGACGACGCGGCTGGCCGCGGCGGCGCAGGTGGACGTGAGGACTAACCTTAACCTGGGGGGGGGGGGTCGGGCGGGGAGTTTGCCGGCGTCGGGAAGGGGGGGGTTAGAGGGATGCCCAGGTGGCGGTGGACGGCGGTGGGCAGCGGTTGAGGAGGGCGGGGCGGCAGGGCGGCGCTCGCGCCGCCGGCCGCTGGTGGCGGTAGCAGGCGGCCTGGCCGACGGAGGAGGCGAGGGGTCCGGGGAGACGGAGCAGGCAGGCGGAGGAGGCGGGGGGTCCGGGGCGGCGGAGCAGGTGGGCGGAGGTGCGATGCAGTCGACAAAGACAAAGGCGCATGTGGGCAAATAAACCGAGGACCGAAGCCAAATTAACCGAAGACTGAAAATTCGGTGCTCTGTACGGTTCTGAATTGTTAAAACCCGAAATTACTTCGGTGGTATTCGGGTTTTTTTTTGAACAAGAGTTGCCCCGGAGGGCAGGAGCTTCCATTAACGCGGCGCATACAAAGATACAAGGAGGATCCTGAATAAAAGAAAAATTACAGTCACATCCTCCGAAATTACAGACAGGACCTCGAAACTAAAGCACAAAACGCAATTGGGTCCTTCGTCTTCGCCGCCGACAGCCATGGACCTCAAAGCAAGGGCGTCGCCGTCGTCACCGGGGAACATGCCACTTGGGACAACGGCGCCGGAATTTCCCTGACCGAGATCAAAGATCCTCCAACAAAGGAGGAAGAAGTACCTCCGGGAGAAGCTCCAGAGCACGGATCGGCGCCCTTCGCCATGGATAGCTTCAGCCGAGCTTGGCCGCAGCTTGGGATTTCCGTGAATGAACATAGCTCCGCTGGCGCACTTCCTCGCGCACGCCAGCTCCGGATGCGCCTCTGGACCAAGAAGAGGCAAAGGAGCAGCAGCTCTGTCTCGTCGATCCCCACGACTGCGAGAACAAGAACTCGCCAGCTCCAGCTCCACCCTGCACAGAAACACAACAACTCCCAGAACCGGAAGCTGTTCTTCAAGCTTATGAGGGAAAGAGGATGCAACGCCGCTATCTTCAGCACACGGCTCCGTCCACCGGAGCACCGCCAAAGAAGAGCAAGCACCACCGTCCCGCAGAGACGGCTTGGTCGCATCTGCGAGCAGATCCTCGCGGCTTTTATTACGGAGATGCCTCGGCCGCACTCCGCGACCCGCCATGCCCGCCGGAGCGCAGCAAGCAGGCGAACCTGGGCGAGGGCGCGCCAGATCCAGCCGAAGAGGTCCAGCGACCTACTCCACTTCTCCACATAGGGCAAAGCTACTGCGAGCACGAAAAGGAACCTACAACTACTATATAATAGAGGAGACCAACCTCCTACACCATCTTCACGCCGGGCGCCGTAGCCACCGGAGAGAAGGGAGGCGAGGGGCGGCGGAGAAGGACGAGAGGCGACTCTCAAGGCTAGCTAGATGGGGACGCAACTTGCTTCAATTTGCAGTCAGAAAACTCAGCATATACTACCTACGGTATTCGGTTTCCATGCTCAATTCGATGGAGATACCCACAAAATACTGGCGAAGCCCAACAACTAATGTGGCCCAAACGTTCTTTGCAGCACACACACATCGAACCATCTTTCTTTTACGTGGCCCACGCATGGTACGTACTGTAGATCCACTAGAAAAGATGGTACTGTCCGTCTGTCTATCCCCAACCTCAAGCGAGGACAACTCCTGATTCCCCATTCCTAACCTAGCCGCCACATACGATCATTCTTGATCTCTTCGCTAACCAGCGGTGGAGCAGCCCGCGACTTGTCCCTGCTCTGTCTTCCTTGTCCCTTTGACTATCTTGTTATTTAGCATCTCCTCTACCATCCCGCTTGGACTTTTGGGATTTATTTGGTGAACTCATGTCCTCACATGAATGCTATTAGGAGATGTTCTTTCCCGTAGTTATCTGATTTTCGTTCCTGTTATTCTTCTGTCCCTCACATTTCCTTTCCTATTTTGCGTGTTTTCCAACAAGATCGGGTGTGTTCGGTCAAACCCCAATTTTGCTGTCAAAGTATCCCCGCAGCTGGCGGCCCGGCCCATGTAAGCGGATGCACCCTTAAAACCCTGGGCTGGAGGAGCCGAGAGTAGCTGCCGCCTCCGCCGCCGATTAATCCCCCGCCGCCTAGCCGCATCCGCCTCCTCCAATTCCGACCACCACCGCCTAGCCGCTCTCCTCTTTCCTCTCCATCCGGCAGACCGCTCACCGTTGGCGGACTCATGGGTCGCACGGTCAAGAAGGCCGGCAAGTCCAAGTCGAAGAAGACCAAGGCACGCGACTCCGCACTGGCTTTTTGTTCATCTTCTCATCCATAATAATCCTAGCTCCGTCTCCCTAACTTCCGTGTTTTTTTTGGCGGTGGTCAGGGGTCGAAAAAAACTGAAGCTTCATCGTCTGCTAGCGCTGCGGTGGCTTCTGGTCCGGCAAAGGTGAGGGGGCACTAAACGTTCGCTTCAATGCTATGTGCTGTAGTAATCATTGATTGACTTGTATTGATGGCTGTCCAGATGAGTAACTCATGTGATTTAAATTGTACAGTATTATTGCCATCTGTTCTTATACGTAGTATAAGAATGATGTTTAAAAGCGTGTGTGTGTGGAATTGCAAGTTAAATAGTGGATTTTGCTGGTAGGTATGGCAACCCGGCGTAGATGCACTAGAGGAGGGGGAGGAGCTCCAGTTTGATCCCGAGGCCTACAACTATCTCCGAGGATTTAGTACTGGGTGGCCTTGCTTGAGGTACACAATTAAATTCTCTGCAGGGAGGCATTGTATTCAGACTAAGAAACGCTCTCTTCTCAACGATTCACTTCCCATTGCAGCTTTGATGTTGTGCGCGATCAACTTGGGCTTGTCCGATCAGAGTTCCCACACACACTATATGGCGTTGCCGGAACTCAGGTTGCATTCTGTCTTTACCTTTTCTTAAGTTTAGACATAGAAAATACTACTGTGTGTTCTCCATCTACTTCAGTTCATCCTGTGTAATGCACTTTGTTTCTGCCACATACCGACGCCTTTGACGCTCTAAAAATACAATTCGCAAGGGCATATTTATTTTCTTGTTTTATTCTCGGTGCCTCTTCATCTATGTTTTGTATTTACTTTTTCAGAATTTTTCTTCTGAATGTGCTATGATATTTACCTTTTTGCATGAGTTACTTTTTAGTTACTTTAGATGGAATGTCATACCACTGCTAATGTTTAGTACAGATGAACCATATCAGAAACTTAGTATGAATACTATGGTTCTTGTTTTATGGTTATTTGTGTTACTGCTTCAACATGTAAGCCTTCGACGTGGTTTATTCAAGTTTAACAATCAAATTCAACTGACGGATCGATCTTATGCTGGATTTTTGCTGTTGAAGTAAATTTTCTTGAAGGAAAACAGTATGCTACAGCGTGTATTTATATTTTTTGGCTTTTCTTACAAGACTATTCATAAGATTTGTACATCTAAGAAAAAAGAGGAATTAACTAAAAAAATGGGAAGAACATCTAGATGAAGCTGTCGACCCAAACCCTCAAGTAATTAGTCCATGACAAGAAACTTTTGATACTTGTTTACCATCTATGTTTCACTTTTTCAACCAATATGTTTCCATGCAGCTTGTCTATCTATATTAAGATCTAGGCTTCATCACTTTTACAGGCTGAAAAGGCTGCATGGAATTATGTCGCCGTTTTCAAGCTTTCCAACATACAGGGGAAGAACCGGGGACCTATACCATCCTCAAAAGTTGATGCTGACAGTGATATGGATAGTGACAGCAGCAGTGATGAAGAAGAAGAGGAAACCAATGAAGATGTAAAGCCCATCCTACAAGTATGTATTTTCTCCAAGTGCACGACTCCAAATTTTGTTTTGACATCAATTGTTCTATTCCACAATTCAGCGTGCTATTGGTACAATCCTTCTTTTGTTGATGTCTCACCGGTGTATTTACCAGCTTAAAAAGGTGGCCCACGCTGGGGGTGTAAACCGGATACGCTCAATGAATCAACAGCCACATATATGTGCTACATGGGGAGACACAGGTCATGTTCAGGTAATTCACTGTGTCCCTCATTTCCCATTGATTTAGTCATGGTTGGCCCAACCAACATTTTAGGACACAATCCTTTTCCCTATTTAGCCAGGAACATATAGTATATTCTGTGCACAATATTTCTTAGGAACATAGCTCTCCACAACCCAACTCTGTCTCCATTTATGCATCTTATTTACCTCCCAAGAAACTTGACAGGGAACATAATGTAGTGAGCCGACTACTTCTTTGTGTATAATTATTAGCTGTTGTTTCCTTTGCTACATATGCAGGTGTGGGACTTCAAATCATTCCTTAATTCACTAGCAGATTCAGGACCTGTTGCACACAAAGAAGATGACATAATCCATAATCACGTACCTGTGAAAGTATTTAGTGGCCATAAAGATGAAGGCTACGCGATTGATTGGAGTCCACTTGTTACTGGAAGACTTGTTTCTGGTATGTTAGAATGGTTGCCATCTGCTCTGGTGTCTTGAATGTTACATGCTGCTCTCTCTGTCATGTACTCATAGATCAGCAGTGTCTTTAATTTTGTATATATCCGTTGGCATGGACAAATTTAATGTTTCTTCGATGCAGGCGATTGCAATAAGTGCATTCACCTCTGGGAGCCATCTTCCAACACTTGGGAAGTGGATACAAAACCTTTTGTTGGACACTCAGCCAGCGTTGAGGATCTGCAGGCATGCTGCTGAATGATATGTCATATATGTACTCCTATGTGCTCTAAAAATGTTGATTGTCTCAAATATTATGACTATATTCTTGCAGTGGAGTCCCACAGAAGCTGACATTTTTGCCTCTTGTTCAGTGGATGGAAATATATGTATTTGGGATATAAGGACAGGGAAGAAACCCTCTATTTCTGTTAAGGCCCACAATGCTGATGTGAACGTTATCTCCTGGAATCGGTATATTTAGTAGGATGTTTATATTCATGAGCAGTTCAGCATTACTGTTTCATATATATAGATATTGTATTTATGTTGTGATCTCCACTATCAGGCTTGCTAGCTGTATGATAGCTTCAGGATGTGATGACGGCAGTTTCTCAATTCGTGATCTTAGATTAATCAAGGTACCTTTGCCTTCTCAATTTTGTATGCTTGTCTGTTTCCGACTATCCACTTAGATGGCGGTTTTCTCTGATTTGTGTTCTTATGCATTACTTTTGAGTTCGGCTTCTGTTTGCCTGTCTATGTACTCGATATTCAGTAAGAAAAATTTAAGTGAAATGGCATTTTGAAGAAAATAGAGGTGAGTAGAACTTTTGTTGATGAAAATTTGGCTTGTCCTTGCTACTAGAATTATCAATTTGGTATGTGTTGCCAGATACTGCTTTGTTACAATTAGTATTTACAGTGGGCACTTGTGCCAAAATCGATGCAGCTAGACTACCACCTAGTATAGTCTATTTCCGAATTTTGGTCTTACTAAATATATTTTGCTGTTTATACTGCTAATAAGAGCTTCCTTTATTATTATTATGTACAAGTGCTTGAGAATGAATGAATGATATATTCACATAAACTCTTTTTCCATTGTGTTTCTGTTGTATTAGGATGACTCATTGGTAGCGCATTTTGAGTACCACAAGCACCCGATTACATCTGTGGAATGGAGTCCACATGAAGCATCAACATTGGCTGTATCATCTGCTGATCATCAACTCACGTAGCTGCCCATCCTTCTTTCCCTCCCCTCATTCTATGTTTTTTAAGTGCTGCCAATTGTCATACATCTGTGCTTGCATTTCTCCGACATCTTGAATTCTCTTGCCGTGTAACATCCTAATTTGTTTATCTTCAGAATATGGGATCTTTCATTGGAAAAAGATGCAGAAGAGGAAGCTGAATTTAGAGCAAAGATGAAAGAGCAGGCAAATGCTCCTGAAGATTTGCCCCCACAACTTCTCTTTGTTCATCAGGTACTTCTATCAAATTTCGTCTGAAAATGTTTACATAAGATGGCTTTGATTTCAATTTTGTCATCTTTTGTTTCCAAAGCATTGTGTTGAAACAGCATTGTAACATATATGATCATTTCCCCATTTACAGGGCCAGAAAGATTTGAAAGAACTGCACTGGCACCCACAGATACCTTCGATGATCCTGTCGACAGCAGCCGATGGCTTCAACGTGTTGATGCCTAGCAACATAGATACAACCATACCGGGGGCAGATAAACCTATTGCAGTATCACTTGGCTAACCCAAGGTTTTCGAAAATCATGAACTAAATATCCAACTAGGCTAAGAGTGATATGGCGAGCATCTATTTTCAACATCGTGTATCCTTGATATATGTATTTTTTTTCTCTTTTGTGGAGGCATCTATCTCAGTTTATGTAAGATTATGGTCCTTCGTTTGAGCATAATCAGCCACCTTGGATAATATTCACCTTCTTACCTCAACGAAATGAACCTATTTTCTGTTTTCCCATTGAGGCTCTATGTTTTCATATCGACATAATATTTGAGCCTTTCAGTGCTTTAGGATGAAGAAATTCGTTAAACATTGTCTTTACTTTATGCTAGGAGAGAAATTTGTTGAACTATATCTTTTGTTAATATTTATCTCCTGATTTCAATTTTTGCTTGGAGTGCTATTAGTTTCATCTCTTTTTTTAGGGAATTAGCTATTTTCAGATTGTCTGTTTGTCGGAGAGCTGGCTCCCTGTTGTCTGTTTAGTCTGAGTGTGGCCTGACGCTGCTAGCTACGTTTCGTGTAACTGAATCTGTAATGTTGGCCTCATGTGTGTCTGCCAATTTGCTGTTGGCTCTACTGCCTTTGTTCACAAATTCCCTGAGTATAGTAGTATTGTTTTGCAATGACAGAACACAACCTTAGCATCATGAGTAATCAAAGATGAGTGACATCGACCCTTTACCTGTTTCCTACATTGGAGGATTTAGGATCAAGAATTTTGCCCAGCGCTTGGCTTTGGGTACTAGAGGTGGCATGCTCATTCTTTGGGACGGTGATCACGTATCACTCACTAATATCAACCTAGGAGAATTTTATCTACACGCCTCGGTCGCCATGGTGGCATCCGGTGTATGGTCCAACGACAAGCAATTGGAAAGAGGGCTTCTCCGCCAAGCTCATTGCTCTTAAGCCGCCATCGGGCTTCTTCTCCAAGCTCATTGCTCTTAAGCCGCCATCTAGAGTCAAATGGCTGGTTAATGGGAATTTTTACCTGATTTACCGTGCAAGAGACAAGAACAAACCCAATGCAAATGGGAGAAGAATGAGACGCTTCATGTCGACATTAAACAAGTGTGAATTGAAGGAAATCCATCTCCAAAGCAGGAAATTCACGTCAAACAATGAAAGGGTGGATCCCACACTTAAAAAGCTAGATTACAAACCATGATGACAAGGAGGCGATACTAAAAAGACCACTTTTGTAACATGCTAAAAAAAGACCCCTAGAGGCTTCGAGGTTTTAATTGGGATGACATGAATCTAGCGCAATGTGATCTATCGGGTTTGGGGGATAACTTTTCCGAGAGCCCCCATCGAGCATGTTGGAAGACTATCAAAGTTGAAGTCAGGGTAGTCATCAATATTTTTTTTAAACCTCCACCCCGGAGAACCTTCACTAGCTAAACTCGGCCAATATTGTGTTGCTTCCTAAAAAGGATGGGCGAAGTCCATTTCTGAACACCGCTCAATTAGCCTCATACACTCCATCGCAAAAATCATTGCCAAAATATTGGTAACACGGTTTGACCCTCACATGAATGATCTTATCTCGCGCTCCCAAAGAGCTCTCATCAAGAAGAGAAGTATCCACTATCATTTTCTATTTGTGCGGAACTATGCTGAAAGGCTCCAAAAAACCAAGAGTCCTGACTTGCTTTTCAAGCTCGACATAAAAAAGTCTTTCGACTCGATGCGTTGGGACTACCTTCTCGAGCTCCTACATAGACGTGGCTATCCCGCGAGATTCCGAGACATGCTCACGATGCTCCTTAGAGTGTCCACCTCCAAAGTTCTTCTAAATTCCATTCTAGGTGCTCCCATCCGACATGGGAGAGGGCTTTGTCAGGGAGACCCTCTCCCACCACTCATGTTTGTGTATGCAATTGATCCCTCACAAAAACTTCTTGATATGGCCATCGAGATTTGAGAGGGAGCAACTATATCGGTTGCACAATATATTTGTATGTCGCTTTACGCCGACGATGCAAGCAATTTTTTATCCTCGATCAAGGAGAGCGTGGAGCGACTTACACAAATCCTTCATGGCTTTGGAGAGTACACGGGTCTCGTGAGAACTCTCGAAAAGAGCATGGTGGCACCTAATCTACGTGATGATGTGGATCTCTCGCATATGCTTGAAAGCTTCTCCGTCATCATCAACAACTTCCCCGTGAGATACCTTGGGCTTCCACATTGTCGGTGCACCGCCTCAGGAGGGCCGATATTCAAAATCTTGAGGACAGGATGTCCGCCAAATTTGTGCCTTGGGAGCGTAAAAACATCACCGCAACCGTTCGGGCAGAGTCGATCAAATTGGTCCTGTCACGTTGTTCATATCACCAAGCTGGTCATCCCTCCAAGCACCTTGGCCTACATCAATAAAAAAAATTAGTCTTGTTATGGGTGGGCACATATAAAGTTAGTGGCAGGAAATGCAAGGTAAATTGGCAAATAATTTGCCACCCCAAAAACCTCTTGGTGGATTCGGAGTCCTGGACATGAAGAAATTTGCGAGACCTCTTCGGCTTAGGTGGCCTTGGTTTGAGTGGAAATATCCGGATCGAACTTGGATGGGCCTCTTCGGCTTAGGTGGCCTTGGTGTGATGCCGAGGACATGGACATATTTTATGATGGGACCATGATCACCATCCGAGACAGTCAGAAGGCGAGGTTTTGGCACGCGCCAGGGCGGGAAGGCCCGGAACAAAAAGACACTGCGCCCTAAATTTCTCCATCTCGAAGAGAAATAATTGTTTTGATCATGATGCATTGCATGGAAATCAGTGGGTATCTCGCATTAACCTATTGAAGGGCCTCACAATTGAGCATCTCCTTGACTTTATTAAGCTTTGGACCCATCTTCACGACACTTGACCTTGTTCAAGGCATGGCCGATGATATCACTTGGAAGCTAACAACATCTGAAGAGTACTTGTCCAAATTGGCGTATCAAGTCCAGTTTCTTGGGGCGACAACCACTTCGATGATTTCGTGCGTTTGGGGAATTTGGGCACCACCAAAATGCAATTTTTTGCGTGGCTCGTCCTCCAAAACCGGGTGTGGATAGCGGATAGGCTCGTGAAGAGAGGTCAAATTGCGGGGTTTGCCAACTTTGTTAGCAATTTCTCGAGACCATGCCCCAAACTTTGGTCCACTGTCGATACTCGATCACTAGTAAAAAATGACTATTACAGTCTGTTACTAGCAGCGGTTTGAGCAATTAAAAAAACAAGAGGCTGCCATACGCTACACCTCAGCCGGTTATCTTAGATAAGCCGCCTCCAAAGAAATAGCCGGTTCCTATATCATGGTTTCCGGGGCGGCCTAAATGCAAACGCGCCTCCTAAAATCAATCAGCCAGGCGTGGAAAAGGCCCGGAGCCGATAATATAGGGGCCTCAACCGGGCAAAATAACTGGACCGCCTCCGCTATTTTCTGCAGCGGGCCAGAAAAATGGCAGCCTTCTATAATCTGTAGGCTGAGTCGAGCAGTAACAAAGAACGTCTGAGGGTAGGCCTGGTTTGAACGCGGCTTCCTTCCGCTATTTTTTGGGCCACCATACAGTTGCCGCCCCGTCCGTATAATCCCGGAGTTGCAACTTCCTGGAAGGTTCGAGAACTAAAAACTGCAGCTTATTGTATTGAAGCCGGGCGTGGGAAATGAATCACGATCTCGAGAAATGCAACTGATTGCAACCGCGTGAAATCTAAGTGGTGGAACTGAATGCGGGGCTAATTATTTCCAAATTCTAATCGCCGGAATGAACAAATAAATACAAATTCAAGGAAAAAAGCCCAAGAGATCGAACAATCACGTACGTACACATTAGAAATATTGTAAAAGAAAAGTTTGAGAAACTCAAAATAAAAGCATATATGTTGTATAGAATGAGTCGGTATAAGTAAAATGTAAAGCTTGTATTAACACATACGTAGATATGTCCAAGTGTCAAGGTACTCCTCTTGTTTGCCTGCCTGCCCGAGTTCGAATAACTATCTCTGCAATTTAATTTATTTTCATTTTTACCCAAAAACATAATTTTATTTTGCTCCACCAACATATTTCATATTTTGAAGGTAATTGCTTTAGTTTCTAGATTAGAAAAGGATACAATTAATACTGGCAAATTAACCCAACTTGAGAGCTCATAGAAATATACTGATATAGCGCTATACTGCTCATTTGCAGTAGCAGTACTAGTACTACTAGTAGTTTCTAGATTACAAAAGATAGTTAACTCAACTTGAGCTAGAAGAGGCTTAAATCACAGGGGAATAGCTAGATAGAAAATACTGCTACGTACTTAACAGTACTAGTACTCATCCTTAATTCTTCTTCTTCTTCGAGGGAGACTCTTCCTCATGATCAGAACCACCTTGGCTAGGACGCTTCACGTCGAACTTCGGCTTCTCCTCCTGGTCCTGCTCCTCCTCGTGGTCTTCTTTGTCCTCCTCCTCCTGCTCCTCCTCGACATCGTCGTTGGCAGAGTCGTCGTCATCATCTTCATTGTCCTCCTCCTCCTGCTCCTCCTGGTTATCGTCTACGTCGTCGGCCTCCTGCTCCTCCGTGTCACTGAGCCCCAACTCTACCTCGAGCTCCTGTGCTTCAGATGCTGTGGGGTGTGGCCTGGAGAGGGGGGATATTCTCTCTCCTTCAAAGAAGAAGAACTACCTGGTGTCCCCGGAGTTCCGCCGCCGTGCTCCTCGTCGGAGGAGACGTTGTTCTTCCACTTGGACGAATTTCCCCACTCCATGGTTGCGGTATCGGAGAGAAGGTGTGAGCGGTTGAGGAAGGATGGTTGCAGAGAGGCAATGAACGAAGAAACTATGTAGCCGGGTATTGGATTTATTTGCGCATTCGGGAGATGGGGAATAAATTGGAGGGGGTCTGACAGGACGTGTCATGATGCTCTGCGGCGACGTGAAGGGAAACAACGACCACCGACGCTCTGCGGTGAGCTATGGAGTGGCACAGCTACAATTTTCCACGTGATGGGACATGTCACTGCAAGCAATTGATGGTACAACCATAATTTTTTTCCCAGCTATGGAGAGAAGGTGTGAGGGTTGAGGAAGGATTGCGCGGCACGTGGCAGTCTTGGGTCCAGAATTATCCGGTCGTGTCTCGTTCGGGTGTTCTGGTTTTGTTCGGTTCAGTCCGGCATAATTAGATACAAAATTCCGTCATTTCGAAATAATATTGTGCACATGCCTTGGTTTCTCATTAATACTTGAAAGGGCATGGCACCCCATGTGTGGTTTTGGTAATTAATGACAATCCCTATGGACTAATGGTTGCATTGAGTTATTCTTGTAGTATTTGTCCATAGGCAAATGCTTGAACTCCATATGTTGGATTCAAGGTTGATGCCATAAAGATATTGATATAATGGAGTATTTGCATCAAGATCATCGAGTTGTATGGATATATTTGATATGATCAAGAAGAAGAGTATGTGATGACCAAGTTGTTATTCGAGGAGTTATCCGATGATTGGTCACATGCGAGTTGAGCATATTGTAAGTATGTCTTGAAGAAAAGGATTATGTGATCATTCATGGTTATCTTCAAGACATCATCTATTGAAAAGAGAAGAAAAGATACAAGGTTGATCAAGATATTGATCAACACACAAAGCTACAAGATGTACCAAGTGGGATCATGTATCTCTTGGTATGGTAAGCAATTGTCCATATAGCTTTGTGAATTAACCCATGATATGTATGTAGCATTTCTATGTGTGGTTAGGTATCTTTCTATGGGCTTGCATCAAATGAAGATTTCATATAGCCCATGAATGATGACGTCAAGTGGTGATCGTCATCAATGTTGAGAAGCGCAAGTTCAAGAGGAGTATCTCGAAGAAATCCTAGGCTTGAAGCTTGCCACCCATTTAGAGATAATGTTCATGTGAAGATGTGCCTAAGAGAGGCTCTCACATAGTGGAGTATGGGGAGCAATGTTTGAGTCTTCACCAAGCGAAGCGCAATAAAAAAAGGTGGTCCACTTGAAGAGATCAAGATCGACGTCATCTAGCTCAAGTGGAATGCGCAAGGCAAAGGTATGATGTTGATAGGGTTTCTATTTTACCGGTCTCATGGTACTAGTTGGGAGACCGGGTTATAGGATAGATACCGTACTATCAAGAGGGGCTCTCAATTGAGCTTTAGCGTATCAGTTGGAGAGAGCTCAAACCTTTGCATACTTGGCTTCATCTTTTGTTGGGGGGCTGCCCCCAGTAGGGCAAAGAGATGGTGTAAAGGGCTGAAAAGAGTGGGCCGGATCAAGGTCAAGCCGGATCTCTTGGGCCGGATCCCTTGGAATGGATCATTTGGGCCGGATAACTTGGGAGAGTCAGTTAGCTCTCAATCATGCTAGAGTGCAGGGAGAGACCGAAGGGGATCCGGCAAAGGCTCGCCGGATCAGAGGAATGAATTACGGCTTAACTTAGCTGGGTTGGTCAGGAAGGATCCGACATAAGGCAATGTCGGATAATGCACAAAGGCCGAGTAATGTCAGTAAGTTCACGGGTCCTGCAGGCCTCCTGCTCGAGGTTCAGAAGACAGCCAAGTCGAGCCACAGGTTTTCCGGGTCGCTAGGCCCTAGGCGCTGACTCGGCCAATTCGGGAAAGGGCAGTGGCCTAGGCTTCGGTGGGCTACGATGTCTTGTTCCTCTTGTCCATGCCAAAGAGGAAAAGATAGACCTGCCGTTGGACTGACAATGAGCTGGACTGAGTGACAGTAGCCAAAGCTTGTCATGTTCCTCTTGTCCATGCCATTATCATCTCCGGCCAGGGGCATGATGGTAATCCGGTTGGTGTATAAGTAGACCAGCACATTCTCCAGGGCGAGGGAGATGAGAGAGGACAGAGAAGAAGCCTCATTTCCCCCTTGCTCCATCTTCCTCCTAGAGTTCTCACCATTGTTGCTTCATACAGCTCAAGGAGCACTTTGTACTTGTCATCATTGAGATATAAAGAGAGTAGGCTAGTGCTGCAGTAGGGGTGTTACCTCCGCAAGAGGGCCCCGAAGCAGGGTACATCTTGGTGTGCTTTGGTTGTTCTTGGTTTTGCTCGTTCTTGCTTGTTCTTCGTGTTCTTCATGCGTGCTTCTTGAGTGCGCACACCCTCCCCGGATCCCCCAACGTCCTAGCGAGCCCCCAACTTAAGCCATCCTATGGCATCTGCCGTGACACCACGACGATAGTTGGCGCCCACCGTGGGGCAAGCAGTGGCGTTGGCTGGGGTTTCCATCCGGACGGGTTCCGTCACCAGCTCCGGCGTGCGTGTGCTGTCCGGGCTCGTCTGCAACTACGGCGGGTTCACCTTCATCAGCGACAACGCCGGCTGCTTCGCGGGAAGGCCACTCCCCATGGATGGATGCTTCATCCAGTTCGGCAGCTTCCTCACCTACGTCACCACCGAGCTTGTCCGCGAGTACCCGGCGCAGGTGCTCGTGGCCGAGGACCCTCCTTCTTTCCGCGCAGCTCTCGGACGGCGTAGCGCTCGCCCCGGGAGTAGCGTGGAGGTGATGATGACCGGACCAAGTGCTGGAGCAGGCAAAGGCGATGCCGGCAATAGCATGCCCGAGGAACTAGTCACGCCAACCGATCTGGTTAACAAGCCGGCTCGGACGGCGAAGTTCCCAAAGGAGAAACCGGATCAGGCTGGCCCACTTGGCATGTCAAGTAGGGAGGCTCCCTTAGAGGGTCCTGGAAAAGCTAGCTGGGCCAGTGGCACCTGGAGCAAATGTAGAGCTTACTATAGCTCAGTTAGAGGCAGAGCGCCTGAGGTTGCAAAGAGAAGCCCGGTTAGTGGTAGAGTCTAGGCAAGCATTTGATAGAGACATGAGAGAGTATAATGCTGCCAATGGTATCACCAATGGTTTCACTCCAGTAGTGCCTCACCCACGCAAGAGAGCAGATTTGCGTAATAGGGGTAAGGACCTCAATGACGGGTTAGCTAGAGCCGCAAGATCGAGCTCGAGTAAGGCTACTAGTCATAGATCGGGTACTGGCAAGCCGGTGTATAGCTCCCCGGCCAAGAATCTTAGAGCTGCAGCGGCAGCACGAGCCGATTTGACCACATTAACCGGGATGCTTGGCGCAAGCAGGCAGAGAGGGTCAATGAGCTGGTTGATGTGTGTAACCGGCAGAATGAGGCTTACCGGAAAGCTAATACGGACGCTGGTGGTTCTCGGGTAGTAGTGTCAGCTAAGGCTGTTAGCCAGAAATCCAAGGGGCAAGCGTCATCTCCGCATGTCGGAGTTGACCGGGCCCAAAGCGTGAATTCGGGCAAGAGCAAACAGCTGCAGGCCTATGATCCTGAGTATGCCGGCAAGCAGCTAGCTGCAAAAGGAAGAGGTGGCCAAAGCAGAAACAATGGCGGTCAAGACAATCCGGGAGCCGGAAGGGGTAATTCGGCTGGCCGAGGTCAACCACCTCGTCCTCCTGGGTAGAATCAACCCCGGCAGGAGCAGCAAGTAATGGTGCAAGCGCAGCAGCAAGGTGGTGGCCAGGCGGGCTACCGCTATGATGATGGTAATTCGGCTATGGGCGAGCCGGATACCAAACGTATGATAATGCACTTGCATCCAGACTGGGACCTCGGACATTGGATCCAAATGATCAGCGTCTCAAGTTGGATAGGATTTACCAGTCCGAGAAGCTGGAAGAGCAAGGCCCACCAGGTCCTCCATGCTTTGGGCCTCAGATCATGAACGAGCCGAACGTGCCATTGTTTCGGCTCGGCCGAATCACAAAGCCGTATAACGGCAGCACTAAGCCACATGATTGGCTGATAGACTATGTATCCTCGGTGCACATTGCGGGGGGCAATCGCCGATGGTGGTCCGGTATCTCCCGCATATGTTGGAAGGGCCAGCCCGGATTTGGCTGAATAACTTACCAGAGGGTAGTATCAACTCTTGGAGGACTTGGAACAGGCGTTTTACAGCAACTTCTCCAGCACTTACAAGAGGCCAAACCGACCGCAGCTCTTGTCTGCGTGCAGGCAAGAAGAGCGGGAGACAGACCGAGAATTTTTGACTCGGTGGAGCAACATTCGTAATTCTTGTGAAGGTGTCGTGGAGGAGCAGGCCATTTCTTGGTTTGCACAGGGTTGCCGACATGGCACCCCGCTTTGGCAGAAGCTCCAGAGGGATATGCCAAAGACCTTGGCGGAAACGATCCGGATAGCAGACACATATGCTCTTGGAGATCCGACGCAGCCAGCATTAGATGCGGTGGGAACAAGCAGGAGGCAACCGGTCAACAACCGAACAGGACCATTGAGGCCCAGTGACCGACATGAGTTCGGTTACAAGAGGAGAGATCCGGATTATAGATATGGTTCAGATCAGGTTGCTGCAGTAAATATGGATCATCCTGGAGCAGGAGATAGCCAGAGACCAAAAAATGAGGGTCCAGCTTGGAGGCCGAATCAAGGTGCCTGGGCAAAGAAAGGGTGGGATGGACCGAGTCCACCTCTGACTTTTGAGGCAATGATAGATGGGCCTTGCCGTTATCACACAACAGACCCACGCAAGCCGGCCAATCATTCAACTCGAATTGTAGCTGGCATCATCGCATCCAGGCGGAAGGTCAGAGAGGGCCACCTCAGAGAGGTGCTTCTAGACAGAATTTCAGGCCGAATACGCCTTTATCCGGAGCCAATGCAACCCCCGTGAACGCAGGAGCTCCAAGGCCGGCAGCCACAAAGCCGGTTAACCTGGTAAATATGGGAGGCAACAACAACAATGCTGGGCCGAGTCTGCAAGGTGGATACCCGGAAATGATTACAAGGAGGCTCATCAAAGTTATGTGGTTTTTGTGACCGAGCCAACTGACAAGAAAAGTCAGCTGCGAAGGGCGAAGGAGGTGAACGCAGTGAACTGGTCCGAGCAGGAGATCACTTGGAGCAGGGCTGATAATCCCAGGATTATGCCAAGCCTAGGAAACTATGCACTGGTGGTGGATCCGACTTTGGTTGGACCCAAGATTAATGTGAGATTCAGCCGAGTCTTGATTGACAATGGCAGTGCTATAAACATCATGTATCGGGACACAATGGTCAAGTTGGGTTATTCGCCGAATCAGTTGCAGCAGAGCAGTTGTACCTTTCATGGTATAGTACCCGGTGTGTCTTGTTCCCCAATGGGTAAGATCTGGGTAGATGTGCTGTTTGGTACCAAGGACAATCACAGACTTGAGAGTCTCGAATTCGAGGTGGTAGACTTGGAGAGCCCATACCATGCTCTGCTCGGTAGGCCGGCATTAGCCAAGTTCATGATATCCACTCATGTGGCCTACCTCAAGATGAAGATGCCTGGCCCGAATGGTATCATCACCATTGCGGGAGATTACAAGAAGGCCATACAGTGTGCCACGGTTGGTTCCACCTTAGCCGAGTCGTTGGTGATCCAAGCTGAGAAGAGCAAGATGCATGAAGTAGTGGCGATGGCGAAGTCAGCTCAGCTCGGCGTCCTGGCTATGACCAATCCGGATGCAGGTGCAACATTTGAGGTGCCCAAGGAGACTAAGAAGATCCCCATTGACCCGGAGAATCCGGAGCGCATGGCCATCATTGGTGCCGGATTGGGCGAGAAATAGGAAAGCGCGCTCTGTCACTTCCTCCGTGAGAATTGGGATATCTTTGCATGGTCGGCTAAGGACCTGCCTGGTGTTCCGAGGGAGTTGGCAGAGCACTCTTTATTTGTCAGGCCGGATATGAAGCCGGTGAGGCAGCCGACTCGGCGTCTTTCAGATGGTGGATAAGTTCACCAAGTGGATAGAGGTGAAACCAATCCGGAAAGTGGATGGTCATTCGGCGGTAACTTTCCTGAAAGAAATCATTTTGAGATACGGTTACCCCCATAGCATCATCTCGGATAATGGCACGAACTTTGCTGTGGGAAGTTCGCCCGATTCTGCATGGATAAGGGGATCCGGTTAGACATAGCCTCAGTGGCACATCCAGAGTCCATGGACAGGTGGAAAGATCAAATGCTTTGGTATTAGCCAGGATAAAAGCTCGGTTAATGGAACCTCTGGTAAAGACTCCGGGGTGCTGGATAGATGAGATACCATCAGTACTATGGGGTTAAGGACCACGCCGAATCGGTCAACTGGCTATACGCCATTTTTTCTGGTCAATGGGGCAGAAGCAGTGCTACCCACGACATAGAATATGATGCACCAAGGGTGACGATGTATACCGAAACGAGGCAAAAGAGGCCCGGGAAGATGCAGTGGATCTGCTAGAGGAAGCAAGAGAATTGGCCCTATCTCGGACAGCAGTATACCAGCAGAGTCTCCGACGTTATCATAGTCGAAAAATCAGTCCTCGAGTGTTTCATGAGGGAGATCTAGTTCTAAGGCTGGTGCAGCGCAGCAAAGGCCGACACAAGTTATCACCTCCATGGGAGGGACCATTCATTGTGAGCAAGGCTATGCACAATGACTCGTACTACCTTGTAGATGCACAGGAACCAAGGAGGATGGCCTGGACAGACCCGGAGAAGAAACCAAGCGACCCTGGAATGTAGCTCTGCTTCGACCCTTTTATTCTTAAGGGGCGCAATGTATGTATCTCAGTTTATCATAAATGAAATTTCGGCAATCCGAGTCTGGACTCGGACTGCCTCGTCCTTATGCATGTGTTTTTTATTACTGTTTTGTCCATACCGTTCATGTGTCGGATTGCTTTGAACCTCGTCCCAAAATTCAAGTAATGTATGCTGTGTTGTTGATCTCGTGACTCGACTGACAAACACCAAAATGGTAGTCAAGAGCAGAGGTTGGGGAATATGGGAAACATGAAAATGGACTCGGGGACTCGGTCCAAAACCGATTCGGCACATGTCGTTTACTAACCCCTGTTATTTCTTTTTTTTGTTTATGTTAGATGATTCTAAACCACAACTCGCATTTTGCAAGTATTGTATGCTATGATTCCTATCTTGTGACTCGACTGTCCAACACCTAAAAGGTAGACAAGAGCAAAGATTCGGCAAAAATAGTGAACAAGAAAACAGACTCGGGGACTCGGTTTAAGATGATCCAACATAAACCTAGTCCGGATCACATTAAGCAAAATAAAAGTAGTCTCGGAAGAACTTAAATTGTATATTACATCTGCTCCCGGCATACCGGGGATTTAATGTTTTTCATTAAGATAATTCAGGAAGAAGGAGCCTCGGTTGCAGGGATGGACTCGGATGTTGGAGGAACCTCGGTTGAAAGAGAACCCTCACTTGCAGGAATGACCTTGGACGGAGAGCTTGAAGGCTTGGCAGACTCGGAAGCATCCGGATCAACTGAAGTCTTGGCGGTCTTGACTAAACTTGTTCGGCAGTTTCAGCCAAGTCAGTGGCTGGCATCTTGGAAGTCTTGGCCGGAGATTGTTCGCAGTCTTGGCCGAGTCGGAAGCTGGCACCTTGGTGGACTTGGTACGAGGTTGTTCGGCAGAGTTAGCCGAATCACCAGACTCGCCCTCAGACTCGGCGTATTCGTCAAGGGAGGCATCGTCCGATTCCTCTTCTTCAGTTTCTTCCCCATCCGAGTAGACCGGAGCGTCCAGATCAAGATGCTTTGTGTTTGCAAATTCGGCCATAAAGTTGGCAGCTTCTTCGCGGATCTTGATCCGGTTCGGATCTGTAGCCCATGAAGAACCCTCGCGAAGTGAGCGCACTTTGTTGAGCTCAATCAGCTCATACCAAGACAATAAATAGCAAAGTTGCGTCAGCACCAGCGCGGGCGGACGAAGATCTCCACTGCTTTAACCGGGTCTTCGCCTGATCCAGGTCTTTGATTAGCTCGTCCGCAGACCGGACTTGCCGGGCTTCAGGAAACAAGACTCGGTGAGCTTTGAGACTTGCATTGAACAGATCAATGTGGGACTCCTTCAAAGGAGCAATCCGAGCTTTAAGTGCAGTAATGTGATCTTCGATATCCCACGTCTCTGGTAGGGGAGCCCAGTTAACTTAGCTCTCTCAGCTCGGGCATCTCTCACAACTTTGGCGGCTTGAAGCCGGATGCTGGTAAACTCTCCTACATTAGATAAGCTAACACCGAATTAAACGAGAGGGAACACAAAATTATGTGTCGGATAAGAGCAGAGAGAAAGGGAGATTCGGCAAACTTACGATCCATGTCTTCATTAAGGCTAGCAAGATCAGCCAGCCATTTGCGCTGACCGCCTTGTGAGCAGCAATCATCTTTCGCCGCTTTAGCTTCGGCTTCAGCGTCTGCAACGACCGTTTGGATTTTCTTGTCCAATTCGGCCCGCTTCGCAAGCCCGGCTTTCAAAGTGTCTCGCTCCTTCTGGATCGAATCTTTCTCACTCTGCAGCATATCCCGGTCTTTCTTGAGCTTGGCCTTCACTTTTCCAACCCGGTCAAGCTCCCGCTGGAGCCGAGTCACTTCTGACTTTTCCTCCGCTAAAGCGCGCTTGTGCTCCTGATCTTTCTTTTTCATCTCCTCACCTTGCGCCTCGAAGGAAGTTTGGAGGGCCTGGTGTTGCAGGACTAGCTGCTTAAAGATGGCTGCGAGCAGTCGTGGTTTCCTGAAAGAAAAAAGGTTAATGGCGTAAAAAGAGTCTCGGGGACTGGCACCCGAGACTATTAAAAACTAGCAAGATGGAGCCAAAACGAATCTCGGGGACTGGAGGCCCGAGATTGATAAAAAAAAGTTGACCGACTCAATTGAAAAAGAGACTCGGGGACTGGGAGTCCCACGATTTTTTCGGCTAAAACAAAATTCATGATCAAGTTTTTAGAGATTCAAGCCGAATGACTTTCTTACTCGAGGAGTATCAGTCGTTCGACCCGAATCTCGGGGACTGGGAATAGTACAGATTGATCATGATAAATAAAAGCAGGATTCGGCAAAGTTACCTCGAGGACCCGGTTAGCTTCAACGACCGAGGCCGCACAGAGTGTAGAGATTGAAACATCCGGCTAGGGCCAGCCGGATGTGGCGACGCTGAAGTAGAGAGCCTTCGGCAAGGTCCGCATCATTCCAAGCTTTAACGAATTCCTCTGCGGAGCCGAGGTTGTCGCCGCTCGGAGTGCGGAGATTCGGCAGACCTGGCCACTAAGTCGGGCGCGAGTAATCGCCTCAGAGAGTTGATCATGCACCCGAGTCACTGATGGAGTGGCGGAAACCTGCTTGCTAGCAACTACCTGCTTATCCGAGGTGGTTGGAGTTGTGCCAGAGGCGGCCTGAGTCGGCTTAGGTAGAACGATGCGCCCGGGGTCTGGCTGGATCTGGCTCTCGGTTGGTTCTGGGCTTGTTGTGGTGATTTAAGTACTTCCTGTTGCTGCTTCTGCTGCTTCTCGAAAGTTTGTTGCTGTTGCTTTTTCTTCTTCTGCTGCTCTTGATTCAGCAGAGCTTGAGCCTTGGGTAGGGCGAGGATCCGGCTTAGGCAAAGACTTAGCCGAAGTCTTAGTTTTTTCCTTCTCCAACTCCTTCAGAGGGCGTGGCCAAGTTGAATCTCGGGTAGGAGAGATTTCCTCGTTCTCCAGGACAGTAACCGACTCTGGAAGGAGAGTCGGCGGAGGAGTCTTGGCAGTTGTGGCACGCGCGGGAGAGGTGACAGCCTTTCAGGAGACTGGTTCTCCATGGCCGTATCCAGTGGGGAATGGGAGAAAGAATGGATGAATGAGTTTGCTCGGTGATGACGACGTCACTACATAGATAAAGTAAACAGTTAACTCGGATAAAGATGACTCGGATAATAGAGGAAGAAAGCAAATGAAGTTGGCATTACCCCTTGGTGGTAGGCATGGGCTTGAGCCGATTCGGCTTGAAGGCAGCTTTCTTCATTCTCTTGGCTTGAGGGGCATCTGATCCGGACGCGTCATCACGTTTCCGAGATGTCCCTTGAGCATCCTGTTTGGCTGGAACACAAGGTGGTGACCATGAAATCGGAATAGCATCAATGGGATTAGGATCCAGCAATCATCATCTTCATCGTCGGAAATGTTGTAAATAGTCGTTGCTTACCCTTGCGGATGGGCTTGGCACGCGGAATCGGCAAATAATCGTCCGTATCCGCATCCTCTTCGCCCTCGCGCAGCGGGCTGCGATCCGGTCCCCACACTTTGGTGGAGAGATCTCCATCTTCGGTGATTTGGCGGTCGAACAGCTGCAGTAGAGTCAAGGAATCTGGATTAGTCCGATGGTATTTTGATGAAGTATGGATTAATTCGGAGAATGGTGAACTAACCTGTGGTGGAAGTGCATCTCGGTGGAACGGCTCCCACCCCACCTCCACTTGTCCGACATCTCGGTGTAGGCAATGGCGTTTACCCGTCTCTTGACGGAAGCTCTGGTGAGGTCATGTTTGCTGATCCGGGTAGGATCTAGCAGACCACTCATGTGGCAAATCTTGTGCTTACGTTGTTGAAGAGGACTGACCGGCGACAGACGAAGGCCCGAGGAGATCGTCCGAGAGCAGGCCCTTCTCCAGAAAATCCTCCAGAGTTTGATGTATGATTTGAAGCTCCGCAAGAGTGTCAGCCGGATCGTATCTGAAGTTTAATTCGGCTGTGGGGGGCTCGATCCTGAACTCGGGCAAGTTGAGAGCATCATGGCCTTCAACGCTCTTCACGTAGAAGAAGGACCTTTGCCATTTCTTGCAAGTATCCAGGCCAGTGATCCGGGGAAAGATGGAGCCCGTCCTCGGAGTAATGCTAGCCGAACCACAAGCGGTCATCACCTTCGGGTCACTGCCCGGGATAGTCTGTTTCCGGAGGTGGAAGTACTTCGCCCAGGTTTGGATAGTCGGCCAGAGACCGAGATATCCCTCGGTAAAGGAGGTAAAAGCCGACAGGGAGACAAAGGCGTTAGCCGGAAGGTGGTGAGGCTGCAGGCCAAAGAAGTCTAGGAAAGCCCGGAAGAAGTCACTCGCCGGGAGTCCGAATCCGCGCTCGAAGTGCGCTAGAAATACAACGCGTTCACCCGGTTGGGTGACCGGTTCGAGTTCCTTCCCCGGTTTTCGGCATATAACTTTGGTGTTATACGCCGGGTGCTCAGCAGCCATTCCAGGTCGTCTTTTGTAACATCGGAACCCTCCCAACTGCCAGGGGGCAGCTTCGGCATATCCGAATCAGTCCTGCAAGAAATCGGAGATAGCCGAGTTAGGAGATTCGGAATCTCTAAGTCCAGAAGAAATCGGATAAGGTGTAACCGAATCAGGTGTAAAGCGATTCGGTAGAAGCTATCCCGGATAAAGTTGTCTAGTCAATCGGAAAAGTAATTCGGCTAGTAAAAACACCTTTTCGTGAGAATCTAGGGTTACGCAAGATCTACCGCACAGTAAAATAGAGAGGAAATCCCGAGTAAAAATATGGTGGAACTGCTCAACGGTGGCAAGCCAAACTAGGGCAATCTAGTGCAAAACCTGGAAAGGAGATCTAGGGAATGCACTAAGGTGACAATGGACTCGTACACGAGTGAATCTACAAGAAACAGGCGCAAGTTCCCAGCGGGATATGAACTTGCTCGAGGTCGCCATGGCCGGAAGAAAAGGAACTTACGGTTATGATGCGGCGAGGAAGAAGCTCGGTGAAGAAACGGCGGTGCAGGGCGCGGTGCGCGGCTCGGCGAGTTTTCTCCGGCGTTGTCGAGGTCTCCGGCGCGGCGAAGTCGCAAAGGCGAGATCGCAGCGGCGTCAATGGCACGGATGGAGTTCTTGGAGTGGGAAGTGCGGGGAAGAAGAAGAGGAACCCCGCACCCCTATTTATAGCCGCTCGCAGATAACTGGCGCACTAGCGCGTGGTTTTCGGGGCATGGCCAGATCAAGTGTGGCTTGAAACTCTGTGGTCGTAATTGTGGCCGTGCTTTTAAGCACAAGGAGGGTTGCGGAATTGGAAGCGGTCGCGCCGGATCGGGTGCGCTGGTCAACGAAGAAACCGAGGAGGCGGGGTCATTTAGTCAAATGCACTCAAGTACCTGTGGATCCGGATAATGTGCTGTCAGTGGTTTGTCAAATCAAAGACCCAAATTACGGGGCTTTGCGCAGAGATTCCCTGCCAAGTGTCCCGGGAAATCCTGAGACATGATTGTGTAATATGGGATTCGGTTAATGGCGTTTGTATTTAAGCTACTACGGCCCTTCAGCCAAGGCTGTAGGACCGCACCAGCTTCGGGGACTACTATCGGGGGGCTGCCCCCGAGTAGGGCAAAGAGATGGTGTAAAGGGCTGAAAAGAGTGGGCCGGATCAAGGTCAAGCCGGATCTCTTGGGCCAGATCCCTTGGACCGGATCATTTGGGCCGGATAACTTGGGAGAGTCCGTTAGCTCTCAATCATGCTAGAGTACAGGGAGAGACCGAAGGGGATCCGGCAAAGGCTCGCCGGATCAGAGGAAGGAATTCCGGCTTAACTTAGCCGGGTTGGTCAGGAAGGATCTGGCATAAGGCAATGTCAGAAATTCACAAAGGCCGAGTAATGTCAGTAAGTTCACGGGTCCTGCAGGCCTCCTCCCGAGGTTTAGAAGATAGCCAGGTCGACCACGGGTTTTCTGGGTCGCTAGGCCCTAGGCGCTGACTCGGCCAATTCGGGAAAGGGCAGTGGCCTAGGCTCCGGTGGGCTACGATGTCTTAAGCTCAAAGAGGAAAAGATAGACCTGCCGTTGGACTGACAATGAGCTGGACTGAGTGACAGTAGCCAAAGCTTGTCCTGTTCCTCTTGTCCATGCCATTATCATCTCCGGCCAGGGGCATGATGGTAATCCGGTTGGTGTATAATAGACCAGCACATCCTCCAGGGCGAGGGAGACGAGAGAGGATGGAGAAGAAGCCTCATTTCCCCCTTGCTCCATCTTCCTCCTAGAGTTCTCACCATTGTTGCTTCATACAGCTCAAGGAGCACTTTGTACTTGTCATCATTGAGATATAAAGAGAGTAGGCTAGTACTGCAGTAGGGGTGTTACCTCCGCAAGAGGGCCCCGAAGCAGGGTACATCTTGGTGTGCTTTGGTTGTTCTTGGTTTTGCTTGTTCTTGCGCGTTCTTCGTGGTTCTTCATGCGTGCTTCTTGAGTGCGCACACCCTCCACGGATCCCCCAACGTCCTAGCGAGCCCCCACTTAAGCCATCCTATGGCATCTGCCGTGACACCACCACGACATCTTTCTTGGTTCTTATTTGGATTTTCTCTATGTGGGGTTTTGGAACTTGTTGTGATCTTCATAACAAGCTCAAGTTTATCAAAAACGGATTTCATATGAAAAACTTATTGCGTTGTTGATGTTGGAGATTTTACCGGTTGTTTCTTTATAGAAAGGTTTTACCTCTCTACATTTGGTTTTATCCACCCATGCTGGACTATGATTTTTCTATGCCTGATCTTGTCGGGCTCATCGTGGTGATTCTAACGAGCCCAAGAACATCAAAAACGGAGTTCGTATGCATAAGATGTCGCGTTTCTCGTCCGTGTGTTTCCGGAATTCCGAACCACTCGAAAAATTCCGAACGGATTCCGAGCGGGTCGGAATTCCGAACTCATTCCGGACTGATTCCGGGTTTTGGCTCTTTCGGTACTGTCTACCCTCCGGAACCAGTTGGTAGACACCTGGATTATTCCGAGTCACTCGGAATTTCGAGCCAAATCCCGATTCATTCCGAACGGCACGAATCTGGCCCAAACGGTCGGATTTTTGGGACCTATAAAATGGGGCCTTCTTCCCCAACAGTTCCCTAACTCTTGAGCATGGTTTTGACCTCCATTGTTGACCCTTTGAAGCTTTGCTTTCTCTCTATTCCTCCATGATTCTTGCCTCCAATTAGAGAGGAGATCTAGATCTACCAATCCACCAATCAATCTCTCCTCTAAGTGAGTGGAAGCTTTTGGATCTAGATCTTGGAGGGATTTTGTGTTCTTCCTTGTTCTTCCTCTCTTCTCCCCCCATAAGCATTAGTTGCTTTGATGGGATTTGAGAGAGAAGGACTTGAGCACTTCTTGTGTTCTTACCCATTGCATCGGTTGCATCGGTTTGAGTTCTCCACAGTGATACGTGGTAAGTGAAGTTGAGTAGCTTGTTACTCTTGGGTACTTGGGGTGCCCTAGAGCTTGTCCTCTAGGGTACTTGGGGTGCCCTAGACGGTCCTTGTAGATCTCGGTGTTTTGGTGGCTCCCGGGATTAGTTGAGAGCCTCCAATTGAGTTGTGGAGTGTGCCTCAACCTTATGTTTCTTGTGGCTTTGGGAGCCGCGGGAATTCGGTGGGAGCCTCCAATTAAGTTGTGGAGTGTGCCTCATGCTTGTACGGGTTCGGTGACCACCCTCGAGTGTCCCATAGTGGTTCGTGGTACTCTACATTGGTAGAGGCACGAAGGAGATTACGGTGTGCCATTTGACGGCTATTCGGGATCACTTTGTGACTCCGCACCGCTCCAACGGAGACATAGCTTCCATTGGGAAGTAAACTTTGGGATAAATCATCATCTCCAATTGCCTCGGTTTTTCTATACCCGAGCTTCTTACTTATGCAATTTACTTTGTGATAGCCATCGAGCTTGAAGTAATATATCTTGCTATCACATATTTGCTTATCTTGTTTAGCATAAGTTGTTGGTGCACATAGGTAAACCTAGCTTGTTTAGGTTTCGTGTTTGATAAATTAAACGCTAGTTTTATTCCGCATTTATTCAAGCCTAAACCGTAAAGATTTTTAATCGCCTATTCACCCCCTCTAGGCGACATCCGTGTCCATTCAATTGGTATCTGATAACCCACAAGTATAGGGGATCGCAACAGTCTTCGAGGGAAGTAAAACCCAAATTTATTGATTCGACACAAGGGGAGACAAAGAATACTTATAAGCCTTAACAACTGAGTTGTCAATTCAGCTGCACCTGGAAAAGCACTAGTAACAGGGGTGATGTGAAAGCAGCAGTAATATGAGAGCAATAGTAACAGTAACACAGAGGCAATGGCACCAGAAAATAGTTGATACTACTTAATGACATGTTGACAGGAGCAATGATGATGACAAATGGACCGGGGTTCCCAGCTATCTACACTAGTGGTAACTCTCCAAACAAATAACAGGTGTTGGGTGAACAAATTACAGTTGGGCAATTGATAATTGTAAGGGCATGACAATGCATGCTTATGATAAGATAAAGTTTACTGTAGTATTTAATTGGGCATTACGACAAGGTACACAGACCGCTATCCAGCATGCATCTGTGCCTAAATAATCCACCTTCCGGTTAGCATCCGCACCCCTTCCAGTATTAAGTTGCAAACAACAGATTATTGCATTAAGTATTGTGCATAATGTAAACAACACATTCATCCTTAGACAAAGCATTGCTGTTTTACCCCTAGTGGCAACAACACATCTACAACCTTAGAACTTGCTGTCACTATCCCAGGTTAAATAGAGGCTGAACCCAACTATCTAGCATAAATACTCCCTCTTGGAGATACAAGCAACTACTTGATCAGGGTAACCACAAGTACCGGAGAGCATGCAAGATCTTAAATAAACAATAGTATGATAATATGATGAACAATCTGATCATAATGTAACAATTCATCGGATCCCAACAAACACAACACCAATTACATCATATGGATCTCAATCATGTAAGGCAGCTCATGAGATCATTGTATTGAAGTACATGGGAGAGAGAGTACCAACTAGCTACAGCCAAGAACCCGTAGTCCATGGGGGAACTACTCACAAACCATCATGGAGTCGAAGTGGAGGCGGTGGAGTCGATGGAGATGGCTCCGGGGGTCAATCCCCGTCCCGGCAGGGTGCCAGAACAGGAACTTCTGACCCCCGAAACGAGGTCTCGCGATGGCGGCGGCGCTGCGGAAGTCTTTCTGGAGTATTAGATATATATTTAGGGTTTTCGCGTCGGGGTGACTAAATAGGCGAAGGGGCAACGTCGGTGGAGTCCCGAGTGGGCCACCACCTGGCGGCGCGCCCCGTCCCGCGCCGCCTGTGGTTTGGAGGCCGTGGGCCTCCCCCTGGCTTGCCCTTCTGGCTCCGTGTGTCCCTCGGAAAAATAGGAGGTTTGGCTTTTGTTTCGTCGAATTCCGAGAATATTGCCCGAACAGCTTTTCTGGAACCAAAAACAGCAGAAAACAGGAACTGGCACTGTGGCATCTTGTTAATAGGTTAGTCCCAGAAAATGTATAATAATGATATATAATGCATATAAAACATGTGACAATGATACATAAAACAAGCATGAAACATCAGAAATTATAGATACGTTGGAGACGTATCAAGCATCCCCAAGCTTAGTTCCTACTCGTCCTCGAGTAGGTAAACGATAAAAAGAAAATAATTTCTGAAGTGACATGCTACCAACATAATCTTGATCCAATAATAATGTAAGGCATGTGAGCTGAGATCAAATCATTCAAAGCAAATGTCTATAGTTGATATAAGAGATAATAAAGCAAGAGTCAAACAAGCTAAAAGTTTTCATGAACTATCGCTTTAAAGACATGAAACCGTACAAGGTTCATTAAAGATGGTTTAAGTATCCAGCGTAGAAGTTCTATCCTTCAATCCAAGCATCAAGCAAATTTTCATAACATAGAAGGATTCAGCCAAGTAAACATAAACATGAACGTCATGAATCAACTGTTTCGAAGTCTACTCAACCGGTGAGCGCAAGCATTTGGTATTGGCACCAGGATGTTATGGCAAAGAGAACATTAATGGGGGTTTGGAAGGCCAATGGAAGAAAGTCTCACAAAGCTATAAGTGATCATTAGACAAGAGGAAGTCTTATAATCGAAGCTATGTAAGGAGTAGTGATTGCCATGCAACGGATGCACATAGAGCTATATGTGTATGAAAGCTCTCCAATGGAACTAGTGGGGGTGCATCCAACTTGGTTGCTCATGAAGACCTAGAGCACTTTTGAGGAAGCTCATCATTGGAATATACAACCCAAGTTCTATAGTGTAAATTCCCCACATAGTTATACTAGTAGAACATGAAAACTCTCTCACATGGAGTATAGGTGCTAAACATGAGCACAAATGATGACTATGAATACTGCAGGTGCTATAACATGAGCACAAGTGTGGATAAAGGATAGTAATGTTGCCCCCTTTTTCTTTATTCTTTTTTTTTTCCTTTTTTCTATTTTTTTTCTTTTTCTGTTTCTCTTTTCGATGGCCACATAGCACTTTTCACTTTCAGGGGCAACATTCTAATATGACAACACACTTTTTGGTACATATAACTCATAATGAACAAACATGATGTATGAAACTGTATGCCTCTGCCAGTGTAGCAGGATATGCAATGATCTAGCGTAACATGGGTAAACCACACATCAGCTGTATAGAATCATGCAAAGCAATATATAAGTGATAAATGACAACAAGTCATGTAATGTAAATGGAAGTTGCATGGCAATATATCTCGGAACAGCTATGGAAATGCTGTGGTAGGTAGGTATGGTGGTTGTTTTGAGGAAGATGTATAGGCTTATGTGTAGGAGAACAAGAGGAAGTCCTCCCACGGGGTTGGATGTACCGGCGAAGTATGCACAACTCTCAATGTGAGCAGAAGGCAATGCACAGCACCGAAGAGGCTAGCAAATTTGGATGGTGGAAGTGCCAAAAACCGTAGCTTAACATTAGTCAAAAAGAACTCACAAGTTTATTGCAAACAACTAGCAGGTTCAACATTAAGAGCATGATTAAAATTCACTCCAAGAAGGGCCGTTCACGGCGGCACAAGTACCCCGTTAGATCCCTCGACCTTCAGCACAACTTAGTTATACATGAACTTTCAGACATGGAAAGCTATCAAGTCCAACTACACCTTCAACAATTTTAGAGTTTGTAGTACGGTACAAGCTTAAAGACAACAATCCACTAATGATTTTAACTTAATTAACCAGCAAGCTTTACCATCTAAATACCTCAAAACGTTTGCAAAGAATCAGATTATCAAAGTTCAATGATCTACAAGATTATGCAAGTTTTTCATTATACCACTACCACATGCAAAAATTTCTGACCAACACATCAACCAAGCAACTCTCCAAATAAATATAAGTGAAGCAAGAGAGTACTTTCTATAAAATAACTAATAGCTCTGAACAAGAGATACATGAAAACCAAGAGCTAGAAGCTAAACAGTGCGAAAATGAATACTCAAAATATAAGTGAAGAATAGGAGTATTCAAATGAAAAAGCGGAGCGTGTCTCTCTCCCAAACAAGATAGATAGGATCCGACATTGATATGATCAGAGAATAAAACTAACAAACTAAACACAAAGACGCTCCAAGAACAGCACATATGATGTGACCGAATTAAAATATAGTTTCACTAGAGATGACCTGATAAGTTGATGATGAAGAAGGGGATGCCTTGGGCATCCCCAAGCTTAGATGCTTGAGTCTTCTTGAAATATGCTTGGGTGACCCACGGGGGCATCCCCAAGCTTAGGCTCTTCACTCTTCTTGATCACAATATCATCCTTCCTCTTGACCCTTGAAAACTTCTGCCACACCAAACTTCTCATAAACTTCATTAGAGGGGTTAGTACTCAAAAACATTAATCCACTTTGGTTCTGTTGTGACACATTGCAATACTCAATAAAACATTAGCTACAGCCCTCCACGTCTAGAAAGCCTACTTAAAGTCCACAAGAGACAATGCAAAAAACAGAGACAGAATCTGTCAAAACAGAACAGCCAGTAAAGACGAATTTTTTCGAGGTACTTCCGTTGCTCAAATCGGAAAAAGTGAAGTTAATGAAAGATGCGTACATATATAAGATGCGTGATTTTTTTAGAATTTTTCATTTTTCTGGAAAAAGCTCAAATTCGTGACAGCTAAAAATCTGTCCCTGCGCAGAAATCCAAATCTAGCATCATCTAATCATTAAAGGCTCTTCTTGGCACAACAATGCAATAAAATAAAGATACAAAGGAGTTGTTACAGAAGTAAGCAAGCTCCTTGACTCAAAAAGCAAAGAAAAATTACAGAAATAAAACATGGGTTGTCTCCCAAGAGCGCTTTTCTTTAATGCCTTTTAGCTAGGCTTGATAGTTTTAATGATGCTCTCATGAAAATAGAAAATGAAGCAAAAGGAGCATCAAGAAGCAAATTCAAAACACATTTAAGTCTAACCCACTTCCTATGCATAGGAAACTTGTACACAAATAAATTCATAAGAACAAAGTGACAAGCATAGGAAGATAAAACAAGAGTAACTTCAAAAGTTTCAGCATATAGAGAGGTGTTTTAGTACCATGAAAATTTCTACAACCATATTTTCCTCTCTCATAATAATTTTCAGTAGCATCATGAATAAACTCAACAATATAACTATCACATAAAGCATGCTTTTCATGATCTACAAACACATATTTTTATCAAGCTCACAAATAGTGGGATTAAAATTTCGAACCCACATGTAACAATTTTATAACAAGATGATTGATCACTCTCAACATATATGGGACGCCTAGATAAAGTCAAGACTTCTCCAATCCCATTTTCATTAGTACACATTAATATTATCAAGTAACATAGGACCATCATCTAGAGCTTTATCATAAACATTTTCTAAGCAAAACTCTTTAGTACCATGCATTTCGATATCAGCCACAAATAAAGGATTATCATAAGATTTATCAAAATAGCATGGATTATCATATATAACAGTAGCATAATTATTCTCACAAGTTTTACTCATAGGAAAAATTTCAAGAGAATCAACAGGAACATAACATTCATCCTCCTTGGTAAGCATGGAGGGCAATCAAATAATGTAAGAGATGAAGAGTTACTCTCATTAGAAGGTAGGCATGGGTAGCTAATCCATTCTTCCTCCTTTTGTTCATCACTCTCCTCCTCTTTTTCATCTAATGAGCTTTCAGGTTCAGCAATTTCTTCTTCCACAGGTTCCTGCAAATTGTGAGTGCATTCTTGTGCATTAATGAGTCTCTCTTTATAATCAATGATATAAGGATTATTGCTGTAATGTTCTATGCAATAATCAAGGATAGAAGAGACATAATCTTTAAGGTCCTTACAAGCAATACAAGTTTCATAATTTTTAGCCATGAAAGATTCTATCTCAGAGGCTCCCATAAATAAAACAAATTGTTCTACTTCTTCGAACCCAAGATGAATATAGTTATTCCAATGATAGTTCACAATTAAAACTTCTTCACTAAAGCCACATTGGAATTTAAGATGTTTAGTATCCTGTTTAGAGCAACAGTTTATATCATGGCGTTTAAGCAAGATTTTAGCAATTGTATTCAACTTTTCTAACACAGCACTCATGACTTCACCCTTTTTGATTCTCTATACTTCATATATAATTCCATAAGCTCCATATAGGTTGTGGGTTCTTCCATAACAACAGTTTTTAATTTTTTGGTTTTTCAAATTTTTATGGATTTTCGAATTTATAAGAAAAACAAAACAAAACAAAACAAAAAATAAACTAAACAAAAGTAAACAAAACAAAACAATACTAACAGAAATAAACTAAGCACAAATAAACTAGACAAAAGTAAGCTAGACAAAAGTAAACCAGACAAAAGTAAACTAGACAAGAAAAAATAAAATAAAAAAAGAGAGAGAGGTAGAGTGTCACATCCCAAATTTGTAAACTAAGAAAAACTTAGTTTCACAAGACCCAAAATTCAGAACCAACAAAAACTTTTTGAAATGTTTCACTGATGATTGTGTTTTCCATCCTGTTGCTGTGTTGAATCTTGTGTGACATGTTGTTTGACTAGTAAATATAAGACCCAACCAATATAAAAATATATTTAACTTTGGTGATCATGTTATGACAAGAAAAATATTCTTTGTATCTTTTCCATTCTTATTTTGGCCAACTCCATTTCAATGATATTTGGTTTGGCAACAACCAAAACTAATACCCACTATTTGAGAAAGTAAAGGTATTTCCAAAGCTATGTGTTCCCAAAAATATGGAGATCTATATGCTATCTCCTATCTATCTTTTAAACTTGATATTTTGCATTTGTATGCAACTCCCATTTATAAACTTTGATTATCACTTCCCTTTTAAAAATGAACACAAGTGGGAAATATATTACCCCACATATTTTGCCTTGCTCAAAACCCTTTCCAAAAGTATCAAGGTGAAGTTGAGATAGTTCTAAACATCATCTTGCCATAATTAAGTGTGATCATTTTTATAAGATAGTATTGTTGACTATGGAAATGGTGGTGTGATTTATTCTTGTGGTTTGAATTGTGTGGTCTTGATTGTGTTGTTGATGTTATTGTGTTGTTGATCCTTTGTGTATGTCACTGTTGATCTCGTGGTGTTTGTTGCTTGTGAGGGTAATTCCTCAGTTGTGCTTAATACTAGAATAAGACACACTTGACAACAAATTTGGTATGTGACTTGAATAAAAACAAACCCTCTAGAAGTATTCACACCTAATTGAAATCCTAAATTAAGGGAAATGATCTTATTTAATTTCCCTCTATCTCTATTCCTCTATTTTATGAAAACAATTATATTTCCTTATTATAGGAATGAGATGAAATAATAATCATTTCAACCCCACCTCACTCCCTCCTCAAGTAAACATACTTTTCAATTTTAAACAAAACTCTCAAAGTATTTAAGAAAAGGAAATTAAGATCATGATGAATAAATGATCTTAATAAATTATTTTCCCCCTACTTAACTCCCTATTTTCTTCAAACAAATATTTTCTCTATGGAAATATAAAGTATTTGAAGTTGCCGTAATTGTCAAGGAAGTTCCAAAAGTTCAAAACAATATTTTATCACTTGTTCTAAAATATTAAAGAAATGTTAATTTAGTTTTACCAAAAATAATTTATTCAAACCCTATGAACCAATGTGGTTCAAAACATTTTATTTTCAAAATCCAATTTTTGTGTAGCTTCTACATGTATATGGGAGGCTACATGAATTTTCTCAGATTTTTGTAAAATGTTTAAATACCCCAAACAATTCCCTAAAACGCTTCTGGTTTTAAAACAAAACAGAAAAGGACTTAAATGTAAAAGGAAAAAGAAGTCCAGGGGTTATCGGCAAAAGCGTCATCGTCTTCTGTAGCAGCCCGTGCGCGTCGCCGTTGTCGTCCTCCCGTGCGTCGCCCGCCCGGACCCCCCCCCCTCCCCGCGCGTCTCCTGCCCATCGAAGAGGATAAGAAGCACCCCACACCGCTCCTCTGCCTCCCCGTCCTCACTTGTCCCCTCTCGCTCTCTCCCCACTTCTCTCTGCTCCTCACTGCGGCCGAACCCTAGACATGATGCCGTCGCGCATCGCCGGCGCTTGAGACCTCCCCGGGCAGATCGAAGCGTGCAGCCGCCTCCGCCTCGTCGTCCTCTCCCTCCTCGCCCAGGGAATCGACGCGGGAAGCCTCGAATCGAGCAGAGCATCTTCGTCTTCTTCATCCCCGGCCGCCGAACCTCGAGCAAGCTCGCGAGCTGTACAGACGCCCATTCCCCGCCATTCTTGTTTCTCCGAGCTCCCTCATCGCCAGCTAGCTAATGGACATCGCCGTTTATTTTTAGGATCGCCGGAGCCGCCGCGCCGTCCCTGCCCTGTTCCCCGCCGTGCCGAGCTCGTCCGTGCGTGTCGAGGAAGAAGATGAGGCCCCGTACCGCTTCGCGTCGCGCACTGGGCCGCAGGCTGGGCCGCCTTCTGCGTGGCTCGGCCGAATATGGGCCAGACCGAGCCCAGTGATGTTTTTTTTATATAGATCTATTATCTATTTTGTTTCCTGTTTAATTTTGTAGTGTAGATTTAAATCTGTTGTGGTAGATCTATGTGTGCAAATATTATGATGTAAATTTTGTAGTGTTCCTGTGAGTTTTCCTAACCATGTGGCACTGGCCATTTTCCAAAATGTGTAGTTATGTGTGTGCTAGAGTTAATCTAGTAAAAAGTATCTATTTCACTAAATATTTAATATATAGAGTTTTACAAATCCAAATATTGCAAACTAAAATTCTCTGGATAGGTTGAGATGCTACCTTTCCAGATCTGTTGGCCTTGCTTGAAAATAAAACATAAAACAAAAATTCTATTCATTCTTAAAAACACATCAGTAGCTCCTTGATGATTTTTGTAGATTTTTAGGAGATGAATTTTGGAGTAAATCCAATTGTCTTGTCTTCTATATGTGTAGGAGAACATCTCCCTAAATTGGTTTGAATTTAGGAGTCATTGATTGACTGTGGTGCTAATTATAAGGTTTAGACCTTTTCTGCCTATTTTTATTAGGCCTTTAATTAATTGTTGTGTTATAACTTTACTATTACAAATGTGTTTCCTAGCATGTGTGTGGTGGTAATCCACTGTTATGACCTGTTTCCTTGTTTTGCTAGCATGTTGGGGGAACTACATGTGAGTCATGGGTTTGTTAGGGTTTTATTCCCTATATAACTTTCCCTCTAGTAATTAGGAATTGCTATGCTTATTTATTTTAATACTAGCTAAATGCCCGTGCGTTGCAACGGGTAAATAAATGAAAATTAGTTTTTAGGAAAATTAAATACATAAAAGATCAAATCTTCAGTTTTCCTTGAAAATCAGATTATATTCTAGCTAGTAAACATGCCCGCGTCAATACAACATATACCAAAGCTTGCTAGCGGCATGTTTCAAGACGAAATCGAGTAAAAACCGGTAATAGAATGTGCCCAGGCCCAACACAAGCATATATTCCACGGCCCAACAAAGAGATGGATAAAATTAAACTCAGCAACCAAGTAAAGCCCCTCAAAAAAAAACCAAGTAAAGCAAATTGGGGAGAACATGAAGATAATTTCATCTGCAGAACAGAGACGCTCACCGGCGGCGACTTGTCTGCTATCTTCACGTCGGGGTTGCGCATCGGCTTGAGCCACATGTCGGCCACCACACTCGACGACATGCTCCACAGCACTTCGTGCCCGGTCTTCGCATTCGCTGCCGCCCGCCAACTTCTTGCCGGCCTTGCCCAGCCCACAGCCAACGAGCCAGTGCGACGCCGTCAGCCGCTGCCTCTCGCCATCCCACACGTTGCGCTGGTCGGCAGCCTTCAGCCTCAGGCCGCCAACCTCCATGTTGGCCACCTTGAACCTCGGCTCGCCGTCCACGCCGGTGACGTCGCGTCCTGCCTGGATGGCCACGCTGGACGTCGCGCCAACCGCCTCGTACCGGCGCATGGGATCCCTCAGCTGCGCCACAACCAGCATGGTCACGCGTCCGTGTCGGCGCAGGCGATGGCGCACTCCTCCGGCGGCACGGCGTTGTCAAGCGGGTGGCCGGTGGCGGGGTTCTCTGTTGTCGTGGACACGTCAAAGGGGCCCTGCTCCTCAGCGATGCCAGCCTGCACCTTGAGCGTCTCGATGGCCATCGTCTCTATCTTCTACAGCGAGAAGCTCGGGATCACCTTCACGATCACCGGTCCCCTCGCTCTCGTTTCAGATGCCGGTGTTGATCCTCTCCGTCCGCCCGTCGCTCATCACCGCGACATCGTCCGGAGCAGGGACACGGAATCGGACGCGCTGGAGCTCGCGACGAGCTCCTTGCTCCTACGGTCCTACCGCTGATGATATCCGACGCCATGCCCTAGACCGCGATCTGCTGCGCCATCTTGCCGACCACCTCGTCGGTTGCTCAGCGAATGAAGGACGCCCTACGAAGCCAAACGACGGAAACAGGACGCCCAAAATTAACCTGCAGATAGGAGCTGGTGCTCATGTGTTTATTGGAAGGGTCGATGCAGCCAGAAGTTGCCACGGACAACGATCGCAGAGGAGCTAATTCACCGGCGGCCATAGAGGGTCGGCCAAGGAGACTATGAAGCCCTCCTGGCTTGTAACGAAGCGACCTGCCGGAGAACTCTCGGCTATCCGCCGCTGTCGGCTGCTCGTCGGAGAAGAAGAGGAGATCGACGGAGGAGCGCATGTCCAGCAAACCGGGTCGCCGGCTCGCCGCCATCATTTCCTTGGCGGATCACGCCGAGATACTCGATCTATTAGGTTGTTTCGATAGTCCTGTTACGGCCGAGCACTAAAAGGGAGGACCTGTGTACTCGTGTTTGACGTGGGGTATACTGATTCTACAACTTGCATGACTTTGACCAATTTGGCTTAGCCAAAGGCGGTTCGGGATTGCTTTCTCTCTGGACTCGGAGAGACGACCACCAATGACGGAAACACGACGTACGAAAACGTAAAGTGAGGACGAACGAAAACGTACTAAAAAAGGGGAGGAAGAAACACTACTCGTATTATATAGTAGAGATGAGAATATTGTGTGTGATTAATATGTGTGCCTTGCTGGTTAATGATTGTTGTGGTATTGTTGTTTGCATGTTATTATTGTTTCTCATGTTATAATATGTTAGTACTGTTAGTGGAATTTGTTAGGCAATTGGTATGGGTAATATGTTTGCATGGCTTGATGAACTTGATGGATTTGAGTTGAGTACTAGCTAAAATATCTTGTTAGTGTATCCACCTTAACTTGGTGAGATATTTTGTAATTACCAAGATTAATTGGTAGTTTAACTTTTGTCTGAAGTATTTCCTGATCAGAGGAAAGTGGTTGTTAATTACCTCTATTTGAGGATGTCTAGGTGCTCTATGTTTTTAGCATGTGTTTGGTGTTATACTCCTGTGAGTATAATGCCCTGGTAAATATAGATTTAGTTCGTTGCTTGATTAAACTAGTGCTATGTTTGTGTCTTGAGTGATTAGTTTGATACTTGTGGTTTGTTCCTTGTTTGTATACCACTTGGGGTTTGGTTTGCTTATTGAGTGTTGTTTTATTTTCATGTTGCGACGCTAGAGATAAACGCTACCGGGGTGGTATTTGGAGAGGATTTATCGGAGAAGGATGAGAGTTTATTTCTTTGATCAATGAGGAGAAGTCCAGGAACGTCATGCTGAAATCAGGCAAGCTATCCTCTGAGCTTGCATTTATATACATCTATTTTGGTTCACATGTTTTACTTATAAAGAGCAAAAGTTATTTATATGGTGTTTGCCACAAAAGCTATGATTTTGAAAACCCTTTTCCAAATTATAAGTATATTATTTTGACACCCTCTATGGAGATATTAGATGGAAATTCTTTTTCAAACTATAGGATGGGAAAAATATTGTTTACTCAAAGCTCCTTTGAAAATACTCGTGAGGTTGTGGAATACCGAGATGTCGGTGTGGAAATGGAGAAGTGGGGAATGGTGATGTTTATGAAAAATGCACATTGTGTCTTTGTACTATGACGACCAATCTTACCCTGTGCGACCACATTTACCACATATGGGAAAAGGCGTAGTCATGTAGTTTGCTCTTATTAGTATGGGATACCTCATCGACGGAGATGACTCCGTTATGCATGAGGGGATGGTCCGAGGACCTACCCCCTGACCCGGGTCCTCACACAAGTTGGTGGGGAGGATAGAAGGTTCCACCATAAACCACCGGACAAAACTATGAGTCCTCACACTTAGGGTTTCTGACGGGAAACTGGACTGGGTGTCGATGGAAAGTGTCATATGGGAAGGATCCTGTACTAGCATGAGCAAATGAGAGGCTATGGTCGGTGGCTCAACTTCGCATACACCTGGTATGGCGGGACGTGGCTGACACGATGAGTTACCGGATGGGTGTGGGAAAAGCGTGCTACCTCTGCAGAGGGTTAAAACTATTCGAATAGCCGAGTCCTCGGATATGGACAGTTGGGAGGCTGTCCTCTGACCATGTGCAAGTTTTGCAAAGTTTTGATATTTGAAAATAAAATGGAGATGTGTTGTATCTGCAACTCTACCGACGGGCTGGTATGAGGTTGCTGGAGAATGATTTGACCATGACGGGCTATGGTCGAGAAATGCAGAGTTTTGTGATTTAAAGGTGGAAAATGTTTTATGCAACTATACCAAAGGGGCGGTATGAGGTTGTTGGGATTGAATGACCATGAAGGGTTATGGTCGAAAAAGGAGGAGTTTTGGGGAAATAAACAAAATGGTGATTTTCCGGGAAAGTGTTTTAAAAGAGATTTATTACAAAGACCGGTTCATGGGGAAAAGTTCTAAAAAGCCTTCTTTTCTTTTTCAAGAAAGATATAGAGATTTCAAAACAAAGTTCTAATAAACAAAAGTATATCCTTCTCTTTTCAACAAGGATATAGAGTTTTCAAAGCAAGCGAAGTTTTATTTAAACAATAAAAAGAGTAGTGCATGCTCATTCCGGGGGTAGTTTGCGAGTACATTCAAATGTACTCATATTGGTTTCGTCCCTGGCTATTGTCTTAGCCAGATTCTGAAGAGGAGCAGTTGGAAGAGAAAAGGGCATTCGTGAACGTCGATGCGAACTAGGGCGCTTCCCAGTCAGCTGCCTGTAGGGTGGGCAAGTGACTTGGGCTCCACGTTGTTTGGTGATTTCCGCTGCGAGTACCTGATGAAGTTATGGCTTCAATCAAGTAAGTAAATTTATTCGGTATGTATGGGTGTTCTGTGATACCAATTCGAGTTATGTGCAACACCAGACTGATCATGGGATTGTTGCAGGAAACATAACGGGTATCTCGGATACCTAATCCGGGGTCCCCACAGACTTGGTATCAGAGCCATCCTGACTGTAACAGACCTTAGTTAGCATGGACGTTAGTTAGTAAAGAAATATTTGATTAAAAATCTATTAATACCAAAAATATTTTTTCCAAGGAAGTCCAAAAATAACTTCCACTCTTCGTATCTTCTCAAATATTTCTGAGTCTCATCCCTCTATTTTAAGATTTTCCAAGGATTTCTCTACTCTCTCTTACCCGTTCAAAATACTTGACGATGAACCCAAGTGAGACCTGATTAGCTAGCATGTACAAGAAAAAGCCTCCATCTCAAATATTCAACATTCAGCATCAAGGTGATTGATCTGCAAATACCAAGATTGTCGGTATCAATAAAGCAAGAAACCTCGAAGACCTCAACTCAATATCGACAATTCCACTCAGTTACTACCTCGACAATCCCAAGTATTCCAGCTGAAGACTAAGGAGATAAAATGAAGACTTCAACAGCCCTGTTTCACCAAGGCCCATACGAGAGAATTATTTTGGAAAGAAAAATATTACTACCTAAAATTACTTGTATCTAAGGAAGCCTAAGTGTAGCTTCCACTCTTTTCACCTTCTCGAATTATTCTAAACCTTATCTCTTGTCTAAAGGTTTATCAAAAGTTTCCATCTGTTGTCTTACCTCCATTCAAACTTACATACTTGACGACACCCCAAACCAGACCTGGGTACTTAGCAACCCGAAGACTTCAACAGCAAGGCTATTTATATGAGAAGACCGATGATCCGTGCCACCTTCCGAAATCGCAGTAATTTCACCGCCAAAGTTTCCCACTTGGACAAGGTGAAGAAAATCCTCGACATACAAAGACCCATAGGATCAATAGGATAAGCTCGTTTTACTTGAGCAAAACCCATCTTCCACGGTATTAAACGTCTGTTGGTGCTAAAAGTGCCTTGATTGACCTTTGCTTGTGTGTTGCATTTATTATGTGTTGTTTTCCTTGTGTGTTTCACAAAACACGCCTTGTCGGGAACCCAAAGTAACCACACTTTTATCTGTTGCTTTATTTTAGACTGTTTGCAAAAACCTTTTTGACCTTCAGAAAATTCTCTCTTAGTAAGAGAAGCAAGGTATGGAATACTCGCTACCCCAAGACTCTGCGACCTTCTGCAAGACTGATAGCGGTCTCCATTCGTCGTTTTGTACAACCACAGCAAGCCATCGAGAAAGATGAAGATTCAAGACCCGACGTTAGATGACACAAGTCATGTCCCGTCGGACTAACAAAACAATATGAAAAACTAACATAACTAACGTAATTTATCTAACTTTAAATCTCTCATCTAACCAAATTTTGCAAAAATACTAACTGCTTTTTCTAGACCAAGGGAATAAGTGCCATAGGACGACTCAAAGCTAGTTGGTAGAAAAGAGACTTTAGGAAGATATAAGAGTGTTGGCCTATAAGATTATTAGGCAAAAGGATCCCTTAAGAATCTAGTTGTTGAGATCAGAATTTGGTGGATGATGTTGGTAATATCAAAAAAAAAATTTGAGGTTTAGAATAGGAGTGAAAACTTGGAGTGGATCGATAAATTAATTGGGTTTGGACAGATGGTATATTTAATTAATACTCTGGGGTTAACCAGTTGTGGTCCCCAACCATTGGTGGCTATCTGGAACTAGAAGACGCGACCCTTGATTTAAGGTTTAGAAATAAAGGTGAAAGTTGATGGATTTTTAGGAAGCACTTGCTGATAAAATGATGTTGGATTGGTTGGAAGCAAGTAAATTAAGAAGAATACTCCAGTGTTGGAATGTTTAGGGTGATCCCTAGCGCAAGTGACCTTGTACTAAATTCTTATGGGGTTATAGGAAGTGGTAAAAAAAATGAGTTAGCAAATGAATAGATCGGGGTATGCAAGAAATAATTGGTGGGAGATAAGTGAATGTTTATCGGATTCGAGGAATTAATATGACATGGTCTAGTAGCCAGACATTCTAGGTGACAGTAGTTTCCAGAGCTTGTCACGCTCTGTTTGGATTATTCTTAGAAAGATCTTTTATCTTTGATTAAGAGATCAAGGCCCAAAAGTTGTGGAGATAAAATCTGAATTTGGTTAGAAAGTGGGTAAAATTCTTGATGGTATGATCACATGATTGTTGGATGCTTTATTTAGCTTTGATGATATGATAGTGGAAAATGGCAACCTGAAGGAGTCAGATAATATGAGATATGCCAATCTGGGAAAAATCAATCAAGAAATAATTGGAGGACCACTACGATTTTGTGATAGAAGGTAATGGGAAGATTATGCCTTAAAGTTTGATGGGTATCCGATAGATTGAACTATACTATGATAAAGAGTTATGCCCGAAGAAGATGATGGTGGATTAATAACCTTAGCTTGGGCAAAGGCCGTGATTCAATTAACTAGTTGTAGTGGCCTTACCAGAGATGTTGGAATGGTATTTTGAAGATTCGAGAATTAGAGGCCTGTGTAAAGTTGGTTGTTTTGGATTTTAGGTATAAAAAGTTTGATGTTCAGAGTATAGCACCCCTACTCCCTTGAAAACTAACTTAAGCCCCTCAACCAGAAAGTTTTCCCGGAAATCTTAACTGTTCTGGTACACTCTAACTTACTTGTGAAGACACCTGCGAAGCTTCGTGAAGACCCAGGACCAAAGAAGTCCTTCAGGACCAGCCTTTTTCCTGCCAAGCCGAAGGAAGAAAAGCGTGAAGAAAATCTACCGGAAGTCACTAAGAAGAATCAAACCACGGAAGCACCTGCTGTTGGCAACATCAACCACCAAGCAAGTTCAGACGCTCTTAGAAGTTTTTAACATCCCTCTACTAACTAGAAACCGGAGAGAGTCGAGTGCTCAGACTTGACGCATCCTGAGAACAACGCGTCCCCATCTGCGACCCTCGTAAGGCGACAATATCAGGAAGTGATATCTGCACCAACTCCAAGCACCGAGGAGTGACACCCAAGACGAAGGTCGTCAAGCTACGCAAGAAGAATGATGCCTCCAAGTCAACTCCAGCCGCAACCTTCAAGATGACCCTTCAAAACCCCTTTTTAAGGGGGAAGACCTGCAGTACATATACCAGAACCTAGTAATAATTAGTTCCTTGCGCTTTAGCCTTGTAGTATCTGGAAGCAACCAACAAGACTGTCTATCCGAGTCAATCGTCGAGACAACCCCATCATAAAGGATCTGAACTCAGCACAGAAACTTATCGACAAAGAAAGCCTTGCATCATCAATTGGTCAAGATCCCAGAAGGCCACCTCACTAAAGAAGCATCGACTTTGGAAGTATATTCAGCCCAAAACCCGTGCCCTCGTACTCCCCTGTTACCCCGGCCAAATCTCGAGGACGAGATTTATTTTTAAGGGGGGAGAGCTGTCACATCCCAAATTTGTAAACTAAGAAAAACTTAGTTTCACAAGACCCAAAATTCAGAACCAACAAAAACTTTTTGAAATGTTTCACTGATGATTGTGTTTTCCATCCTGTTGCTGTGTTGAATCTTGTGTGACATGTTGTTTAAGTTGTTTGACTAGTAAATATAAGACCCAACCAATATAAAAATATATTTAACTTTGGTGATCATGTTATGACAAGAAAAATATTCTTTGTATCTTTTCCATTCTTATTTTGGCCAACTCCATTTCAATGATATTTGGTTTGGCAACAACCAAAACTAATACCCACTATTTGAGAAAGTAAAGGTATGTCCAAAGCTATGTGTTCCCAAAAATATGGAGATCTATATGCTATCTCCTATCTATCTTTTAAACTTGATATTTTGCATTTGTATGCAACTCCCATTTATAAACTTTGATTATCACTTCCCTTTTAAAAATGAACACAAGTGGGAAATATATTACCCCACATATTTTGCCTTGCTCAAAACCCTTTCCAAAAGTATCAAGGTGAAGTTGAGATAGTTCTAAACATCATCTTGCCATAATTAAGTGTGATCATTTTTATAAGATAGTATTGTTGACTATGGAAATGGTGGTGTGATTTATTCTTGTGGTTTGAATTGTGTGGTCTTGATTGTGTTGTTGATGTTATTGTGTTGTTGATCCTTTGTGTATGTCACTGTTGATCTCGTGGTGTTTGTTGCTTGTGAGGGTAATTCCTCAGTTGTGCTTAATACTAGAATAAGACACACTTGACAACAAATTTGGTATGTGACTTGAATAAAAACAAACCCTCTAGAAGTATTCACACCTAATTGAAATCCTAAATTAAGGGAAATGATCTTATTTAATTTCCCTCTATCTCTATTCCTCTATTTTATGAAAACAATTATATTTCCTTATTATAGGAATGAGATGAAATAATAATCATTTCAACCCCACCTCACTCCCTCCTCAAGTAAACATACTTTTCAATTTTAAACAAAACTCTCAAAGTATTTAAGAAAAGGAAATTAAGATCATGATGAATAAATGATCTTAATAAATTATTTTCCCCCTACTTAACTCCCTATTTTCTTCAAACAAATATTTTCTCTATGGAAATATAAAGTATTTGAAGTTGCCGTAATTGTCAAGGAAGTTCCAAAAGTTCAAAACAATATTTTATCACTTGTTCTAAAATATTAAAGAAATGTTAATTTAGTTTTACCAAAAATAATTTATTCAAACCCTATGAACCAATGTGGTTCAAAACATTTTATTTTCAAAATCCAATTTTTGTGTAGCTTCTACATGTATATGGGAGGCTACATGAATTTTCTCAGATTTTTGTAAAATGTTTAAATACCCCAAACAATTCCCTAAAACGCTTCTGGTTTTAAAACAAAACAGAAAAGGACTTAAATGTAAAAGGAAAAAGAAGTCCAGGGGGTTATCGGCAAAAGCGTCATCGTCTTCTGTAGCAGCCCGTGCGCGTCGCCGTTGTCATCCTCCTGTGCGTCGCCCGCCCGGACCCCCCCCCCTCCCCGCGCGTCTCCTGCCCATCGAAGAGGATAAGAAGCACCCCACACCGCTCCTCTGCCTCCCCGTCCTCACTTGTCCCCTCTCGCTCTCTCCCCACTTCTCTCTGCTCCTCACCGCGGCCGAACCCTAGACATGATGCCGTCGCGCATCGCCGGCGCTTGAGACCTCCCCGGGCAGATCGAAGCGTGCAGCCGCCTCCGCCTCGTCGTCCTCTCCCTCCTCGCCCAGGGAATCGACGCGGGAAGCCTCGAATCGAGCAGAGCATCTTCGTCTTCTTCATCCCCGGCCGCCGAACCTCGAGCAAGCTCGCGAGCTGTACAGACGCCCATTCCCCGCCATTCTTGTTTCTCCGAGCTCCCCTCATCGCCAGCTAGCTAATGGACATCGCCGTTTATTTTTAGGATCGCCGGAGCCGCCGCGCCGTCCCTGCCCTGTTCCCCGCCGTGCCGAGCTCGTCCGTGCGTGTCGAGGAAGAAGATGAGGCCCCGTACTGCTTCGCGTCGCGCACTGGGCCGCAGGCTGGGCCGCCTTCTGCGTGGCTCGGCCGAATATGGTCCAGACCGAGCCCAGTGATGTTTTTTTTATATAGATCTATTATCTATTTTGTTTCCTGTTTAATTTTGTAGTGTAGATTTAAATCTGTTGTGGTAGATCTATGTGTGCAAATATTATGATGTAAATTTTGTAGTGTTCCTGTGAGTTTTCCTAACCATGTGGCACTGGCCATTTTCCAAAATGTGTAGTTATGTGTGTGCTAGAGTTAATCTAGTAAAAAGTATCTATTTCACTAAATATTTAATATATAGAGTTTTACAAATCCAAATATTGCAAACTAAAATTCTCTGGATAGGTTGAGATGCTACCTTTCCAGATCTGTTGGCCTTGCTTGAAAATAAAACCTAAAACAAAAATTCTATTCATTCTTAAAAACACATCAGTAGCTCCTTGATGATTTTTGTAGATTTTTAGGAGATGAATTTTGGAGTAAATCCAATTGGCTTGTCTTCTATATGTGTAGGAGAACATCTCCCTAAATTGGTTTGAATTTAGGAGTCACTGATTGACTGTGGTGCTAATTATAAGTTTTAGACCTTTTCTGCCTATTTTTATTAGGCCTTTAATTAATTGTTGTGTTATAACTTTACTATTACAAATGTGTTTCCTAGCATGTGTGTGGTGGTAATCCACTGTTATGACCTGTTTCCTTGTTTTGCTAGCATGTTGGGGGAACTACATGTGAGTCATGGGTTTGGTAGGGTTTTATTCCCTATATAACTTTCCCTCTAGTAATTAGGAATTGCTATGCTTATTTATTTTAATATGAGAATATTGTGTGTGATTAATATGTGTGCCTTGCTGGTTAATGATTGTTGTGGTATTGTTGTTTGCATGTTATTATTGTTTCTCATGTTATAATATGTTAGTACTGTTAGTGGAATTTGTTAGGCAATTGGTATGGGTAATATGTTTGCATGGCTTGATGAACTTGATGGACTTGAGTTGAGTACTAGCTAAAATATCTTGTTAGTGTATCCACCTTAACTTGGTGAGATATTTTGTAATTACCAAGATTAATTGGTAGTTTAACTTTTGTCTGAAGTATTTCCTGATCAGAGGAAAGTGGTTGTTAATTACCTCTATTTGAGGATGTCTAGGTGCTCTATGTTTTTAGCATGTGTTTGGTGTTATACTCCTGTGAGTATAATGCCCTGGTAAATATAGATTTAGTTCGTTGCTTGATTAAACTAGTGCTATGTTTGTGGCTTGAGTGATTAGTTTGATACTTGTGGTTTGTTCCTTGTTTGTATACCACTTGGGGTTTGGTTTGCTTATTGAGTGTTGTTTTATTTTCATGTTGCGACGCTAGAGATAAACGCTACCGGGGTGGTATTTGGAGAGGATTTATCGGAGAAGGATGAGAGTTTATTTCTTTGATCAATGAGGAGAAGTCCAGGAACATCATGCTGAAATCAGGCAAGCTATCCTCTGAGCTTGCATTTATATACATCTATTTTGGTTCACATGTTTTACTTATAAAGAGCAAAAGTTATTTATATGGTGTTTGCCACAAAAGCTATGATTTTGAAAACCCTTTTCCAAATTATAAGTATATTATTTTGACACCCTCTATGGAGATATTAGATGGAAATTCTTTTTCAAACTATAGGATGTGAAAAATATTGTTTACTCAAAGCTCCTTTGAAAATACTCGTGAGGTTGTGGAATACCGAGATGTCGGTGTGGAAATGGAGAAGTGGGGAATGGTGATGTTTATGAAAAATGCACATTGTGTCTTTGTACTATGACGATCAATCTTACCCTGTGCGACCACATTTACCACATATGGGAAAAGGCGTAGTCATGTAGTTTGCTCTTATTAGTATGGGATACCTCATCGACGGAGATGACTCCGTTATGCATGAGGGGATGGTCCGAGGACCTACCCCCTGAACCGGGTCCTCACACAAGTTGGTGGGGAGGATAGAAGGTTCCACCATAAACCTCCGGACAAAACTATGAGTCCTCACACTTAGGGTTTCTGACGGGAAACTGGACTGGGTGTCGATGGAAAGTGTCATATGGGAAGGATCCTGTACTAGCATGAGCAAATGAGAGGCTATGGTCGGTGGCTCAACTTCGCATACACCTGGTATGGCGGGACGTGGCTGACACGATGAGTTACCGGATGGGTGTGGGAAAAGCGTGCTACCTCTGCAGAGGGTTAAAACTATTCGAATAGCCGAGTCCTCGAATATGGACAGTTGGGAGGCTGTCCTCTGACCATGTGCAAGTTTTGCAAAGTTTTGATATTTGAAATTAAAATGGAGATGTGTTGTATCTGCAACTCTACCGACGGGCTGGTATGAGGTTGCTGGAGAATGATTTGACCATGACGGGCTATGGTCGAGAAATGCAGAGTTTTGTGATTTAAAGGTGGAAAATGTTTTATGCAACTATACCAAAGGGGCGGTATGAGGTTGTTGGGATTGAATGACCATGAAGGGTTATGGTCGAAAAAGGAGGAGTTTTGGGGAAATAAACAAAATGGTGATTTTCCGGGAAAGTGTTTTAAAAGAGATTTATTACAAAGACCGGTTCATGGGGAAAAGTTCTAAAAAGCCTTCTTTTCTTTTTCAAGAAAGATATAGAGATTTAAAAACAAAGTTCTAATAAACAAAAGTATATCCTTCTCTTTTCAACAAGGATATAGAGTTTTCAAAGCAAGCGAAGTTTTATTTAAACAATAAAAAGAGTAGTGCATGCTCATTCCGGGGGTAGTTTGCGAGTACATTCAAATGTACTCATATTGGTTTCGTCCCTGGCTATTGTCTTAGCCAGATTCTGAAGAGGAGCAGTTGGAAGAGAAAAGGGCATTCGTGAACGTCGATGCGAACTAGGGCGCTTCCCAGTCAGCTGCCTGTAGGGTGGGCAAGTGACTTGGGCTCCACGTTGTTTGGTGATTTCCGCTGCGAGTACCTGATGAAGTTATGGCTTCAATCAAGTAAGTAAATTTATTCGGTATGTATGGGTGTTCTGTGATACCAATTCGAGTTATGTGCAACACCAGACTGATCATGGGATTGTTGCAGGAAACATAACGGGTATCTCGGATACCTAATCCGGGGTCCCCACATAGAGTGTACTCCCCAGGTGAACTTATGAGTAGAGCTATGCTCCCCGGCAACGGCGCCAGAAAATAGTCTTGATAACCCACAAGTATAGGGGATCGCAACAGTCTTCGAGGGAAGTAAAACCCAAATTTATTGATTCGACACAAGGGGAGACAAAGAATACTTATAAGCCTTAACAACTGAGTTGTCAATTCAGCTGCACCTGGAAAAGCACTAGTAACAGGGGTGATGTGAAAGCAGCAGTAATATGAGAGCAATAGTAACATGTAACACAGAGGCAATGGCACCAGAAAATAGCTGTTGCTACTTTGATGGCGTGTTGACAGGGAAGCAATGATGATGACAGATGGACCGGGGTTCCCAGCTATCTACACTAGTGGTAACTTCTCCAAACAAATAACAGGTGTTGGGTGAACAAATTACAGTTGGACAATTGATAATTGTGAGGGCATGACAATGCATGCTTATGATAAGATAAAGTTTACTGTAGTATTTAATTGGGCATTACGACAAGGTACACAGACCGCTATCCAGCATGCATCTGTGCCTAAATAATCCACCTTCAGGTTAACATCCGTACCCCTTCCAGTATTAAGTTGCAAACAACAGATTATTGCATTAAGTATTGTGCATAATGTAAACAACACATTCATCCTTAGACAAAGCATTGCTGTTTTACCCCTAGTGGCAACAACACATCTACAACCTTAGAACTTGCTGTCACTATCCCAGGTTAAATAGAGGTTGAACCCAACTATCTAGCATAAATACTCCCTCTTGGAGATACAAGCAACTACTTGATCAGGGTAACCACAAGTACCGGAGAGCATGCAAGATCTTAAATAAACAATAGTACGATAATATGATGAACAATCTGATCATAATGTAACAATTCATCGGATCCCAACAAACACAACACCAATTACATCATATGGATCTCAATCATGTAAGGCAGCTCATGAGATCATTGTATTGAAGTACATGGGAGAGAGAGTACCAACTAGCTACAGCCAAGAACCCGTAGTCCATGGGGGAACTACTCACAAACCATCATGGAGTCGAAGTGGAGGCGGTGGAGTCGATGGAGATGGCTCCGGGGGTCAATCCCCGTCCGGCAGGGTGCCAGAACAGGAACTTCTGACCCCCGAAACTAGGTTTCGCGATGGCGGCAGCGCTCCGGGAGTCTTTCTGGAATATGATAGGTATCTTTTGGGTTTTCGCGTCGGGGGGACTAAATAGGCGAAGGGGCAACGTCGGTGGAGTCCCGAGTGGGCCAGACCACCTGGCGGCGCGCCCCAGAAGTCAACCGCGCCGCCTTGTGGGTTGGAGGCCGTGGGCCTCCCCCTGGCTTGCCCTTCTGGCTCCGTGTGTCCCTCGGAAAAATAGGAGGTTTGGCTTTTGTTTCGTCGAATTCCGAGAATATTGCCCGAACAGCTTTTCTGGAACCAAAAACAGCAGAAAACAACAACTGGTACTGTGGCATCTTGTTAATAGGTTAGTCCCAGAAAATGTATAATAATGATATATAATGCATATAAAACATGTGACAATGATACATAAAATAAGCATGAAACATCAGAAATTATAGATACGTTGGAGACGTATCAGTATCAGAGCGGGTTCTCTCCTTATTAGGCTTCACCGCCTATAGAGTAAAGATGTCGTCTAGCGGACTAGTGCACAATGCTTCTTTATATTAGATGGCACAAATTATGATGTTTGGAAAATTCGCATTCTTGATATTATTCGGGTCATTGACCCATACATAGAGCGAATTCTATATAGGGGTTATTCTCCTCCAAGGAATCCCAAAAGATTATCTTTAATGGATGAGAATAATTCCTATCTAGATGCTCAAGCTTCTAATGTGATTTTCAATGCTTTGAGCGATGTAGTTATTATGTCGGTCTCTCCTTTTCGGAATGCTCATGAGCTTTGGACCAAGCTTCAAGATAAATATGATGTGTCCAAGAATTGTGGAGATGATTGTTGTCCCTCCACTTTCGGCCGTGATGAGTTCTCAACTTCTTCTACTTCACCTACATGTGGCAAGCCACAAAGTAATGCAATGGTGAGTAGTGATAGATATTGCAATAATGATAGTAAGCTTATTGTTGATGATACTTCACCTCTATCTTATTGCAATGATTTATCTTTGGACTTAAACGCATCTAGAACCAAAAATGATCTACATGCTTGTGTTGATAGTCCTTGCATATCATGTACAAATTGCTTGATTAATCCTTGTGATGATATGCTCTCTATATCTTGTTGCCATGATAAAAATGCTTCTATTTCCTCTAGTATTTGTTTGGCTAACAATGTAGAGGAAACCGAACACTCCATGGAACAAGATATGGATTTAAATGGTGACTCAAGTAATTCTTCATCATCATCGTCATGTACTCACTTTTGCCTTATGGCTAAGCTTCAGAGGTATCTCCTACTTTGATCCCAATATATCTCATGATGATATTGATGAGGAAAATGAACAAAATGATAATGATGCTTCCATACTTGAGAAGGGTAAAATGGTTATTCTTTCTCTTTCAAAGAATAAAAATGCTCGTGCTAACTTCTTAGAAATCATGTCTACCCTTGTTGAGCGCAAACTTACCATTGAGGAGTTGGAAGCTCGCATTGATGAAAGCCTTAACCGCGAATACAAGTATGCGGAAGAGATCGCCGATCTCAAGGAAGCTCTTGAAGAAGAACAAACAAGCAAGACGTCTCTTGAGGAAACTTTTGCTCTCGAACTTTCTAGAGTAAAGGGATCCCTTGATAGATCTCTTAAAGTGGCTAATGATTTCAAAATAACAAATGGTAAGCTTATAGATGCACATGCCAAACTCCTTGAGGATTTTGAGCACCTAGAATGGCTCTAGGGTCACTAAGGGTGAGCTCATCAAACTCACCGAGTCTCATGCGCAACTTAAAGCTTCTCACTCTAAAGAGCTTGCCAAGTTACTTTCTCCTATTGTCATAAATAATGATGCTTGTGCTACTAACTCTATCTCTTGTGAAGCATCCATATTGGCGGAGAATGTTGAGCTAAGGGCTCAACTTGCATTGCTTTCTAGCAATTATGGGAAATTGGAAGAAAGACATGAAAAGCTTTCGAGCTCTCATGAGGATTTTAGTCTCCCATGATAAGCTAAAGTTAGCTCATGAGGCTATTATGTCTAAGGTAACATCGTGTGAACCTCATGTGGACAATGGCACAACCTCTACTCAAAATGCTTTATTGCCATGTGCTAGTCCTAGTAATTCATCCACTCATAATATTGCTACATCTTGTGATGAATTACTTTCCATGCCTTGTTGCTCTAACAATGAAGCTTCAACTTCCTCTAGTGTTTTTGTTGATACTAACCATGTAGAGGAATTAAAAGAGCTCAAGGCCCAAGTCACTTCCTTGAAGAAAGACTTGGAAAAGCGTCATGATGGGAAGCCCACACTTGACAACATGTTGAGTGTGCAAAGACGCCCCAATGACAAGAGTGGACTTGGATTCAACTCCAATAACAAGAACAAGTCCAAGTATAACAAGAAAAAGAAGGGCCATGAACAAGTCAAGAATTCGGCCAAGATTGTTTGCTTCAAGTGCAAAGTTGAAGGGCACCATGTTAGATCTTGCCCTTTGAAGAAGAAGTCTCTTAGTGAGAAGCAACAAGGGAAGATGCCTCAAGTTCAAACTAAAGTTCCCCAAGTTGAAGAACGGCCACTTCCCAAGAAGAATCAAGCTATTCCTTCTCAAGTTGAGATTTCAACAAAGAAGAAAGGAGGAAGCAAATGTTGCTACTTATGCCGTGAGAAGGGTCACTTTGCTTCTTCATGCACTAGTGGTAACTTATCCAACCCATAATAATTGATAATGTTTATTCTCTTAGGAAGGATAAGGTTGGCAATGTGTTTGCCAAATATGTTGGTACTCAAAGTGGTGTCAAGAAAAGAACCATTTGGGTTGCCAAGCCTATTGTGACTAACCTCTTAGGACCCAACTTGGTTGGGGACCAACAAGCTAAAACTTGATCAATAGGTGTTGAGGAGGGCATTGGAGACTTGGCTACATCATGAAGAATTAAGGGATCTTCATCAATTATATTCTCTCAAGCCAAGTCATTTGGATTATATTGTTCTATCTCATATCCAATGTTTCTCCTTGCGGTAACTTGTATTTAAATCATACATTGAAAGTTGCTTGCACCCTTGCATGTGTTTGGTTTTGTACCTTGCTAGTGTTGTATATGTTGTGCTCTCTACTTACTTATCTTGAGCAATCAAGTATGTGTATGTTGGTTTGCACACCATGTACGTGTGATGTTGAGCCTTTATATCAACTTGCTTATATCTTAATTGGTTCTTTTGAGAGATTAATGGACTATCCCATTTTTGGGGAGTGATAGCTCTTTGGCTCTTCACAATCCTAAAAATGTGTGTACATGAGGAATACCACTTAGTGTTGATATATCAATATTATCTAGTCTCTATGTGGTATGTCATGCTCATGAGAAATTCAAATTCTATAATGTCCATTATTATCTCTTGTTGGATTATATTTGTCTCTTGTTACTATAAATGGATTATCACATTATGGGGGAGTAATAAGCTTTGTGCATATTACAATCCTAGAAAATGTGAACATGTGAGGTATTGCCATTTAGAATTGATATTGTCAATTATCTTATTCCTATGTGGCATGTTGCTCAAACAAGTTCCATTTGGTTATGATTTTGTTTTCTTATATTTGGATCTTGTTTGTGAAGAAGTTCTTGGTACGGTTTTCCTCTAATATATTCACATATATCTCTTTGGGAAACCGATTGCTTCAAGCACTCTTGTAGTTGCTTTGCATGATCGCGTGAATATTTGAAGCTATCAAGAACATTTATCTACATAAGCATCGCGCTTAAATCTTATCCTTCACCATGTGCTTATTGGTTGTGAAGATGATCTTGAATATCAATCCAATACACCACTAAGAAATTTCTACATATACTCCTTTTCCATGACAATTGATAGTCATAATTGTGGTGAAATTTGTAGATCATCTTCATATTGGCTCTTGATTTTATTGCCTTATTTCTTGCCAAAAATTAATTTGTTTTAACTCCCATTGTCTTCCTTACCTCTTGTGGATCATTTTGCTTTACTCAAACTTTCCTAGTGTTTTATTTGGTGTAGGAGAGGCATTGATCCCATCATTGTGCACCTTGCATTCAAAGGCTACTTATAGATAATGCACTATTCTTGGGTGAGCTATCCTATATTGAGTACAACTTATATTTTCATTAGTATTGGATCTTATTGCTTTTTCTTGATATATGACTAGTGTTTGAATAGATATTTGAGAGCGATGATTCCATGTGTGTGCATTGTGTATTCAAATACAAGATCATAAATAATGCACTTTTGTTGGGAGAGCTATCATGTATCCTTTTAAACACTATTTATATTCTATTGTATTTGATCCTTTCCATTGGTCTTTGATCCCGATGACATGTCTCATGGAAGACAAACCTTTTCGGCTTGGTACTTTGTGCCATCATGAAAAGTGTAGAGGGTGTGGTTTATTTGTTGGAACCCTGCTCTTTCTTTTTGAGAGTTTGTCCAATTGGCATCTCTCTTTGGGAGTGGGTATATCATTCGTTGATATATCTCTTTTGGAAATTTGATATATATTCCTTTTATTTATTAATTAATTGGTATCTTATTTCCTTTTTGTATCTTTGTCCAATTGGTATCTCATCAATCATATGTTGATTTGTTTTAGTTTCAATTGGCTTCTCTAAATCAATTTTTGATTTGGATCTTTGATATAATTTGGACCTTCTTTGATTTCTTGATATTTGTCCAAATTGTATCTCCGTTTGGTTATTAAAGTCATAGGCATGCATATCTACTACATGTTTATTTTATGGCATGCTTTCCTTCTTTGTGCCAATATATAGGTGAAACTCCACGGAATCCTAAATCGGCTAAGATGTGCATGAAATTCAATTTCATATCTATATGCACATATTTATGTGGAGTTCCTTCTATGTATTGTAGTTTGACTAACTACTTTGGACCCAATTAGTTTGGGAACAATTTTACTTGAATGTGTTTTAGGTACATGGAGATGCATTGGATGCTTGTCTCATTTACAATGAAAGTGTCTTCACCACATGCTTATTGGAGCCAAGCTAGGATGGTTGATAAACTCTTATCTACTACATCAACCCTATGCCATCTCGGTAACAAGTATCCACCCTCATGCATACTTTTATAGCATTCAACCTTGTGTAGGTTTCATCATGGCATGAAAAGTATTTATTTGCCTTTGTTGTAGCTATTGCAAATTCTATTCGGCTCTTATGATACTTGTTGCTTTCCTCAATGCATCCCAACTATCTCCTCTTTCCCTTAGTGATATTTGTGATGCTTGTGTTGAGGTTGAATTTGAAGTTCATTATTACACAATATGAGAATATTGAGCTATGGGCTATGATCCTAAACAAACATCATATGTGTATATTATATGATTTCCCTTTTTGGATATCTTGTTCTTTTCTCTACTAACTAATTTTGTGTATACATATTTTCTTTGTGGATGTATATCATCATGATTGTTGTCTACTTAGAAACTTATATACATGAGAAGAGTTACATCTTTACTTGATATCTTAATTCTTTGGTGTCACCTCTCTATTATTATTATCTCTTATTCTTGGGTGACCCCGGATATAATTTGGTTTATGAGTGCCTATCCTATTTTATCACATCTTGGTGCACTCATCTTGGTGAATATCCTTAACCTCATGCTTGTCTTGACAAGCCAATTATCTTCACCATGGGATAAGACACAAGCTTTGATTTTTATTTTGCATCTTTTTGAGCTTGTGTATCCATTTAAATTTGGTGCTATGAGGATACTGGGGAGTGAGGATTCCATTTTGTACACCTTGCATTCACATACAAGAATTATAAATTGTGTCCAAATATTGGGGAGCTCCTCTATTTTCTTTAAAGCATAATATCATTTGCTCACTTGGTTTGTTGGATCTTTTGGTTGCTTTCTTTTTACTTGCAAAATTGTAAAAGGTTCTCCATATCATTCTTTTGCAATCTTTAGATCCTCAATATAGTGCGATCTCCCTCCAGCTATTCGTCATTGGATAGGTGCATTTGATTTCACTCACATTTTGAGAAATGCACACATTATGGGGTAACTCTTACTATATTGACCTTCTAAGCTTTTTCACCCATTTTGGAAATGGATGCCAATGGGGGAGAAGTTTTAGAGGGTTTTAGGGAATTTGGTTTTATGCTTCTTGTTTTGTTCATAAGCATATTGCCTTTCATGCTCATGCATCCTTGCTTGTTTCTTTGCATGCATGGTTGCTTAAATTCACTATATAAACCCTCGTAAAAGAGATTGTCATCAATTACCAAAATGGGGGAGATTGAAAGGGCATGGCACCCCATGTGTGGTTTTGGTAATTAATGACAATCCCTATGGACTAATGGTTGCATTGAGTTATTCTTGTAGTGTTTGTCCATAGCAAATGCTTGAACTCCATATGTTGGATTCAAGGTTGATGCCATAAAGATATTGATATAATGGAGTATTTGGCATCAAGATCATCGAGTTGTATGGATATATTTGATATGATCAAGAAGAAGAGTATGTGATGACCAAGTTGTTATTCGAGGAGTTATCCGATGATTGGTCATATGCGAGTTGAGCATATTGCAAGTATGTCTTGAAGAAAAGGATTATGTGATCATTCATGGTTATCTTCAAGACATCATCTATTGAAAAGAGAAGAAAAGATACAAGGTTGATCAAGATATTGATCAACACACAAAGCTACAAGATGTACCAAGTGGGATCATGTATCTCTTGGTATGGTAAGCAATTGTCCATATAGCTTTGTGAACTAACCCATCATATGTGTGTAACATTTCTATGTGTGGTTAGGTATCTTTCTATGGGCTTGCATCAAATGAAGATTTCATATAGCCCATGAACGATGACGTCAAGTGATGATCATCATCAATGTTGAGAAGCGCAAGTTCAAGAGGAGCATCTCGAAGAAATCCTAGGCTTGAAGCTTGCCACCCATTTAGAGATAATGTTCATGTGAATATGTTCCTAAGAGAGGCTCTCACATAGTGGAGTATGGGGGAGCAATGTTTGAGTCTTCACCAAGCGAAGCGCAATCAAGAAGGTGGTCCACTTGAAGAGATCAAGATCGACGTCATCTAGCTCAAGTGGAATGCGCAAGGCAAAGGTATGATGTTGATAGGGTTTCTATTTTACCGGTCTCATGGTACTAGTTGGGAGACCGGGTTATAGGATAGATACAGTACTATCAAGAGGGGCTCTCAATTGAGCTTTAGCGTATCAATTGGAGAGAGCTCAAACCTTTGCATACTTGGCTTCATCTTTCTTGGTTCTTATTTGGATTTTCTCAGTGTGGGGTTGTGGAGCTTGTTGTGATCTTCATAACAAGCTCAAGTTCATCAAAAAACGGATTTCGTATGAAAAACTTATTGCGTTGTTGATGTTGGAGGTTTTACCGGTTGTTTCTTTATAGAAAGGTTTTACCTTTCTACATTTGGTTTTATCGTCCCATGCTGGACTATGATGTTTCTATGCCTGATCATGTCGGGCTCGCCGTGGTGATTCTAATGAGCCCAAGAACATCAAAAACGGAGTTCGTATCCATAAGATATCGCGTTTCTCGTCCGTGTGTTTCTCGAATTCCGAACCACTCAGAAAATTCCAAACGAATTCCGAGCGGGTCGGTATTCCGAACTCATTCCGGATCGATTCCGGGTTTTGGATCTTTCGGTACTGTCTACCCTCCGGAACCAGTTGGTAGACACCCGGATTATTCCGAGTCACTCGGAATTCCGAGCCAAATCCGGATTCATTCCGAACGGCACGAATCTGGCCCAAACGGTCGGATTTTTGGGACCTATAAAACGGGGCCTTCTTCCCCAACGGTTCCCTAACTCTTGAGCACGGTTTTGACCTCCATTGTTGACCCTTTGAAGCTTTGCTTTCTCTCTATGCCTCCATGATTATTGCCTCCAATTAGAGGGAAAAGAGAGAGGATATCTAGATGTACCAATCCACCAATCAATCTCTCCTCTAAGTGAGGGGAAGCTTTTGGATCTAGAACTTGGAGGGATTTTGTGTTCCTCCTTATTCTTCCTCTCTTCTCCCCCCATAAGTATTAGTTGCTTTGGTGGTATTTGAGAGAGAAGGACTTGATCACTTCTTGTGTTCTTACCCATTGCATCGGTTGCATCGGTTTGAGTTCTCTACGGTGATACGTGGTAAGTGAAGTTGAGTAGCTTGTTACTCTTGGGTACTTGGAGTGCCCTAGAGCTTGTCCTCTAGGGTACTTGGGGTGCCCTAGACGGTCCTTGTTGATCTCGTAGTTTTGGTGGCTCCTGGGATTAGTTGAGAGCCTCCAATTGAGTTGTGGAGTGCCTCAACCTTGTGTTTCTTGTGGCTTTGGGAGCCGCGGGAATTCGGTGGGAGCCTCCAATTAAGTTGTGGAGTGTGCCTCATGCTTGTACGGGTTCGGTGACCACCCTCGAGTGTCCCACAGTGGTTCGTGGTCCTCTACATTGGTAGAGGCACGGAGGAGATTACGGTGTGCCATTTGACGGCTATTCGGGGATCACTTTGTGACTCCGTGATACGTCCCAAACGTATCTATAATTTTTGATGTTTCATGCATGTTTTATGTCAATTGGCACATGTTTTATATACACTTTATATCATATTATGACATTTATTGGATTAACCTACTAATAGTTGCCAAAGTGCAAAATCTTCTTGTTTCCTATTTGTTGTGTAGGAATTATCAAAAAATACAAAAGGAAACCTTGTTGGAGTCAAATTGGGACTTTCCTGAAATCTATCTGAGAACATTTTACGGAGATTGTTAGTTTGACCCTCGAAGATGGCGTCCAATGGAAATCAAATTAAAGAGAAAGTTGTCACAATTTTTCATACGAAGATTTTAAGCCCGAGATCAGCCCAATCACCGTTTTGGTGGAACCCTAAAAGGGGTGCCGAAAATCCGAGAGTAAAACCCTAGGTCGTAAAAAGCCATGAATTTTCCTCCTCTTGGCAGCCGCCAAGGAGGGGGAGGAGCTCCTCCATTGCTGCACCATCACCAAGGAAGAAGAAGGGGGGCCAAGGGCCGCCGCCCCCGAGGGCCGCCGCCTCCACTCCGGGCTGAACCTCTTCATCAACCTCTCCATCAAGTGTGCTCACCATGACCATGTGTGAGTAGTTTTCACCGAGGCTGAGGGCTATGCCGGTAGCTATGTGGTTCATCTCTCTCTCCCATGGTGTGATCTTTATGTGATCATGAGCTTTGTAATCTAGTTGGATCCATGGATGTTACTCTTCGTTATCTTATGAATTATGCTGCTTGAGTGGTTTTATTAATGTAAACTCCGGAGTCACCTTTGTCCCATGGTGCGAAGTTGACAGTGTGCGTACCGTGTGTGACTCTTAGGCTAAAGATTACATGAATACTTATCATGAGTTATTATTTCTGTTGGATGTCTCTATGAAATTGTGGTGTTTGTCTAGTACTATTTTGGGGCGCACTTAGTGACATTGGGGTTCCCTAGATGTGGAATGCAACTTTAAGGTGTGCTTTTATAGCCCTACGCAGTGGATTGATGTTCGTTATCTAACAAGGGAATAGCTCAGAGTAGCATAGTGAAGAGAAAATATCTATGTATTCAATTATATTATTATTGTTGAGAGTGTCCACTAGTGAAAGTATGATCCCTAGGCCTTATTTCCAAGCATTGAAACACCTTTTGCTCTCATTTTGTCTCATGTTTGCTTGCTGCCATCTTTATTTCAGATTGCAATTACCACTTATAATCATCCATATTACTTGCATTTCACTATCTCTTCGCCAAACTAGTGCACCTATACATCTGACAAGTGTATTAGGTGTGTTGGGGACACAAGAGACTTCTTGTATCTTAATTGCAGAGTTGCTTGAGAGGGATATCTTTGACCTCTACCTCCTTGGGTTCGATAAACCTTGGGTGATCCACTTAAGGGAAACTTGCTGCTGTTCTACAAACCTCTGCACTTGGAGGCGCAACACTGTCTACAAGAATAGAAGTGTGCGTAGACATCAAGCTATTTTCTGGCACCGTTGCCAGGGAGGTAAGTGCTGGAAGGTATCTCCTTTAGATCCTGCAGTTATATCTTTTTGTTTCTTGTTTTTATTTTACTAGTAAGGCTTAATGGAAAATAACAAAAAAATAGAGATCTTTATGAACTTTATATTGAATTAGGACATGATGCTTTTGAAGAGAATTAAAAAACACATGGAACTTTGTTTACATAATAGTTGTAGCAATGGTATTAGCATGAATTCTTTGAACACTATTATTGCTAATGCTATGGAAAAGTCTAAGCTTGGGAAAGCTGGTTGTGATGAGTATGATGTTTTTAGTCCCCCAAGTTTTGAGGAGAAAAATTTATTTGATGATACTTTGTCTCCAATATATGATGTTTACAATGATGAATATGATATTTTCAGTCCATCTACTATTGAGGATAAAAATCATTTTGATTATTCTATGCCTCCTATTTATGATGATTACATTGATGGATGTGATATTTTTACTCCCACTATTACTAATGAAACTGTTTATGCTTATGTGGAGAGTAATGATACTTTTATGCATATGGATCATGGTAAGAATGTTTCATGTGATGGTTATATTGTGGATTTTATCAATGTTGCTACTGAAAGTTTTTATGAGAGAGGGAGACATGACTTCATATACCACAATAATATTAAGTCTCCTCTCTTTTTGTTCAAAATTTTGAAGTTGCACTTGCTTTGCCTTCCTATGCTAGTCACTTTGTGTTTCAATGATTTATTTTCTTACAAGATCCCAATGCATAGGAAGTGGGTTAGACTTAAATGTGTTTCACATTTTTCTCTTGATGCTCTCTTTTACATTTCAATTCTTGTTCCTATGTCAGCATCATTAAAACTATCATGGCTGTCCAGAAAACAGATTTCTAAGCTTCACTCCAAAAAATGTTAAAAATCACAGAAAAGGAATTTTGACCTGAAATTTTACGACAGCAATCTTCAGTTATTAATACACATTTTATTAGTTCAAAATTTTCTGATTTGAGCAACGTAAGTGCCTTTGAAAATTCACTCTTTACGGGCTGTCCAGTTTTTGACAGATTCTGTCTTTATTTTGCATTACTCTCATTACTTGTGTTTTGTGTAGTTCTATTGATCAAAGGGCAATGCACAACCATAGTAACACACTACAACAAAATGGTCCTGTAGAGACGCCCAATTAAGGGCTTGAGACACCATATTTCATCTCTATGGCATCGTAGAGTCGTTCTGTTAAAGCGTCCCAGGAGCGTCTCCTTCTCCACCGTCTCAAAGATCATAAGGACGCTTTGGTGAGCGTGTCTACAATGAGATGAGACATTCATGTCACGTCTCTACAAGTCTAAAGACGTTTTATAAATGGAGTTGCATGTCGTCTCTACCTTACCTAGTGACGCTATATTTCGTCTCAAACAGATTACTCGACATGATTTTCTCAAGCTAGGGATGTCGAGGCCAATTTTGTTTTATGTTGAAATATTATTAATTTAAATATTCAAATTGAAACAATATTGATGGTGTCACATCCCAAATTTTGGAACCAAGAAAAACTTAGTTTTACAAGACCCAAAATACAGAACCAACAAAAACTTTTCGAAATGTTTCACTGATGATTGTGTTTTCCTTCCTGTTGCTATGTTGAACCTAGTGTGACTTGTTGTTTAAATTGTTTGACTAGTAAAAGTAAGACACAACCAATATAAAAATATATTTAACTTGGTGATCATGTCATGACAAGAAAAATATTCCATGTATCTTTTCCATTCTTATTTTGGCCAACTCCATTTCAAATGATACTTGGTTTAGCAACACCCCAAAAATAATACCCATTATTTGAGAAAGTAAAAGTATTTCCAGGACTATGTGTTTCCACAAATGAGGAGATCTATATGCTATCTCATATCTATCTTTTAAACTTGATATTTTGCATTTGTATGCAACTCCCATTTTATAAGCTTTGGTTATCATTACATTTTAAAAGGAACACAAGTGGGAAATATATCACCCCACATATTTTGTTTTACTCAAAACCCTTTTCAAAAGGACAAAGGTGGAGTCGAGACAATTTTAAACATCATCTTGTCATAATTAAGTGTGATCATTTTATAAGCTAGTATTGTTAATTATGTACATGGTGGTGTGATTAATTCTTGTGGTTTTAATTGTGTGGACTTGGAAGTGATGTGGATCTTGTTGTGATTATTTGCTTGATGGACTTCTGATTGTATTAATTGTTAATTCTTATTTTATTGTTTGCTTGGGTGAAAAGCTACACCCTTGTACTTGAATGTTAAGTGGAAACCACACTTGATCACAATGTGGAGTGTGACTTGAAAAACAAAACAAGACCCCTATGATTACTCACATTAAAATCTTGATTAAAAAGAAATGATCCTATTCAATTTTCCCTCTCTACATATTTCTCTATTTTGCTGTAACAATTATTATATCTTATAAAATTCAGGAATGAGGTGACAATCATCTCATTATCATATCACTCTCTCCTCAAAATCTCTAATTTCCAATTACAAAGATATTTGATTTGACAAATTGGTTTTATCCAAAAATGACATATTCAAACCCTATGAACCAATGTGGTTCAAAACATTTTATTTTCAAAAGCCAATTTTTGTGGAGCTTCTACATGTATATGGGAGGCCACCTGAATATTTTCAATTTTTTCTAAAAAGTTTTAGTGCCTCAATAAAATCCTTGAAATGCTACTGGATTTAAAAGGAAAACAGAAAAAGGACTTAAGTGTAAATAGGAAAAATAGCCCAGGGGGTTTTCTGCGAAACCTTCATCTTCTCCCTGTAGCAGCAGTGCCGACGAGGCCGTTGTCGTCCTCCCGTGCGTCGCCCGCCCGGACCCCCCCTCCTCTCCGTTGCCCTGCGAGGAGAAGGATAAGAGACCCCCCCAAAGCTGCTCTCCTCCTCCCTCGCTCACTCGCTCTCCTTTCTCTCTCTCCCTCTCTGTTTTCTCTCCACCATGGCCGCGCCTCGGCCGAGCTCGCCGTCGAGCATCGCCGGCGATTGGAGCATCCCCAAGCAAATCCAGGACCGCCAGAAGATGCGCATCACCGTCCTCTTCATCTCCGTGCAAGGAATCGAGGCAGGACGCCGTCGTTCGCGAGATCGCCGCCGTCTTCTACCTCTCCGGCCGACGCACTCCGATCAAGCTTGCCACCGCCTCCGACCACCGCAGCTCCAACGGAACGCATCCACGCTTCTAGGGTGAGCGTGCGAATCTTCTGGACATGCCCGTGCCTCCCCTCTCTTCGTAGAACGTCGCGTTGATGATAGACCGTACCGTGCCGCCGCCGGAGCTCCCCAGCGCCGCCGTCTCCGGTGACCATTAGGTCCATAACGCCGCCAATAAGTAGCCCGTGCTCGTGCGTGTCGAGTGCGAGCATTATTTGGTCTCCGCACGCCGTAGAACGTCGATCCCGTGCGCGTCGTCGCCGGCGGTCGCCGCGGCCGTGCGCGACGTCGACGTGCACTGGCACACCTCTTATTGGTACGCGCACGTATTCTATCACAAGGGCGAGCCAGCCCAGTGGCTAGCACACAGCACACCCGCGCGCGACGTCTCCGGTTCGAATCCCGCGCGGCGCAAACCTTTTTCCTTTTATTTCCATTCGCTGACAGCTGGGCCCCACCGGTCAGCGACCGTGGTAGCCAGCACAGCCCGCACCCAGCCCAGTCAGCGCCAGCGTGGCCGCTGGCCCACACGTCAGTGACCGTGTGTAGCGCGGTGCTCGGTTTAAAACGTTCCGCTAGATTTGCTGGGAAATAAAATAAATAGACAGATTTGAAAATAAACTTCTAAAATCCATATCTTTTTAAATACTAATCTAAAAATAGCAAACAATATATCAAAATGATCAGGAGAAATAACTTCACCTCTTAACATCATTTTCATGTTGAATTAAACACTGGAAATAACTTTTCCTTGCACTTTAGTAAAAGGGCAGAATATAAAATGATTTTTGTAAAATTCATAACTAATTAAATATTGATCCAAAAGTTACCAACAAGATACCAAAATGTTCAGAAGATTAAATCTAGTCTTTTGGTGTAATTCACCTATCCAAATAAATTAGTTTAATTGTTGTTTTATTGAAATAAAGAAAATGGCAGAATATAAAACAAATTAGGAAAATTCATATCTTTAAAAATAAGGATCCAAAAATTATGTTTGACCTGTTAAAATGTTCAGCAAGTGATAACCTTTATATTCCACCTTGTTTCCAAACAGGGATAATTATTTTATAGTGATGTTTAAAATAAACTAACAAAAGGGCATATTTAAGAAGGATTTTTTTTAATAAATTAATCTGTAATGATTTTTGGAGCAAATCTAATTTTGCTAGGTTCCTAGTGTTTCGCTTTATCATACCCTAGCATGCTGTGATGGTTCCACTTATAGAGGCTAATTGGTTACCTAACTTTTGTCTGAAGTATTTCCCGTCCAAAGGGAGGTGCTTGTCGCTATTCTTTGCCCGGGATAGTTTTGGGATCGATGGACCTAGCTTGTGTGTAGGTGATAGATTACTGATCATTATAATACCCTCGTAAGTGTAGATCCTAGTTGTTACTCGAACGATTAGCTTGACGCTTACGGTTTGTTACTTGTCTGTATACCACTTGTGGTTTGGTTTGCTTAGTGATTGTTGTGTTATTCTCCTGTTTGCGACGCTAGATATAAATGCTACCGGAGTGGTCTTTGGAACGGAGTTATTGAGGAAGGGGAATTCTTTGAACCTGAAGATCAAGACCAAGTTCACTTTGCCGAGCAAGGCAAGCTATTCTCTGAGCTTGCATCTACATACATCTATTTTGGTTCGCATGTTTTACTTATAAAGAGCAAAAGTTATTTATATGGTGTTTGCCACAAAAGCTGTGATTTTGAAAACCCTTTTCCAAATTATAAGTATATTATTTTGACACCCTATATGGAGATATTAGGTGGAAATTCTTTTTCAAACTATAGGATGGGAAAAATATTGTTTACTCAAAATTCCTTTGGAAATACTTGTGTGGTTGTGGAATACCGAGATGTCGGTGTGGAAATGGAGAAATGGTGAATGGTGATGTTTATGAAAAATGCACATTGTGTCCTTGTACTTACAGAACAACCAATACCCTGTGCGACCACATTTACCCACCTATGGGAAAGGGCGTAGTCATATAATTTGCTCATATTAGTATGGGATGCCTCATCGACGGAGATGACTCCGTTATGCATGAGGGGATGGTTTGGCACCTGATGGATTGGTGACCTACCCTGACCCGGGTCCTCACACAAGTTGGTGGGGAGGATAGAAGGTTCCACCATAAACCGCCGGACAAAACTATGAGTCCTCACACTTAGGGTTTCTGACGGGAAACTGGATTGGGTGTCGATGGAAAGTGTCATATGGGAAGGATCCTATACTAGCATGAACAAAGGACAGGCTATGGTTGGTGACTCAACTTCGCATACACCTTGTATGGCAGGACGTGGCTGACACGATGGGTTACCGGATGGGTGTGGGAAAAGCGTGCTACCTCTGCAGAGGGTTAAAACTATTCGAATAGCCGAGTCCTCGGATATGGACAGTTGGAAAGAACTGCTTTGACCATGTGCAAGTTTTGCAAAGTTTTGATATTTGAAAATAAAATGGAGATGTGTTGTATCCGCAACTCTACCGACGGGCTGGTAGGAGGTTGCTGGAGAATGATTTGACCATGACGGGCTATGGTCGAGAAGTGCAGAGTTTTGTGATTTAAAAGTGGAAAATGTTTTATGCAACTATACCAAAGGGACGGTATGAGGTTGTTGGGATTGAATGACCATGAAGGGTTATGGTCGAAAAAGGAGGAGTTTTGGGGAAATAAACAAAATGGTGATTTTCCGGGAAAGTGTTTTAAAAGAGACTTATTACAAAGACAGGTTTATGGGGAAAAGTTCTAAAAGCCTTCTTTTCTTTTTCAAGGAAGATTTAGAAATTTCAAAACAAAGTTTTAATAAACAAAAGTATATCCTTCTCTTTTCAACAAGGATATAGAGTTTTCAAAGCAAACGAAGTTTTATTTAAACAATAAAAGAGTAGTGCATGCTCATTCCGGTGGTAGTTTGCGAGTACATTCAAATGTACTCATATTGGTTTCGTCCCTGGCTATTGTCTTAGCCAGATTTTGAAGGAGAATAGTTCGAAGAAGAAGACTTCAATAACGTCAATGCGAACTAGGGCGCTTCCCAGTCAGCTGCCTGTAGGGTTAAGGCAAATGACTTGGGCTCCACGCTGTTTGGTGATTTCCGCTGCAAGTACTTGTTGAAGTTATGACTTCAATCAAGTAAGTATATTTATTCGGTATTTATGGGTGTTCTGTGATGCCAATTCGAGTTATGTGCAACAACAGACTGATCATGGGATTGTTGCAGGAAACATAACGGGTACCTCGGATAGTTAATCCGGGGTCCCCACAGACTTGGTATCAGAGCCATCCTGACTGTAACAGACCTTAGTTAGCATGGACGCTAGTTAGGAAAGAAATTTTGGTAAAAATATATTGTTACCAAAAAATATTTTTATCTAAGGAAGTCCAAAAATAACTTCCACTCTTCTCACCTTCTCAAATATTTCCGAGACTTATCCCTCTATTTAAGATTTTCCAAGGATTTCTCTAATCCCTCATACCCGTTCAAAATCCTTGACGATGAACCCAAGTGAGACCTAATTAGCTAGCACCTATAAGAAGAAGCTTCCATCTTGAATACTCAACACTCAACATCAAGGAAATTGATCTGCAAATACCAATATCGTCAGTATCAACAAAGCAAGAGACCTCGAAGACCTCACTCAATGTCAACAATTCCACTCAGTTACGACCTTGACAATCTCAAATATTCTGGCCGAAGACTAAGGCGATAAAATGAAGATTTCAACAGCCCTGTTTCACCAAGGCCCTTACGAGAGAATTATTTTGGAAAGAAAAATATTACTACCTAAAATTACTTGTATCTAAGGAAGCCTAAGTGTAGCTTCCACTCTTTTCACCTTCTCGAATTATTCTAAACCTTATCTCTTGTCTAAAGGTTTATCAAAAGTTTCCATCTGTTGTCTTACCTCCATTCAAACTTACATACTTGACGACACCCAAACCAGACCTGGGTACTTAGCAACCCGAAGACTTCAACAGCAAGGCGATTTATATGCGAAGACCGATGATCCACGCAACCTTCCGAAATCGCAGTAATTTCACCGCCAAAGTTTCCCACTTGGACAAGGTGAAGAAAATCCTCGAGATACAAAGACCCATAGGATCAATAGGATAAGCTCGTTTTACTTGAGCAAAACCCATCTTCCACGGTATTAAACGCCTGTTGGTGCTAAAAGTGCCTTGTTTGATCTCGCTTATGTGTGGCATTCATGTGTGTTGTTTTCCTGGTGTGTTTCACAAAACCCGTCTTGTCGGGAACCCAAAGTAACCACACTTTTATCTGTTGCTTTATTTTAGACTATTTGCAAAAACCTTTTTGCCGTGTTGGCCATAGATGTACTTTTTGTACCCTCTCAAAAGATCGACTTAAAAAAAACCCTTCAAAAAATTTCTACTAGTAAGAGAAGCAAGGTATGGAATACTCTCTACCCCAAGACTTTGCGATCTTCTGCAAGACGGATACCTGCCTACATTCGTCGTTTTGTACAACCGCATCAAGCCATCGAGAAAGATGAAGATTCAAGACCCGACGGTAGATGACACTGGTCGTATCCCGTCGGACTAACAAATCAATATAAAAAAACTAACATAATTTATCTAGCTTTAAATCTCTCGTCTAACCAAATTTGCAAGGATACTAACTGCTTTTTCTAGACCAAGGGAATAAGTGCCATAGGACGACTCAAAACTAGTTGGTACAAAGGAGACTTTAGGAGGATATAAGAGTGCTGAACTATAAGTTTATTAGTTGAAAGGATCTTGAGGAAGTCAAAATTTGTTGGGTGATGTTGGTAATATCAAAAATTTGGGGTTTAGAATAGGAGTGAAAACTTGGAGTGGATCGATAAATTAATTGGGTTTGGACAGATGATATATTTGATTAATACTCTGGGGCTAACCAGTTGTGGTCCCCAACCATTGGTGCTTATCTGGAACTAGAAGACGTGACCCTTGATTTAAGGTTTAGAAATAAAGGTGAAAGTTATTGGATTTTTAGGAAGCACTTGCTGATACAATGATGTTGGATTGGTTAGAAGCAAGTAAATTAAGAAGAATACTCCGGTGTTGGAATGTTTAGGGTGATTCTTAGCGCAAGTGACCTTGTACTAAATTCTTATGGAATTATAGGAAGTGGTCAAAAGTGAGTTAGCAAATGAATAGATCGTTGTATGCAAGAAATAATTGGTGGAGGATAAGTGAATGTTTATCGGATTCTAGGAATCGATATGACTTGGTCTAGTAGCCAGACATTCTAGGTGACAGTAGTTTTCAGAGCTTGTCACGCTCTGTTTGGATTATTCTTAGAAAAATCGTTTATCTTTGAATATGAGATCAAGGCCCGAAAGTGTCGAGATGAAATCTGAATTTGGTTAGAAAGTGGGTCAAATTCTTGATGGTATGATCACATGACTGTTGGATGCTTTATTTAGCTTTGATGATATGGTTGTGGGAAAATAACCACCTGAAGGAGTAAGATAATATGAGATATGCCTATCTATGGGGAGAAAAATCAATCAAGAAATAATTGGTGGACCACTACGATTTTTGTGATAGGATATAATGGGAAGATTATGCCTTAAAGGTTCGATGTGTATCCGATAGATTGAACTATAATATGGTAAAGAGTTTTTGCCCGAAGAAGATGATGGTGGATTAATAATTTTAGCTTGGGCAAAAGTCATGATTCAGTTAAGTAGTTGATATTAGTGACCTTACTAGAGATGTTTGAACGGTATTTTGAAGACTCGAGAATTAGAGGCCTATGTAAAGTTGGTTGTTTTGGATCTTAGGTACAATAAGTTTGATGTTCAGAATATAGCACCCAACTCCCTTGAAAACTAACTTAAGTCCCTCAACCAGAAAGTTTTCCCGGAAACCCTAACTATTCTGGTGCACTCTAACTTACTTGTGAAGACACCTGCAAAGCTTCCTGAAGAACCCGAACCAAAGAAGTCTTTCAGGACCGCCTTTTTTCTCGCCAAGTCGAAGGAAGAAAAGCGTGAAGAAGATCTACCGGAAGCCACTAAGAAGAATCAAACGACGAAAGCACCTGCTATGGACGACACCAATCACCAAGCAAGCTGAGATTCAAATAGAAGTTTTTATTATCCTTTTTCTAACTAGAAACCGGAGAGAGTCGAGTACATGGGCTCGACGCATCCGGAAAAACAATGCGTCCTCATCTGTGACCCTCGTAGGAAGAAAATATCAGGAAGTGACATCTGCACCGACCCCAAGCACCGCGGAGTGACGCCCACAACAAAGATCGTCAAGCTACTCAAGCAGAATGATGCCTCCTAGTCAACTCCAGCTGCGACTTTCCACAAGACCGATTAAAGACCCCTTTTAAGGGGGGAGACCTGCAATAGGTATACAAGAAAATGTTAATAATTAGTCCCTTACGCCTCCGTCTTGTAGTGTCTGGAAACAGCCAACCAGGACTCTCCCTCAGCGTCGATCGTTAAGTCAACCCCATCATCAAGGATCTGAACTCAGCACAGAAGATCATCGACAAAGAAAGCCTCGCAACATCAATTTGTCAAGATCTCTCATGGCGACCTTACTGAAGAAGCAACGACCTCGGAAGAGTAGTCAACCCAAAACCCGTGCCCTCGTGCTCCCCTGTTACCACCGGGCAAATCTCGAGGACGAGATTTATTTTTAAGGGGGGAAGAGCTGTCACATCCCAAATTTTGGAACCAAGAAAAACTTAGTTTTACAAGACCCAAAATACAGAACCAACAAAAACTTTTCGAAATGTTTCACTGATGATTGTGTTTTCCTTCCTGTTGCTATGTTGAACCTAGTGTGACTTGTTGTTTAAATTGTTTGACTAGTAAAAGTAAGAGACAACCAATATAAAAATATATTTAACTTGGTGATCATGTCATGACAAGAAAAATATTCCATGTATCTTTTCCATTCTTATTTTGGCCAACTCCATTTCAAATGATACTTGGTTTAGCAACACCCCAAAAATAATACCCATTATTTGAGAAAGTAAAAGTATTTCCAGGACTATGTGTTTCCACAAATGAGGAGATCTATATGCTATCTCCTATCTATCTTTTAAACTTGATATTTTGCATTTGTATGCAACTCCCATTTTATAAGCTTTGGTTATCATTACATTTTAAAAGGAACACAAGTGGGAAATATATCACCCCACATATTTTGTTTTACTCAAAACCCTTTTCAAAAGGACAAAGGTGGAGTCGAGACAATTTTAAACATCATCTTGTCATAATTAAGTGTGATCATTTTATAAGCTAGTATTGTTAATTATGTACATGGTGGTGTGATTAATTCTTGTGGTTTTAATTGTGTGGACTTGGAAGTGATGTGGATCTTGTTGTGATTATTTGCTTGATGGACTTCTGATTGTATTAATTGTTAATTCTTATTTTATTGTTTGCTTGGGTGAAAAGCTACACCCTTGTACCTGAATGTTAAGTGGAAACCACACTTGATCACAATGTGGAGTGTGACTTGAAAAACAAAACAAGACCCCTATGATTACTCACATTAAAATCTTGATTAAAAAGAAATGATCCTATTCAATTTCCCCTCTCTACATATTTCTCTATTTTGCTGTAACAATTATTATATCTTATAAAATTCAGGAATGAGGTGATAATCATCTCATTATCATATCACTCTCTCCTCAAAATCTCTAATTTCCAATTACAAAGATATTTGATTTGACAAATTGGTTTTATCCAAAAATGACATATTCAAACCCTATGAACCAATGTGGTTCAAAACATTTTATTTTCAAAAGCCAATTTTTGTGGAGCTTCTACATGTATATGGGAGGCCACCTGAATATTTTCAATTTTTTCTAAAAAGTTTTAGTGCCTCAATAAAATCCTTGAAATGCTACTGGATTTAAAAGGAAAAGAGAAAAAGGACTTAAGTGTAAATAGGAAAAATAGCCCAGGGGGTTTTCTGCGAAACCTTCATCTTCTCCCTGTAGCAGCAGTGCCGACGAGGCCGTTGTCGTCCTCCGTGTGTCGCCCGCCCGGACCCCCCTCCTCTCCGTTGCCCTGCGAGGAGAAGGATAAGAGACCCCCCCAAAGCTGCTCTCCTCCTCCCTCGCTCACTCGCTCTCCTTTCTCTCTCTCCCTCTCTGTTTTCTCTCCACCATGGCCGCGCCTCGGCCGAGCTCGCCGTCGAGCATCGCCGGCGATTGGAGCATCCCCGAGCAAATCCAGGACCGCCAGAAGATGCGCATCACCGTCCTCTTCATCTCCGTGCAAGGAATCGAGGCGGGACGCCGTCGTTCGCGAGATCGCCGCCGTCTTCTACCTCTCCGGCCGACGCACTCCGATCAAGCTTGCCACCACCTCCGACCACCGCAGCTCCAACGGAACGCATCCACGCTTCTAGGGTGAGCGTGCGAATCTTCTGGACATGCCCGTGCCTCCCCTCTCTTCGTAGAACGTCGCGTTGATGATAGACCGTACCGTGCCGCCGCCGGAGCTCCCCAGCTCCGCCGTCTCCGGTGACCATTAGGTCCATAACGCTGCCAATAAGTAGCCCGTGCTCGTGCGTGTCGAGTGCGAGCATTATTTGGTCTCCGCACGCCGTAGAACGTCGATCCCGTGCGCGTCGTCGCCGGCGGTCGCCGCGGCCGTGCGCGATGTCGACGTGCACCGGCACACCTCTTATTGGTTCGCGCATGTATTCTATCACAAGGGCGAGCCAGCCCAGTGGCTAGCACACAGCACACCCGCGCGCGACGTCTTCGGTTCGAATCCCGCGCGGCGCAAACCTTTTTCCTTTTATTTCCATTCGCTGACAGCTGGGCCCCACCGGTCAGCGACCGTGGTGGCCAGCACAGCCCGCACCCAGCCCAGTCAGCGCCAGCGTGGCCGCTGGCCCACACGTCAGTGACCGTGTGTAGCGCGGTGCTCGGTTTAAAACGTTCCGCTAGATTTGCTGGGAAATAAAATAAATAGACAGATTTGAAAATAAACTTCTAAAATCCATATCTTTTTAAATACTAATCCAAAAATAGCAAACAATATATCAAAATGATCAGGAGAAATAACTTCACCTCTTAACATCATTTTCATGTTGAATTAAACACTGGAAATAAATTTTCCTTGCACTTTAGTAAAAGGGCAGAATATAAAATGATTTTTGTAAAATTCATAACTAATTAAATATTGATCCAAAAGTTACCAACAAGATACCAAAATGTTCAGAAGATTAAATCTAGTCTTTTGGTGTAATTCACCTATCCAAATAAATTAGTTTAATTGTTGTTTTATTGAAATAAAGAAAATGGCAGAATATAAAACAAATTAGGAAATTCATATCTTTAAAAATAAGGATCCAAAAATTATGTTTGACCTATTAAAATGTTCAGCAAGTGATAACCTTTATATTCCACCTTGTTTCCAAACAGGGATAATTATTTTATAGTGATGTTTAAAATAAACTAACAAAAGGGCATATTTAAGAAGGATTTTTTTTTAAATTAATCTGTAATGATTTTTGGAGCAAATCTAATTTTGCTAGGTTCCTAGTGTTTCGCTTTATCATACCCTAGCATGCTGTGATGGTTCCACTTATAGAGGCTAATTGGTGACCTAACTTTTGTCTGAAGTATTTCCCGTCCAAAGGGAGGTGCTTGTCGCTATTCTTTGCCCGGGATAGTTTTGGGATCGATGGACCTAGCTTGTGTGTAGGTGATAGATTACTGATCATTATAATACCCTCGTAAGTGTAGATCCTAGTTGTTACTCAAACGATTAGCTTGACGCTTACGGTTTGTTACTTGTCTGTATACCACTTGTGGTTTGGTTTGCTTAGTGATTGTTGTGTTATTCTCCTGTTTGCGACGCTAGATATAAACGCTACCGGAGTGGTCTTTGGAACGGAGTTATTGAGGAAGGGGAATTCTTTGAACCTGAAGATCAAGACCAAGTTCACTTTGCCGAGCAAGGCAAGCTATTCTCTGAGCTTGCATCTACATACATCTATTTTGGTTCGCATGTTTTACTTATAAAGAGCAAAAGTTATTTATATGGTGTTTGCCACAAAAGCTGTGATTTTGAAAACCCTTTTCCAAATTATAAGTATATTATTTTGACACCCTATATGGAGATATTAGGTGGAAATTCTTTTTCAAACTATAGGATGGGAAAAATATTGTTTACTCAAAATTCCTTTGGAAATACTTGTGTGGTTGTGGAATACCGAGATGTCGGTGTGGAAATGGAGAAATGGTGAATGGTGATGTTTATGAAAAATACACATTGTGTCCTTGTACTTACAGAACAACCAATACCCTGTGCGACCACATTTACCCACCTATGGGAAAGGGCGTAGTCATATAATTTTCTCATATTAGTATGGGATGCCTCATCGACGGAGATGACTCCGTGATGCATGAGGGGATGGTTTGGCACCTGATGGATTGGTGACCTACCCTGACCCGGGTCCTCACACAAGTTGGTGGGGAGGATAGAAGGTTCCACCATAAACCGCCGGACAAAACTATGAGTCCTCACACTTAGGGTTTCTGACGGGAAACTGGACTGGGTGTCGATGGAAAGTGTCATATGGGAAGGATCCTATACTAGCATGAGCAAAGGACAGGCTATGGTTGGTGACTCAACTTCGCATACACCTTGTATGGCGGGACGTGGCTGACACGATGGGTTACCGGATGGGTGTGGGAAAAGCGTGCTACCTCTGCAGAGGGTTAAAACTATTCGAATAGCCGAGTCCTCGGATATGGACAGTTGGAAAGAACTGCTTTGACCATGTGCAAGTTTTGCAAAGTTTTGATATTTGAAAATAAAATGGAGATGTGTTGTATCCGCAACTCTACCGACGGGCTGGTAGGAGGTTGCTGGAGAATGATTTGACCATGACGGGCTATGGTCGAGAAGTGCAGAGTTTTGTGATTTAAAAGTGGAAAATGTTTTATGCAACTATACCAAAGGGACGGTATGAGGTTGTTGGGATTGAATGACCATGAAGGGTTATGGTCGAAAAAGGAGGAGTTTTGGGGAAATAAACAAAATGGTGATTTTCCGGGAAAGTGTTTTAAAAGAGACTTATTACAAAGACAGGTTTATGGGGAAAAGTTCTAAAAGCCTTCTTTTCTTTTTCAAGGAAGATTTAGAAATTTCAAAACAAAGTTTTAATAAACAAAAGTATATCCTTCTCTTTTCAACAAGGATATAGAGTTTTCAAAGCAAACGAAGTTTTATTTAAACAATAAAAGAGTAGTGCATGCTCATTCCGGTGGTAGTTTACGAGTACATTCAAATGTACTCATATTGGTTTCGTCCCTGGCTATTGTCTTAGCCAGATTTTGAAGGAGAATAGTTCAAAGAAAAAGACTTCAATAACGTCAATGCGAACTAGGGCGCTTCCCAGTCAGCTGCCTGTAGGGTTAAGGCAAATGACTTGGGCTCCACGCTGTTTGGTGATTTCCGCTGCAAGTACCTGTTGAAGTTATGACTTCAATCAAGTAAGTATATTTATTCGGTATTTATGGGTGTTCTGTGATGCCAATTCGAGTTATGTGCAACAACAGACTGATCATGGGATTGTTGCAGGAAACGGGTACCTCGGATAGTTAATCCGGGGTCCCCACAGATGGATATCTTCAAAACATGAGGATGGAATACATATATAATTGCATTTTGAATATATAAGATCCAAATCTCTACTACATAATATAGCCAGAGGTGATGGTTGGTACGTCTTTTTAATTTTCCGATTTTACCCCTGCCCTTTGGAAGATATTACGGCACTGCCACCGCCAAGTGAAAATAACGGTTTAGGTTAGACCGCTGGAAATCCCCTCCCCTTCGTTCTGTTTCACATCGTCCATCCACAGGATCCCCGCCGCCCTTCTCCTCTGCCACCGGGCGGGGGCATGTCCAGCCTCCTCGCGCCAGGTAGTCTCCTCACATCACTTTCTCCTCGCGCCGCCGCCTCCTCCCGCCGGCGGCCCAACACGGCCTCCCCGTGGCTCCCAGCGCCACCACCTCGCGCCGCCCAGGGGCGCCTGCTCGTGCGGCCAAGCACGGCCTCCCGCCCCACTTCTCATTCCCGGCGACCGGCGGCGCTGCTAGGCGCGGATCCGTCCCGCCTCCGGATTCCCGCCTCTGCTCCTCTCCTCCGTCTGTGTCTCCCGCCTCCCTCTCATCTCTCAATTTTTCTTGTGCGGGTGGGGGGCCGATTGAGATGAGGGACGGCGGCCGGCGCCCCTGCATACCGAGCTCCGGCGGACGGGGGACGGCGGCCGGCTCCCCTGCATACCGAGCTCCGGCGGACGGAACGGGACCGTAGCTGTGGCGGATGTGGACACAATCACCCAGGTCTGACTGGCTGACCACCGTCATGCGCAGCCAGCTCCTCCCCAAGATCGGTTCTGCCTCGCCCGGCCGGTCCAGATCCACGCCTCCTCTATCCTACTCCTCCACCCCACGTCACCACTCACGACCCTCCTCTCCATGTTGCCGCATTAGTAGTCCATTACTGCGGCGCTGGAACATCAGAGCATGAAGGACGGATCCAGAAGAGATCAAATATATCTAAATGGTTTGATCCACTCTTAACTTAATCCTTTGCGTTCATTTTAAGATGGTACTTGATGATGCCTAGATGTGTATTTTTATTGTTCGATTATTGATGTGGATTTGTGATATACCCATGAATACACTTGACTATATGGAACTGAAATTAAGAATAGCTATTTTGAATAAAATGAGTTATAGAATGTGCCTGCTAAATATGAGTACTTCGACCTCCCTTTGAATGCCTTGTCCGTCTTTGCCACTGTCCTAGCTATTACAGATTGTTAAATAAGAAGAAGATGGGCACCAGCGACCAAGCAAATTAAAATTGACCAAGCACCAAGATGGGCACCAGCGACCAATACAATCAAACAACCAGGTTGATCCCTATGCCATTTTAATCCCATTTCTATCATGTTCTGTCTTTCACCTGAAATTACAACCCCATTAATTATTTGGTAAGTGAAGTCATTGTCGATTTCACCTGGAATTACAACCTGATTACTTATTCAGTCCGGAGCTGTGTAATTTGCAGGCTTTACCTGCAATCTTATTTCGTGGTTCAGTATTTTCTGGAAATGCAGCCTTTATTTTACAATGTAGCAGCTTCAGCAGATTTTGCTTCCATAATCACTACATGGAACAGTTGCTAAAACAGCAAGATTAGATCGTCTTTTAAGCCAACCAGCAAACGACTGATGTGCTGATTATGATGCTCCATATGCAAAATGAGTACAAGTATCCTTGAACCTGTAAAGCGTTCCCTTAAAAAAAATTGCACATATACACATCACTGTACATTTTTAGAAAAACCAAGTGTTTGAATGATTTTGAATTGTTTACTATCACCTGTGCATTTGGACGAAAATTAAGTTAGAGACCTATATGTTCTATCTTAGAAAACACCGAGTGTGTGAATAATTTTGAGTTGTTTACTGTTACCTGTGCATTTGGACGAAAATTAAGTGCTTCGCATTATTCTCAATCTTCCAACGTTGTGGTGTTTCAAATGTTACAGTTTGCATGTGGGTGCAAGCAACCTTTTCTTTTTCTTTTTTTGAAGAATGCACCACACATTTTGAGCAATGTATCACTTGAGTTGGCAGCTTTTCAGATAATCTGTGAAATCTCTGGTTGTGAATGAGGAAACTCTAAACCGGTTGGTAAACACAGCCATGGATGTCATACATCATTATTTTGTAGTACTAACTAGCACCCTAAATGCCTGATGTGCGGGACGAGCTTGACCAGGTTGCATACCTCCACTGCGTGGAGCTCGATGGAGGGCAGGGGACACATCAGGGATAGGCGAAGGGGTTGCCAGTTGAACCTGAGTTGAAAGGTGAAGCAGTTCAGAGAAGATGGGGAGGGGATGCCGGTTGCTAGAGAGGTGGAGCAGGGAAGAGGAGATGGGGATCAGTTGAGACTCCTTGGAGAGGTAGAGGGATCCGACATTCCAAGTTGTAGGCAGGCTGATGACAAGATTCGTAGTCAAGATGGTTCAGTGCATAAATCATTTTCCAGGCATTCATAGTGAGTCGCAGCACCGAAGATGACGGCCACCAAGATGCACCAAGGGAGATCTGGTAAACTCGGAAATAAATGAGCAGAACCAGGCACGTATGGCAGGGTTAGTGCACTGAGTTGTTGGTATGTAGGAGGCGGGTTCCATTTTGATCTTTCGGACATATGGCAGGGTTAGTTTGTGATCTAGAGATAAGTTAATCTCCAAGTTTTTGGGAAAATATACAGCCCCATGTACAGTAGGTTGAGCTAATGTGTGGAACATGTATTATGTACATGATCATCTAATTTCAGTCTGCTGTAATATTTTTGCAACAGATTGGGCTTGCTCACTTTTGAGAAGCATTCAAAATTTGTATTTTCATTATACATTTTAACAAATCCATCATTGGTTTTGTGCAAATGTAATGTATGCCTCAGATTGCAGTGCTCCAGAGTCCACACTCCATAGTTCATAGTATCATATTACTGAAGCCTATTAGCAACAGCATTTATCATGTTTTCAGCTAAAATTTAAGATATTACCATAGTTTTTACAAAATGGATATTGCTAAAGTTTCTTTGTCTAAGAGGGAAGTACAATTAAATGTTCATGGTCGTTGGGTCAGACAACCGTGAAGTAGTTAGTCTTAACTATTCACAAAAAAAGTAATTAGCCTGAACAAAATTTAATCTGTAATATCACATATCAAATGGTACACCAAACAAAATGTGACAATAACATTTTTCTTTATTATCCCGTTGCAACGCACGGTCATTTAGCTAGTAAATAGTAAGACGTCTAGTGACTAGAGTTTAAAGCATCACAAGCGGCCAATACAATTGGAAAAATCATACATCTTCACATACATTTTGTCTACAAATAATATAAACTCTCTACGAACTATCAATTTATGCGCATCCAATATCTTCACTATCGGTTCATACATCTACACACGTGCTTTGTAGTCACCCAATTCCCTGCAGAGCGGTCAAAATTAAACTCACGTAAGTTAACTGGACACAAGCTTCTTTAAACAATGCATCACACCAATTCAACGTTGAATTCTACCATCAGACTAAATTTTATAGCAAGAAAAGAGAGGAAGCGAACTGACCAGGAAAAAGAAAATTCTACATGGCGCACTTGATACATGATGACATACGGCCGATAACGCTGATTCCGCTCCAAGAACTATGCAAGAGAAAACAGTGGTGATATGGGCATCCGTTGAAAATTTCAGCAGAAAAGTGTATCCCGATGCCGAACTAGTTTCATGTTTCAGGGAATATACCAAGAATCCCTTAATGAGAAGGCTACTGATCCTAAATCTGTCGTGCAGAAAGACACACATCCGACCTCTCCCCCGACCTCTCCCTCGTGCGGCGCCGCCGCGCCGCACCGGGGAGCCCCCGACCGGCCGCCTCCGCCCTCCCCCATCTCGATCCCCCCCGCAGCCGCCGCCATAGGCGTCGCAGGGCAAAGCCCGTGTGGCGTGGCAGCGTTCCATCCTCGGCCGGAGGTCGGGTCGGGGCGGCGGCGGTCGAATCCGGTCGATTCTTTGGCAGTGGCGCGGGCCAGCGGCGGCCAGGGATGGCGTGATGACGGCGGCCGGGCGGGAGGACAGTGGTGGCGGCGGCGCCCGCTCTGGGCCCAGATGGGCTTGGGCGGGCCGAGCCCTCCGACTGCTTCTACATCGGCGCCAGCACGTCTCGTCCTCTGGGCTTGGCAAGCAACACGAGGAAGCCGGGGGCTCTGCCCTAGGCGTGGTGATGGTGGTCTCCTCCTTCGCCGGAGGTGGCCGACCGGCTGGCGTGGTGGTCCGGGCGGACCGGCGGCGAGGAGCGGTGACCAAATCCCAGCCATCTTCGGTGGTCGTCGGATCTTGGGCTAGGCTCTCTCCGGCATGCCCTCTCCCGAGCATCGGGGAAACTCTAGCTCTAGCTTGCTAGTGCGACAGTAGCGGCGTTCTGTCGCCGTCCCCTCCTTGGAGGTGCTGTCCGGTTTGCTCGTGGAGTCCCATGACGGCGATCAAGGTTGGTGCTGGGGCGTACCCCCGGTAGCAGTGCTCGGTGTCGTCCATCTGGGGCGCGCGTGGGCTGCCGGAGCTGGTGGCAAAGCTCCCTCTAGGGACATGGCGCGGCCGTGGGTGTTGGTGCGGAGCTCCTCTGTACGATGCCGACGATCCCTCCTCGTCAGTGCTGCAAGCTCTCTGAGTCCTCCCTCGTTAGGTTGATGTTCTCTGAGCACTAGCTTCAGAGAATCATCTCGATGTAATTTCCTTTCTAGTTTCTGGGGCGATGCTTAATCGTTCTCGGAAATGCTGTTGTAAGACTTGGTGGTTTCTTTTCTATGAAATGGAACCGGGGCGGGGGCCTTTATATCTAAAAAAAATCCCTTAATGAGAATGGATCTTCAAATATTTTGCATAGAAAAGTAAGTCAATAAAAATGTTTTGATTCACAGGACTAATGCAAGCTGCAGAAAGAGAAATAGAAACGATTGATTTTACTATGTACTAAAGCCTCCGTATAGGACATACCTGCTATAGGCGGGTTAATTTACTGTCTTGGTATAGGACAAATGCCTTTCCTCTTCTTTTCATCACATGACACACTAGTACATTGCCAAGCGCAAGAAGTCCTCTTCTCGGATGTAGAACTTTGATCAGGTCCTCTTTTGTTCGATAAACACTGTGAAGATAGCATGAAAGAACAGATGCAAAGAAATAATGACCATTAATATAAAGGCAGGTTTACAAATATGAAAACTAGTCGTAAGTTGTGTTTTTTGGAGCCTGCTATAAGTAATATGCATGGAATTTGTCGTACCTTGTATCCTTACTATTTGTCTGTACTTCAAATAAAACGAACTATTAAGACCCATTCAGTCATCGAGAACATACGATCCTGCATCAGTAAATAAGATTATTCACATCCATTACTATGCATACATTTTGTGGCAAAATCCAAGACAAACGTTCAAATTTTATTTAATAACTAGGACAAATTAATGGATTTATAAAAGAACAAAAGGAACAAAACAGTATGTACTTTGTGCACGTAGATGAAAAAATTGGTGACATCATCCTCCATGACTTTTACATCAAGTGTAATGTTCTTCCTGTAAAGGTAAATAATAAAATGTCAGATCGTCATCACAGTTTCTCTATTCCACTTAAGAAGCTTGACCTATGTGAACCTTGTCAGCTTGATAAAATGGTGTGAACTTGTGTGCAGTCACATAATTTAGGATACCATTGCAAGTTGTATACTTGTATCCATTGAGCTAGCTATCTAATTTTTTTTCACGTATAGCATATAATATTCGCACAACTTTCACCTAATCAAAGGACAGAGGAGGAACAGGAGGACTGATTTGCAGAATACAGGCGAGAGACAATGAGGAAGCCAGCGAAGGTTGCTTACCACCTTGGATCACGTGATGGGAGATGGATGCGACTAACATCGATCGGTATCTCATGTCGCCATTTGTCTCGGGCGACGAATACCTAGCGCTGCCTAGGGGCTGGGGAGAGGAACACCTGAGAAAGGGGGATGAGGGTGAGGGCGGATGGGGACTGATCTTGGAGAGGGAAGCGGGGCAGTTCACCGGAGAGGAACACCATGGCGGGCTCCATTGGCGGCTTGGCGGCGCTGCTAGGTTGGGAGACCACGGTAGTTTTCTTCCTAAGTCAGATTAGGGATGGGAGATTGGGAGGATTCGTGGGTTGTGGGCTCGTGGTTTAATGGGTAGGTACTTCCTTGTCTTTTCTTTTTTAATAAATATTTTCAAATAATATGGAGATGGGGATTTACGGTACAGATGAGACGTTATGTAAAACGTTCCAAACAACGTCTTTAGAACTCGGTTGGCTCTGCGTGTAGAGACGAAAATAAAAGCGTCAAATGCCGGACGTCTCTACATGACTGTTTTGTTGTAGTGACAGTAGCTAATATTTAGAATCAATTCATGATATGTCTTTATTGTTCCTATGAGGATTTAATTTATGGAGACACTAACCCCTCTAATCAAGTTTTATGTTGAGTTTTGTGTAAAGAGAATTTTTCAAGTAGAAGAGTTGAGGGTGATGAACAAATATCAAGAGGGACAACCACTCAAGCTTGGGGATGTTACCCCTAGACTGACCCAACATATATCAAATAAGTACAAAAATTCAAGCTTGGGGATGCCAAGCCACCTCACTCCAACCATCTTGATAACAAGTAAATAAGCCTAGCTACATGGCTATAAAGAAAGCGCTTTACGGGAGGCAACCCGGTTGTTTTTATTTGTGTCCTCTTGCTGTAACAAGAGATTTGGTTTTTAGTTTAGTTTCTGGAATTTTTAATAAAGTACCAAATTTTACCTATTTTGGTTTGAAAAAGTTGCTTATAGCATTCGGAGATTTTATTCCTGTACGAATCTGTGCACGGTATGATTTTTAATTCTTATTCTGTAACTCTGAATGAGCTCATATTTCAACTGTAGTTGCAACTTGTCATCCTCTATATGCATGAATTGTTTCGGAATTTTCAGACAAAGTTAAGTAGGGTAGAAAAATACGTTTAGCTGCTGCTGTTTTTCTGGACAGATTCTGTCCCATTTTGTTTGATGTATGCTTAAACTTTTAACTTGAACCTTTTTGATCCAATTGAGTTTATGAGTAGGCATACAACATTATACACTTTCTGGATATCCATATGAATTTTTGTCTAAGGATTATATGCAGCAAGAAATATATTTGTTTATCACTACTAATGTGCCCCATAGAAAAGAAATGGGAGAAACGGTGTTTTGAAGTTTTTTCACAGGGATTAGAGGAGATGCACCAAGAGCTATCCAAGGATGGTGAAGACCATAAGCTTGGGGATGTGAAGACAACTCTACTGGACCTACACACTCTCGGTTTGCACACGTCTAACTTCTGTTTTTCGATCGAAACACTTTATCGCATAAACTTGGAGCGTCTTTTTGTTTGTTTTGGTTTGATTTTTATTTTGTGAGACCACCACACTATCATTTATATATGAGAGAGCTACTGGAAATTTGGGTTGATTTATGTTGGATACTATTATTAGATTGGGAAAAGGGATGTTGGAGTTGATTTTAAAAGACACATATAGTTGCATGAGTCATGAGCTTGTTAATGAGTAATAATTTGCAAGTATTTTATCAAGAGCTATCTTTTATTCATGTTTTGATGCTGAATGTTAGTTTATTTTATTTAATATGATTGGTTAGTTCTATGGATACTCATGCATGCATTTAGATGGTCAACTTTCTCCCTCTTGCTAGCCCAAAAATTACAACAAGTAAAAACTTGTTTCCAACACCTTCAACCAAAGTTTTTCCAGTGAGTCCACCATATCTACATATTAGCTTTATGCTATTCCGAGTATGTTTATCATGATATTTGTGTTATCTATACCTCTAAATGAAAATGCTTATGTTGTTGATTGTTATGAGAAAAGTTGGTTATAGAGCTCTCTCGAACTTGATGCACATTTTACCTTCATTGCATAAATAAAACATGACCCATTGTGATTAAAATTATGATGTTGTGGGCTTGGCAAATGTCTTTGGTTGAGAGTTAGCTCATATGTGCTGTCACATGGCAAGCTTTGAACAAGCACTTCATTTCATTTAGTTGATATCATGTACTTTTGTTTATGGATGCTTACCATGGGTGAAATAAATGTGGAAATGAAGTGAGTTTAAATGAGTTTGTATAAATGGTTAGAGAGACGCCTGGACCGCTAATCTAAGCCATGCATCATTCATGGTGGAAATTTACTTACATGCTATGGTGAACCTTCAGTGATACACCTTACAATAAAAAGCTATCTAATGGTAAATAAAAAGGGTGTTGACATTGTTCATTGTGTTTGTTTGTCTTGTCATTTTGATATGGGCTTGTTCCATATCCTGGGACAAGAGGTACCCCAGTTGACGCTCTTAATGATACTATTATTACTTACAATGATATTTAACTTGAACTTGATTTGTTTCCCAAGATGAGCAACACATGGAGTAGGTACTTGTATTAAAGGGGCATGAGACTTTCAACCTGTACTTTGTCAAGCACACTACTCATATTTGCTTTCACTTTAAACTTAATCATTCAAGATGCTATGATAGGGGTAAGGAGAGCTTGACACCAAAGATTATCATATTACAATCATTAACTTAAGTAGGGAAGTTCAGAAGTTAGATGAAACTTATTCATGCTTTACCTCTACTCATATATATCTTTCCAAAGTGTCCACCTTTTATATTCAGATTTTCGTCAATACTCTATGGCCATTATAGGATGTTCTTTCTTTTCATTATGCATACATGTGGTCCATAGTACCTTCTTCTATGTTACACTTTGTGAATTATCATTGAACATCCTTACATTAAATATTTGATATCACTTCATAATCTATCTTGTACATTGCTACTCCTTTGAAGAATGAATCATTTGACTGTATGTAGCAATAACTTCATCACTTCATTCATAACATGTGCCTTACAATATTATATGATCAAGATTATGATGGTAGCATGTCACTTCAAAAATTATTTTGTTTTATCGTTTACCTACTCGAGGACGAGTAGGAACTAAGTTTGGGGATGCTTGATACGTCCCAAACGTATCTATAATTTTTGATGTTCCATGCATGTTTTATGTCAATTGGCACATGTTTTATATACACTTTATATCATATTTTGAAATTTATTGGATTAACCTACTAATAGTTGCCAAAGTGCAAAATCTTCTTGTTTTCCTATTTGTTGTGTAGGAATTATCAAAAAATACAAAAGGACACCTTGTTGGAGTCGAATTGGGACTTTCCTGAAATCTGTCTCAGAACTTTTTACGGAGATTGTCGGTTTAACCCTCGAAGATGGCGTCCAATGGGAATCAAATTAAAGATAAAGTTGTCACAATTTTCCATACGAAGATTTTAAGCCCGAGATCAGCCCAATCGGAGTTCAGACACGGCCTGTAGGCCCGTTTTGGTGGAACCCTAAAAGGGGGTGACGGAAATCCGAGAGTCCATATAAAGAAGGAAACCCTAGGTCGTAAAAAGCCACCAAAAGCCACGAATTTTCCTCCTCTTGGCAGCCGCCAAGGAGGGGGAGGAGCTCCTCCATTGCTGCACCATCACCAAGGAATAAGAAGGGGGCCAAGGGCTGCCGCCTCCGAGGGCCGCCGCCTCCACTCCGGGTTGCACCTCTTCATCAACCTCTCCATCAAGTGTGCTCACCATGACCATGTGTAAGTAGTTTTCACCGAGGCTGAGGACTCTATCGGTAGCTATGTGGTTCATCTCTCTCTCCCATGGTGTGATCTTTATGTGATCATAAGCTTTGTAATCTAGTTGGATCCATGGATATTACTCTTGTTTATCTAATGAATTATGCTACTTGAGTGGTTTAATTAATGTAAAATCCGGAGTCACCTTTGTCCCATGGTGCGAAGTTGACAGTGTGCGTACCGTGTGTGACTCTTAGGCTAAAGATTACATGAATACTTATCATGAGTTATTATTTGTGTTGGATGTCTCCATGAAATTGTGGTATTTGTCTAGTACTATTTTGGGGCGCTCTTAGTGACATTGGGTTTCCCTAGATGTGGAATGCAACTTTAAGGTGCCCTACGCAGTGGATTGGTGTTCGTTATCCAACAAGGGAATAGCTCCGAGTAGCATAGTGAAGAGAAAATATCTATGTATTCAATTATATTATTATTGTTGAGAGTGTCCACCAGTGAAAGTATGATCCCTAGGCCTTATTTCCAAGCATTGAAACACCTTTTGCTCTCATTTTGTCTCATGTTTGCTTGCTGCCATCTTTATTTCAGATTGCAATTACCACTTATAATCATCCATATTACTTGCATTTTACTATCTCTTCACCGAACTAGTGCACCTATACATCTGACAAGTGTATTAGGTGTGTTGGGGACACAAGAGACTTCTTGTATCTTAATTGCAGAGTTGCTTGAGAGGGATATCTTTGACCTCTACCTCCCCGAGTTCGATAAACCTTGGGTGATCCACTTAAGGGAAACTTGCTGTTGTTCTACAAACCTCTGCACTTGGAGGCCCAACACTGTCTACAAGAATAGAAGCGTGCGTAGACATCACTCCGCACCGCTCCAACGGAGACGTAGCTTCCATTGGGAAGTGAACTTCGGGATAAATCGTCGTCTCCAAGTGCCTCGGTATTTCTATACCCGAGCTTCTTACTTATGTAATTTACTTTGTGATAGCCATCGAGCTTGAAGTAATATATCTTGCTATCACATATTTGCTTATCTTGTTTAGCATAAGTTGTTGGTGCATATAGGTAAACCTAGCTTGTTTAGGTTTCGTGCTTGATAAATTAAACGCTAGTTTTATTCCGCATTTATTTAAGCCTAAACCATAAATATTTTTAATCGCCTATTCACCCCCCCCCCCTATAGGCGACATCCGTGTCCTTTCCATACTGATAAATGTTAATAAAAATCTAGCCAGCTTTTAATTAAGAAGGAAATTCAAATTGAAATTGATCTATATGTAATTTACTAAGGATAAAAGAAAAGAAAAACTTGCCAAAACTCAAATTCCTTTGGCATGGTATCATATTTTGTTTATATGAGCTTAAGTTTATCTGAACAAGGATAGACACAAGTGGGTAATTAAAATTTTAGTCGTTCACACAATCGGCCGGCTTTATATATGTAGCAAGAATTCTCTGGACTTAATTATTCCACATTGGAGTACATTAAAATTATAAACCAAGACTTGTACTAACAAAAATCGTCATTCTCTGGACCTCTACGAGGGAGAGCCGACATGTAGTATTTTTAGTGACCCTTCGCGCAGTTCGGAAAAATTATCTTTAGTTTTCTACCAACATCCGGACCGTGCGGGTATATCTGGACACCCGGATGGCCGGATTGCAATCTGGGGTCCAGATATGTGTATTTCGATAAAATGTTTGTGAATGAAGTGCACCACACCAGAGTTGTATCGTATTGGCTCTTACTTATACGCAAACCCCTCGTTAGGCAATATTGAGGACCCCATGTAAGGTTATTTCATGTCGGTTTGCTTCGAAGAGGAGAAGATCGATCGATATCCCTAAATATACGAGAAAATACCTTTCGACGAGATATTCATGTGTTAGCGAACGAAAACACGCGCTAAGTTGTCTATGTTGGTGCACATACACCATACCCATATACACATATATATACATACATAGCCCTCTTGGGTCATGCAAGTGGGAGGAGAGGGTTATCCGACCATCCGCCGCACACTTCTGGTGAAAACTCTAGTTTGTGGGGTTGTTCTACCCCCATTGACATGACATCGAAAGGGGTGCATACCATTCGAATTTTCTAATACTTTATTTGAAGTTAGGTAATAGTAACATGGGAAAACAAAAAATGCCCAAGTTTTCACAAGCCTCCGGTTGCTTTGAAGTAAAAGGGGGATGATCGTCGACGATCAAATCACCCCTTACAGGGTTGAAAGGACAAGGATGTCGCCTAGATGGGGGTGAATAGGCGATTTAAAAAAAATTCTGGTTTAGGCTTGATAATTACGGAATAAAAATAGATTTTTAAACTAACAAGCCAACAACCTAAAAACTTGTCTCGCCTATGTGCACCAACAACTTACGCTAAGCAAGACAAGCAACAAGGTGATAGAAAGATGTAAAACTTCAAGCACGAAGGCTATCACAATGTAAAGTGCATAAGTAAAGAGCTCGGATATAGAAATAACCGAGGCACGCGGAGACGACGATGTATTCCCGAGTTCCTCCTTTTTAGGGGAGTACGTCTCATTGGAGGGGTGTGAGTTTCAAACTCAAACGCCACAAATGGCCTCACTCTATTCTCCGATGAACCTTGCCCAAAAGCCCGGTTCACCTTCCACTATTGATTTCCCTTTTGGGCGGAAATCGAGTCCCTTACAACAATCTTGAGGCACAATTGATGTAGCCCAACCTATGGCTCCTACAACAAGTGGCCCAATGACAAGAGCTAGAGTCAAAGCTCTCCATGATAAGGTGAATTCACTCCTTCCTATGTGTGATCTCGACACTCCTTTGAATGGGTTGCTACTTCATTCGGATACTTTGTGCATACTCAGGAACTACCTTGACGACGGCCCACAATGGAGTGGAGGAGATGACAAAGAGAAGACCCAAGAAGGTGGCCAAGAGAGCAGCCAAGGAGAAGAAGAAGAAGCCCAAACTGCTTCGGGTGGTACTACCGTCTCCGACCCGGTACTACCGCACCCGCCTGACGTGTCACCTGCTGAAGACACTACCGGGGCCGGTACTACCGCGCCTCGCCGCCCCGGTACTACCGCCAGACGCCGGCTCGGTACTACCGCGTCAACTGTCGGGTCTACTACCGGTTCTCCCGGGAGCCTCGGGTGTCCTCGGGTTCTATCCCGGTAGTGGCCCTGGTACTGGCCCGGTACTACCGCACACCCGGTACTACCGGGCTGAGGCCGGTACTACCGCTGCGGGCGTATCTGCACGCTGGAAAGGCTCCCTTGCCTTGTAATCTTATCCCTTTGGATCTAGAGTATAAATAGTTCGTCCCCTTCCTAGGGTTAGGGTTAGACTATGATTTGGGAACTAAAGTAGAGCCTTGCTCCTTCTTCTCAAAGTGTCTTTTCCTCCTATGGAGATGACTCAAGGCCTCCACATGTGGAGATGAACCAAGGCCTCCTCTTGAGGAGAAGATCCCTGCGTGGATACCAAGGCTCCGCTTGTAGTTGCGATTACTTGCTAATCTTCCATCTTTAGGTGGCTAGGTTGGATTGGTTGGATTGACCAATTGGACAAACAATCCTAAGAGTAAGGTGTGCTTGGGAGAGGAGGATTGGGGGCTGCCCACGGGGATTTGTTACCAATCGAGTCTTGCCGGGTTGCTACTTGCTATTTACCCTTGTGTGTTTGATTTCCCCTCTTTTGTGTTCTTCGTTCTTCGTGTTCGTCGATCCCTCCACACAAATCCGTGAAAATCGGGACCAACCTACATCATATGGTATCAGAGCATGGTTGACACGGATTTGATTTGTGTTTCCACCAAAATCCACCAAATTTTTCTTCGTTTTTGAGAAATTCGAAAATTTCCACCAAAAATAGCCTTGCCTTGATTCGAGCCGATCTGTCGATTCGTTGCGTTTTTGGTAGTTTTTGTCCATGGATCTGTTGCTTTAGGACCCCCTCCACCCTTGTTTGCGTTCCTAGCCTTAATTTTGCCATTTTCCCACGGATTTGAGGATTTTTCGAGGCCAATTTCCGCCCAAAAACGAAAGTCAACCCCCAGAAATCGGGCAGGCCGGTACTACCGGGTTTTCAAAATTTGGCCGAATTTTTTCTTTTCCTCGGTTCGTTTTGGCATTTCCTCTTTGGTTTGAGTCCTTTCTTTGTGTGCCTACGTCTACGACATCGACAAGCTTCCGCAGCCACGCATCATCAACGCCAAGCGACGACGCCACCAAGGACACGACATTCCCCACCATCATAATCCGTTGTGAGCCCTTCTTCCTTTCGCGCAACTTGACCTATTGGACTAGCTCGGTGATATTGCGAGGCATTGCACGTGTTGAGTGTTTGTCTTCAAGTATTGGCGAGTGTGTATCGTTAGAGAGCTTGGCACTAGCAAAAGAGAAGGAATCATCGTCAAAAAGCAAAAATCAAAAAAAAAAAGAGAAAAGAAAAGAATCAAGTGGTGCCAAGTTCATCTCTTGTAGGTTGCGACAAAGCTAACCGCCAAAGTGAGTGAGTGTTAACTCTTGTGCAAATCCGTTGCCCACAAAAAGCAATTGAGCTAGCGTCCTTCTTGTGTTGGGTGACATTTGAGCACGTAGTCTTCGTTAGGTTGTCTATCTTCGAGTGCTCGCCCTTTGGTCGCCCAACCCCATCATTCGCTTTTGTGTGTGTTTCTTCATCATTTGTGGTTGGAGTTTCTTTGGTAATTTGATCATTGTGGATTTTCTCTACCTTTGACAATATACTTGTCGCGGGTTTGCTTGTTTCGTTTGCCACTTCATACCTTCCTATCCTCATAAGTGTGTGTGTTGGGTGTTAGAACCGGATACTCTCCTCTCAAGCCACATTATACTTGGGATATAGTTTGTCTTGGTTTTTCCTTACCACATATCTCACTTGATCTTGAGAAAATGTTTAGGGGAAGTACAAACGGAAGCTCAAGCTCGGATGAGGAAATCCATGGTGGAGTTCGCGGTGATCATGGCTATGTCACACAATCGGAGCTTGTTGGCATGCGACACTTTCTTCGTGATAACCTAGGACGCTACGAGCGCCGTCTTCAAAATCAAGAGAACACCTTCAACGACCGCATGATGCTAAGAAGCAAATATGGAGCGGTTGACCGAAGCTATCAACAACCTTGCGCGACAACGAGTTCTTCACACTCAAGCCGTACAAGAAGCACCTCAAGGTCGACACAAGCACGTCATGGACGTCATGAACCTCGACAAGAACGTCAACATGATCCAAGGCGCGACGCCCATGAACGACCTCCTCACGTTGAACAACCACATGATCTTCACGCGAACAATGCCAATGCGCATCAAGAACAACCTCACCAAAATGATGATCGTCGAACGCATACCATCACCACCACCGCACAACGTGATCGTCATGACCCATTGGCTAATGACAATGGCGTTCCGGGTGCGAATGACTTTGGTGAACAAGGACGTCACCCCGTCATCCTCCAAGGCCACGTCATCAAAATCATGACAATGCGAACAATCGAACAACCCGTTCCTCAACAAGAGCTACCTCCTCAACATGCGCCTCGTCAAGAGCTTCCACATGATCGTCACAACACCAACGTTCCGAGTCAAGTGATAACGAGTCAAGCCAACACAATGGTGATGGACTCAACCGAAGGAGACGTGGACGTGCATTCCCACGTGGTGGCCATGTGACGACTATGATGACTTGACCAACGTCCGCTTTGACATACCCAAGTTCTACGGCACAAGTGATCCGGAAGCTTACTTCTCATGGGTACTCAAGGTTGACAAGATCTTCCGTGTGCAACGCTTCTCCGACAACAAGAAGGTTGCCTTAGCCTCGATGGAGTTTGAAGAGTATGCCCTCTTGTGGTGGGAACAACTACAAGATGCTCGCGTCGCTAACCACCAACAACCAATTGACACTTGGGTTGAAATGAAAGAAACAATGTACAAGCGCTTCGTGCCAAGCCATTACACTAGAGACTTATACAAGAAGTTGCAAGAGTTGAAGCAAGGTTTGAAGTCGGTTGACGAGTACTACAAGGAATGGAAATCTCCATGATGAGAGCCAATGTCAACGAGTACGAAGAGCAATCCATGGCTCGTTTCATGAATGGCCTCAACTATCCATCAAGAAGATCGTGGAGTTCCAACCATATGCCTCTTTGGTAGAGCTAGTACATCAAGCTTCCAAGGCCGAGCGCCACGTGCTTGAAGAGCTCAAATACCTCAAGACAAAGGCATTCTCGCCAACAAGCCTTCTTCGTCAACTCCTACACCTTCACAAGCTCTTCCTCAAGCGAACACTCGAGGTCCTCCAAGAGTCTCTATCGACACCTCAAGCGCCTCAACCTTTCAAGAAAGTACCTCCCCTCCAAGGCGCCTCAAGGATCTTCGTCCGGCACAAGACTTTGCAATGCTACAAGTGCGGCGGACAAGGGCACAAATCTTTTGAGTGCACCAACAAGAAGGTCATGATCATCAATGACATGGGAGAGTATGAATCTATGAGTGAAGATGAGTACAATGCTTTGAACAAGGTCGCCACAATGCAAAGTGCTCAAGAAGAAGAAAGTGAGATATTGTGATGGCGACACAAAACCCTTCCTTGGTTGTGGCAAGAGCTCTAACCACCAATGTTCAAGTGGAAGAAGACCAAAGATGCAACTTGTTTCACACAGAGCGGGAATCAATGGAAAGTCCATCAAGGTCATCATAGATGGTGGAAGTTGCCACAACCTAGCGAGCAAAGAACTTTGTGATAAGCTCAACTTGAAGTTCAAGAAGCACCCACATCCTTACCATGTGCAATGGTTGAGTGATACGCAAGCCTTCAAGATTGGAGCCTATGAAGATACGGTTGATTGTGATGTTGTGCCTATGAACGTTTGTCACTTACTCCTTGGGCGTCCATGGCAATTTGACAAGGGTGCTATGCATGATGGAAGGACAAACTACTATAGCTTCAAGAACAACGACAAGACCTTCGTCCTTCGTCCCATGACACCAAGTCAAGTCATCGCCGACAACGCCAAGACATTGCAAGGGCACAACAAGATCGTTCGTCTAGTGAGATGAGTGGTGAGCGAGAGACCCACCATAAAGTGAGTGAGAGCCACAAGCCAAATGAGTGTGACACTTCAAAGAGAGTTCCCACAAAACTTACACTATTTGCCACAAAAGAGAGATGAGGGAGTTGAGAGAGAACCCATCCACCCTCCACTATGTGCTCATATGCAAGGGTGAAGTTTCTATGACTAACACTTTCACAAACCTTCCTCCTTCTTTGTTGTCTCTTTTGAAGGACTTTGAAGATGTCTTCCCTCAAGAGTGCCACCGGGACTACCTCCTCTACGCGGAATCGAGCACCGCATCGACCTTGTTCCCGGCGCACCGCTACCAAACCGCGCTCCTTACCGCACCAACCCCGAGAGACAAAGGAGATCGAGCGGCAAATACAAGAACTTCTTGCCATGGGACATATCCGCGAGAGCTTGAGTCCGTGCGCCGTGCCCGTCATCTTGGTACCCAAGCACGACAACACTCTTCGCCTTTGCATGGATTGTCGCCCCATCAACGCCATCACCGTTCGGTATCGCCATCCTATCCCTCGACTTGATGATATGCTGATGAGCTTTGTGGTTCCGCTATATTCTCCAAAATTGATCTTAAAAGTGGATATCACCAAATACGCATGTGTGAAGGTGATGAATGGAAGACCGCATTTAAAACTAAGCTTGGTCTTTATGAGTGGCTCGTCATGCCATTTGGTCTTTCCAATGCACCTTCTACTTTTATGCGTCTCATGAATCATGTTTTGCGTCCTTTCATTGGAAATTTGTTGTGGTATACTTTGACGACATCCTTATTATAGCAATCTTTGGAAGAGCACACTTCTCATGTTGCTCAAGTTTTGTTGGTTCTTCGCAATGAAAAGCTTTATGCAAATCTTTCTAAGTGCACTTTTGCCACCAACAAACTTGTTTTCTTGGGTTTTGTTGTTTCTTCGGATGGAGTTGAAGTTGATGAGCAAAGATACAAGCAATTCGGACTTGGCCTTTTCCGACATCACTTGAGGAGTTGAGACGTTTTCTTGGTTTTGCCGGATTTTACCGCCGTTTCATCAAGGATTTTTCCACAATTGCTTGCCCCCTCCATGAACTTACAAAGAAGAATGTACCTTTCATTTGGGGCAATGCACATGATTTTGCTTTCAATGAGCTCAAACGGTTATTAACCGAAGCACCACTCCTTGCCCTTCCGGATTTCTCTAAGACATTTGAGATTGAATGCGATGCAAGTGGATTGGGCATTGGTGGAGTGCTTATGCAAAATGGTAGACCCATCGCATACCATAGTGAGAAACTAGATGGAGCTCGCTTGAATTACCCCATTTATGACAAAGAGTTATTTGCTTTGGTTCGTGTTTTGGATGTGTGGCAACATTACCTTCGTCCTAAGGAATTTGTCATTCATTCCGACCATGAATCCTTGAAATATTTGAAAAGTCAAACAAATTTGAACAAAAGACATGCTAAGTGGGTTGAGTTCATTGAGTCTTTCACTTTGTAATCAAATACAAGAAAGGTAAAGACAATGTGGTCGCGGATGCTCTATCCCGCAAGGCCAACCTACTTACACGTCTTGACATTAGTGTCTTGGGTTTGGATGAGATTAAAGAGTTGTATGCTACCGATGCTTTCTTTGGAGACATTTTCGCTCAATGTTCGGAGCACAAAGGAATTGGTGATTTCTATTTGCACAAAGGTTTCTTGTTTAAGGCTAACAAACTATGTATACCCGAGTCTTCGCTTCGTTTGGTCCTTTTGAAGGAATCTCATGGAGGACACTCATGGGTCTTTGGCCGCGACAAGACCTACGCCATGCTCTCCACCAACTACTATTGGCCAGAATGAAGCGTGATGTGGAACGCCTAGTTCGACGATGTTCTACATGTCTCAAAGCTAAGTCTACTCTAAACTCTCATGGTTATATACACCTTTGCCTATTCCACATCACCCATGGTCCGATATAGCTATGGATTTTGTCTTAGGACTCCCACGCACTAAAACAAACAAGGATTCCATCTTTGTCGTCATTGATCGCTTCTCTAAAATGGCACACTTTATACCTTGCAACAAGAGCGACGATGCTTCACACATTGCTACTTTGTTTTTCAGGGAAATCGTCCGTCTTCATGGCGTGCCAAGACCATTGTGTCGGATCGTGACACCAAGTTCGTGAGCTATTTTTGGAAGACTTTGATGGCCAAGATGGGAATCAAGCAACTATTCTCCACCGCATACCACCCTCAAACCGATGGCCAAACCGAAGTGGTGAACCGAAGCCTATCTACACTCCTTCGTGTGTTGATCAAGCCTAACTTGAAGAATTGGGAAGAGTGCATCCCACACGCCGAGTTCGCCTACAATCGAGCACTACACCGCGCAACAAAGAGAACACCCTTCGAGGTCGTCTATGGCTCCAACCCCTACACCGCGCTAGACATGCTTCCACTTCCACTCCGTGAGCAAGTTAACATGGACTTCGACAAGCGCGCCGCGTACATGAAGAAACTACATGAAGACACAAGCCACGCTTGAGAAGCACAACAAGACCATGCTACGAAGATGAACAAACACAAGCGCGCCATGATATTTGAAGAAGGAGACCTTGTGTGGCTACACCTTCGCAAAGATCGCTTTCCGGATGCAAGGAAGTCCAAGCTTCACCCTCGTGGAGATGGACCTTTCAAGGTTATCAAGCGCATCAACGACAATGCCTACAAGATCGACATCTCCAACTCCAAACACTTGGTCCATGACACCTTCAACGTCGCCGACCTATCGCCATACCTTGGAACATCAAGCGATGAGGATGACCAAGAGTCGAGGACGACTCTTTTCCAAGGGGGGGAGATGATGTAGCCAACCTATGGCTCCTACAACAAGTGGCCCAATGACAAGAGCTAGAGTCAAAGCTCTCCATGATAAGGTGAATTCACTCTATCTATATGTGATCTCGACACTCCTTTGAATGGGTTGCTACTTCATTCGGATACTTTGTGCATACTCAGGAACCACCTTGACGACGACACACAATGGAGTGGAGGAGATGACAAGAGAAGACCCAAGAAGGTGGCCAAGAGAGCAGCCAAGGAGAAGAAGAAGAAGAAGAAGAAGAAGAAGAAGAAGCCCAAACTGCTTCGGGCGGTACTACCGTCTCCGACCCGGTACTACCGCACCCGCCTGACGTGTCACCTGCTGAAGACACTACGGGGGCCGGTACTACCGCGCCTCGCCACCCGGTACTACCGCCAGACGCCGGCTCGGTACTACCGCGTCAACTGTCGGGTCTACTACCGGATCTCCAGGGAGCCTCGGGTGTCCTCGGGTTCTATCCGGTAGTGGCCCCGGTACTGGCCCGGTACTACCGCACACCCGGTACTACCGGGCTGAGGCCGGTACTACCGCTGCGGGCGGATCTGCACGCTGGAAAGGCTCCCTTGCCTTGTAATCTTATCCCTTTGGATCTAGAGTATAAATAGTTCGCCCCCTTCCTAGGGTTAGGGTTAGACTATGATTTGGGAACTAAAGTAGAGTCTTGCTCCTTCTTCTCAAAGTGTCTCTTTCCTCCTATGGAGATGACTCAAGGCCTCCACATGTGGAGATGAACCAAGGCCTCCTCTTGAGAAGAAGATCCCTGCATGGATACCAAGGCTTCGCTTGTAGTTGCGATTACTTGCTCATCTTCCATCTTTAGGTGGCTAGGTTGGATTGGTTGGATTGACCAATTGGACAAACAATCCTAAGAGTAAGGTGTGCTTGGGAGAGGAGGATTGGGGGCTGCCCACGGGGATTTGTTACCAATCGAGTCTTGCCGGGTTGCTACTTACTATTTACCCTTGTGTGTTTGATTTCCCCTCTTTTGTGTTCTTCGTTATTCATGTGTTCTTCGTGTTCGTCGATCCCTCCGCACAAATCCGTGAAAATCGGGACCAACCTACATCAACAATCCACAAAAGGATTGGGAGCTCCCAAGTGACCATAAAAGGCCTCAACCGCCACAAAAGGCGTCTAGGGTCCAAAGACCCAAGAGTAACAAGCTCACGAACTTTCACTCCCACGAATCCTCGTGGAGAGCACAAACCGATGCACAAAGCAATGGCAAGAGCACAAGTGCTCAAATCCTTCACTCTCAAATTCCAACAAAGCAACAAATGCTTATGGGGGAATAAGAGAGGAAGAACAATGGAGGAGAAACACCAAGAACTCCAAGATCAAGATCAACTAGGTTCCCCTCACTTAGAGGAGGAATGGATTGGTGGAAATATTGATCTAGATCTCCTCTCACTTTCCCTTAAAGATATGCAAGAATCATGGGAGAGATTGAGAGGAAGGCAAGCTTTTCCAAAAGTCAACAATGGAGGAGAGAGAGGGGAAAAACGTGCTCAAGAGACTAGTGAACCGTTGGGGAAGAAAGCCCCTTAAATAGGTCCTCTTAAAAAGTGCCCGTTGCGCAGTGTAGGGAGGCCGGCCTGGGAGCCGGCCTGGGGGCTGACCTAGAGGCTGACCTGGGGGCTGGCCTGCGCAGAGAGGCTGGCCTGTGAGCCGGCCAGGCTGACCTGGGGGCTGGCCGACGCAGAGAGGCCGGCCTCTGAGCCGGCCAGGCTCGCCTGGGGGCTGGCCTAGAAGCTGGCCTAGGGGCTGGCCTGCGCAGAGAGGCCGGCCTGGGAGCCGGCCAGGCTGGCCTGGGGGCTGGCCACCCAGCAGAGGCGCCCAGCCTGGGAGCCGGCCTAGGCTGGCCTGGGGGCTGGCCAGACAGACAAAACCGATAAAACTGCAAACTCAATATCTTTTTCATCCGGACTCCGATTTCGATGATCTTGGGCTTGTTGGAATCGCAACGAAGAGCACTGCAAGATTATGCAAAGAAACAGCATAGTCCATCATGTGAGGAGAAAACCACAAGAGGAGAGTTTGACCTCTCTTATAAAAGACAAACCAGTAAAACCTCCAATATCAAAAACATCACATGATATTCAAATGAAATCCGTTTTTGATGAACTAGAGCTTGTTATGGAGATGAACACAAGCTCTAAATTCTCACATGGATAAAAGCCAAATAAGAACCAAGAAAGATGATATGCCAAGTATGCAAAGGTTTGAGCTCTCCACAAAGATGCGATCAAGTTACTCACTTGGGAGCCCCTCTTGATAGTATGCCGTCTATCCTATAACCTGGTCTCCCACTAACACCACGAGACCGGCAAAATAGAAACCCTATCAAGATCATACCTTTGCCTTGAGCATTCCACTTGAGCTAGATGATTACGATCTTGACTCCCTCAAGTTGGAACACCTTTCTTGATTGTGCTTGCTAGCACATGCTTGATGAAGACTTCTCCAAATACTCCCCATACACCATTATGGGAGAGCCTCGCTAAGCTCCGTTTCACAAAGATGATGTCTTGAATCCTTCTAGACATACTTGCAATATGCTCATCTCTACACATGACCATTCTTCATATAAATCCTTGAATAGAGCATTGATCATCATGTAATCTTCTAGAGTCCAACACATGAACTCCAATCTTTTCCTATGGACAAGATCTACAAGAATATCTCAATGCAAACATTAGTCCATAAGGATTGTCATTAATTACCAAAATCACACATGGGGCAACACATGCACTTTCAATCTCCCCCATTTTGGTAATTGATGATAATCCCTTTTACGAGGGTTTATATAATGAATTAAGCAACCAAGCACAACAAAGAACAAGGATGCAAGAGAAAAAAAGTCAAATACTTAAGAATGAAACTAAAGCATAAAACCAAATTCCCTTAAACCCTCTAAACTTCTCCCCCATTGGCATCGATTGCCGAAATGGGAGGAAAATTTTAGAAGGCCAATATAGTAAGAGCTCCCCCATGTGTGCATTTCTCATAATATGAGTGAAGTCAAATGCACGTATCCAATGACGAATAGTTGGGAAGGAGATCAAACTATATTGAGGATCCAAAGATTGCAAAAGAAAAACAAATTGAAAGATAGTTCGACAAAAGAAGTAACCAATCAAAGGATCCGAAAAACCAATAGAACATAAGAAGATATTATGATAAGATCAACCAAGTGTCCTAATAATCAAGAGGGAACTCCCCAAGGTACGTGCACAATAAGGATTTGCATTTCAAAATGGTGTGCACAACATGGAATCCTCACTCCCTCCTAGATAATCTAGAACACAAACCAAAGAGGGTGTAGCAAATAGGTCCACAAGCTTATTAAGACGCAAAAGGAATACCAAATGAAATGCCAAGCTTGTGGTTTTTAGAAACCACCAAAGAATCAAAAAGGAATAAAAGGTGGTTACTAAAGAATTGGAATACCAATTAAAAATGTAACTACTCTTATGTGTATAAGTTTCTAAGTAGACATCAATCATGAAGATATAAGTCGACAAAGAAACATGCACACACAAAATAGATACTACGGTGAAGAACATGATATCCAAGTGGAAGTCATATATATACCAATAATATCATTGCTTGAAAGCATAGCACAAAGCTTAATTTTATCTTAGAAGGATACAGATGAACTTCCAACACAATCTCATCATAGCATCAAAAAATATCTACAAGGGAAAAAAGATTGTTGGGATGCTCCGAGAAAGATAACAAGTATCACAAAGGGCAAATGAATTTGCAAATTCATCAATATTACATATGAGAGACTTTGATAAGAAATGCTAGATTAACATATTTGGGATTGGTGAATCAATAAAATGATTATGTATATTCCCCTTTATATGTAATCATCCCGGCTTGCTCACATTTGCAATAAAGATGTTTTGATAAAGGCTTTGCAAGAACACATCAATTGCAATAAAAATTCATGCCAAGAAACAACCTACACAAGGTTGAAAGCTAGAAAAGTATGCATGAGGTAGATACTCGTTACCGAGATAGCATTGGCGATGTAGAAGATAAGATTTCACGATCATCCAAGCTTGGCTCCAAGAAGCACATGGTGACACTACCTTCCGTGTATATGAGACAAGCTTCCAATGCTTCTCCAATGTACCTAAAACAAATTCAAGTACAAAATGGTTCCCAAACTCATTGGGTCCAAGTAGTTAGAGCAACTACAATACATAGGACAAACTCCACATAAATATGTGCATATTGATATGAAATTGAATTTCATGCACATCTTAGCCATTTAGGTTTTGATGGAGTTTATCATGTATATTGGATCAACGGAAGTAAGCATGCCATAAGATATACATATAGTAAATATGCATGCACAAGACTTCCAAGAACCAAACGAGATACAAATTGGACAAAACACCAATTAAACCAAGAAAGCACACATAAGTGTGCCAAGAAAGAGAATTGTCCAAATTATATCAAAAGACCCAAATCAACACATGATTGAAGATACCACTTTGAAAAGATATCAAACGAAGGTAAGATACCAAATGATGAAAATACAATCAAGGAATAAACCAAACCCTCTACACTTCTCATGATAGCACAAAGTACCAAGACGAGAAATGTTTGTCTTCCAAAGAGACACGTCATCGGGATCAAATACACGTTGAAGACAACTAATGTTCAAGAACATATAGGATTGCTCCCCCAAGATATGTGCATTGTTTATGATCTTGCATTTGAATACAAAATGCACATAAATGGGATAATCACTTTCCATACATATTATTCAAGCACTAGTCATGTTCAAGGAAAGCAATAGGGTACAAAACCAATTCAAAGGATGATGTTCTACTCAATATAGAATAGCTTCCCCAAGAATAGTGCATTATCTAGAAGTATGACTTTGAATGAAAATGCACTCGAATGGGATCATTGGTTTTCCTAACTCAAGAAAGCATAAAACAAATTTTGAGTAGAGCAACAAGGATCCAAAAGATACAAGGATGACACGAGGATTTAGATCAAACCAAGTCCTTGGCAATGAAAAGGCAATTCAAAGCAAGAGACAAAAAGGAAGATGGTCTACAAATTCCACCACAATTACGAGTATCACTTGTCATGGACAAGGAGTATATGGAGATAATTCTCGGTGGTATATAGGAATGATATTAAAGACCAACTTCACAACAAATAAGCATATGGCAAAGGATAGGAATTAAAAGCCATGCTTAGATAGATAGATATTCCTGATAGCTTCAATATTCACGCGATCATGCAAAGCAACTCCAAAGAGTAGCTTGAAGCAATCGGACATATTTGGGGAAAGCCGTACCAAGAACGTCCATCACAAACAAGATCCAAAAGAGAGACAAAAGGCATTTGAGCAAATATGGAACTTGTTTGAGCAACATGCCACATAGGAACAAGAAAATTAACAATATCAATTCAAAGTGGCAATACCTCACATGTTCACATTTTCTAGGCTTGTAATATGCACATAGCTTATTACTCCCGCATAATGTGATAGTCCAATAATCTCTCAAAAAGAGAGCCAACAAGTTAAGATATCAAATAAAAGCAATAAGGCTCAAAACAAGTAGGTGGTGTGCAAGCCAACATACACATACTTGATTTATCAAGATAAGTAAGTAGAGAGCACAACACATACAAACACTAGCAAGGTACAAAACCAAACACATGCAAGGGTGCAAGCAACTTTCAATGTATATATGATATAAGCACAAGTTACCGCAAGTAGGAACATTGGATATGAGATAGAACAATATAATCCAAATGACTTGGCTTGAGAGAATATGATTGATGAAGGTCCCTTAATTCTTCATGATGTAGCCAAGTCTCCAATGCCCTCCACCAACACCTATTGATCAAGTTTTAGCTTGTTGGTCCCCAACCAAGTTGGGTCCTAAGAGGTTAGTCACAATAGGCTTGGCAACCCAAATGGTTCTTTTCTTGACACCACTTTGAGTGCCAACATATTTGGCAAACACATTGCCAACCTTATCCATCCTAAGAGAATAAACATTATCAATTATGATAGGGTTGGATAAGGTACCATTAGTGCATGAAGAAGCAAAGTGGCCCTTCTCTCGGCAAATGTAGCAACATTGGCTTCCTTCTTTCTTCTTAGTTGGAATCTTGACTTGAGGAGAGGAAGCTTGATTCTTCTTGAGAAGAGGCCGTTCTTCATCTTGAGTTTGAGCTTGAGGCCGCTTCCCTTGTTGCTTCTCACTAAGAGGCTTATTCTTCAAAGGGCAAGATCTAACATGGTGCCCTTCAACTTTGCACTTGAAGCAAACAATCTTGGCCGAATCTTTAGCTTGTTCTTGGCCCTTGTTCTTCTTGATAGACTTGGACTTGTTCTTGTTATTGGAGTTGAATCCAAGTCCACTCTTGTCATTGGGGCGTCTTTGAACACTCAACACATTGTCAAGTATGGACTTCCCAACATGACGCGTTTCCAAGTCTTTCTTCAAAGAAGCGACTTGGGCCTTGAGCTCTTTTAATTCCTCTACATGGTTAGTATCAACAAAAATATTAGAGGAAGTAGATGCTTAATTGTTAGAGCAACAAGGCATGGTAAGTAATTCATCACAAGATGTAGCAATATTGTGAGTGGATGAATCACAAGGACTAGCACATGGCAATAAAGCATTTAGAGTACAAGTAGTGCCATTGTCCACATGAGGCTCACAAGATGTTACCTTTGTAGTGATAGCCTCATGAGCTAACTTTAGCTTCGCATGGGATGCTAGAAGATCCTCATTAGAGCTAGAGAGCTTTTCATGACTTTCTTCCAATTTCCCATACTTGCTAGTTAGCAAGTCAAGTTGGGCCCTTAGCTCAATATTCTCCTTCAAAATAGATGCTTCACAAGAAGTGGAGTTAGTAGCACAAGCATCATTAGCATTAGAAATGGAAGAAGACAACTTGGCAAGCTCATTAATCAACCTAGCATTTTCCTCAATAATATTAGCATGATCACATGAGGGAGTAGAGGAACTAGGCACATCATATTTAGATAGTTGAGTTTGGGGTTGATCATGAGACTTGATAAGGAGAGAGTGTACACTTTCTAAAGCCTTGTGAGCTTTGTCAAGTCTCTCTATGTCCTCAATTTGTCTTGCATTGCCAACACCAAATTCAACATTTTCCTTTTTAAGCACTTTATATTTAGCAATAGCATGATCTCTTTCCTTAATGATTTTAGCAAAAATAAGATCATTTGATTCATCAAGAGATTCAAGTTTCTCCTCAAGAGACACTCGAAGCTCATGCTCTTCCTCAAGAGCATTTTCTAAGGATGTTTTTTCCATAGCATCCTCTCTTTCGATCCTTCCCTTTTCTTCAATGATTTCCTTGCACTTAATAGCATAAGTCAAAATTTCACACAAATAAGAGCAAACTTTACTACCTTTAGGGAGAGCACTTAAAAACCATCTCACCCTTTTGTTTTAAAGAGTCAACATCATCCTCTTTCAACCCATAATAATCCTCATCATCACTAGATGTAGAGGGTTCCAAAGGTGGAGATACCTTTGAATCCCTAGCCATAAGGCAAAAGTGAGTAATGGACGATGATGATGAAGAGTTGCTTGAAGCACCATTGAGGTCCATGTCTTGTTCCAACAAGTGTAGGGTTTCCTCTACATTGTTATCCACACAAGTACTAGAGAAATGGAAGCATTGTTTTCATGGCAACAAGACATAGAAAGCATATCATCATGGGATTTAGTTAAGCAACTAATACATGATATGTAAGGACTATCAACACTAGCATGTAGGACATTTGAAGTGCTAGAGAGTTTAAGTCCAAAGATAGAACATTGCAATGAGATAGAGATGAAGGATAGTCAATAGAATATTCACTATCAACAAAGCAATTTCTATCACCACTCACCATATCATTACCGTGTGACAAATCACATGTTGGTGGAGTGGAAGAAGTTGTGAACTCATCACGACCGGAGGTGGAAGGAGAACAATCATCCTCAATAATGTTGGACACTTCATATTTATCTTGAAGGTTGGTCCAAATCTCATGAGCGTTCCGAAAAGGCATGATTGATGCAAGAACTACATCGCTCAAACACATATAAGGCCATTAGATACTTGAGTATCGAGATGAGAGTTTTCCTCATCCTCTAAAGATAATTCTTGGGAATCCTTTGGAGGAGAAAAACCCACATCTACAATACTCTTGATAAAATTTGGACCCATGGCCCTAAAAAGATTAAGCATGTGAATTTTCCAAACATCATAATTTGTGCCATCGAATATGAAAGTAGGATCGTGCACTAATTCTCTAAACAACATCTTTTACTCTCTAGGCGGTAAAGTCCAAAAAGAGAGCCTAGGCTCTGATACCAATTGAAAGTACAAGGATGTCGCCTAGAGGGGGGTGAATAGGCGATTTAAAAACTTTTCCGGTTTAGGCTTGATAATTGCGGAATAAAACTAGATGTTTAAATTAACAAGCCAACAACCTAAATAAACTAGTCTCACCTATGTGCACCAACAACTTACGCTAAGCAAGACAAGCAACAAGGTGATAGCAAGATGTAAAACTTCAAGTACAAAGGCTATCACAATGTAAAGTGCATAAGTAAAGAGCTCGGATAAAGAAATAACCGAGGCACGTGGAGAAGACGATGTATTCCCGAGTTCCTCCTTTTTAGGGAGTACGTCTCGTTGGAGGGGTGTGAGTTTCAAACTCAAACGCCTCAAATGGCCTCACCCTATTCTCCGATGAACCTTGCCCAAAAGCTCGGTTCACCTTCCACTATTGATTTCCCTTTTGGACAGAAATCGAGTCCCTTACAACAATCTTGAGGCACAACACACAAAAGGATTGGGAGCTCCCAAGTGACCACAAAAGGCCTCAACTGCCACAAAAGGCGTCTAGGGTCCAAAGACCCAAGAGTAACAAGCTCACGAACTTTCACTTCCACGAATCCTCGTGGAGAGCACAAACCGATGCACAAAGCAATGGCAAGAGCACAAGTGCTCAAATCCTTCACTCTCAAATTCCAATAAAGCAACAAATGCTTATGGGGGAATAAGAGAGGAAGAACAATGGAGGAGAAACACCAAGAACTCCAAGATCAAGATCAACTAGGTTCCCCTCACTTAGAGGAGGAATGGATTGGGGGAAATGTTGATCTAGATCTCCTCTCAGTTTCCCACAAAGATATGCAAAAATCATGGGAGGGATTGAGAGGAAGACAATCTTTTCCAAAGGTCAACAATGGAGGAGAGAGAGGGGGAAAAACGTGCTCAAGAGACTAGTGAACCGTTGGGGAAGAAAGCCCCTTAAATATGTGTAACAGCCCAAGGTTGTGAACCCCAAAAACTCGTGTAAAATTTTCACTTTTTGCATTGCATGCATCATTGCATCAATCTTTCATTGCTAAACAACACACACGAAATGGGTTTTGGCACCATTTGGAACAAATGCCAAACTTGTCTCCCCAGAAATCTCAAACACTGAAGGCACTAAAAGCTTGCACAACAAAAATACTTTGACCTATTATATCCGCCAAGGAAGTTCCAAGGGTGCTAAAGAAATATTTTGCAATGGGTATAACTTTTCCAAAGGAGCAACAATTTGATTTTTAGCAAAATTCCATAAAGGAACCCTATGAACAAATGTTGTCCAAAACTTTTTATTTTAACATGCCAATTTTTGTGGTGCCTCAACATGCAGTTGGGAAGCTACCCAAATTTTGACTGATTTTTATAAAATGTCTAGAGGCTTCAAATAAATCTCTAAAACCTGCTGGAGTTTTAAAAAGAAATGGAAAAGGACTCGTTTGTAATAGAAAAATGCAGCCAGGGGGTTCTTTGCGAAAAGGTCATCTCCTTCGTCACTGTTGCGACCGAGCGCGTCGCTGCCGCCGGACCACCTCGACGCCGCGCGCTGCCCTGCCCCTGCCGCACCTGGCCCTCTCCCCGCCTCCACCTGCGAGGAAGAGCGAGCCGCACCCGAGTCCCACTGCTTCCCCACCCCGTACCGCTCGCCTGCTCCCCATTCTTCTCTCCCCGCCATGGCCGCCAAGCTCAAGCTTGCCGAGCCCGTCGCCGCCGATTGAGCGCATCCCGCCCGAATCGGAGCACATCCGCAGCTCCGCCGCGTCGCCAGCTTCATCTCCGCCCGGGGAATCGTGCCGGAACGCCCGCCATCGACGCCCCCGTCCACTTCTTCGGTGACCACCGCCGCGGCTCCGCCGCGCACGTTTCTGCCACCGCCGTTGCTCCTCCACCGTCCTCGACCTTCCCAGCGCGCCGTGGTGAGCATCCCTTGCAGCAGCACCCTTTTTCCCTCTCCCCCTTGCTTCTACACGCCGTCGCCACTCGCCGCGCCGTCGCCGTAGTTCCTCTCCGACGCGTTGACGCGTCCGGTGAGAAACCCGGAATTTTCCGGACCCTGTTCCGGTTTAACGAAAATGGTACTGGACTCGAGTTGTTTTATCCGGTCTTCACCCGGAAGTGAACCGGAAATATTTCCGGAATGAATTTCCTCCGGTGAAAAATCCGGAAATTTCCGGACTGGCAACCGGATTTTTGTACTGAATTTCGAAATTGCTAGTTATCTTTTCACCCATTCATCTCCAAATGTATAAACTTTGTGTTATCGCCAATTAAATCATCAAATGGTCATATCCAAAAGGAAAACGTATAAAAATAATAATTTTTATCGGTGTATCCAAAAAATGTGTGTGACACACCAAAAATACCCCGAAAATTGTGATTAAAACTTTAAAATAAATATCACGCATGTTTGATCACATTTGAAATTGGTGCTTCTAGTGATGTCAAAAATCATAAGTTTAAAGGAGGAACTTATAAAATTAATAACTTTTTACCGGGACCTCCGAAAAAGGTGTTCTTTATATCAAAATGATCAGAAAAACATGAGTGATCCAAAATCTTTGTCATCATGCATAATTGATCACAATCACAATAAGGTGCTCTAGTAGTAATTATAATCACTAAGTTTAAATATGGGGTTTATTCCAAATAATGCAATAAATATAACGGGGACCCATTTAACTTGTTGGCCATGTTTAAAGCTTCTAGGGTGCATTTAAAATTTCATATCATCATCTTTGTATGCATTGCACCATTGCCATGTGTTGATTGGTGTTGTTTGCTCTCCGGTAGATCACGAGTCCGGAGTTGAGCATCCTTACTCCGACGAGCAGTTTGACTACTCCGCTCAACCAGGCAAGCGTAATCCCCCCTCTGAGTATATCTTATCCTATTTTCCGCAAATATTTTCTCCACTATAATATTTGCATGCGGTTCCAAATGTCAATTTATTTGGATTAGAGTATCCTATAGTTGCATTAAGATTCCGATGCCAATTACCTGTTTCCCCTCCTATTATCCATAGGATTGTACTGTTGGCCTGAAATAATTAACTATGTAGTGTTGTTGCTTAGTCATGCTTAGTTAAAATGCTTAGCAGTCCGGTGGATGTTTCATGGTTGGAAACAGGTGATGAGATGTACAGATGATGGTGGAGAATTTATGGTGACAGGTAATAAGATGCTTAAAGGTGGGGATGAGAGGCCACTTCGGTATGGTGGTGTTTTGTCTCACTCTCGCCGCCTAGGTACGATTTCTTTACCTCTTGAACCAAGAATGAGCGCGCTTCCTTTCGGTGGGGTATTTGGAGCCCTCGTCGACCGACTAACATGAGCGGGACTAGCCAGGGTCCTCTAGTTTGAGCTTCCATTTGCGCGTGCGTGAGGATGGTGGTATGAACTGGGACGAGGATGTGGTGTCTAGGAAAATGAGTGGACACGGGGCAGGGTGTTGACGATCGCTGCTCCGTCCTCACTGATGATCCTGGGTTAGTCTTTAACAAGGTAAAGGTTGTAACCGTTCCCACTCAGCCGGCTTTCCCTGGAAGAGAGCTACGTGTAGGCAATGAGCCGGGCGGTACCGAAGTTAAACACAGTGCACCCCTGCAGGGTTAAATCTTTTCGAAAAGCCGTGTCCACGATTACGGACAACTTGGGAAAGGACGATAAGACCATAGAATAACTTTAACGAAATGATTAAAAACTGGGTACTAGAGGTACCACTCACGAGTGCAAGGTGAGCTTCCTCGAGGGTGATTCGGGGAGGTGCCTCTAATGAACAGGTACAATGGTTGATGATGAAAGGTGATGAAAGAAAGAGTTACTTCTTACCTCTTTTGAAAATACTCTGAATAGTCGATGCCTTGAGTTATGTTTTCATAAATAAAATCAGCTTTATGCAAAACAGCCATATAACTTTGAAAGCCTCATCGAGCTAAAGCTCTATATAATCTTGCGAGTTCATCGAACTCAACATCGTTTGTTTTGTTTCAGAGGAGGACTTCTCCGACCTCGAAGGTGGGTTCTTTGTGGACGTCGACGAGTAGTCTGGGGTTCCCAGGTGGCAGCTTGGGACATCCCGGAACAGCTGGCGCTGTGATGTTTATCTGTAGGCCTCTTAGGCCATATATTTGGATCTTATTGTTTAGAACAACCTAATTTGCTTCCGCTTGATGTAATGTTGGGTCTGTGACCTCTGGTTGTCATTTGCTATCTTTCTCTATTATAAAAGTTGAACTATATGATTCTGGGTCGTAGAGTCTATGATGTGCCAGTTGTTCCACAAGTCTTGATCTCTCTATTATACATTGAGGGTTGTGCCTGTGTTAAGGCGTCAATTGGGGAGTTGCGTTGCCGATGATCCATTCCGAGCAACGCCTGCCAAAGGTTTTGGCCGGGGATTGGTAAACCCGTAACCTCCGGTTGTATCGCTTAACCGGTGACACACAGCATCACTGTATAGCAGTCGGGTCGGGGCGCCACAATATGTCCTCTTAAAAAGTGCCCGTTGGGCAGTGCAGGGAGGCCGGCCTGGGAGCCGGCCTGGGCTGGCCACCCCAGGGAGCCGGCCTAGGCTGGCCTAGGGGCTCCGATTTCGATGATCTTGGGCTCGTTGGAATCGCAACAAAGAGCACTACAAAATTATGCAGAGAAACATCATAGTCCATCATGTGAGGAGGAAACCACAAGAGGAGAGTTTGACCTCTCTTATAAAAGACAAATCGGGTAAACCTCCAATATCAAAAACATCACATGATATTCAAATGAAATCCGTTTTTGATGAACTAGAGCTTGTTATGGAGATGAACACAAGCTCTAAATTCTCACATGGATAAAAGCCAAATAAGAACCAAGAAAGATGATATGCCAAGTATGCAAAGGTTTGAGCTCTCCACAAAGATGCGATCAAGTTACTCACTTGAGAGCCCCTCTTGATAGTACGCCGTCTATCCTATAACCCGGTCTAACACTAACACCACGAGACACGGTAAAATAGAAACCCTATCAAGATCATACATTTGCCTTGAGCATTCCACTTGAGCTAGATGATGATGATCTTGACTCCCTCAAGTTGGAACACCTTTCTTGATTGTGCTTGCTAGCACATGTTTGATGAAGACTTCTCCAAATGCTCCCATATACACCATTATGGGAGAGCCTCGCTAAGCTCCGTTTCACAAAGATGATGTCGTGAATCCTTCAAGACATACTTGCAATATGCTCAACTCTACACATGACCATTCTTCATATAAACCCTTGAATAGAGCATTGATCATCATGTAATCTTTTAGAGTCCAACACATGAACTCCAATCTTTTCCTACGGACAAGATCTACAAGAATATCTCAATGCAAATATTAGTCCATAAGGATTGTCATTAATTACCAAAACACACATGTGGCAACACATGCACTTTCAAGGGTCTGAAACCTAGTGCAGGGACACTAATAGTTAATTTTTTGTAGGATAAGTACACATATGTATAAAGTATCATGATTTTTTCGCGTGAAATCACAATTTAGCATATAAACTTGGGATCAATAGGAATAATATTACCATGTTTCTATATTAGACGGTCCGACATAGTCCGGACCTCCCGTTCCAAGCTACCAAAAATACCCTCTGTCACTTCTATTGTATCCCCTCCTCGGGCCGAGCTGTGTGGGGACCCCGGACTAGCTGTCCGACATACCCTTGTGCCTACAACATCAGCGATCCCATGATCAGTCTGTCGCTGAGCACAATCAAACTGGTATCAATAGAACATCCAAAAATACCGAATAAAACTTACTTACTTGATTGAAGTCATAACTTCAACAGATACTTGCAGCGGAAATCCTCAAAACAGCGTGGAGCCCTAGTCATTAGCCATAACCCCACAGGCAGCTGACTGGGAAGCGCCCTGGTTCGCATTGACGTCGGCGATCTCTCGGTCTTCAGCATACTTCTTCTTGAACTCTGGACATGGGAATATCCAGGGACACAGCCATGAGTACTTTTATGTACTCGCAAAACTACCCCCGACATGAGCATGCAATAGCATCATTTTTATTATAAGAAAACCCTTTATTTTGAGAAGACATAACTATATCTTTGTTGAAAAGAAAAGAAGGCTTTTAGAACATTTTTCCATAAACCTAACTTTGTAAGAATTCTCTTTTAAAACTTTTTCCCGAAAATCCATCTTTGTTGAAGAAGGTAAGAAGTCTCTTTTACAAACATTTTCCCGGAAAATCACCATTTGTTTATTTCTCCAAAACTCCTCCTTTTCTGGCCAAAACCATTTCTGGTCAAATCATTTTTCCCACAACCTTATACCAACCCTTTGGTATAGTTGCATAAAACATTTCCCACTTTCAGGACACAAAACATTGCACTTCTCGATCATAGCCCCTCAGGGTCCTCCTCTTTTCCAGCAACCTCATACCGACTCATCGGTATAGTGCACATATACAACATCTCCATTTTCCTTTCAACTCTTAAAACATTTCCAAAACTTGCACATAGGACCGAGCAGTTCTTTCCAGCTGTCCATATCCGAGGACTCGGCTATTCGAATAGTTTTACCCTCTGCAGAGGTAGCACGCTTTCCCCACATCCATCCGGCAACTCATCGTGTCAGCCACGTCCCGCCATACAAGGTGTATGCGAAGTTGAGTCACCGACCATAGCCTGTCCTTTGCTCATGCTAGTATAGGACCCTACCGCTACGGAACATTCCATCGACACTTAAATCCAGCACGTCGGAAACTAAGTGTGAGGACTCGTAGTTCCGCCCGGCGAATTTAATGGCCCTACAAATCCTCTATCTCCAATTCATATCAGCCCTCAGGCGTTGCCCTCAGGCGTTCTTCTCTTTAGAGGACCCGGGTCAGGGGGTAGGTCCTCAGACCATCCCCTCATGGAACGGGGTCATCCCCGTTGTTGAGGCATCCAGTACTAACATGAGCAAACTATATGACTACGCCCATTCCCGTATATGGGTAAATGTGGTCGCACAGATTATCGGCTGTTCTGTAAGTACAAGGACACAATGTGCATTTTTCACCAACATCACCATTTTCCATTTCTCCACTTCAACACCGACATCTCGGCATTTCACATCCACACAGTATTTCCAAAGGAGTTTTGTATAAACAACATTGTTTCCCATCCTATAGTTTTATATAAACTAACTTATAATTCTACATAGGGTGGTAAAATAATATCCATATACTTTTGGAAAAGCTTTTGTAAACCATTGTCTTAAGAGTAAATCATTTGATCAAAGTGAATGCTTATGTATTTAGGTGCAAGCTCAGAGAGTAGCTTGCCTTGCTCGGCAAAGTTCTCGGGGTCTTGTGCTTGTTGATCAAAGTATTCCCCCTCCTCGTAGACTCCGACAACGTTCTCGTCTAAACGTCAAACCAGCAATACAAACAATCACTAAACTACTCAAGCAATCCCCACAACATAACAATCATAAGCATCACCAATAGCTACTGCACACACAAAGCAACACACTTTGGTTTCCATTTAATTTAATAAACTATTATTTAGTGATGTCTTAAATATAGCAGAAACTAGTGGTACAAGTTTAATTGCATAACTTGGGTTCTGTTGATCACAAAAATACAAACTAAAATTCTATAGAAAGCTACTGATGTGTATAAGGTAACACAACTGGATTTGGATTAATTGGAGTTATCAAACTCCCTATACAAAGGTTTGAAAACAGTAACTAAATAATAAAGTTTTGGCTACCCCAAATGTTCTGTTGCTCCTAAAATTATATCCTTTTTGGGGCAAGTAACCAAGGCTATATGTGAGCTAAAAAAATTGGTCCTAACTCATTTGGGTTAACCATTAAACATATTTATTTGTTTTAGTCCAGAAGGGTTTAGCTTAAAGTCAACAACTAACATTGCTTAATTAATTCTACCAAAATTAGGGAACCTAATATATCACAGTACCAAGCTAATAAAATTGGTTTGGAAATATTTGGACTAACAGGGTATCAGAAACAAACAAGTTTAGAATTTAAACCTTCTGTGGCATTTTTAATAATGCATTTGTATAACTTAATCAAATTAAGTGAGACCACTTGGGTTTGTTAAACATTTTCATTACCTTTCCAGAACATTTAGATTTGATTTATTTGGATCTATAAAACGTGAGATATTGAATTTTGAAGTAAAGCACAGTACTGATTTCTAAATTAAACAGAAAATTCGAATTATAATTCTGAGTGGATAATGTTGAAAACACTGACGGGTGGGTCCTACCCGTCAGTGACTCATGATTTAATTCCTCTGCGCTGAAAAAGATGAAAGCGCCGACAGGTGGGGCCATCCTGTCAGCGGCTCACTTAGGTGAATCGGTAAGTCACCGTTGGATCACGATCCAACGGTCAGCAAGCAAACCATCGGCGACGACCAGATTTGGCGTCGCCGCCGTGGCCGGAGACAGAGGAGGTGGCGTGCAGCTCACCTCGAGGGCCTGGGGGCGGCGGAGCGGGTCGAGGCGGGTGCGGCGAACGTGGGGAAAAGGACAGCGTGAACGGCGTGGCTTGGGGGCGTCTCAATCCGCGTCGGCGAACTCGGCGGCTGCCTCCGTTTGGCCTTCTCGACGGCGAGGTCCTGGGAGCGTCTCTTCAGCCACGGCCGAGCGTCGACATGCTCAACCACGGCAGCGAGGCTGCAGAGGCTCGCCGACCTCCTGGCGGTGCACGGTGAGAGAGTGGAGTGAGGGCGAGACGTGGAGATGGTGCGGTGCGGATTGGATGCGAGGCCCAGGTGGGGATTTTATAGGGGCGACGACGGTCCACGGTGGCCTGGGCGCACGGAGGGGTTCGGGCTCAAATTGGAGTGTCTGCGGGGTCCGGGCGAGGTCGGGGAGAGGCTAGGGCGAGCTGAGCATGCCGGGGTGCAGAGGGGACGGAGATCGGGGCCGGCGCTCCCGTGTTCTGTCCATGGCGGAGAGGGGCGTGCAGGGGACAACAAGGAGAGGGGACGAGGTCGCGGAGGAGAAGGGTAGAGGCGCGGTGTCGTTCTCCTCGCAGAGCAGTGGAGAAGAGGGCCCCGGGTGGCGACACGGAGGCGAGGAACACGGCCGTGGAGAGCACGGCGACACTGTAGCCACGCCGCGCTGCGGCTACAGGAGGAAGAAGATGAGGATCTTGCAAAGAGCCCCCTAGAATTCTTTTACCTTTTTCATCTGAGTCCTTTTCCTATTTCTTTTTAAAACCAGTAGCGTTTTGGGATTTAAATTGGGGCACCTAAACATTTTATAAAAATTTGAGAAAATTCAGGTAGCCCCCCATATACATGTAGAAGCCCCACAAAATTTGGTATTTGAAAATAAAATGTTTCGAACAACATTTGTTCATAGGATTTTGTTATGGTATTTTTGGTAAATAATATTTGTTATCCCTTTAATATTTTTAAATCAAGTGAGAGATATGGTTTTGAACTTTTGGAACTTTCTTGACAAATAACTAAACTTCGATGATTTATATTTTCGTAGAGAAAATATTTGTTTGAAGGAATTAGAGAGGTAAGTAGGAAAATAATTTATTAAGATCATTCCTTTATTTCATGATCTTAATTTCCTTTTTGTTGAATGAGTGAGCTGGAGTAGAGATGATTATTACTTCATCTCATTCCTAGAATAGGGAAAATATACTTGTTTTCATAAATAGAGGAATAGATAGAGAGGGAATTTTAATAGGATCATTTCCCTAAATTTAAGATTTTCACGTAGGTGTGGATAATTTTAGAGGGGTTTGTATTTATTCAAAACACACTCCAACTTGGTTGCCAAGTGTGTTCTATTTTAGTATTGAGCACAACTGAGGAATTATCCTCACAAGCAACAAACACACAATATCAACAACACAATTAAGACCACACAATTCAAACCACAAGAATAAATCATACCACCATTTCCATAATTAACAATACTATCTTGTAGAAATGATCACACTCAATTATGACAAGAGGATGTTTTTAAAGAATATCTCAACTCCTAACGTAATAGTTTTCAAGAGATTTGATAAAGAGAAGTATGTGGGTAATATGTTTCCCACTAGTGTTATTTTAAAATGGAGTGGAAATAAGAGTGTATAAAAATGGGAGTTGCATACACATGCAAAATATCAAGGTTGAAATATAGATAGGGGATAACATATAGATCTCCATATTTTTGGGAACACATAATTTTGGAAATCACTTTTACCCTCTTAATAATGGATGTTTTGGTTGTTGCCAAAACGAAGCATCATTGAAATGAACTTTGGTCAAAATAAGAATGGTAAAGATATATGGAATCTATTCTTGTCATAACATGATAACCAAAGTTTAATATATATTCTTACTTAGGTTAGGTTGTTTGGTTAATATTTATTTGTCAAACAACATCAAGTCACACAAGGCAAACAGAGCAATGGGAAGAAAATACAATCATTACAACAAAAGTTTTTTGTTGGCCCTCATTTTTGGGTTAATAATTTTGATTGTAAATTTGGGATGTTACAGCTCTTCCCCCTTAAAAATAAATCTCGTCCTCGAGATTTGCTCGGTGGTACAGGGGAGTGCGAGGGCACGGGTTTTGGGCTGACTATACTTCCGAAGTCGATGCTTCTTCAGTGAGGTGGCCTTCTGGGATCTTAACGACTCGATGCTGCGAAGGCTTTCTTTGTCGATAATCTTGATGACCGACGCTGATGGATAGTCCTGGTTGGCTGTTTCTAGACACTACAAGGCTAAGGTGCAAGGAACTAATTATTAACACCTTCTGGTATACGTATTCCAGGTCTTCCCCCCTTAAAAAGGGTTTTGAAGGGTCATCATGAAGATTGCGGCTGGGGTTGACTTGGAGGCAGTGTTTTTCTGGGTAGCTTGACAATCTCCGTCTTGGTGTCGCGCCTTGGTGCTTGGGTTGGTGCAGATATCACTTCCTGATATTTTCTTCTTACGAGGTTCACAGATGGGGATTGATACGTCCAAAACGTATCTACTTTCCCGAACACTTTTGCTATTGTTTTACCTCTAACTTGTGTGTTTTGAATACAACTAATGCGGACTAACGCTGTTTTCAGCAGAATTGCCCTGGTGTCTGTTTTTGTGCAGAAAGTCAACTTTCGGGAAAAACACCAGAAAAGATCGCAAACCTCCTATTTTACCAGAAGACTCACGGAGCCAGAAGGGGAGAGGGAGATGGGCCACGAGTGGCCCAAACCACAGTGGCGCGGCCAAGGGCCACCGCGCCGCCACTGAGGAGGCGCCTCGACACCTCGAGCCCCCTTTCGACTATAACCCTCTCTGACCTAAAACGCGAGGGGGTCGTCCACTTCATCCAGAAACATCACCGTACGCCGCCGCCATCGCGAAACCTATTTCGGGGACCAGAAACTCCGTTCTGGCACTCCGCCGGGACGGGGAATTGGAGGAGATCATCGCCATCATCATCACCGACGCTTCTCCATCGACCATCCATGTTTCCCCCATCCATGTGTGAGTAATTCCCTGCTGTAGGCTGAGGGGGATGGTAGGGATTGGATGAGATTGTTCATGTAATAAGTTATAAGATCATTAGGGCATGGTGCCTAGTATCCGTTGTTAGTACTTATTGATGTTGTTGCAACTTGTTGAGCTTAATGCTTGTCACTAGGGCCCGAGTGCCATGATTTCAGATCTGAACATGTTATTGTTTCATAATGATATGCACTGTTTATTGATCATACCTGCAAGTTGTATACACATATTGTTGTCCGGAACCCGAGGTCCCAAAGTGACAATAATTGGGACAGCCGAGGGGAATGGCTGCGATGTGAGGATCACATGTGTTCACGGCGTGTTAATGCTTTGCTCCGGTACTTTATTAAAAGGAGTACCTTAATTACCAGTAGATTCCCTTGAGGCCCGGCTGCCACCGGCTGGTAGGACAGAAGATGTTGTACAAGTTTCTCATTGCGAGCACGTACGACTATATACGGAACACATGCCTATGTTTACTTAGTACTTGGATGCTTTATCATTATTATCTGCAATGCCTATGTCTTGATTATTATATGAGCTATCTTATCCATGCAGCGCCCGTTCATCCATCCCTATGCCTACAGTGTTTTAATCCTACTGTTTACTGCAATCACTACTGCTGTCATTACTACTGCTGCTATTATTTCACCGCTACTACTGCTATAAAACTGTTGCTACTGATAATCTGTGTCGAGCAAGACTATTCACAGGTGCAGCTGAATTGACAACTCCGCTGTTAAGGCTCTCAAGTATTCTTTGGCTCCCCTTGTGTCGAATCAATAAATTGGGTTTTACTTCCCTCGAAGACTGTTGCGATCCCCTATACTTGTGGGTCATCAAGACTATTTTCTGGCGCCGTTGCCGGGGAGCATAGCTTTATTTGTGAGTTCACTTGTGATCTATATTGCTCGCTGAAATTTATTCATCATGGGTAAAGCTCGTGATGAGAGGGTCCGTGTATTGCCATCCACTACAAGAAAAGGTACGACACTTAGTACCTCTGCTGCTCTTGACTCACCATCTGTATTGAGTCAACTTGTTACACCACCACAATCTTCACGTGTTGGTACTACTGCTGAATCTGAAATTGCCTCTGATAATATTGATGATGCTTCTACTGTGATTGATGAGAGTATTTCATTAGGTCCACTTTTAGATGCTGCTATTGCTAGGTCTAAACAACTTGAAAATACTAGAACACCTAATGGAAGTCCTACTACTCCTGTTTATTCACCTGAGTTAAGGGATTATGATGATGATCCTGATGAAACTTATGTGGAACTTGATGATGATTTTATTGATAAATGTAATGCTACTACTGGTGCAAGTAATATGAAAATTTTCTTGCACAACATGCTGTTAAATACAAGTTGTCACCTGATCCTAAGTTTGCCACTTCTCCTATAAACATTAAAGATAAGGATTATGATTTTTCTCTTGATTTATCTCATATATCTATTGTTGAGAAAACTCCTTTTTGTGGCACTAAGAGTGAAAGTGCTGTAGAGCACATGAATGAGCTCTCTACTTTGAGTGGCTTATTTTCTGATGATATCAAGAAGCGTAGCTATTTTGTTGCTAAGATTTTTCCTTTCTCATTAAAAGATGATGCTAAAGCTTGGTATAACAACTTGTCTCCTGGTTCTATTACTAGTCCTACTGGTTTGCTTAATGTTTTCTTTCAGAAATATTTCCCTGCTAGTGCTCAACATGATGCTTTGCAGAGAATTTATAACTTTGACCAGGAAGATGAAGAGAAACTTCCAGAGGCATGGACAAGGTTTTGCTCTCTTATCAGAGCTCGGCCTGGACATGATTTGGAAAAGCATGATCTACTTGATATATTTTACAGTGGACTAACTATTGAATCTAGAGCATATCTGGATAGTTGTGCTAGTTGTGTTTTCAGGAAAAGAACCCTGAAGAAGCTGAAGAATTATTGGCTAAAATCAGCCAGAATTATGATGATTGGACTCTACCTGCGCCGACCCCCCACCTACACCGACACCAATATCAAAGAAGAGGGGAGGTATGATTGAATTGAATGATGAAACAATGAGGGAGCCAAGAAGACTCTCATTGAGAAGGGTATTAAATCTGAAGATGTGAAGAACCTTCCACCTATTGAAGATTTGTGTAAGCCAATTCCTCATCCATCCATAATTGAGGTTCACTCTCTCCACAGGTTCGATGAAGGAGATATTCCCTACTCTAAACCACCTGATCAATGCTTAGATGAATTTGATAATTATGTTATTAAGCAAGATAATTTTAATATGAGAGTAGAGAATCATTTGCATGAAAACTCTCTCTATTAGTAAGTTGCATGATATTGTGGAGAGAACCTCCAATGATGTTAAGATGCTTATTAAACATTTCCATATGGTTCAAACTCAAATTGATCAACTCACTAAAGTGCAACAAGACATGTTAGCCAATGCTTCTAAAGAAAAATTAAAACCTGTCTATGTTAGCACTAGAAGTGGAGCTCATACTCAGGATCCTTTATATCCTGAGGGACATCCTAAAAGAATTGAACAAGATTCTCAACTAGCTGAAAATCCAGTTTCTCCTTCTAAGAAAAAGAAGAAGAAGAAACATAAAAATGTTGTAGAATCCTCTGAAACTGTTAATGATCCTAATAGTATATCTATCTCTGATGCTGAAACTGAAAGTGGTAATGAACTTGATAGTGATAAGGATAAAAATGATGCTCTTGATAAAGAAGTTAGTGAAAAGGAACCTGAAAAGCATACTAAAAACACAAAGTACACTAAGGAAGACTTCATTGCTAAGAAACATGGTAATGAAAGGGAACCTTGGGTTCAAAAGCAAATGCCTTTTCCAACTAAGAAACTAAAATCAAAGGAAGAAGAACATTATAATAAATTTTGTGAATGGATGAAACCCTTGTTCTTGCAAATTCCTTTGACTGATGCTATTAAATTGCCTCCTTACTCAAAGTATATGAAAGATATTGTTTCTAACAAGAGGAAAATTCCTAATGAGGAAATTTCTACTATGCTTGCTAATTATTCTTTCAATGGCAAGGTTCCTAAGAAGCTTGGAGATCCAGGTATACCAACCATCCCTTGCTCCATCAAGAATAATTATGTTAGAACTGCTTTATGTGATTTGGGAGCAGGAGTTAGTGTTATGCCTTTTTCTCTTATAAGAGACTCTATCTTGATAAATTGATACCTACTGATATATCTTTGCAAATGGCTGATAAATCTACTGCTGTTCCTGTTGGCATTTGTGAGGATGTCCCTGTTCAAGTGGCTAACAATTGTTTAATTTTGACTGATTTTGTTGTTCTTGAAATGCCTGAAGATGATAATATGTCTATTATTCTTGGAAGACCTTTTCTAAATACTGCAGGTGCTGTTATTGATTGCAATAAAGGAAAAGTAACTTTCAATGTTAATGATAAAGAACATACTGTTTATTTCCCCAAGAAAGTTGACAAGATTTATGGAGTCAATACCATCTCCAATTTTAAAACTATCAAAGTGGGAAGTATTGATTGCCCTATATATGATCATCAAGAAGGATATCAAAACATTATGATTGGATCCATATCAATACAATACAAGGTAACATGAGTGTTTCATGATGTTTAAATCATTTGTGTCATGTAAATTTATTTGGTGCCAAGACTTGATCAACCTTGTTATCAAATGTATTTGCATACATGAAAGAGCTAAACAACATTTCTTTCTTCAACTTTGTTTTACCTCCTGTAGTGATAATTAGGTTGCAAAAGTTTAGTTGTTTTGAATTTTAAAAATAATTTTTCTGCCCAAGTTTTATTAATTTAAATATCCAGATTTCGTGCAAATTGAAAGTTTTCAAAATCTGTAAAAATTATACCATTGGTCCTATTTTTCAAAGAGCATCGTGGGAGTGCCTGGTGCTGACCAAGGGGACCCACCATGGGGTCAAACCACATGGTGGCGCGGCTGCCCCTTGGCCGCGCCAGCCACTGAGGTGGGGCACCTTGGCCCTCCAACAGTTCCCCCACCTACCACTTCTTCCTCTTGCATCACTCAGCTCGTTTTTCTCTCTCACACCGAGTTTTTGCTGTTCTTCCTCGCGATTTCGATCTCTTTGTTCAGCCCATCTCAGCTGCTGAGATTTGGGGCAATTGCTCCGGTATGTGACTCCTCCATGTATCCAAGTAGAATTTTGTTTAGTAAAGTATACCTTGAGTATTTTGCTGCTGTAGGTGACTTGTTAAGTGAGTATGCATGCTTGTTCTATGTTGATATAATCAGTTTTGATGCATGTTTAGTCCTCTAGCAAGTCATATAGTAGTTCCCCTCATTTGTATGCTTCAAAAATCAATTTTTATGATATGTGTTGAAAATTTCAGAAAAGGAAAATGCATAACCACAACTTTGGAGAGGTGTTTGAGAGTGACTCTCAGAGGGTAAGAAGACCCTTGAGGGCATCCACTCGAGTTAGGCGCTCCTATGATGAAGATGTCATTGCACCAAACATTGGAGATGGAGGGGATGATCAAATCCCAAATGCTTCATCCTTTCCATGCATTGAGTTTCTAACTAATGCAGGTTTGCTTGATGACTTCATGTTTCTCATCCAGAGGGTTGGTTTAACTACTTATATGCAGGATGAGGGTGTCCAACATTATTGGCTCACCAAAACTTTTGTTGAGAGTTTTAAATTCACAAACTCATCTTATGGACCTGTTGTTAAATTTAAGATCTATGATATGCCTGTTACCATGAGTTTGAATGACTTTTGTGCTGCCATAGATATTGCTCCTATAGGTACAGCGAAGAAGATTGAAGGAAACACCCGCGACTTGGTGGAACTTTATCGAGCAGTGACCAATGACGATAGCCGCGACGCTCATCGCGGCAAGATAAGGAATATCCAATACCCTGCCATCAAGTATTTTGTTTTCTACCTTGCTACTAGCATTCTTGGTAGGGAAAACACCAGCAACATTTCTAATTATCATCTTGCTTTTCTTGCTGCTGCACTTAATGGTAACTACTTCATCTTGGTGCTCTTATTGCTCGCCGCTTAGCCGCTAGGACCCATCTATGGTGGGATTGTTGCAAAGCGTGTTGCTGCTAGTTTTGGTCTTTCTGCACACCTACTGATGATGTGCTAGCCCCTGTTACTTGATCTTGCTACTATGATAGCATCAGTTTGCTACACCTGGCTCTCGCATAGGGAACATTGTTTATAAAGTGTTTTATACTAACGGGGAGCAACCGAGGTCCCTTTGCCCCAGGCCGATTTGTTCCTATTCACAGGAGACCGTGGTCATACTCCAGGAGGCATTGGAGGAGCAGCTTCGACTGGGTTTTCACCAGCAGCATCAGGAGGAGGAAGAGGCACCTGGTGATCACTACACCGTCACTTATCCTGGTGCGTCGTCAGGCTCGCACCAGGATGAGTACCCTCCTTCATATCACGACAGTGGCACATCATGGGGACATGGATTGCCTCCACTTAGGCCAAAAGCCTAAGCTTGGGGGGAGGTATATCGACATCTCACTCATTTACATATCATATCTTGTCGATACTTTGTATATCCATGTTGCAGTTTTCTTTCTTTTTTTTTTGTTTATTTTATTCTGCATTCCAAAACACAAAAAGACCAAAAATATTTCTGTTGTTTCTCTTCATTTGTTTCTTTAAGTTTCAGTATTAGTTTGCTTAGTTTTAAAATTCGGTTTGTTATTCAAAAATCAAAAATATTTTGCTTTATTGTTTGTTTCTTTTTGCTCTTGTTTCAAAAACTCGAAAACCCAAAAATATTTGTTGTTTCTTTTTGGTTTTGTATAGTGTTTTCAGAGTTGGACAGCCATCCGTGACTCCGATGGAGCTTGGTTTTCATTCTTATCATTCGAAGCAACACAAGTGAAAAAGCAATAAGGATGATCTACAACAACTCGAGTTGGGTGAGAGGCTGGTATGAACTCTATTTGTTTTCATTTTTGTACATATACTCATCTATGTGAGCATGCTTAGTTGGTTCATGTGAGGTATATGTCATTTAGTGGATGCTTAGTAGTTCTTGTTCTCTCATGATCGGTCCCAATTTATTAATAGTGGTAGCATGTTATGTTGATGTTTGCTTGCATTGTTCTATTCATAAGGGTATGACATTGTGGTATCCTCCTCTGAATAATTCATTCGAATTGACTTGGCACATGCTCATGCATGCATATGACTGAAAAACAAAAGTCAATTAAGCCTTGATGATTTATTTTGACTCAGAGTTCTTGTATCACTTTTATGCCTCAATTAATTTCATTTTGTCGCAAGCATGATTATGACGGTTATTGCTCTCTTGATTGTCGCTTCCCAGTCTATTGCTAGCCTTCACTTGTACTGAGCGGGAATGCTGCTCGTGCTTCCAAAACCATGAAAACCAAGTTATTCCAAAGTGTCCACCATAAATACCTATGCATGGCATTTCGAACCATTCAAGTAAATTTTCATGTGCTACCTTTAAAACCTTCAAAGTACTTCTCAATTTGTGTCAATGTTTTATAGCTCATGAGGAAGTATGTGGTGTTTTATCTTTCAATCTTGTCATTCAGACTTTCACCAATGGACTAGTGGCATATACATCCGCTTATCCAATAATTTTGCAAAAAGAGCTGGCAACGGGGTGCCCAGTCCCAATTAATTATAACTTTCATCAATAATTCTCTTCACATGTTTTGCCCTGATTTATCAGTAAGCAACTTAATTTGCAAATAGACACTCCTCCATGGTATGTGAATGTTGGAAGGCACCCGAGGATTCGGTTAGCCATGGCTTGTGCAAGCAAAGGTTGGGGGGAGTGTCACCCATAATGAAACTAAAATACATGTGTAAACAAAAGAGAAGAGGGATGATCTACCTTGCTGGTAGAAATAACATCCTTCATGGGAGCCGCTCTTGAAAGTCTGGTTGACAAGGGGGTTAGAGTACCCACTACCATTCGTTGACAACAACAAACACTTCCCAAAACAATTTTGCTTCTGTTTTAAAAATAAAAAGCTCTAGCACATGATAATCCCTGCTTCCCTCTGCGAAGGGTCAATCTTTTACTTTCATGTTGAGTCACCATCCTTTCTTTGAGCACTTTCTCGAGAGCATAGTTGTCGTTCTTAGTGTAATGTGCTTGTCCCAGAATGTGGTTAACTGTGATATAACTTTGATGCTTTTATCTTTGATATCTTTGATTCTAGTCTTCCCATGAACTTCAGAGGTGCCTGGGCATTTATGTTTTGCTGTACAAAAACGGGCAAGCGAGATACCATCTTATCATATCCTATTATGAGCATTACAATCTTGTGAATTAATATGTTTCATGTTTGTCGCTATTAGTATGTTGGTATCTTTTCATAGTTTACATGCCTATTGAGTGACATTATTTGCATTTGCCTCATCTTGAATTGCCTAAGCATTTGTTCATATAGTGAGAATATATGCATCATATGAAGCAAATGTGTTCGTGAAAGTCTTTTATCGCACTCAGTTGTTAACTGAATTGCTTGAGGACAAGCAATAAGCTAAGCTTGGGGGGAGTTGATACGTCCAAAACGTATCTACTTTCCCGAACACTTTTGCTATTGTTTTACCTCTAACTTGTGTGTTTTGAATACAACTAATGCGGACTAACGCTGTTTTCAGCAGAATTGCCCTGGTGTCTTGTTTTTGTGCAGAAAGTCAACTTTCGGGAAAAACACCAGAAAAGATCGCAAACCTCCTATTTTACCAGAAGACTCACGGAGCCAGAAGGGAGAGGGAGATGGGCCACGAGTGGCCCAAACCACAGGTGGCGCGGCCAAGGGCCACCTGAGGAGGCGCCTCGACACCCTCGAGCCCCCCTTTCGACTACTTAACCCTCTCTGACCTAAAACGCGAGGGGGTCGTCCACTTCATCCAGAAACATCACCGTACGCCGCCGCCATCGCGAAACCTATTTCGGGGACCAGAAACTCCGTTCTGGCACTCCGCCGGGACGGGGAATTGGAGGAGATCATCGCCATCATCATCACCGACGCTTCTCCATCGACCATCCATGTTTCCCCCATCCATGTGTGAGTAATTCCCTGCTGTAGGCTGAGGGGGATGGTAGGGATTGGATGAGATTGTTCATGTAATAAGTTATAAGATCATTAGGGCATGGTGCCTAGTATCCGTTGTTAGTACTTATTGATTGTTGCAACTTGTTGAGCTTAATGCTTGTCACTAGGGCCCGAGTGCCATGATTTCAGATCTGAACATGTTATTGTTTCATAATGATATGCACTGTTTATTGATCATACCTGCAAGTTGTATACACATATTGTTGTCCGGAACCCGAGGTCCCAAAGTGACAATAATTGGGACAGCCGAGGGGAATGGCTGCGATGTGAGGATCACATGTGTTCACGGCGTGTTAATGCTTTGCTCCGGTACTTTATTAAAAGGAGTACCTTAATTACCAGTAGATTCCCTTGAGGCCCGGCTGCCACCGGCTGGTAGGACAGAAGATGTTGTACAAGTTTCTCATTGCGAGCACGTACGACTATATACGGAACACATGCCTATGTTTACTTAGTACTTGGATGCTTTATCATTATTATCTGCAATGCCTATGTCTTGATTATTATATGAGCTATCTTATCCATGCAGCGCCCGTTCATCCATCCCTATGCCTACAGTGTTTTAATCCTATGTTTACTGCAATCACTACTGCTGTCATTACTCACTGCTGCTTTATTTCACCGCTACTACTGCTATAAAACTGTTGCTACTGATAATCTGTGTCGAGCAAGACTATTCACAGGTGCAGCTGAATTGACAACTCCGCTGTTAAGGCTCACAAGTATTCTTTGGCTCCCCTTGTGTCGAATCAATAAATTGGGTTTTACTTCCCTCGAAGACTGTTGCGATCCCCTATACTTGTGGGACATCAGGGATGCGTTGTTCTCAGGATGCGTCAAGTCCGCATACTTGACTCTCTCCGGTTTCTAGTTAGGAGAGGGATGTTAAAACTTCTCGTTGTGTCGGAGGTTGCTTGGTGGTTGACGTTGTCCATAGCAGGTGCTTCCGTCGTTTGATTTTTCTGGGTAGTCTGTTGGTTGGTTGTCTTCATTTTTGTCCTTCTTTAGCTGAGTATAGGAGGAACTTCATTGCTGACTTCCTTGGCTCTTGAGCATCACGAAGCTTCATAAGAATCTTCAGAGGTAGAGTCAAGGGTATCGAACTTCCAGAGGAGTCTAATAGTCAGTCCGAGTGTCCTGAGGTAGGTGGTTCGGGGTGCGGATCGATGATTGTTCAAAAGTCACGGCTTAATGGAACTTAGAAAAAGTTAGTGGAGAACCTGCACACCAGTTGTTTTTCCAAATGGGTACCTTTTTCTTTTCTTGTTTCGGAAATCATATCGTTGGGAAAACACTATAAATCTCCATGTGACTTCCTTATTTAGAACTTGAATTTTTCCTAAGTTATACACTTGACTTTTAGAAAATCATTATCGTTCTTTATTTGAGTTCAAACCTCATTTGTCTTACCCCTGTGGTCAAGACATCCACTTCGTCGTAGCAAGGCTTTCTATTAGTTAGTTGTATAAGAATGTGGGGTTCTTTTATGACATTGAATTGCCTTAGTCATACAAGAAGAATTTGTTAACAAGGTAGCTATTCTTGTCATCAAACTACTTTTCATATTCCAGGGGCTGAGATGTACTGGATTATCTGACGTTCCGTTTATTTGTATATGACACTCAATTGTTTGAGCATACAAAAGTGATTTGTTAACAAGTTCATGAGGCTTGTTACCAAACTACTTCTATATAACACGAACATTAGAATATCACATTATTTCTAGAGAGATTAATAATGATGGATTCTGATATAGAGTTTCCAAATACTCAATGATAGTCGGGTATATTACTTCTTTGCCAACCTAAGAAATCTCTATTCAATGTCTTCTTATCGTAGTTCCTCCTCCTTGTGGTCTCTGAGCTCGAATCTTCATAGCAACTCTTATACGTTCCTTGAGTTCTTCTAGTTACCAATCCTAAATGGGTCTCCTTATGTCTCCGTTTCTTGTCAAGGCATGCAGCCTGAGTTACAAGTTAGTACTATCGTGGTTACTTAGGTCAGGTGTCCTTCTTGAGTTAGATATGATCCGTTGGTGTAGTATTCCTTCACATATTAATTTCACGGATGAGGCTCGTGTTAAACATGGTAACATCTCTCGTCTTTAAGAGTCTAAAAAGGATTTCATTAAAAGTGATGGATCTTACATTGAACCCAAATACTGCTCACTAAATAGGAACCATACTTCTTCTCGATGGCTAATGATCTTGAAAGGCCCACTATTCCTTGGTGCTAATTTCCCTTGACATGGAAACGCTGCATTCCTTTAAAGGGTGCTGAACAGTCTCCTTGGGATTGGGGCATTGCTTGGAGTAGTGACCCTTGGTGCCGCATTCAAAGCAGACAACATTGGCACGGTTGGAGTTGTTTGGGCGCTTAGGAAAGGTGGGGCGCGGGACTTGCGGGGGTTGATAAGCAGGCTTGGGGGCTTGCTGTATAGTACAGGGCTTCTTCCTGCGAAGAGTTCTTCCAGAGCGTAGGCACAACTGGTGATATGTTTCTAAGGGTGGTGTTGGTTCCTTGGGGTGTCTATCCTTCTGGCGCTTCGGATTCCGATAGGGGCTAGATGCTCTGGTGGGCGTCTTTCTCGGATCGTGGATGGCGTCTTGAGCAATCTTCTCGTGAGCCTCGTTTACTGCATCTACTAGGAACTCCAGAGGACACTTAGCCGGAACATGATCATTCCCTTCACATAAGTAGCACGTGATGCTAGCGGTTGGGCACTTGCCAGGTGGATGGAAATGAAAACAGTTTGGGCAGCTGCCAGGGCATTGACTTGCCTGATGTCCACCCCTTCCGCACTGACTACAAGCCTTTCCTTGGGGTGGTTTCTTCTTAATGATGTACCTAAGGGGGCACCTTCTGTTCATATGTCCATGTTCGTCGCAAGTGTAACACCAACGTTGTTCTCTGATGGCGTCCTCCCTAATTTTCTGGGGCAGATCTTTAGACGTATGGAACTCTCCTCTTTCAAAGGGCGTAGAGTGGGTCCCTGGGGCGGCTTCGATTTGATGGAGCGGAGGACTTTGGGTTGCTTCAAAACCGGTACCGATGTAGGTGTGCTCCCGCGACATCTTCGTCTGGGGAACAAAACTTTAAAAGCGCAACAGAGCTACCGTGATCAGGATACCTGATTACTTTTACGGAGTAAGTATTAGGAATTTGTTAGCTAGACGTGATTTGCGAAACACACAGGAGAAACAACAAACAAGTAGAGGGCTCACAAACCAACATCGCACAAGGTACATTTAGTACCACTGGACGCCTAATACTCGTGGTAACCGGGTAGTATAACCAAAGTTCCTATCATATATTTTTCCTATGGGCCTTGGTTATAGATGGTTGCTGAAATCTTCATTTTGTCGTCTTCGGCTTCTGCTGGAGAATTGAGATTGTCGAAGTTGCAACTGAGTAGAATTATTGATGTTGAGCTGAGTTCTTCGGAGGTCTCTTGCTTTGTTGACATTGATGATTCTGGCATTTGCAGATCAATCACCTTGATGTTGAATGTTGAATATTCGAGATGGAAGTTTCTTCTGGTTGGTGCTAGCTAATTAGGTCTTACTTGGGTTCATCGTCAGGTATTTTGAACGGGTAAGAGGGAGTAGATAAATCCTTAGAAAATCTTAAAATAGAGGGATGAGTCTCGGAAATATTTGAGAAGGTGAGAAGAGTGGAAGTTATTTTTGGACTTCCTCAGATAAAAATTATGTTTTTGGTAACAATATATTTTTAACAAAATATTTCTTTCCTAACTAACGTCCATGCTAACTAAGGTCTGTTACAGTCAGGATAGCTCTGATACCAAGTCTGTGGGGACCCGGACTAGCTGTCCAACATACCCTTGTGCCTACAACATCAGCGATCCCGTGATCAGTCTGTCGCTGAGCACAATCAAACTGGTATCAAAAGAACATCCAAAAATACCGAATAAAACTTACTTACTTGATTGAAGTCATAACTTCAACAGATACTTGCAGCGGAAATCCTCAAAACAGCGTGGAGCCCTAGTCATTAGCCATAACCCCACAGGCAGCTGACTGGGAAGCGCCCTGGTTCGCATTGACGTCGGCGATCTCTCGGTCTTCAGCATACTTCTTCTTGAACTCTGGACATGGGAATATCCAGGGACACAGCCATGAGTACATTTATGTACTCGCAAAACTACCCCCGACATGAGCATGCAATAGCATCATTTTTATTATAAGAAAACCCTTTATTTTGAGAAGACATAACTATATCTTTGTTGAAAAGAAAAGAAGGCTTTTAGAACATTTTTCCATAAACCTAACTTTGTAAGAATTCTCTTTTAAAACTTTTTCCCGAAAATCCATCTTTGTTGAAGAAGGTAAGAAGTCTCTTTTACAAACATTTTCCCGGAAAATCACCATTTGTTTATTTCTCCAAAACTCCTCCTTTTCTGGCCAAAACCATTTCTGGTCAAATCATTTTTCCCACAACCTTATACCAACCCTTTGGTATAGTTGCATAAAACATTTCCCACTTTCAGGACACAAAACTTTGCACTTCTCGATCATAGCCCCTCAGGGTCCTCCTCTTTTCCAGCAACCTCATACCGACTCATCGGTATAGTGCACATATACAACATCTCCATTTTCCTTTCAACTCTTAAAACATTTCCAAAACTTGCACATAGGACCGAGCAGTTCTTTCCAGCTGTCCATATCCGAGGACTCGGCTATTCGAATAGTTTTACCCTCTGCAGAGGTAGCACGCTTTCCCCACATCCATCCGGCAACTCATCGTGTCAGCCACGTCCCGCCATACAAGGTGTATGCGAAGTTGAGTCACCGACCATAGCCTGTCCTTTGCTCATGCTAGTATAGGACCCTACCGCTACGGAACATTCCATCGACACTTAAATCCAGCACGTCGGAAACTAAGTGTGAGGACTCGTAGTTCCGCCCGGCGAATTTAATGGCCCTACAAATCCTCTATCTCCAATTCATATCAGCCCTCAGGCGTTGCCCTCAGGCGTTCTTCTCTTTAGAGGACCCGGGTCAGGGGGTAGGTCCTCAGACCATCCCCTCATGGAACGGGGTCATCCCCGTTGTTGAGGCATCCAGTACTAACATGAGCAAACTATATGACTACGCCCATTCCCGTATATGGGTAAATGTGGTCGCACAGATTATCGGCTGTTCTGTAAGTACAAGGACACAATGTGCATTTTTCACCAACATCACCATTTTCCATTTCTCCACTTCAACACCGACATCTCGGCATTTCACATCCACACAGTATTTCCAAAGGAGTTTTGTATAAACAACATTGTTTCCCATCCTATAGTTTTATATAAACTAACTTATAATTCTACATAGGGTGGTAAAATAATATCCATATACTTTTGGAAAAGCTTTTGTAAACCATTGTCTTAAGAGTAAATCATTTGATCAAAGTGAATGCTTATGTATTTAGGTGCAAGCTCAGAGAGTAGATTGCCTTGCTCGGCAAAGTTCTCGGGGTCTTGTGCTTGTTGATCAAAGTATTCCCCCTCCTCGTAGACTCCGACAACGTTCTCGTCTAAACGTCAAACCAGCAATACAAACAATCACTAAACTACTCAAGCAATCCCCACAACATAACAATCATAAGCATCACCAATAGCTACTGCACACACAAAGCAACACACTTTGGTTTCCATTTAATTTAATTAACTATTATTTAGTGATGTCTTAAATATAGCAGAAACTAGTGGTACAAGTTTAATTGCATAACTTGGGTTCTGTTGATCACAAAAATACAAACTAAAATTCTATAGAAAGCTACTGATGTGTATAAGGTAACACAACTGGATTTGGATTAATTGGAGTTATCAAACTCCCTATACAAAGGTTTGAAAACAGTAACTAAATAATTAAGTTTTGGCTACCCCAAATGTTCTGTTGCTCCTAAAATTATATCCTTTTTGGGGCAAGTAACCAAGGCTATATGTGAGCTAACAAAATTGGTCCTAACTCATTTGGGTTAACCATTAAACATATTTATTTGTTTTAGTCCAGAAGGGTTTAGCTTAAAGTCAACAACTAACATTGCTTAATTAATTCTACCAAAATTAGGGATCCTAATATATCACAGTACCAAGCTAATAAAATTGGTTTGGAAATATTTGGACTAACAGGGTATCAGAAACAAACAAGTTTAGAATTTAAACCTTCTGTGGCATTTTTAATAATGCATTTGTATAACTTAATCAAATTAAGTGAGACCACTTGGGTTTGTTAAACATTTTCATTACCTTTCCAGAACATTTAGATTTGATTTATTTGGATCTATAAAACGTGAGATATTGAATTTTGAAGTAAAGCACAGTACTGATTTCTAAATTAAACAGAAAATTCGAATTATAATTCTGAGTGGATAATGTTGAAAACACTGACGGGTGGGTCCTACCCGTCAGTGACTCATGATTTAATTCCTCTGCGCTGAAAAAGATGAAAGCGCCGACAGGTGGGGCCATCCTGTCAGCGGCTCACTTAGGTGAATCGGTAAGTCACCGTTGGATCACGATCCAACGGTCAGCAAGCAAACCATCGGCGACGACCAGATTTGGCGTCGCCGCCGTGGCCGGAGACAGAGGAGGTGGCGTGCTGCTCACCTCGAGGGCCTGGGGGCGGCGGAGCGGGTCGAGGCGGGTGCGGCGAACGTGGGGAAAAGGACAGCGTGAACGGCGTGGCTTGGGGGCGTCTCAATCCGCGTCGGCGAACTCGGCGGCTGCCTCCGTTTGGCCTTCTCGACGGCGAGGTCCTGGGAGCGTCTCTTCAGCCACGGCCGAGCGTGGACATGCTCAACCACGGCAGCGAGGCTGCAGAGGCTCGCCGACCTCCTGGCGGTGCACGGTGAGAGAGTGGAGTGAGGGCGAGACGTGGAGATGGTGCGGTGCGGAGAGGATGCGAGGCCCAGGTGGGGATTTTATAGGGGCGACAACGGTCCATGGTGGCCTGGGCGCACGGAGGGGTTCGGGCTCAAATTGGAGTGTCTGCGGGGACAGGGCGAGGTCGGGGAGAGGCTGGGGCGAGCTGAGCTTGCCGGGGTGCAGAGGGGACGGAGATCGGGGCCGGCGCTCCCGTGTTCTGTCCGCGGCAGAGAGGGGCGTGCAGGGGACAGCAAGGAGAGGGGACGAGGTCGCGGAGGAGAAGGGTAGAGGCGCGGTGTCGTTCTCCTCACAGAGCAGTGGAGAGGAGGGCCCCGGGTGGCGACACGGAGGCGAGGAACACGGCCGTGGAGCGCACGGCGACACTGTAGCCACTCCGCGCTGCGGCTACAGGAGGAAGAAGATGAGGATCTTGCAAAGAGCCCCCTGGAATTCTTTTACCTTTTTCATCTGAGTCCTTTTCCTATTTCCTTTTAAAACCAGTAGCGTTTTGGGATTTAAATTGGGGCACCTAAACATTTTATAAAAATTTGAGAAAATTCAGGTAGCCCCCCATATACATGTAGAAGCCCCACAAAATTTGGTATTTGAAAATAAAATGTATCGAACAACATTTGTTCATAGGATTTTGTTATGGTATTTTTGGTAAATAATATTTGTTATCCCTTTAATATTTTTAAATCAAGTGAGAGATATGGTTTTGAACTTTTGGAACTTTCTTGACAAATAACTAAACTTCGATGATTTATATTTTCGTAGAGAAAATATTTGTTTGAAGGAATTAGAGAGGTAAGTAGGAAAATAATTTATTAAGATCATTCCTTTATTTCATGATCTTAATTTCCTTTTTGTTGAATGAGTGAGCTGGAGTAGAGATGATTATTACTTCATCTCATTCCTAGAATAGGAAAATATACTTGTTTTCATAAAATAGAGGAATAGATAGAGAGGGAATTTTAATAGGATCATTTCCCTAAATTTAAGATTTTCACTTAGGTGTGGATAATTTTAGAGGGGTTTGTATTTATTCAAAACACACTCCAACTTGGTTGCCAAGTGTGTTCTATTTTAGTATTGAGCACAACTGAGGAATTATCCTCACAAGCAACAAACACACAATATCAACAACACAATTAAGACCACACAATTCAAACCACAAGAATAAATCATACCACCATTTCCATAATTAACAATACTATCTTGTAGAAATGATCACACTCAATTATGACAAGAGGATGTTTTTAAAGAATATCTCAACTCCTAACGTAATAGTTTTCAAGAGATTTGATAAAGAGAAGTATGTGGGTAATATGTTTCCCACTAGTGTTATTTTAAAATGGAGTGGAAATAAGAGTGTATAAAAATGGGAGTTGCATACACATGCAAAATATCAAGGTTGAAATATAGATAGGGGATAACATATAGATCTCCATATTTTTGGGAACACATAATTTTGGAAATCACTTTTACCCTCTTAATAATGGATGTTTTGGTTGTTGCCAAAACGAAGCATCATTGAAATGAACTTTGGTCAAAATAAGAATGGTAAAGATATATGGAATCTATTCTTGTCATAACATGATAACCAAAGTTTAATATATATTCTTACTTAGGTTAGGTTGTTTGGTTAATATTTATTTGTCAAACAACATCAAGTCACACAAGGCAAACAGAGCAATGGGAAGAAAATACAATCATTACAACAAAAGTTTTTTGTTGGCCCTCATTTTTGGGTTAATAATTTTGATTGTAAATTTGGGATGTTACAAGCTGCCATGCACACACCTGCATCTCCCTACACTCCCCGACCTCCCAAAACTCCGATCGCCATCTCCCCACACCCCGCCACCGCGTAGATCCGTCAGGATGAGGAGGCCGATGCATCTTGCGGGGAACGTATTGAGCCGCCGCGCATATGGCCGGCCGTATTTGAACACGGAGAGGGCTTCTGACCTAGCCGCTTCCGGTGTCCCCACCCCGCCGGACTCACACGTACCGAAGGGGTGGAACCTAGACCTCGACGGCGTCCCCGTGCCGCCGCCGCCGACGAGTCACGCCCGCACAATGGCGGTGGCCAAACTCAGGGCGCGCTTGCCCTCGGCGGCGCTACAGGCGGACCCGAAGTACAGAGCGAGTGCGCCATTCTGGGATAGCTTGTTTGCACGCGAACACGAAGCCAAGCACCTCTACTCCCGCTTTGGCCGAACGGCGAGGCGGTGGAACACGACGTCGCGATACCAGCTCTGGACCCAAGCCCCTGCCGACGCGGTGAACGCAACGGCACCCGCCCGTCAAGCAGTTCACGAGCCCAAGTTCGAGGAGGTGTGTGAGGGGTTGGAAGAGATGATGCTCGTGTCGTTTGAGCCCGCCGTCAAGCCGGAGCCCGAGTTGCAGTGGGACGATTTCATACAGATGACGTGCACGTCGCCTCCGAACGCCGTCAAGCATGAGCCCGGGGTATCCGGCACCTCCAGCTCCGTTGACTGGTCGGCTATCGAGGCATTCATAGATGCGATGGAGGAGATCCAGTCACCGCCGCTGCCTCAGGTCGAGCCTGGCGACGATCCGTTGTGGCCGGGCACCAACGACGCACTGCGCAAGTCCATCGAGGACGTTGCGATCGTCATCGACTAATCCAACGAAGATTCTCCTTAGTTTATCTATGTTTAAGTTTGTGTTGCAATCTTTGTCAACGTCTAGTCTTAATCCTGCTGAATTGTTCTTAGTTTGGTCCATGTTTAAGTCAGTCAAGTTTGTGAGTTCCTATCTTTATATGTGTATGTGTACTCACAATCTTGTTAAATTCGGCTTCTATGTAAATTCCCCTATCGTATGTTTCCAATTACCATGGAATTTGCCTCTTTGTAATTTCCTCTTTCGAATCTATGCTCATTATCTTGTTAAGTTCGTGTAATATCCGGACCGTCTAACTGGTTTCCCATAGGTCCGGAAATTTCGTTTTCGCGGGGAATTTTTGGTCCAGAGACAATTTTTCCCCGGCCCGCTCATTTGAATTTGGCACTCACTCGATTTTGTCACTCACACATGAAACATTTCATTTCGCCCCGCCGCCGCGTGTTCCAGCTGCTACCTACCCCGACGCCCTTCTCCCTCCCCCCGCCACAAGACTTTATCCACTCCCTTCCGCCGGAGCACCACCAGCTAGCCCTCCTCCTCCGTCCCCCTCCACCCCCTCCCACACCCACCCACCACCCCCATCCTGCCCCGTCCGCGTCCGTCAGTCCCGCCACCATGCTCCCGTCACACCTCCGCCCCGACACCGTTCTCGCTGTCACTGCTACTCCTTCCCCATCCAACACTCCCGATCTTTTCATCCTGTGGCTCGCCCGGCCTTGCCCTCTGCTGCACGGCTCTACACTTCAAGCCGGCGTCGCCACCCCCACCCTCCCATCACGATCGAAAATGGTATATGATTTTTTGGATCTATATATGCACTACATCTGGGTGTCTCTAATATATATCAAAATCTTATTTTTTTAGGCTCCTTGCCCAGTGTGCCTCAACTTTGAAGGGCCGTGCAGAATGGAGAAGAGACGAAGCTCTTTTTTCTTGCTAACTATGCATATGCAGTACATAGATTTCATGGTAAGTAGGCGAGTTAGTTATGCGCACACCATCTAGCTATTTGCACAAAATGCATATTACAAGTCATGTTGTGCATGTACATATATATATGTTTTTTTTGGTTAATTACTGTACCTACTCCGTCCCTAGATCATACAACTGAAAGTATCATATGCTATTCACACTTTATTTGTCTTTTTACACATAAAATTTGTGGGTGTGGGCGCAACTAGTTGCAAATTGTAGTTTCCCAAAATGACTCCTCTGTTTTTTGTAGTATGTTCCTTGCTATGTCAGGGATCAGTTAACTGAAATTACTGGTGGCCGAGAGATGAAAATTGTGACCCGAGATGGATTTTTGTATAAACTTGATCTCAACAAACAAGAGGAAAGAACACTGATAACGGGAGGCGACTGGGACGATCTTATCGAGCACTACTGTTTGTACTATTACGACCAGATAGCGGTGAATTTAGATGGTGACCAGGAATTCTTCAGGGCTACTATCTTTGACGCCAATAATAAAGAGAAGTTGATGATCGAAAAGGAGCCAGGTTATAGCCTCTTTTCTTACAAAGTTAGTTCACAGTTGACATGTATGTTGATACATAATTTACTAACTTTGGATGCACGATGCAGAGGATCAAGTCAATGCAATTCGTTATCCCCTTGCCAAACAAGGTACATTTTTGTTGTGCATAGTTTTGTCAGTATTAGAACCTCACATAATACACTGCTATTAATTGAAAACGTGGTTGTTTTCATCCTGAATTTGTAGGACGTGACGATATCCTGAATTCTTTGGCGAAACCTTCTTCGTTGTCACTCTCTCCTAAACAAATTGCTAGAGTGGTTGATTTTGCCAGAGAGCACTATGAACGTATCGGCTCTCTTGTTGTGCATAAGCTCATGGAGAAAAACTTTGGGCGTAGTACACTTGTAAGTAATTCTGCACAACAGTTTGAAATGTCCTTTCATATATTTTAATTATAAATGATGTCACTGTTAATTCTCCTCAATTTTGCAGAAGATTAGAAGCATTATTTATCAACACATCATCATCCCTTCATCAGGTTGACTCTGTTTGTCGTCCGAACCACTTAACCTTTGCTTTGGAAAATGGTTTAAAGATGAAAGAGGCAGATTTTGCTTGGAGAAGGAAAGCTGGATTGAATTCGCTCACAAAGCTGACTTCCAAATCGGATCGATCATCATTATCTGCGGCATAAGGTTCAATGATGGCATGAATATGTATTTCAAACGACTGTGAAAACTAGCAGTCTGTTTCAGACGTGGATGAAACATTTGAGCTAATTAGGCTAGGATTTAGAATTAAGCTAGCTATGTATGATATTTAGAAGTCCTTTATTTGTTACTAGTCGGCATGTAAATGAAGTCTGTTTGATTCGCAATATATGTGCTAATTAAGCATCAATATTAATTAATTCGCACGTTTCTGAAATAGTGGGCATGACAGTTCCGGAAAAGGTCGTACCTTCTGGATATATGCTTTCCCAGATAAATGCAGACACGCCGGACTAATCATATCCCGAACGACATACACGGAACTCCTGGGATACATCAAACCCTCCGGGTAAATTGGAGCCACCTAAAAAATGTAACCGACGCATACGACCCCAGCATGTTTTTATTCACAACCGCCTCCAAATTATGCCGGGATGTCTGGGTAAACTCGGACGTTCTGTCCCAGTGGAGCCGGTCAAGAAGCCTGCCCACCTCCGACATGCGCGTCGGTTATTAGCTGCGTCCACCTCCGGTTACAGAGTCGGGTTATTTTAAGAACCGTCCGAGGGGGCTAGTTTCTCAGTCGGACGGGAAAACCGGCTCCTCGCGGTTGGATTATCCTCAACTGTTGCTCCGAGTCGGATGGGAAAACCGGCTGAGGACCATGGTCCTGATGCGGCTGTAATACTCGGTTTTGTAGTAGTTGATTATGATTTCGGAAAATATAAAACTTGGATTGGGGGCCTGGACTTCACGACTAGCATGTGGGTTTCCACCACCTAGGCTCATGAATGGTAGCACTCCCTCGTCCTCACAGCCGCCCGCCATCGCAGTATCCATGCATGGATGGTTGCACAACAGAAGTTGGAATATCTTGGACATATGATCTCATCAGGGAGTGACCACTGATCCTGACAAAACTGGCTCCTGGTCCATCAAATCTATTATATAATTAAAACACAGGACAAACAACGGCTTAGATTAATCAAACATATAACGTGAAAAAACGAACGACTCAGATTTTAAAATAACGATTCGCTTGGACAAAGATCAAAACGACCGAAGCTGGCTACGTATACAAAGAGAAGTCTAAATCGGCACCAGTCAGAATTGACCACGTATGCCTATCTGGGAAGGATCGCGTTTGCCTACGCCGGAAAAAAAGTTCACGTAAGCAGAGAGGACTCACCATCGGACTGAAATAGGAATTAAAAATCTCCCAAACTTCATGTACGATCCATCTAGCATCTAGCACAATCGGATGGCCTTCTCTTTCTGACGTTGCCGTATACGCCGCCTTCATGGGTCGAGCTAAGCACCATCCAGAGCTATACCATGATCCACACTACCGCAGATCAAAGTCTCCAATATCAACACATCCAGACATGTCGACGCTCAGGCGCCAGTCGCCTGGCGAATCGGAGTCACGACATCAGCGAATCAAAAAAAGTCTCCAATCGGCCGGCAAATCGCTGAATCTGCGATCCAAATACAAGATTGAGACAAATCAGTTTTGTGTGATGTTCTTTTGGAATAGCTAAGATTTTGGCGTCATCTCTACTGGGGAACATGCATAATGGAGAAAAGGCCTACAGGTCAAAGCCTCAGATACAACGATATAGAGAGCGGCCATCTCACGTCCTACAACTCAAGGCGATCTCATGTCCTACAGCTCACGGAAGAACTGGGGACGACGCGGTCAGCCTGAAGCTTTCGACCAGATCATAGAAGACAACACACGCGGCAAGCACTGGAGAGGAAGTCGTCGGCCTGAAGTACTCAGCCAGATGATGCAAGGAGCACCAGAGAGAATTCTGTCGGCCTGACGTACTTGACGAGACATCAGAGGCATCAGGGAATAGCTGCATGGCTAGGAACTCACGTCACAAAGGCATGCATGGGCTCTATCTACAGATCGTCGTGACCCGAAACAGGTTTGGATTAGTTTTTTTTTTTGCTGATCTGTGGAAACTGTACACATATTTGTCTTAATTACATGTTCTTGGTTCAGTTGCTAAATATTTTATCTTGATTTGCACCGTATGATATGCATCTGATAAATATACATAGATAGATTCGTTACGTGTGTAGTCGGTGATTGATATTGAGAGCGAGGTTTAAGCTTTAGATCATTATTGCAAGATGTGTGAGTGGTCACGAGAGATTTTGACATTGAAGAGAAGGATATGCCTTTTTTTTAATCTTGGTCTCTTCATTTGAATTGAACTAAATACATTAAAGTTTTGTTCCAGATATATATGATCAGTTTATGTTTTGGTAACATGAGTTTACCAAGTAGTTTTACTCAGCGCAGTAATATTTTATTCCTATCAGTGATGCTTATGACCAACCACTAGTGGAAACAGGGCCACTGGTCCCGGGTCGTAAGGGCCTCTAGTACCGGGTGTCCACCCGGGACTAGCAAGGCGACACTAGAGCCCCCCCCCCCCCCCCCCCCCTCTAGTACCGGGTCCGTTACGACCCGGAACAACAGGCTCCCACGTGGTCGCCGAGGCGCGGGCGTGGTGGAGGACCTCTAGTCCCGATTGGTCATACGACCCGGGACCAAGGACCTCACACGTGGCAGCTTGTAATTTTTTGTTTTTTCACCCAATTTAATATTGAAATGGTGCAAAAAAATATGCGTTTAATTAATTAAAAACAGAAACTACATATAACATATCAAAATGTTCATAAATAAAAATATGTTCACGTCTATCCGGTTACATGGAGGTGCTCATAACCGGGACTAGAGCCCGTCTATTCGATTACACGTGTGTGGAGATCATAACCGGGACTAGTGCCCGTCTATTCGGTTACACGGGAGATCATAATCGGGACTTCACGCTATTCTCCATTGTATTTTCCTTTTGTAGGTATGACTTCGCTGAGCAGAAACCCCGCAAGTTCCTCTGCTAGTGCTTGAAAGCGTTTCTTTAGTGGCATACTCTCGCGCAATGGCTCTGCCTATAAAAGAAGGAGATCAATACGAATATTAATCATGACTATCAAAAATTATGAATGACACTGGAGATCAATTGATGAATATGATTGTTCACGTACGTCTGAAAATTTCTTTGGGTCCCACTCAGTGACCGAACGATGAATCCACTCGCAAACGAAATATCCACAGAAATTGGTCCCTGTGGTTGCCTCTCGATCCACTTTACGAGAATAGAATTCAATCAAATCATAGTCAACATATAGTGGTATTGAAAACAATAAATAAAGAGATGCGTGAACCTAGCTAGACCGTACTACCTACCTGTGGGTGAACAAAAGTCAGCTGTTCTTCAAATGAACCTGAACCCTTTGTCCTCGCTTTGAATTGTTTCCAAACCCTGCCGGGCAAAAAAAAGAATAAATGAGTTATTAGTTGCTTGATATCTCTGAAATCAATAAGAGAGACTGATATAGTGCGATAATGTTTGAAATTACCTTTGGAGCGTATCTAGAATGCTTTGGTACCTATCCTCAGGCCAGTCCAATGAGTCGTAGACTTGAACTCTTGATCTATCAACTTCAATGACTAGCAGAATGTAATGATCGCTGCGCATGATTATATACACGTCAGTAACTCATCAGTTACACTTAATTTGTACAAGCGAGTAACACTCTCTTACCTGAAGAAGTAAGGAAACATTATCTCCGTGTTGAAATGTTGCTTCATTAGGGTATTTAGCAAGTTCTTCTCCGTGTCCTTCACGTGGTTTTTTAGTGTCCTTGCATTAACTTGTACTGGGTTAACGAACCCAAAGCCATAGATGTCCTTTCTACCACATTCATCACTCTTCATTCTGCATAATACCGTAGTGAGCATAATTAGCGATGGCAATGAACGAGCTGAGAGCTAAAGACTTTATGTTTTTTGGAAATAAATGAATTGAATCACTTACAGACAGTAGGCACCGACGAGAGCCAAGTCGAGGGAGTCAAGGCTATATAGTACCAGAGTTCTTCGAGCTGAATTGTGAACATGTCTCATCATCACCGACCATAACCGAGGAAGCATGTTGCTTCTGCGATGCGATGGGCCGCCTTGACTCGCTTGTTCCAGCTGAAGAGTTGGCGCCCCTTCCTCGCGCATTTGATCTATTTGCTTCTGCTACTCCTTATAGAGAGCAACCATCTGGTCATGATTTCTTTCTAAGATCATCAACCGGTCTGATTCCTGCTGCTCCTTCCTCCTCTTTGCTCTCAATCGGCTTCTGTAAGAGGCACGGTCCTCGGGAAACCCTTCAATCCACGGCACTTCTCCTAAGCCTCGTGTTGATCCTCCTTTTTCTTTGGTCCCGAGGGCCTCTGACAGCTCGTCCTTCTCTCTGTCGGAAATAAACTTTCCCTCTTTAGACTTGGCAATTAATTCAATAATTTTTTTTTGGGCTCCGTTGACTACTTTGCTTTCATCAATTATTAACTCCCATGTTTCCATGTCATACTCCCCTCCATGCGCAAGTAGCCAATTCCTTATCCTTCTGTCCCATTCCTCTGTGACCGGGGTGAGCCCTTTTGCACGCAACTCGGACTCAATTTTTTCCCACTTAGGCTCGGCAACTCGGTAGCCACCTGGCCCCATCTTATGGTGATACTTCTTTTTCGCTGCATTCTTCTTATTCGTTTGTGACCTTTTCTTAGCTCGTTCTGATTTCTTGTACTCCAGAAATGCAGGCCAGTGAGGCCGCTGCCTCTCTCGTGTGCCGGTGAAATCCGGAAGTTTCCCATTTCTTCCCACTCACGGAATAATTTGTTCTTGTAGTTATTGAATTGTTGAGCCATCTTCTTAAGAGCGAAATGCTTGACTTTGTCCGTCATTTTTTTTGTCTTCACCTCATCTTCCAAGACCGGTAGGGTGAAATGTGCAATGAGCTTGTTCCAAAGCACATCTTTGGTTCTATTGTCGACGTAACTAACTCCCTCTAACTTTGGCTTAATCCATTCCTGAGTGCTGATATAAACGTTGTCCCTGACAGTGACTCCGCATTGATGCACAAACTTAACTGTGTTCGGCACGGGTGCCAGTGGTTGGCCAGTAGTTGCATTCACCTCGTCAATTGTGAGATGCTCATCTTTGCCCATCCCTTGGGCATGACCTCGTTTAGTGGTTTGGTTCGATGCGGAGGTCTAAAAATATGAAACATGTGTGAATACATATATATGCACAAATCAGTTATTGCATCTGCTCAACATAGGCTTAATATACCTCGCCAGACGGCGTGGGTCCACCAATTTCCGAGTCCTCATCTTCAGCTCCTTCCGCGGGATGCCGAAATTCATCTTCAGGTCCTTCTGCGGGATGCCGAAATTCACCGGGAATGTAGGAAAGTAGCTCTTCTTCCCCTTCTCTCGTTGCGAAGGGAGCATCGATATCCATTGTTTAACTAATACAAAAAAAAGATAAAACAATAATAGCATTAGTACAATAATTCAATATACAAATATGCAACAAAAACAATTTAATATTGCATCTAAAGAGAAAAAAAAATCAAAAAAAACTTAGGCTACTGTCCCAATCCCAGCCCAGCCCAAATTTGGGCCAGAACCTGGTCAAAGGTGGCCACCGTGGTCATCGCTGGCCCACCTGCCAGCGCCTACCCGCCCCACCGCCACGTGTGACCGCCCACTGGCCACGCGTGGTCAATGCTTGCCCACCCGCCAGCGACCCAGTTCTGACCCCGCCGCCCTGCCTCGTGTTCCCGCCCCGCCTCGTCTTCACCTCCCCGCCTCGTGTTCCCACCCGGCCGCCTCGCCTTCACCCCCCGTGGTCAATGCGGAGCACGAACAGCCCCCGCCCACCCGGAGTCAATGCTCCTGGCCCACTTGCCAGCGACTCGGGCGCTGGCCCACCCGACGGTTCCCCTCCTGACGGTCCTGGTCTTTAAAAAGGGACGCGCCCGTGCGGATGTGGACACTCCACTCCGCTCCGCCCCCACGGTTCCCCTCCGCCCGACGGTTCCCCTCCGCCCGTCCAGTGCCCTCGCCGCCATGTCGCGCTGGTTCGGGAAGTCCCCGAAGAATGAGACCGGCGAGTCATCCAACCGTCGCCGCGCTTCTCCACCGCCTCCACCGCCGGTGGCCTTGGGCGTCGTTCCGCAGGGCGTGCGGAGGACCGCACCACCGGTGCGGGTCGCCCACGCACCCGACGCGCCGCCACGAACCTCCACCACCACCGCTGGAGGGAGGAGGATCCGGCGCCGGCGCTACGTGCCGGAGCCGGAGTGCCAGTGGCACTGGGACAATGCCGCCACGCTGGAGTGGCACGACGTCCACCTCCCCGAGGGCTGGCACCTGAACCCACAGAGGATTCCGGTGCCGGCGGTCCCGCTCCCTGGGAGGCAACTGGACAGGGAGATCGCGCGCCGGCGCCGCCTCCTCCCTCCGGCGCTCCGCAACGACCCCGTCTACGTGGCGGACTCCCCTCACTGGGAGCAGTGGCTCAAGGACGAGCACGAGGACCGCCGCCACTCCTACTTCGCCCCGGCGCCCCGCGCCGTCCAATCCGCCTACCCAGCGCTGCCCGACCCGCTGTGGTTCGAGGAGGAGGTCCCCGAGGACGACGACGACCCGGAGATGCAGGCCGCCTACGAGGCCTCCAACCGCACCCTCGTCGAGGACGAGATCAAGAGGTGGGAGAAGGTGAGGACCGTGGCCGCGGCCGCCGCGGCCGCGGCCGTGCTGCCGCCGCCGCCGCCAATGCAGCAGGAGTACGACCCGGACGAGGTCGAGCCGTGGCACTACGCCATGGAACGCCAGCAGGAGCAGGAGGAGGACCTTCCGCTGCCGCCTCCTCTGCCCACCGGCCTCGTTGGCCAGTCCTGGGTCTTTACCGGCGTGAGCTGGGAGGCGCCACGGGAGCAGGAGCAGGAGGCGCCACCGGAGCAGCAGGAGGCGCCACCCCAGCAGGAGGCGCCACCGGAGCATCTCTGGACCCCGCCGCCCTTCTACATCCTCGACGACTAGGCGGCACCGGCACCGGCGACCCTCCCCCCCTCCAATGTAATGGCCTTATCAATGGCCTCCCCCCCCCCCCCCAAATGTAATCGGCCGGTTGTGGCCTATAACTATAATGAAATCGGCCCCTTTAGGCCCTAAAAATTTGTTCTTGTTTGCCAACTCCGGCGCCGGCCCCGTGGTTAGGGTCCGCCGCCGCCGCCGCGCGCTAGATCTGAGAGAGGGAGAGAGTAGTTGGTCGGGGGGGACGAGCTCACCGCGTGGGTCCGGGGGCGAGCTTTGCTTGCTCGGGGACGACGATCTTGCTCGGGGGAAGAGCGGGGACGGCGACCCACGGTGAGGGCGGCAGCGGCGCGGGAACGAAATCCGGCAGCCTGGCGGCGCAGGGGGCGGCGTCATCTGGAGCCCGAAGGCGGAGCGTCGATTTGCTGGACTTAGGCAAATTTTCGGCCCGAGCCACTAGAAGTAGCGCCAAAAAGGCCTCTAGTACCGGGCCGTGGCTCCACCCGGTACTAGAGACCCTCTAGTACCGGGCCGTGTTACCACCCGGTACTAGAGGTCCCTCAGGGCCACGAAAATTTGCGCGCCAAGCCCAGTGGACCTGTAGTACCGGGTGGTCGCACGGCCCGGTACTAGAGGTTAATTTTTTTTAATTTTCTGGTTTCTTACTTTTTTATATCTTTTGATTTACTTGTCTAAATTAAGTAAAAATTGTTTTCATTTTCCTGTTTTCTGTTTTGGTTTAAAATGAAGTATCACATGCGCTTGGTTTTAAATTAAGTACTACATACGCTTAATTTAAAATCAATTCAAAAATTTATAAATCAAGTACTACATTCCGCCACCGCCATACGCTTGATTTCATTGACATGTCTGTCTTGTCCTCCAGACTATAAATTATATAAAAGTTTAATAAATTATTACACATCATGAACAACATCCCTATTTAGTCTTCGCTTTTTCTTTTTGTGAGACCCTTTCTTCTGATCGCTCCGTAACCATGCACAAGGGTCTGCATATAACTTGAGACTTGGGTCAGTGGTCACTTTGAAGGGCGGAATTTCATGAAATGAGAGTTTCCACCTAGAAGAAATGGGTTAATACACGAAATGAGAGTTTCCACCTAGAAGAAATGGGTTATAACTAGGGAACCCGAATGTTTTGTGTTTGAGCGCCACTTCGATCCAAGCAGCGGTAAGACGTCTCTGATGATCTGCAACCGGCCGCAAGACAGTCATCAGAGACGTCTTGCCGCTGGTTGCCCAAAGATGCCTTTCCGAGTGACGCTGGAATGTTTTGTGTTTGAGCGCCACTTCGATCCAAGCAGCGGCAAGACGTCTCTGATGATCTACAACCGTCCGGCAACACATCTCTGATGATCTGCAACCGTTTGGAACGGTCGCAGGTCATCAGAGACGTCTTGCCGCTGGTTGCCCAAAGATGCCTCACCGAGTGACGCCGGAATGTTTTGTGTGTGAGTAACCTGTCTGAGGAGGGGGCTATATATAGGGTACGTGTGCTTCTTTAGTCCCGGTTGGTAACACCAACCGGGTCATGTGGCTCACGAAGTGGTCGTGATACTGCTGATCCAACAGCTCACAATCCCTCAAAAGAAACACACCCCTGATCCAACGTCTCACAAGCGCTTGAAAGAAACACACGATCCGTGTGCTTCTTTAGTCCCGGTTGGTGTTACCAACCGGGACTAAAGGCGGGCTTTGTGGTCACGACACGTGTCCTCCCACAGCGTTGCCCTTCTGCAAAATTGAGCCACATCCTTCTGTAACCTTAATAGAGTGGTTGGGCTGATTGACTTCTGCGAAATTGCATTGAGGAACGCACATAGCTGAACAATGGATACTCGAACATTTTCTGGTAGAAGCCCCCGCAATGCAACCGGAAGCAGTTGAGTCATCAGCACGTGGCAGTCATGAGACTTTAGGTTCTGGAACTTTTTCTCTGCCATATTTATTATTCCCTTTATATTCGACGAGAAGCCAGACGGGACCTTTATACTGCTCAGGACTTCAAAAAATATCTCCTTCTCTTCTTTGGTAAGAACGTAGCTAGCAGGACGTAGACGTCCTTTATCCGTCCTCATTGGATGCAGGTTCTTTGGGTCTTTCAAAAGTTGCTGGTCCTCTCGTGCTTTCGGAGTATCTTTTGCCTTCCCATACACGCCCAAGAAGCCTAGCAGGTTCACGCAAACATTCTTCGTCACGTGCATCACGTCGATTGCAGAGCGGACCTTTAGGATTTTCCAATAGGGTAGTTCCCAAAATATAGACTTCTTCTTCCACAGGGGAACGTGGTTGTTAGCGTCATTCGGAACAGACTGTCCGCCAGGACCCTTTCCAAAGATTACATCTAAATCCTTGACCGCATCATATATATCTTCACCACTTTGGAGGGGTGGCTTCGGCCGGCGATCTTCCTCGCCTTTGAAATGCTGCTGCTTGCTTTTCTTTCTTAGGGGATGCTGAGTTGTAAGAAATCGACGATGACCCGGGTACACATTCTTGTTACCTACATATATACTTTCAGTGCTATCTAAACAGTGTGTGCATGCATTGTATCCCTTGTTCGACTGCCCTGAAATGTTACTAAGAGCAGGCCAATCATTGATGGTTACAAACAACAACCCTCGTAGGTTAAATTCCGCTTGTTTGTACTCATCCCACACAGGTACCCCTTCATCACGCCACAACTATAAAAGTTCATCAACTAATTTCCTCAGGTAGACATCAATGTTGTTACCGGGTTGCTTCGGGTCTTGGATGAGCACTGGCATCATAATGAACTTCCGCTTCATGCACAACCAAGGAGGAAGGTTATAGATACATAGAGTCACAGGCCAGGTGCTATGACTGCTACTCTGCTCCCCAAAAGGATTAAAGCCATCCGTGCTAAGACCAAACCTTAAGTTCCTTGGGTCACGTGCAAATTCCTTGTACTCTGTATCGATTTTTCTCCACTGCGACCCATCAGCCGGGTGTCTCAACATCTCGTCGCTCTTGCGGTCTTCTTTGTGCCATCGCAACAACTTGGCATGCTCTTTGTTTCTGAACAAACGTTTCAACCGTGGTATTATAGGAGCGTACCACATAACCTTGGCAGGAACCTTCTTCCTGGCGGGCATGCCCTCAACATCGCCAGGGTCATCTGCTCTGATCTTATACCGCAATGCACCGCATACCGGGCATTCATTCAAATTCTCATACTTCTCACCGCGGTAGAGGATGCAGTCATTAATGCATGCATGTATCTTCTGCACATCTAATCCTAGAGGGCAGATAATCTTCTTTGCTTCATACGCACTCTCGGGCAATTCGTTACCAGCCGGCAGCTTGTCCTTCACTATTTTCAGTAAACTCCCAAATCCCTTGTCAGATAAACCATTCGCTGCCTTCCATTGCAATAATTCCAGTGTGGTACCGAGCTTTGTGTTGCCATCTTCGCAAGTTGGGTACAACTTTGTTTTGTGATCCTCTAACATGCGCTCCAACTTCAACTTCTCAAGTGTAGTTTCTGCTAGGGTATGTGCATCAACGATGACCCCACGTAAATCATCATGTATTATGGGATCATCTGGTTCATCATCAGCTTCCCCTGTTGGGTTACCAACATATTCAGGGTACATGTAGTTGTCATCGTTCTCTTCTTCTTCGTTATCTTCCATCATAACCCCTTTTTCTCCGTGCTTGGTCCAACAATTATAGCCGGGCATGAAACCAATCATTATCAGGTGGAGATGAATTCTGTCTGTGTTAGGGTAATCCTTCTCATTCCGACATTTCTTGCATGGACAACACATAAAACCATTGGGCCTCTTGTTATCCTTAGCCACATTGAGAAAAGATTGCACGCCATCCATGTACTCTTTAGAGCGTCGGTCAGCGTACATCCACGGATGACTCATCTGCAAATCACCGCTAAAACCCATTATGATAAACCAACTTAATAGGAAACATATCATATTCATTAATACAAGTTCATCACATTAAAACCAAAGTATAGTAGTGACCAAATGTAATACATAGTTCTCATAAAACATAAATTAATTAAAACTAGAATACAACTATCTAAAGAATTTAAATCCAACAACAAATGCGATCAGAATCGTAACTAAGGTAACTATTGAACCAACAGCATAATGATACCAAGCCTCTTGACTAATGACATATTTTCTAATCTTTCTAAGCTTCAAGCGCATTGCATCCATCTTCATCTCGTGAACAGCGACGACGTCGGTAAGCTCGACCCCGTGAGTATCAATGATGTCGGCAATCTTCAAGTCCAATACCATCTTCTCTTCTAGGCATTGGAGACGAAGATCTTCACTTATTTTCAATTTTGTTTTCAAATCGTTGTTTTCTTTTATAAAAAACTCTACAATAGGGTCGGCTGGAATTTCCGGTTCAACTACCTCATAAATAAAAATATATCTATGTCAATTTGGTCGGCATGATTGTTATAAACACGAAACAAAATAAATAGTGATAAAAATATACCACATCCGAATCATAGACCGGACGAGGGACGACGGGGACGGATATCAAAACCATGACACTATACATAAAAAAAAAGAAAATTATACAAGAAAAATAATTATGCAATCAAATCATACAAGTAATTTTGTAAAATAACAGATAAAAGAAGAGGCTCACCGAGGTGGTGCCGGTCACGGGATGGCGGGGGCTATCGACGGTGGTGAGGACCGAGACGACACTAAAATCCACAAATAATAAATTAATTTGAGCTCAAAATACATAAAAAAAAATGAACTACCTAGCTTAGGCATTTCATCAAACACCTAGGTAGCACTATAAAAATGAAATGAGCTAAACTTGTATGGAAATGGCTAAAATTCGGCCGCCGGGTGAAAGGATCAAGTGTTGCTAACCCTTGGAGAGATGGGTTCCGTCTATCTTGACAAATCTTGGAAAAAAAATGGGGCTACACTTGAGCTTGAGAGAGGAAACAATGGAGATGATCTTGAGAGTTCAAAATGGTGGCTGGCCCGGGGTGGGAGATGATATAGCGGGACCTCTAGTCCCGGGCTGTACCACGGCCCGGGACGAAAGGTCCACCCTCCTGTCTCCACCCTGCCGCTGACTGCCTCGGTCCCGGGTGGTATCACGGCCCGGAACTAGAGGTGCCCTACAACCCGGGACCCGACCTGCGCAGCATCGGAGCAGCCGGCCCGGTACTAGTTCCCTCCTCTAGTCCGGGATCGAACCACGCCCGGGACTAGAGCCCAACACCCCTCTCCACCAAACCCCCTGTTTCCACTGGTGAACACTAACTGAATTTTCTTTTCTAGGACATGTTTAAACAAACGGATACATCAGTAATTGATTTCACTAATTAAATAGGATGTCCAAAAACTGGATGAGTCATTCAAAGTGGAGGATGCCGCGGTTCTGTACTGGACTCAAGGTCAATTGTAAACAGTTTCGTTTCAACGAACATATCCAGCGATTCTGGCTCTTTGGACTGCACAGTCTCCCGATGTGATAATAATAGAAGATTCTTTTCCAGTAACGTTTCAAGGTTGACCAATTGCTCCAAATAGTTCATCGTTGTCGTAATTGCTACCAAATCTCTGTACGTATCAAAAGTTTGGTTTTCCTCACAGCATAACTTTTTGTGGAAGCCAACACGTATTTATTCAAGAACATCTAATCAACCTTTTGTAGTTTCTGTTTCACGTGCAGATAATATAGATTTCTACTCCAGTTAGACGTGAAAGACTGAATTTTAAGGAAAATCTTCAGATTTTGTTGGAGAGGTTGCATCAGCAAATATGTTTAGCACATATTAGTATAATAATAAAGGTAATATTTCTAGCTTGTATTGCTTGCATCATTAATTTTGTGTAAATTTTTAAATTGTGGCACAACAACCGCACTGAAAGGAAATAACCGAGGAAATAGATGTGAATGACAGAAGAAATTACAATACTTTATAGGAGCTGATGATGTTGACCGACTTGGACACTGTGAAATGCACGTAAAAGGATGATTTTAAGAATATGGAGCTGTTAAGATTTAAAGAACATATCAGTGTTTATAGTGCAAGATGAGAATATTAGTTCCATACACTCGCCACTGCCTTGAGTATTTTTGCGATCACTATATTCTCCACTAGCCTGTTAGCTTTGCCTTTTATTTGAATTTGTTCAATCCTCAAAATGTGTTTAGGTTTTTTCGATGGTGCAATCGGTGGCATAGACGCAAGGCTTGAAGAATTAAGGTGTTCATATTCGATTCTTCAACTGGCTAATTCATGCGTGTTGACAACCTGCATCGGCACATGCATGCCCCCGGATAAACTAAAAAGGTCAGCAAGCACCTTCGGCAGTAAGATTTCTACGATAGTGTCGTGTCATGGTGGCCAGATAGATAGCGCGACATCTCTCATGGCAGCTCTGGTGGCCCTAATCAATGAGGACAACAATGTTCATCTAGCGAGCGGACCACCGTACTTCCGTGACGAACTCCAGCAGCATGTCCTAGCAAAGAAAACGAGTTGCATGTCGTTCTGGCCGAGGTAGATTGAGTACACGCCTAGCGAGCATGGATCGGAGCTCCCGACCAGATGATGGAAGACATCACGGCAGGCACTGGAGAGGAGGCCGTCGGCCTGGAGTACTCCACGTGATGATACAATTAGGAGCACCTGAGAGGATTCCGTCGGCCTGGCGTATTTTGATGAGACGATGAAAGGTATCAGCGAATTGTTACATGGGCAGGGACAAACGTCACAAAGGCATGCATGTGCTGTATTAGCAGATGGTATGGTGACCCAAAACAGGTTTGCATTCTTTTTTTCTGATCTGAGGAAACTGTACATATTTGTCTTACACGTTCTTGGTTCAATTGCTAAATATTTTGTCTTGATTTGCATAGTATCGTCATATGAATTTGGGAATTATACACAGACAGATTCGTTACGTGTGCGGTCTGTGATTGATATATATTGAGGGTGAGGTTTAAGCTCTAGAGCATTATTAATTGCAGGAATTTGTGGAGTGGTCCCGAGAGATTTGGAAATTGAAAAAAAGGATAGCAGTATGCTTATTGTTTTTAATCTTCGTCTCTTCCTTTGAACTGAACAAAATTCATTGAAGTTTTGTTCCAAGTATATATCAGTTTTAAGTTTTCGGTAACATGAGTTTATCGAGTAATTTTACTCACTGCAGTAATATTTTTTTTCCTCTACCAGTGATGCTAATGACCAACACTTACTGTATTTGTTTTTTAGGATGTGTTTAAACAAACAGATACATCAGTAGTTTCATATTGGACTCAAGGTCAACTGTAGACAGTTTCGTTACAAGGAACATAACCAGCGACTGTGGCTCTGGACTGGACAGTCGGAGATCTGATATATAATAGAAAGCTTCTTTTCCAGTAACGTTTGGAGGTTGATCAATTACTCAAAGAATTCATCAATATCGCAATTGCTACCAAATGTCTGTACGTATCAAAAGTTCGGTTTTCCTCAAAGCATAACTTTTTGTGGATGCTAGCACGTATTTATTCAATAACATCTGATCAACCTTTTGTAGTTTATGTTCTATCTACAGATAATATTGTCTCTCCTCCAGTTAGACGTGAAAGACTGAATTTTAATGAAACTCTTCAGATTTGTTGGCGATGTTGCATCAACAAATATGTTTATCAGATATCAGAATAATAATAAAGGTAATGTTTCCAGCTTGAGCATTAAGCTTTTGTTTCACTTTTTAAAGTGTGGCATGACAACGGCACCGAAAGGAATTAACCAAGAAAATATATGTGAATGAGAGAAGAAATTACATTACTTAAATGAGCTGATGACGTTGACCTACTTGGACACTGTGAGATGCACGTAAAAGGATGATTTTTAAGAATGTGGAACTGTTGAGATTAAATAAAACATATCAGTGTCTATAGTACAAGATATATATTATTAGACTATTAGTTCCATAGACTCTGCCACTGCCTTGAGTATTTTTGCAGTCACTATATTCTCCACTAGCGTGTTAGCTTTGCCTTTTATTTGAATTTGTTCAATTCTTGAAAATGAGTGTTGATGTTTCTTTCTTTTGCAGATCTCTATGCGTGTACTTTCTAAAGTTTATTTCTTTGACCGATGTCCTTTTGTTTTACGATTGCATGTGTAGTTTGGATAATCACATTGGATCCGATCTTGCCTTTGTATACGTGGTTGTGCTTGATAAATATCCACCGTTTATACATATATGTTTTAGGGTGACAAACGGAACCCTATATTGGAGCCTGGTCTATACTGAGAATTCTCTGCAGAGGACGCAATGGTTGCGAGTCATTTTCGTTTTTGTTGATCCTCTGGTGTTGGTATTTTTTTCTTTTCTTTTCTTTTGGGTTTGACTGTGTTGTTTGCTAGGACAAGATAATGAACGGTTAGGATTAGCAAGGGAAAAATGGCAGCCTAAATTTAACGTAATCGTTTTTTTTTTCAATATTTATGGCAAGTCTCATCCCACGACGTTGAAAGGTCCATCATGTCACATTTTGCTCTATAAGAGATCGTGGTCAGCAAAAAGAGGTCACATGTAGGAGTTCAGGTCAGGTTTAATTATTTGGACTCACGTTCCATAATCTTTACACGTTCAAGCACATAGGAGAGAAGGCATGTGTGTGCGTCTATGAGGAACTTCAAGAAACAAGTTACATTTCCTACCGTACAAAGGTAAATAAGGTGAAAGCAATCATCAGGAATTATTACAATTTACTATGTTCCATTTTTAATGGGTATTATGTTTCATTTACATAGCTAGGTAGACATATACCTTTAATCTTTTTGATGTACGGTGTGGTTGCTATATTAATATAGCGGGGTGAAAGCTTATTTCTTCTATATGGAGCCCGTTTTGAAAACTTGATATCGATATTTTTAAGTTTCCAAAAATCTCGACATAAATCAACCCTATATAAGTTCGATATATTGACACATTGTATGTAATTAGTAATTCGATTAACTTAATGAATATGCTTGAAAAGTACAAGTTCAATTAAGGAACAACCACATTGATGGCGAGTAATAATCGGTAGTTGATACTCGGTCAATGTAATTAAGCTCTGCACCCATGGAGTATAAAAAAACACTAACAACCTGACAATGTAATCGAAATTATGATTAGCGGTGAAATCCAGTAGAACATTAATTAGGCAAATGCCTGTACAAAAGTAATCGATTGTGAACCATACATATGACAGAGAAATTATATTTGAATATAAATTTCAGAGCTAATCTAGCCGCGCAAATGCGCGGGCCACCCAGCTAGTTTTATTGAATTAAGGAGATTTCTGGGTCTCACAAGCTATTAGAAAGTTTGTTCATCAGTATGGTTTGATTGCAAAACCACTTACTCTCATGCTTCCACAAAAATCTCTTATGTGGGCACTTACTGCACAGAAAGATTTTGATCACTGAAACAAGCCATGGCCTTTACACCTATGTTGGCTTTGTCAAATTTTCAACAACCTTTTGTTATTGAAACATATGCATTTGACTTAGGATTTGGAGTAGTCCTTCTTCGGTCAGGCCACCCCATTGCCTCACTTCTGAGTTGCAAAAGAAAGACATGAATATTGAAAGGAGAGTTCATTTTGTTGGAACATTTCGGTCGTGTCTTTAAGACGACGCACAACTACACTTGATGCACCGGAAACTTTGTGTCCATGGAAGCCTTTCGATCAGAGGCATCTAGAAGAGCAACCTCTCTATTTTTGGCCAACGAAAGAGCCAAGAACAACTAATTCCGTGGCAAGGGGATTTGGCGGCAAATCGCCCAGCGAATTCGTCCGTCTCCATCCATAGAAAAAAGATACACAGAATTCAGTTGAATGAATGGACGAGCTGTCCAAGGAGCAGATCGAGGAGTTCCAAGCGGCCTTCAGCCTCTTCGACAAGGATGGCGATGGTATTCACTGCTCGATCCGATCGATCGCCATGTGATTTGATCTCGTTGGCGTGCTTAATTCGATTTGATTTCGCGTGCGAAAACCTACAGGGACGATCACGACCAGGGAGCTCGGGACGGTCATGCGTTCGCTGGGGCAACGCCCATCGGAGGAGGAGCTGCGGGAGATGATCGCGGAGGTGGACGCCGACGGCAACGGTGCCGTCGACTTCCCGGAGTTCCTGGCCCTCCTCGAACGCAAGATGCGCGACGCCGGCGCCGAGGACGAGCTGCGGGAGGCCTTCCAGGTCTTCGACCAGGACCAGAACGGTTTCATCTCGCTCAACGAGTTCCGGCACGTCATGGTCAACCTCGGCGAGCGCGTCTCCGACGAGGAGCTCTCCAAGATGCTCCGCGAGGCCGACATTGACGGATGGCCAGATCAACTACTCCGAGTTCGCCAAGGTCATGATGGCCAAGTCAGTACCATTTCTTGGTTCATCTTTTCTACGATTGCAAATAATTTGTAACGCGATCTTCTTGATATCTTCAACCTATCGATTGATCTCTGCAGGCTCGAGTTGTCGGAATCGAAAGCTTCAGTGCCGCCACTCTTCAAGAATGGACTCCGCGTCTGCCGCTGCCTTCTCGCCTTCCGGATCATGGAGATAGGCCGGAGTGTTAAACGACGGTACACTCCATGAACTTGCGTTAATCGTTCTTCATAGTTAAAACCTTCTGTTTTCTACCTTTTGCAATTACACGGTATGTATCTGAACCTCGCAATGTATGCTGCTCTTGTGCAAATGCCAGACGGCGGAAGTCACAGCAAAACAGTCGTGAGATGGTGCAAGACGAGAAGACCGGCGGGGATGACGATAAACCGCCTGACCAGGACAAGGACAAGGACAACGACCATGAGAAACCGACTGACAGCCGCTGCATCCCCTCGTGTACAATCCTCTGAAAATCCAGGGTTTTCATTTCTAATTTACAACTGATGAAAAAGTGTAACAAGTACTACAAGACAAAAAAAAGAAATTACTCCATGATTTTCACAATGATGACCTAATTGAGTTTACAAGTGGTAAACAAACTAACAACATATTTGGCTACCATTCTGCGAACTTCTGGTTGCCTTGCTCTAAGGTGACTCTGTACGAATTAAGAACACAAACATACCAAATGTGCCATCAAAACTTACTGAATGTGGTTCACTTAAACTGCTCCAAAAAAATTCTCAAAATACAGCATGTACAACAACAGTGGAGGATAAGCACACCTGATAACAGGGCCACCCACCAGTACTTACAATTTGCAATGGGCATGATTTTTGATCCAGCTCCTGAAAATGGATCAACTCGGAAGAATGGGATGCTAATAATTTACCCATCCCTCCCGTTCCGAAATCACTGCTAGGAAGGTTGGACCTGGAGATCGTCGGATTTCCAAACAACGTCCTTCAAGGTGTTCGAAAGGTTCTTGTAGAACTGCACCACAACATCCAGACTTATACATTTCAGTATAAATTACTGAGGGAAGGTGAGAGATGTCCAACTTAATTTATAATTCCAGTAACTTGGTGAGTCCAGAACTCCAGATCACTGAAATTGGAGAAGCATAAATCTAGGAACTGGTGCATGACAGTCCCTACTTCTCAATCACAATCCATGAATATCAGGTTTGTAATTGGTATGATTTTCACAATATGATGTTTACCTTGTGAAATTCTAGAGTGACGCCTTTTGCTTTGCGAACTTCAACCATATGAAGAGAAGGTCCAACTCTCAGTATCTAATTGATAATGCACACAAATAACGTTAGAGCGAAGAATTTAACTCAAAGTAGATTTCAGTTCAGCATTTTCTTTACAATTACCTCGGTAGCAACATTGAGATTCCCCTTCCTTCCTGCTTTTACCTTTTCTAGTCTCAGCTGGTCAAACAATAAAAAGGATTTTAACCTTCAGGAAGAAGTATTTTAAAGCTCATATATATTATATAGAGAACTCCTTTTATAAGAAAATATACTCATGCATACTGTTATTACACCAAGCTTTGCATGGCTTACCTTGTAATTTTTCTTCTGAACATCGAATCCTAGAGGCTTTGCAGCTTCCTCAATCTTGCGGACAATTTCTTTTGGCGAGCTTTTTGATGTAAACCTTGTTTCTCTCTTAAATTCCTGTCCATAGTCATTCGACGTTCAGAGTAACAATGGATTTTTAAAATCATAAATTCATAACAGAAAATAAGCATAGAGTTCTAAGTTGAAAAAAATGTTCGAGATATATTCTATTTACATAGGCATATAAAGTTACTACTCCTTCCGTTCCAAATTATAATATATTTTAGATATTTCAATATGGACTACATACGAAATAAAATGAGTGAATCACTGAATCTACACAATAAAACACGTCTAGGTACATCCGAATTAGAAAAAAGCTAAAACATATTATATTTCGGATCGGAGGTAGTAGCTTTTATTATTCCTTGTAATTGAGATATCTAATTATAAGTGATATCAAATAAATCTAGTGCATATTTCAGCCATGATTTAAGCTATATCCGTAGAACCTAGAAACCCTGACGAGTTAAGTCAATCCACATCGTAATTTTAAAAGTTTTAGGTTGCTATCAGGATGTTCTCGTACCAGCTCAGAGTCGAATAAGTTTTCAAGATTGAGGCCAGCTGACATTGAAATCAGTTCAAATGCATTCAGAGCTACTGGTTCTTCTTCTTTCTTTTCTGTCACATGGTGCTCCTGGAGGAAGTCAACCCACAGGCATAAAACTGGTTAGCGAAACAGAACCCATGAGGGATTTTTGCATTGAGGTAGAAACAGAAGTGCAAGAGTTTCCATTTGACCATGGACTTACTTCTGAATCATTGAAGACAGCGACCACATCATCCAACGTTGTATCATACTTCTCATCAAACACCGCACGCTTGTAACCTTTCTTGAACCACTCATCCTCTAACATTTCTTGAACTGTTATTCTCTGCAACAGTTTCTCAAGACATTAGCTTTATATTAGTACTGATATTGAAAGGCTGATGGATGAAAATGCATCATGTGATCTACAAGCCTACTATTTTTTAGATGATCTACAAGCTTACTATTTTTGTAGATGATCTACAATCCACTAGAGGATGCATTGTGTGAGTACTAGGGGTCATTTTACATAACTAGCTCAGGAAATTTCCCTATCTACGTATTGATTCAACCAGATCTTGTGTTCTAGCATACCGTCATTGGATTTGGATCAAGGATTCTTGTTAACAACCTCTTGGCAGGAAAAGACGTCCAAGGTGGAAACGTAAATTCTGCATTCGATATCTGCCCAGAAGAATAGACAAGAAAATCAAATAAGCATGAAGAAGCAACCACAGAAGTTCTCTAAAAAAAAGTACAATGCTCACTTTCTTATACATGGCCATAAGATTAGAGTCTTCAAAAGGCAAATACCCTGCTAGCAAAACGAAAAGAATAACCCCACATGACCACAAATCTGCCATTGCACCATCATAGCCTTGATCTTCGAGGACCTGTTGGAAAATAGTTACACTAGTTAAATTATTACCGCTGGTTTCCACAAAAACTATGCAAAGAAAACTATTGGAGAGTTCAGTTTATATATTTTTCTGAAATTACCTCTGGTGCAACATAATTTGGAGTCCCGCAAGTCGTGTGCAGTAATCCATCATCCTGAACAACAAAATAATAAAATATTTCAAAATATGTTAGGAGAGAGTTTTCGTACATCAAAGGTAGCAACTTAAAGTGCATGAAGCAAGAACCTTTACCTTGAGTTGCTGAGCTAGGGCACTCAGCCCAAAATCAGATACCTTCAGATTTCCACATGAATCAAGTAACAAATTTTCTGGCTGCAAGTATATTAGTTTAGATTCCTGAGTAAATTCTCATTCACTGAAAAAAGCACAGAGATGGCGAGGTACTCACTTTCAAATCACGGTGGAACACCCCTCTGCTATGGCAATAATCAACAGCATTAATTAACTGTTGGAAGTATCTCCTTGCCTCATCTTCCCTCATTCTACCATGGTTAACCTTTACGACGAGGGATGCGATGCCCGTTAGTACATAATTAACAACAGTATGTTCTACAAGTGCAGAAACTGGAAACATGGACTGTAGCATATCACTTACAATTGTGTCAAAGAGCTCACCACCAGTGACATATTCTAAAACAATGTAGATCTTCGTTTTGCTTCCCATCACCTAAAGTTTGAAGAGAATATAAATTTGGATAATATTAGCAGTTTCCTTCGATCAAATTAAAATAGACATGCCAAATAATTGCGTCCAATATTTCTGACAACAATTTTATGATTCAGGTGCATGATGGAGCCCAGACAAGATGTACTTTTCTGAACAAATATTACAAGATTAACTGGAATATCAATAACAAAAAAAGAATGGTAATTCCTTTAATTACCTCGTGTATGCGGACAACATTCGGATGCTTAATCAACTTCATTGTTGCAATTTCCCGCTTGATCTACGGTTCCACCACAGAGTTACTCATCAGCAGTTAGAAAAACAAGTTCAATCATCTGGGAAAAGTGTCAATTTGCTTGTACCACAAAAAAACAACAAATGTAAAGTGCAGGATCCATCATAATCAACTAGATATGAAAGATCACCAGAAAAAACAAATAATTGAGATCTCACAAACTTAATATTGAGGTTGGCATTTGACAATGACCTGCTCAACCATCTTGTGCTTGAGAAGCTTGTCCTTGTCCAAGATCTTGATGGCTACCGGGTCCCCCGTCTCGGTGTCCCTCGCGAATTTGACCTTGGCGAATGTGCCCTCTCCGATGGTCCGGCCTAGCTCATACTTCCCCACACGTCTCTTCACCTTGGTTGTACTCATCCCCTGCCTTATTCCCCCTCTGGAACCTCCGGTCTAGCTTAGTTTCCACGCACTGTCAATTTGTTCCACTGTCCTGTGTGGAAAATTCTAGACTTCAGACATGGAAAAGATGATAGCCTGATTTTTTTTCTATCTGAATAAACTTCATTTGGATTACAGCCAGGTGTGCATAGGCGTCCCCATGTCCTTTTCTTTCCCAGATCACACATGAAACAAATATATACTCCCTCCGTTCCAAATTAATTGACTTTCATTTGTCCAAATGTGGATGTATCTATACTTGTAACATGTCTAGATACATCCACATGTGGGAAAATGAAAATCAATTAATTTGGAACGGATGGAGTATAAACTAACAGAAATCATTTTGTTTGTACAGAAAACGGCCCAATGCAAATGCTGTTGAGCAGTCAGTTATGTAGATTGATGAACTATGCAGACCATGCATTATGTTTTATAAATAAAACTGCAACTTCGCCCTGGCACCGGCACCTACTCTTAAATTCACAATAAGATCTGCGACTAAGTCCATCAGTGGAGTTGTTTAGTAGAGAAAATATCGAAAAAAAAACCCAGAGATATTCTTTCCTCCGAAAGGCCAAGTTTGAACTGGAATAATAAACTGAAGGTCGAAGGAATAAGACCACTGTCTATTGGATCTGGACAGGGTGTGTATCAAATTAGGCACGAGGGGGGTGGGGAGCTGCAAAGAGACCATTAAACAGCAGGCGGCATATTCCACAGCCAACAAGATGAACTGGTCAGTGTTCTCAAGCACAAACCCCAGATTCCTCTTAATTTGTTTGAAAAAAAAAAGAATTGTCAGGACCAAGAAGATAGCAGAGAGCCCCTATCAATCTTCTACGAGGTTCGTTAAAAAACGAACCCATTTCTCCCACGAAGGAATGCTCTGAAAAGTTAATGCATCTCATGGGAGTCGTCAAGAGCATACAGTTCGGGGAACAGATTTGAGCTTTCCGCTCACATGAAAACACCAGTGAACCATAATTCAGAAGGAAAAAAAGAGCAGAAGCAAACTGAGGACGAAAGAAGAAAACAGGAGAGAGAAGGACAGAGAACTTACAGGTAGCTACTGCTGTGTGAATGGCAAGAAGAGCTCGGGATGGGGAGGAGAAGAGGGAGGTTTAGCTAAGTAGTGGCTGCGAAGGAAAGAAAAGCCTTGGTAGCCTGGTGGGAGAAATCTGTCATGAATAGTTCCCGAATGGTTCTATGTAGACTATTCACATCTGAGTTTCTCTTTTTTATTTCTCGATGTATGTTTCGAATTTTGAGTTTCCTTTTTCAGGGGTTATCTAAATATGTGCTGTGAACATGCATGATTTTTTTCAGATTTTTTCAAAATGTTTAAATTTGAATTTAGATTGCATGTCACACGGTGACATGCAAAAGGTGCATGTCACCTGATCTGTGTCCGGGGTGAATGTGATTGTGAGGAGCAGAGTAGTTGAACGCTAGAGAAGACGACATGACATGACAGTAGCCTTTAAGAAAGGAGCAGCGTGCTTGTGGTGTCAGAGCGTGGCCCAACTACACAACTCAGATATCAGGCGCGTGCGGTGTGCGGAGTTCAATATACACCACACCGGGAATGTGCATGATTGATCTCGAAATTAATTCGCCACGAGTGAATTTGGCGGCAAACTTAGTTTTTCTTCCGAGTGAGGAAGGCCTCATCGAGTCGAGAGTGTTCTTTTATTCGTAGAAAATTTTAGTTATTTATTATTCTATACAATCTCAATGCAAATTTGTGTAGTAATTAGGTCTATTTTGTCACTAAATTTTCTAGCTATGCGTCTTACGTTACCATAACACACCATCACCTCTCTTCATTAAACATTGTGCCATATCATCTTTATCTCAGCTTGTTACTCTCACCGTGGAAGGTATAAGGACAATGTTAAGATAGTAAGAAGATTTTGCTGTATCCATCCATACCTAACTACAGCGTGTGTGTAGATCGTAGTTGACCAATATTCGTGATATGGTAGATAGATGTAAACTTGTATTATATGTAATGAGGATATAATAGGAGGGAATGTCCATTGCGTCGACATTGAGCCATATAATCTTCACGTTGTATGACAGCATGATCCTTCTTCCAAACCTTACGTCGTCATGTGCTCTTTTGCCACCGCTCACACCTCCGAGACCATTGGCATCGTTGTTTCTTCCCTGATGGTGCCTCTCATGGTCAGCACCCCCATTTTTCGGTACTTGATCATCATTGGATATATACTCGCTCCGGTCCGGTGTATAGGTCATGCACGCATCCCTAGATCGCTAGTTTGACTAACATAATATGAGTATATGACAAAAATGTATCATTATAAACTTTATATGCTACATTTTCGTATGGAATAGTTTTTGTGTTATACAGTTTATATTATAGGTAAAATTAGCGATATAGAGATACGTGCCAGACCTATAGACCGGATTGGAGGGAGTATTTGCTTCAGATATAATAATGGAGGTTTCAAAACAAATATAGAGATGCAACATATAGAGACAAACACTTCAAGTTTAGGCAAATTTTAATGGTGCTCACAAAACAAGAGCAAAATGTTTGCAAACCGTGGTGTTAATGATGTAGAGGGGCATCCCCAATCTAAATGTTTTCACCTATCTTTGGAATATTCTAAGTTTGATATGTTTTCATTTCCCGTGAAAACACTTCACCACAAAAACTTTTCCTTTTTCCACGGTGAGGCATTAGTGTCATAGATAATATTCCTAACAACTGCCAAAACTATTTAAAAATTGTTTGACAAATTAGAAAGGTTTCTTAAGTAGGAAAAATACAAAATAAATATTAAACCCCAAAAGCATATCATATGAATCTCAAAGACCCACTCTTACAACAAAAGGTAGATTTTGTCTTGAAAAACAACAACATAAAAATATATTTTCCGACACCTTAGAAATGTCAGAATTTTCTGCCAATTTTTGTTCACGCAGAGGACAAAAAGATGTTCATTATGTGATTTGTTTTTGTGATTGTAGGAGATTCTAGACAAAAATTAAATCGCACGGTGAATAGCAACGTGCTACAACAGCAAAACCAACTAATGTTAACATCAAATAAAATCCAAAAGGGTAAAACTTGGTATTTTATTTTTGGAAACCAAAGAGGAAAAACACATAGAAAAATATAAGGGTCCCATGGTGTGCTCAAACCAATCAAAATAGATAAAAGTTAAACCAAGGTAAAGAGCAGCACAGAGCATAAAACCAACACCAACGAAGTCTAATTTTCTTCTCATGCATTGGCATTTTATATATGAATAAGTCACAAATAATAGGAGTGTACTATTGCATATCATAACAGTAATATGTGCTTGAAACTTAAGAGTTATTTGCAAATAAGGATGTCCCTTATCACTTCCTATCTCGTAGTAGTTACAAGCACTAGTAGCAAATTTGGCAAATGTAACCATTTGAAGGATGCTACTTAGAAATTTTTGGCACATAAAGAGGATCAGTAAAATTTCCATAGCAACCATTACCCGCTTTCCTCTCTCAAAATAGTTGCAATAATCAGTATCAATCATAATATCATGGTTTCGATATTGTTTCATAAGCTTTAGACAATTGCAACCCACATAAGTAGTTCTCAACATATGCATATTTCTCCTCTATGGTGGTGGTTAGGAGAATTAAAGAATAAAATAGGAATCGCATGAATGAGAGCATCATTATGACCAGCAAGTTTATCATTTTATCCTCTCATATATTAGTTACAATTGTTCTACTTAGAGGATCATTAAGAAAAATAGGATAATCATCCCCAGATTATCGTATAGCATGTCAAATAGTACTCCTCATTTTCATCAAAAAAAAATACTATGAGAACAAATATTCTATTGTACATGACTAAAGATTCATCATAATAATAGTTCTCACCACATGGTTCATCAATAAAAATAGAGTCATCATCTAGAACACTATCATATAATATTAAACATAACACTCCTCATATTTATCAATTTCAGTGGGAGCAATTGTACTACTAGAGTCATTTTTCATCATTTCCAAGAATATTTTATAATCATAGAATGAATTCACAATAACAATCCATTGTTGGAAGCAAAGGATGGGTAGCTACTCCCTTCTTCCTTCACTTGTATTTCATTCCCCCTCCATTTTTTCTTACTTTTCCCTATCTAAGCATTCATCGGGTATTTTCACTTTCCGAGCATTTCTCCAAGTATTAGTGGCAGCATGAGCGACACTGTAGAGTATCTCCATAAAGAACTATGGACAAACTTGATACCCAGACACATTTGTATGGTGTTATAATTTCTAATTTTTATGTGTTTTTGATACAGTATAAATGTAAAAAAAATTATTTTTTTTAGAAAAGGGGAGAAGCCCCAGCCTCTGCATCGATTGATGCACACGGCTTTTATTATAAGTTCCAAAGTATTCAGAGTTTACATAACCAGTCGCACACAAGTGTTGAAACAAAATATAGTTCTGAGAATAAAAAGAAATAGGGCTAAACGGCGTCCTCTCTAGTGCCTAGCTTCTTAGACACCTTGAATTCTTCTAGACAGCCGCCAGGTACCCCGGGAATAGATATCCAAAGCGACCACCTCCAGCCGGGTGCATCCAGAGTTTATAAGCGCACGTTGCGCCTCTGGGAATAGGAAAGCCCACTCGTGGATCCAGTGGGTAGCCATCCGTATCACCTGCAAAAAGTTAGGTCGACCTCCTTTGTTAAAAATAATGTCATTCCTGCATTTCCAAATGGACCATAATAAAGCACAAGTTCCCACATGGATTCGTGCTTTAAAATTCTTTTCAACCCCATGTAGCCAAGTTCCAAACATATTTGTAGTGTTAGCGGGTGGGGTGATATTGAAAGCATATTGCACTAAAGTCCATAATAATTGCGCAAACGGGCATGTAAAAAATAAATGATCAATCGATTCCTCAGAATAACAGAAGACACATTTTTTACATCCATTCCAATTTCGTTTAGCAAGATTATCTTTTGTTAAGATGACCTTATTAAAAAGGAACCACATAAAGATCTTAATCTTTAACAGTACCTTAAGTTTCCAAATTTGTTTACGCAAATTAACCGTGTGACCATTTAAAAGAGCTTCATACATGGACTTAACCGAAAACAGTCCTGTAGACGTAAGCTTCCAAACAAATTTATCTTCATCATTTGTAAGGTTAATGGTTATAAGTTTTTGCAACATGTCTAGCCAAGCATCCCATCTATTGCCGGTGAGATTTCGTCTAAACTCAATATGGACGGCATTATTAGCTAGAACATCCGCTACCAAAACATTTTTGTGACGTGTCACGCTGTATAATGTTGGGTATTGGGTATCTAAAGGGGTATCATTGATCCATGAATCCTCCCAAAACCGGGTTGCTTGACCGTTACCTACATCAAACTTCCCTTTACTGAAAAAGGTTTCTTTTACGTTCATAAGACCCCTCCAAAACTGAGAATCGGTAGGTTTCGCTGTCACTTGTGACAATGTCTTATTTTGTAGGTATTTATTTTGTAGGATTTCTTGCCAGACTCCTTCCTCGTTAATAAGCTTAAAAAGCCACTTGCTTAATAAACATTTATTCTTGATATCGAGCACCTCAATTCCTAGTCCGCATTGGTCCTTTGGTCTACATATTATATTCCACCTTGTCAGTCTATACTTTTGTTTATTTTGATCACACTGCCAAAAGAAACGGGACCTGTAGAAATCTAACCTTTTTAACACCCCTTTAGGTATTTCTAAAAAGGAGAGCATAAACATAGGTAAACTAGTAAGTACAGAATTTATTAGGACTAGCCTATCACCGTATGAGAGTAGCTTGCCCTGCCAGCAACCTAGTTTCTTTTCAAACCTATGTTCCACAGAGTTCCATTCCTTATTCAGAAGTTTTCTATAATGTATAGGAATTCCTAGGTATCTAAACGGGAGGGTCCCTACCTCACATCCAAACACATTCCTGTATTGGTTCTCGGCTTCTTTAGCTTTCCCAAAACAGTATAGCTCGCTTTTATGAAAATTTATTTTAAGCCTAGATAGTTGCTCAAACATACAAAGAATTAATTTCATGTTTACTGCCTTTTCTATGTCGTGTTCTAAAAAAAGAATGGTATCATCTGCATATTGCAGAATCGATACTCCCCCTTCAACTAGGTGCGGTATGAGGCTGCCCACCTGACCATCCTCTCTCGCACGATTAATAAGAATAGCCAACATATCGGCCACAATATTAAATAGGATGGGAGAAAGGGGATCGCATTGTCGAAGTCCCTTCCTAGTCTGAAAATAATGACCAATATTATTGTTGACACGTATGCCAACTGATCCACCCATAATATAATTTTTGATGAGATCACACCATTTGTTGTCAAAGCCCTTCATGCGCAGCGTTTGCAACAAGAAAGGCCATTTTACTTTATCATAGGCTTTCTCAAAATCGATTTTAAAAATGACTCTATCCATTTTCTTCCTATGAAGTTCATGGATCGTCTCGTGAAGGACAACAACCCCCTCTAGAATATGTCGTCCTGGCATAAAGGCAAAACATAAACTAAACTACACTAAATTTTTGAGTGTTTTCAAATAAGAAACAAAAACAAAAATAGGAAATAAAAAGACAATTAAACTATTTTGCAGAACCTAATTGAAGAAGGCGAGCTCACAATGGTCCCCAACAATGGTGCCAGAAAAGAGCGTTGTTGACGGAGGATAACCCTGTGAACACCAGAGAGATCCCTCAAAACAAAGCGAGAAAGAGATATTGATGGAAATAAACTACGTGTATACCAATTCGTTGGGACTCCAAACACAAAGTGTAGTAGAAAGTGGCTCTTTACCCACAAACATGACCCATAGTTGATAATCGAACACATGGACCTGTTGGTTCTCCTACTTCCTCTCAAGCAATGCTACAAAACAAGAAGTAGTTCCACTCTGTCCCCAACTCAATAGAGGTGCTTGTAAGCCAACACAGTGTATTAGAAAGAGATGAAAACAATTTAATCTAAAAAATAGAATAGTCCTAGAAAGTGACGTTGGTGGTGGTGGAACTAGTATGCAAACTATAAAGCTAAATGCGGTGGATGGTTTTGTATTTTTGGAATATTTAATAGCAAAAAATGTTAAATGCAATGCAACAATGCAAATATGTTTTATTATGATAAATGTGGACATGGGTTCATGAGTTCAGTTGACCTCTCTTTCATAAATATGGCGGCACAAAATTAGAACTTCTAGACAAGATAAATGCAATGAAACTTTATATTATAATAATGTTTGATTCAAATTTTCGGGGGGCTACCCCCGGGTAGGGTCATGATATGGTATAAGCAATGTCCAACAGTGGACCGAGGTACGGTAAAACCGACTTAACCGGGCCCAGGAGGGGCCGGGTTATGATGTTGCTAAAAACCGACATGTGGTTACCGAGATACGGTGGTCGAGAGACGGTGGTCGACATACCTAGCCGACATATTCTGACCGAGGTATAATGATCGACATATGTATGTCGGTATCTTGTGTTTTTTCTTATGTGCAGGGGAGAATATTCAGGAAAGGGAATCCGGCATATCCATGCCGGGTTAAAGAGAGGAGGCACATTGTGTCGGTTTGGAAGTCAATGCATGTCACATCCCGTCTGACACGGGAGCGTGGCGTGCAGTATGGCGTGGGTACGAGATGACCGGTCACGCACATCGCTGACCACGAGTGTACGTGGGAACAGGAGTACCAGGCATGGCGGGTCACATCCATCGCTGACCACGGGAGTACGTGGGAACAGGACAACGAGGAAAACGAGACTCCAGAGAGATACTGAGAGAGACTAGGAGCACCGTAGCTTGCTTCTTCTTCCTTGAGAGATTCACCATAGTTGAGAGCATACAGCTCGAGGAGCACCATTGTATTCATGATATCCTGATATACCGAGATAGACAGACAGGAGTAGGGGCTTTACCTCCTCACGAGGGCCCTGAACCTGGGTAGATCGTGTGTGCTTTTGTGTCTTCCGTGTGCGCTCCTTAGCGCGCTATCCCTCCCCGGTTCCACCAGCGTCCATCGGCCCCAACTTAAGCCATCCTATGGCATCTGCTGTGATACAACTACGACAGTTGGCGCCCACCATAGGGCCAGCAGCGGCGCTGGCTGGTGTGTTCATCCGGACGGGTTCCATCATCGCCTCAGGTGAGCGCGTGGTCAGTGGCCTTGTCCACAGACTCGGCACGCTGAACTTCATCAGCGACAACGCGGGCTGCTTCGGTAGCAGGCTGATTCCGAGGAACGGCTGCCTCGTCCTCTTCGGGACGTTCGAGATCTACGTCGCCACTGAGTTCGTCTGCAAGTACCCGGAGCAGGTGCTTGTGGCTGAGGATCCTCCTGCTGTATGTGCAGCTCGCGGCCGGCGTATCACTCGCCCCGGGAGCTGCGCAGAGTTCATTATGACCGGCTCTGCGGGTGGTGCCGGCAAAGGAGAACCCGGCAAAGGAGATGCCGGCAAACCTGCCGCCAAGACCACCAGATCGGCGAAACTACTGCTGGAGAGGGCGGAGAACCTCCTCGGCCAGGCCGGTACATCCCATGTACCGGTCAGGACGGCTCCTCTCGAGGAGATAATCGAGAAGCTGGTTGTGCCGGTAGCTGCCGGTACAGATGCAGCCCAAGTGGAGGCAGAGTTGGAGTCGCGTCGTCAGAGCCTACATCAGGAGGCCCTCGCGATGGCCGAGGTGAGGAGAGAGTTCGGGATAACCCTCCGTGAGTATAACCAAGCACATGGTTTTACCCCGGTAGCTGCTCACCCTAGTCGCATAGAGGATGTGCGTAAGAGGGGTAAAGGCCTCAATGCCGAGATTGCTAGAGATGGTAGATCTAGTTCCAGTAAGACTCCTAGTCACTTGTCGGTCGAAAAGCCGAAGTATAGTTCCCCTGCTAAGACTCTTAGAGCTGCCGAGGCAGCAAGAGCCGAGTTGTCCGGCTTATCCGGAGAAGCTCTCCGTAGGCAGTAAGACCGAGTTAATGAGTTGATAGCTGTGGCTACCCGGCAGAATGAGGCCTATCTTAAGGCTAACACAGTTGCAGGTGGGTCCCAGATTGTTCACTCGGCTAAGGCAGCCAGTGGGGGATCTAAGGGGCAAGCTTCATCACCGCATGTTGGTGGAGATCGTGACCGGAGTGTAAACTCCGGTAGAAACAAGCAGATACAGACATATGATCCGGCATATGCCGAAAAACAGTTAGCCGGGCGAGGCAGTGCCGGCCGGGGTAAAAGCAATCCCGGTCCGGGCGATCCAGATGCCGGAATAATTGACTCGGCTGGCCGAGGTTATCCACCTCGGTATCCGACACGAAATCCCGCCCGGCAGCAGCAGAATATCGAGCATGTTCAGCAGCCCAGGTGTTGACCAGGTGGCCAACCGTTATGATGATGGTTACTCGGCTATGGAGAAAGCCGGGTATCAAAGATATGAAGGTGCACTGGGATCCCGGCTGGGACCTCGCCAGTTGTCACCAAATGATGCACGCTACAAGTTGGACAGGATCTTTATGTCCGAAATGCTGGAAGAGCAAGGCCCACCTAGACCTGCATGCTTTGGACCTCGGATCATGAAGGAACCGCCGGTGCCGCACTTTCAATTGAACCGAGGCGCAAAGACATATGACGGCAGTACTAAGCCGGAAGACTGGCTGACAGATTATGTGTCGGCAGTGCATATCGCGGGAGGAAACCGCCGATGGGCGGTAAGGTATATCCCACAAATGTTGGAGGGGCCAGCCCGGATCTGGCTGAACAACTTGTGAGAGGGCAGTGTTGACTGCTGGATGAACTTTGAAGAAGCCTTCGTTAGCAATTTCTCCAGCACATACAAGAGGCCGAATCGTCCTCAGCAGCTTGTCATGTGCAAGCAGAGGGATGAAGAGACTGACCGGGATTACTTGACCCGGTGGAGTACTGTCTGCAATTCATGTGAAGGAGTTGTTGAAGCGCAGGCCATTTCATGGTTTGCTCAAGGGTGCCAACATGGCTCCATGCTCTGGCAGAAGTTGCAAAGGGAGATGCCGGCCACCTTGGCCGAGACAATCTGGATTGCGGATAGCTATGCACTGGGTGATCCGATGCAGCCCTTGCTGAACTCGGTGGAACCAAATAGAAGGAACCCGGTCAACAGTGGACTAGGACCAGCCAGGCGAGGTGACCGCCAGGATTTCGGGATCAAAAGGAGAGATGACCATTCGGATTACCGTACGGTTCGAATCAAGTTGCGGCGGTGGAGCAAAGCCAGCCAGATGCCGGCGCTAGCCAGCGTCAGAGGACCAGTGGTCCTGCTTGGGGCCAAAATCAAGAAGGGAAGAGACCGTGGAGTGACCAGAAGAAGCCATTGACCTATGAGGCAATGCTGGATGGGCCGTGCAGCTATCACACGCATGATCCTCGCAGGCCGGCCAATCATTCAACCCGGCAGTGCAGCTGGTATCAGCGCACATTGAAGGAAGGGGAGGCTCCGGAGGAAATCAGATGGGGGCACCTCAGAGGCCTCCAGCGGCATATCCTCAACAGAGGCAAGCACTACCGCTCACCGGAGCAAACGCAATTCCCGTGAATGCACCGGCACAGAGGCCTCCAGCTCCGAGACCTGTCAACCAAGTAAATGTCGGAGGCAACAGTGGCAATGCTGGTCCCGGTGGCCAGGGTGAGTATCGTCAGGGTGATTATAGAGAGGCTCACCAGAGCTATGTGGTGTTTGTGACCGAGCCAACTGACAAGCAGAGCTTGAACCGGCGTGCACTCGAGGTAAACGCAGTTATGCCGGCTGTGCCGAAGTATATGCACTGGTCTGATCAGGAGATCAGCTGGAGTATGAAGGACCATCCCCGGATCATGCCAAGCCCGGGAGGTTATGCTCTGGTGGTGGATCCGACATTCATTGGGCCCACCATTAATGTCAGGTTCACCCGAGTTCTCATTGACAATGGGAGTGCCATCAACATCATGTACCGAGACACCATGGTGAAGATGGGTATCTCGGCAAACATGCTGCAACCGAGTTCTACGACCTTTTATGGTATAGTGCCGGGTGTCTCGTGTGCACCTATGGGCAAGATTTGGGTCGATGTGTTGTTTGGCACCAAGGACAACTGCCGAACTGAGAGCATCCAGTTTGAGGTGGTGGACCTTGAGAGTCCATATCATGCTTCGCTTGGCAGACCGACACTGGCCAAGTTCATGATTTCTACCCATGTGGCTTACCTCAAGATGAAGCTGCCGGGTCCTAATGGCATCATCAACATCTCGGGTGATTACAAGCGTTCCTTGAAGTGTGCCTCGGCTGGCTCGTGTCTGGCCGGGTCATTAATCATTGCTGCAGAGAAGAAGAAGATCCATGAAGTGGTGGCGTTGGCGCAGTCCGCGCAACTCGGTATGCCGGGTATGAGTAACCCGGAGCAGAATGCGGCATTCCAGGTGCCGAAGGAGACGAAGAAGATCAACGTTGACCCGGCGTTCCCGGACCACAACGTCATCATTGGTACCGGGTTAACGGAGAAATAGGAAGGCGAGCTCAGTCACTTCCTCCGTGAGAATCGGGATATCTTTGCATGGTCAAATCAGGACCTGCCAGGTATTCCAAGGGAGTTGGCTGAGCACTTATTATTTGTCAGGCCAGATATGAAACCGATGAAGCAACCCATGCGTCGTCTCTCGGATGACAGGAGGAAAGTGATAGGTGATGAACTGGCCAGGTTACTTGCGGCTGGTTTCATCATGGAAGTGCTACACCCGGACTGGTTGTCTAACCCGGTCCTGGTGGAAAAGAAAAAGGATGACCCGAACGTGGCCATTGTGTGGCGCATGTGTATTGATTTCACAAACTTGAATAAGGCATGTCCTAAGGATCCATTCCCGCTGCCTCGGATTGATCAAGTGATCGATTCCACAGCCGGGTGTGAGCCGTTATCCTTTGTAGATGCATATTCTGGTTTTCACTAGATACCGCTGAACCCTGCTGATCAAATGAAAACTGCTTTTATTACCCCGTACGGGGCTTATTGCTATCGTGTCATGACATTTGGTTTGAGAAATGCTGGTGCTACTTACCAAAGATGTATGCAAAAATGCTTGCATGGTCAAATAGGCAAAAATGTGCAGGTGTATGTCGATGACATTGTCATCAAAACTAAGGAGAAATCCACTCTGATTGATGATCTCAGAGAAACATTTGCGAATCTAAGGAGATTCCGGATAAAACTTAACCCGGACAAATGTACCTTTGGTGTGCCGGCAGGCAAGTTACTCGGCTTCCTCGTGTCGAGCCGAGGTATCGAGGCAAATCCGACAAAAATCGTGCTATTGAGAGCATGAGGTTGCCGAATAATCTCAAGGATGTGCAAAAGTTCACTGGTTGCTTGGCATCGTTAAGTCGGTTTGTTAGTAGGTTGGGAGAAAAGGCATTGCCTTTATACCAACTAATGAAGAAAAGTAACACATTTGTGTGGACCCCGCAAGCGGATGCGGCGTTCACTGAGCTAAAAAGGATGTTGGCAACTGCGCCGATATTGGCCTCACCATTACCCAAAGAGCCGATGTTGCTCTACATTGCAACCGCAAACCGGGTTGTGAGTGTCATAGTGGTAGTGGAGCGAGAAGAGATGGCAAAACTGTGCAAAGGCCGGTATATTATCTGAGCGAGGTGATCTCGTTGTCCGAGAAAATTATCCTCACTACCAGAAAATGACATATGGCGTCTATATGGCGGTCAAGAAATTAAAGCATTGCTTTCAAGAGCATCCAATCACAGTGGTGTGTGAAGCTCCTATCTCGGAAATCATTGTTAACAAAGATGCAAGTGGCCGAGTAGCCAAATGGGCCATTGAGCTGGCTCCTTATACGCCACATTATGAAAGAAGAGATGCCATCAAATCTCAGGCACTGCCTGACTTCTTTGTGGATTGGGCCGAGATGCAATATGAGCCACCATTGCCTGACTCCAATTACTGGAGAATGCACTTTGATGGTTCCAGAACGAAAATTGGTTTAGGTGTTGGGGTAGTCCTTACCTCGCCAAAGCAGGATCAACTGAGATATGTGTTGCAGATTCATTTTGCGGCATCTAACAATGTGGTCGAGTATGAAGCACTTGTTCATGGGCTCAACGTGGCCAAGGAAATTGGTATTCGCCGGATAGAATGCTTCGGAGACTCGGACCTGGTGGTGTAGCAAGTCTCGGGAAATTGGGATGCTTTAGACGCCAACATGGCGTTATATCGGTTTCATGTCCAAAAGATCTCGGGGTTCTTTGAAGGTTGCGAGTACAAGCATATACCTCGGGCAGAAAATGAAGCCGCCGATGTACTGTCCAAGCTAGGTTCATCTCGGGATCCAATCCCACCCGGCATATCCTTGGAGCATTTGAGGAAGCCATCAATCAAACCATCGACCGAGTCCGAGTCAATCTTTATCCCGAAGAAACCGGAGTCTGATGCTATTCCCATGGACGTCGATGTCGGATGCATTTGGGAGAACCCGGGGACTACTTGGCAGAACTCGGGGACTGACCAGTATATGTCGGAAGATGCAATGTCGGTTGAGGCAATGGAGGTGGATGAACCGATATTTCCTGTGCGTCCTGTACCAGGATGGGCACAACCTATAATGTCCTATATGATGGATGGGAGTTTGCCAAGTGATGAAGCCGAGGCCAGGCGAGTGCAAAGAAGATCCAAAGCATATACCATCATCAACATAGAGTTGTACAAGAGAAGTGCAACCACAGTGCTGCAGCGTTGCATTGAACCGGAGGAAGGGCAAGAGATGCTCTTGGAAATTCATCAAGGAGAATGTGGTAATCATGCTTGCTCAAGAGCATTGGTTGCTAAGGCATTCCGGCATGGGTTCTACTGGCCCACAGCTTTGCAACAGGCAGAAGATATCGTGAGGAAGTGTCAAGGATGTCAGAGATTTACTCACAAGATCCACATGCCAGCCTCGGCACTCAAGACTATTCCCATCACTTGGCCTTTTGCTGTTTGGTGTCTGGATATGGTGGGAGAATTCAGACCAGCCCGAGGTAACATGACTCATATGCTGGTAATGGTGGACAAATTTACCAAGTGGATCGAGGTGAAGCCAATCCGCAAATGTGACGGTCACACATCTGTGTCTTTCTTGAAAGACATCATTTTGAGATATGGTTACCCACACAACATTATGTCGGATAATGGCACAAACTTTGCTGTGGGAGCCTTTGCTCGGTTCTGTGCTAAAAGCAGAATCCGACTTGACATTGCATCGGTGGCGCATCCGGAGTCCAATGGGCAGGTGGAAAGAGCAAATGCATTGGTGCTATCCGGCATCAAAGCTCGGTTGATGGAACCACTGATGCGAACTCCGGGTTGTTGGATAGATGAGATACCAGCAGTACTGTGGGGCCTTAGGACCACACCGAATCGATCAACCGGCTATACGCCATTTTTTCTGGTCTATGGAGCAGAAGCGGTCCTGCCGACCGACATACAGTATGACTCGCCAAGAGTTACTCTATACACAGAAACTGAGGCAAAAGAATCCCGAGAGGATGATGTCGATTTGCTCGAAGAAGCACGAGAGTTGGCCTTATCTCGGTCAGCGATATATCAGCAAGATCTCCGCCGCTATCATAGCCGGAAGATAAGACCTCGGGTTTTTTGAGAAGGAGATTTGGTGCTTAGGCTGGTGCAACGCAAAGCCGGCATGCACAAGCTACCACCTCCATGGGAGGGACCATTCATTGTAAGCAAGGCTCTGCACAATTATGCATATTATCTTATAGATGCACAGGTAGCAATGAAGAACAAGATGGACAAATCCGGAGAGGAAACCAAACGACCCTGGAATGTAGCTCTACTCCGTCCCTTCTACTCTTAAGGGCGCAATGTATGTATCTCGGTTCCTTTGAATGAAATGTTGGCACTCCGAAAAGAAACTCGGGGACTGCCTTTGTCTATATGCATGTGTTTTATCTATGTTTTATCTGTGTTGTCCCTATACCGAATGGTTTTAAACCTTGCCTCAAAGTTCAAGTAATGTATGCTATTTTGTTGTGATCTTGTGACTCGACTGACGAATGCCAAAATGGCAGTCAAGAGCAGAGGTTATGGTATATAGTAAACATGAAAACAAACTCGGGGACTCGGTCCAAAAATGATTCGGTATATGTTGTTTACTAACCCGGTTTTTTTCATTCCTTATCTTTGTGTCGGATGACTCTTGTAATAGCCCAAAGTGGTGAACCTCAAAAACCTGAGTAAATTTTTCGCTTTTGCATATCATGCATGCATCATGGCATCATTTGCTCAATTGTTCTTGTTGAAACCAGGATTTTGGACAACAATTAAAACAAGGGAAAACAAAATACCAAACTTGTTTGAATCGAATCTCACCACAATGAGTGCGCCCAAACTTGCAAAATCCAAATCCTTGTCATCTTATATTTGTCAAGGAAGTTCTAAGAGTTCAAAATGTTATTTTGGACTTGCTCTAAAATTGCTAAAGGATTATAATTTGGGGAATTAGAAAATTGCCCGAATTGAAACCTATGAACAAAATGGTACCAAACTATTTTATTTTGAAGCCCTAATTTTTGGGTAGCCTCTATTCAATATGGGAAGGCTCCCCAAATTTTCCCAAATTTTTATAAAATGTTTTGGGGCCCTAATAAAATCAGTGCAGAGCTGCTGGAATTGAAAGAAAAATGGGAGGGACTTGTTGGTGATGGAACAATCTGGCCAGGGGCCTCTTTGCAATTTCGCCGTCTTCCTCCTCTCCCCTATAGCGACCGAAGCAGCGTGAGCTGCTCGGGCCGCACCAGCTCGACGAGCTCCGGGCCCCCTTTGCCTTTCCCCCTGCGAGAAGAGCGTGACCACGAGCCCCCTGCTCACTCGCCTGCTCCCCTCTGCCCCGCTCCTCCTTCTTCCTCTCCCATGGCGCACCCGAGCCGCCACGGTTGACCGCCACATCGCCGTCGTTGCAGAGCCCCGCCTCCAAACAAGCACCACCACCAGCTCCGCCGTACTCTCCTCTCTCTCCTCGTGGAAGGAATCGATCCGCGACTTAGGGAATCACCGCCGCCGTTCGAGTTCGTCCCCGTCACCGAAGCAGCACGCCGAGCTCGATTTCGGCCGTGCTGGACCACCTCCGACCACGCCGTCCGCACCATTGAGTTCGTGGTGAGCCCCTCCCCCTCGCTGGCTTTCCCCTTCCCTCCTAGCGCATCCCCGAGTCGTGCTGCTCGCCGGAGTTCACCGCCGTAGCCAGCGTCGTTGTAGCGCTCGACCGGCCGTGGAGACGGCCTAGGCCGGGCCGTGGGCCGTTCCTGTCGGGCCCCTAACCGGCCTCTGGACCAGCCCAAACCGGCCAGAAGGTTGTTTTCCTCTGCCACCCGCCCGGCCTTTTAGCCGGCCCAGATCGGGCTGAGGGCCGGAAGCCTCTGGAGCCAGGCCGGCCTGCAAACCGGCCCCGGCTGGGCTGAAGGCTGGTTTGATTTTTTTCTTCAGAGGTTCCTTTTTCGTTTTTCTCCCTCGATGCGCATGTTCCCCGCTCCTCCCCCGCGACGTAGGGACAGCGACTCGATGATTCCTTCATGTTCCATCGCCCTCTCGCGGAGTCGAGTAAATAATATATTTTATCGTTGGAATTGAAATAATTAAAAGCAAATGTTTAAAAAGAGGGGTTATAAAATAAATAACTTTTAATCGGGGTCTCCGAAAAATGTGTTCCTTATACCAAAATGTTCAGAAAAATATGAATCACCCCGAATCATCATCATCATCATGCATAATTGATCACAACTACAATAATGTACCTTTAGTAGCAATAGAATCATTAAGTTTTAATATGGGGTTATTCCAAATAATGCAAATAATATAATGGGGACCCCATTTAACTTGTTGATCATGTTCAAGACTTTTAGGGTGCATTCTAAAATGTCATGCCATCATGTGTTTGCGCATTGCATTTGCTGAAACATGTGTGGTGATTGATTGTTGCTCCTATGTTTTGTGCTTCAATCACTACAAGAAAACTGGCCCGTAGAGGCATTATTTTGGTCCTGTAGAGACACTAAAATTGCCTTTACATAGTTGTAGAGGCATTTATCATAGTGTCTCAAAAGTGTCACTACGGGCAGTGTCTCTTATACTGTAGTCATTTTGCGAAATGCCTATATATGATATAAGGTCACTTTGTAGAGACAACAGATTGTGTATCTACACACATCGAGGCACTTCAAAGATACACTTGAAATGTGTACGTATAGGTATAGCGACATTTTTATGCGGCAATTTAATTTGTCTCTAGCATTCGTAGAAGCATTTTGTTATGACAATGTATCCATCTAAAGAAATGTCGACACATTTAAGCAAGGTGTTTTATTTGGTCTCTGACTAGAAATATATTGTGTAGAGACATACATATTGTCATGTAGATGCCATGTCATTTTCTTCTTATCCACAGACATTTATATAGTTCATATAGAGGCATCTTGCATTCCAGCGGCATTCTTATATTTTTTTTCCTAATGTAAAGTTAGTTACTCTGAAAAAATAGACACCATCAGGATTCAATAAAATAAAAATACACATATTATTTTGACATAGGAACACAAAATAAACCGAATACTGTTTCACAGAAACAGTGAAATGAAATACAAAGTAATAAACTTTATATTGACACCAGTGTGCGAGCTAGATACCCATGAAAGGAAAAAAACAAGAAATCAACATGTCACAAGCACAAATAAGAACCTCCTCTTGATGGATAACATCATATAACCCAAAAAAAAATGAAGACACTACACGCCACTAGACCAAACGACCAAGAACTTTAGAGTTCCATAATTCCATTCCTAGCTCTTGTAACCGGCCACCACATATGAAGTGACATAGACCCTGCAATCACTAAACAAATGTTACTTCAGTCTAAAGAGCATACTACCAAAATAGAAATGATGTATTTATATATCAAAGATTCAAATAAATTACCATTATGAATACTCAGATTACAAAATCAGAAAGACACGTCGACTCAATTTGAATCATATTTCTCTTATCCTGTAAAAAGAATAGTTATTCTTGGGATAATTCATTGACCTAGCTAAAACAAACGAATAACAAAAGAACGTCATCAAGGTTTCCTATTGATCTAGCTAAAACAACTTCATACCCTTCTAGTACAAAACCAGCAGTAGGATTACTACTTAGCCTATGGTCACCAAACTGTTAAAAGCTAGCAAAAGCAGAATTAGGTCTGGTAGTTAAGTTCATTGGCCACCTGTCAAAAACAGAGCAGAAATGATGACTAGAGGCAAGCTTTTATTGTATGCCTAAAGCTATTTCACTGAACTGAACTTTGATTTAACAGTACACTACACTGTTTTACTAGGAATAGTTTGGTTCTGTTAGCTCTTTCTGTTTGCAGCCTTCATTTAGTCAAACAAATGTAAGCACAACACCCCTACAAGCAATCAGATCTATTCTAGGACATCACGAGTACTAGTACTTGAACAGATTTTTCTCAGTTTATAGACGAACATGCATATGTTCACTTAGCACAGACGTATACATACTACAGGAAATGGTGTATGCATATGTTTCTGTCTGATTAAGTTGCACAGCACAACCACGTATGCATATGTTCATTTACCCAACCTAATCTTCAAGCACAGGGCATAGTACAACCACAGAACCACTAGCATAACAAAACAATGAACTCGAATAAAAAGCCTGCAACCAGCCAAGATCCAAGCTCACACACGACTTCGTTTCAGCTAGGAACACACGAGTTTGCTTCAATCAAAAATAGAAATTGGTACAAAGAGATGATAATTTACCTGCAAGTGGCTCCCAATCAACTTCAGAACACTGAGGGATCGGAGGTAGGAGATAAGGGATTTGTCCATTGGTGGCGGAGGTTGTTGAAATGGACCGGCGGCCAGGAGAAATCCCCGGCTCTCGCTGGAGTGCAAGACCGCATAGTCACCTCGCCGGAGAGCCTCCTCCCAGCAGGGGGCATGGACCCCGGTGGACGGAATGTGACGATCGAGCATGTTACGGACCCTCGCTCCCTTCTCTTCCTTCAGTAGCTAGATCAGGACCAGTCAGAGGAGCGAGAGGTGGGTAGATCAACTCTCCAGAAGTCCTGCCACGAGGACTGTCGTCGGCCGCATGGGTGCCCGCCGTTGACTACTCCCACCTCGCTGATTCCCCAGGAGGCGCTCGACGAGATCGTCTGCTCCTGGCGCCCCGACGACGTAGCCTCGGCATGCCTGCCTGCGTAGAACAATGTCTTGAGCGTGGTCCCCCTCACCGCGCAACCTGTGGGGAGAAATAATGAGAGGAGTGAGTAGAGGAGGATGCGGGGAAACCAGATTTGTATAGGAAAGTGGCGGAGGTCACCACTGCTGGTAGATCGGAGCAGCGGCGGCCGGTTAAGGAGGGCGGTGATTTTGGGGGCGAGACTTCAGAGTAGGAGGTTTCTGGAGTAGTGTAGAACGTGGGGATGATTCCGTGTTTGGCGCAAATTAAATAGTGCCCGCGCCGCGCGCACTCGGTAAAAAATAAGCCCGCGCACACGTAACACCAAAATTTTGTTTTCTATTTTTCAGCTCCCCGCACCAAAGTTTTGATTTCTGTTTTCAACTGCGCGCGCATGTAACACCCTTTTTTCTTATTTTTTTCAGATTTGGAAATATTCGATCACAGTTCTTTAAAATTAAAATAAAATCAATAACTTCAATATAAAAGTGTAAATTTTCCATTTATATTCGTGTATGAGTAAAAAAATAACATAATTGCATAAATATATTGTTTAGAGTTTATAAATCCTATTTGAGGAAATATAGTTCAAATTGGAATTATCTACAGTAGGTAACAACAAATTCATTTAAATTCACATTTAAATCATCGAGCCCAGCCTAGCAGTAATGTGGCGTGCATAGACCAACGAGATAACCTATTTGTGTCACCTTTGCCCCACAAGGTCACGAGTTTTCTAAATTCTTTTGACTTCACATAGTTGTACCTGACAAACTTGTAACATGATATATTTTGAAGCTTTGAACTCGTCTCTGTAATTGTCTTATAATGGTGGCGTTATACATATCCAAGGCCTCTCAAATATGTCTCTCTTAATGTCTATACATAGCTGTTAAGAGACATAATGAGGAGTGTCTCAAAAGAGACGTCTCTATTATTTAGACATTCTCTAGAATGTCTCTTAAAGTGTCTTTAGATGAATACTAAGAGACAATTTGGAGAATGTCTCTAGTTAGATGTCTCTACTGTTATGGCATGCCCTAAAATGTCTCTCTTAATGCCTCTACAGCAAATTGGATTAGTCCGGAAGAGACATAGGGGAGAGTGTCTCTATCAGAATGTCTCTACTGTATAGTTTTGTTGTAGTGAATAGATCAAGCCGCCGGGGTTACTCCACAATACCCCGAAGATCCGTACTACCAGCACGCTGATCAAGGCAAGCGTAATCCCCCTCTGACCATGTCTTATTCTATATTTCCGCAAATATTTTCTCCACTATAATATTGCATGCGGTTCCAAATGTCAATTTTATTGGATTAGAGTATCCTATAGTTGCATTAAGATTCCGATGCCAATACATGTTCTCCCTCCTATTATCCATAGGATTGTATTGTTGGCTGAGATATTTTACTATGCTATGTTGATGCTTAGCCATGCTTAGTTAATTGCATAGCTATACGATGGATGGTTCATGTTGGAAACAGGTGATGGGATGAGAATGGTGGTGGAGAAATTGTGGTGACGGATAATAAAATGCTTAAAGGTGGGGATGAGAGGCCACTGTGGTTGTGGTGCTTTGTCTCGTTCTCGCCGCCTAGGTGTGAGTTCTATACCTCTTGAACCAAGACTGAGCGTGCAACCATGCGTGAGGCCTATGCATTTGCAGGAACCCTCATAGACTAAATAACTCGGGCGGGGCTAGCCAGGGTCCTCTAGTTCGGGCTTCCATTTGCGCGTGCGTGATGATGGTGGATGAACTGAGATGAGGATGGTGGTGTCAGGAAAATAAGTGGCCGTGGGACAGGGTGTTGGAGGCACCCTTGTCCTACCGCTACTGATGATCCTGGAAAGTCCTTAACGGGGAGAAGTCGACACCGCTCCCACCCAGCCGGCTCTCCAAGGAAGAGAGCTAAAAGCTAGGTAATGGGCCGGACGGTACGCGTGGCAAACATTTGTACACCCCTGCAGGGTTAAATCTTTTCGAAAAGCCGTGTCCGCGGTTATGGACGAACTTGGGAAGTGAAGGTAAGATCATAGAATAACTTTAACGGAATGATTAAAAACTGGGTACTAGAGGTACCACTCAATGCAAGGTGAGCTTCCTCGAGGGTGATTCGGGAGGTGCCTTTGATGAACAGGTACAGGGTTGAGGATGTTGATGTTGAGAAAGTGATCAAAGAAAAGAGTTACTTCTTACCTCTTTGAAAATACTCTGAATAGTCGATGCCTTTGAGTTATGTTTTCATAAATAAAATCAGCTTTATGCAAAACAGCCATATAACTTTGAAAGCCTCATCGAGCTAAAGCTCTATATATAATCTTGCGAGTTCGTCGAACTCAACGTCGTTTGTTTTGTTTCAGAGGAGGACTTCACCGACCTCGAAGGTGGGTTCTTTGTGGACGTCGACGAGTAGTCTGGGGTTCCCAGGTGGCAGCTTGGGACATCCCGGAACAGCTGGCGCTGGATGTTTATTGTAGGCCTCTTAGGCCATATTTGGATCTTGTTGTTTAGAACAACCTAATTCGCTTCCGCTGTTGTAATGTTGGGTCTGTGACCTCTGGTTGTCATTTGCTATCTTTCTCTATTATAAGAGTTGAACTATATGATTTGTGTCGTAGAGTCTGTGATGTGCCAGTTGTTCCACAAGTCTTGATCTCTCTATTATGCATTGAGGGTTGTGCCTGTGTTAAGGCATCAATCGGGGTGTTGTGTTGCCGATGATCCATTCCGAGCAACACCTGCCAAAGGTTTTGGCCGGGGATTGGTAAACCCGTAACCTCCGGTTGTATCGCTTAACCGGTGACACACAGCATCACTGTATAGCAGTCGGGTCGGGGCGCCACAAGTTGGTATCAGAGCAGTACTGCCTGTAGGAAACCCTTCTACTGGTCGATGTTGAGTCTAGTGTTTGTGAAAATATTTTTAACCTAAAAATGAGTTGTGAAAACCATCTTAGGATTCTTTTTACTCCTTATCTGGTTACCCTCTAATCTCGGAGCAATCTTACTCGATTTGAGTTTAAAGGTTTTACTCCTCGTCTGTTACTTCAAAATGATTAGAAACGGGGTGGGTTCGACCTTTAGTGTTATGTGTCACGTTGCTCCCGCTGCGTTGCAATCCCAAATCAACTCAGATGTTTCTACCGAATCAAATCATTTGATCCTTTCTTTGGGTTTTAACCCACGGACTTGAACATAAGGTCCCGGATTGTGTCAACTAGAGTGTGTTAAGTTGTGATTTCTTAACTCTCACTAGTAGCACATGATGCTGATCTTTGACCCAAGTTCTATCTTGTTGTTTTCCTTCTCGCAAAGTATTATCGTCCCTAGTCTGTGTACTTTGTAGACGCTAATGCTATTGTTCGACCATTCGGAGAAAGATACTAACCGTGTCATTGTCAAATCTCCAGAATGGCTCGAGGAGGCCGTGGAGGCCGTGGTGGTCGCGGTAACCATGATGATGAGAGGATGATCTGCCGCCACCACCCTCGATGGCTCAAGTCTTGATGGCCATTGAGGAGAACCGTGGGCGCAATGAGCGCTTGCTTGAGAGTTGGTGCAGCAGAATGCACAGGAACGAGTGCAACACTCTCACCGAGTTCCTGCGCTCGCAGCCACCCACCTTTGCTGATGCTAAGGAGCCACTGGAAGCTGATGATTGGCTTCGCACTCTGGAGCGCAAGTTCTCCGCGCTGCATGTCCCAGTGGCTGAGCAAGTCAACTTTGCCACCTATCTCTTGGTTGGTGCTGCTGGCTGTTGGTGGGAAAGCCATGTGGCTTTGTTTCCAGCCAACCATGTCTTCACCTGGGCTGAATTCCGCACTGCCTTCCGTGGAGTACATTCCCAGCCGATCATGGACTTGAAGAGGAGGGAGTTCCTGGATTTGCAACAGGGACGGATGGACCTCCGCACTTATGGTCGTGAGTTCAACCATCTCTCTCGTTACGCCCCAAGGGACGTGACCAATGATGCTGACAAGCAAGAGCTGTTCCGCAAGGGTCTGACTCCGCAGCTCGCTATGAGTTGCTTCCCTTCAGGTTCCAGACCTATCAGGAGCTGTTCAACCAGGCTTTCACTCTCGAGCAAGGAAGAAAGGAACTTGAAGCTTCCAAGAGGCCCGCACATGGGGACCACCAGAGTTCCTCGGGTTCTGAGAGCAAGAAGCGCAGGGTGTTTGTCCCTACAGCGTGTGCCACGTGCTCCATTCATGCCAAGAGCCGCGGATACAGGCCACCTCCTCCGCGCCCCACTACTTCGACACTTGGGGTAGGCGGAAGTGGGTACCGTCCTATGCTACCTGCTCCACCTGGACTCACTTGCTACACCTGTGGCCAGGCTGGCCACTACTCCAGGGAGTGCCCCCAGAAGGCACCTCTCGCGATAACTCCTGCACGAGCCCCTGCCACTCCAACTGGCAAGGCTGGACCTATTGTGCGTGGTCGCCTGAACCACGTCTCTGCTGAAGAAGCTGAAGAGGACCCCGGCGTTCTTATGGGTGAGTTACGAATCAACGGCAATACAGCTACAGTTTTGTTTGACTCTGGAGCATCGCATTCATTCATATCCATAGCGTTTGCAAAAGACCACAAATACCGTTCGAGAAAATGAGCCGTCCCTGGTGATCTCTACTCCTGGCTCCAAATGGCAAACCGATGGGGTTACTCCTGAGGTCCAGATTAATATAGGTTCCTTGTCTTTTCCTTATGCCTTGGTAGCTCTGAAGTCCAAAGGCATTGATGTCATACTGGGCATGAACTGGCTAACCAAATACCGGCTAATCTCGACTGTGCCGCCAAGACCATTACTGTGACCGCTCCTTCCGGTGACATTGTGAAGTATTGGCCTGCAATATCAAGACCTCCGTCCGCCATCGTACCCAACTCACCTGAGATTCTCCTTTGCTTTATGGAAGGCGAATCCCCTCCTGAAATCCAGGACATACACGTGGTGTGTGACTTCCCGGATGTGTTCCCGGAAGAGTTGCCTGGCATGCCTCCTGACCGAAGTGTGGAGTTTGTCATAGATCTACTTCCCGGTACCGCTCCAATTTCCAAGAAGCCCTACCGTATGCCGGTGGAAGAGTTGGCTCTGTTGAAAGAGCAAATTGATCAGCTGTTAGCAAAGGATTCATCCAGCCTAGCAGTTCACCTTGGGGTTGTCCGGTACTCTTTGTCAAGAAGAGGGATTCTACCGTGCCTCGTCTAGTCTCTGACTATCGACCGTTGAATGCGGTGACAATCAAGAACAAGTATCCTATTCCTCGCATCAATGATCTGTTGGATCAGTTAGCTGGTGCAACGTATTCTCCAAGATGGATCTGAGGTCAGGCTACCATCAGATAAAAATCAGAAAGGAGGATATTCCAAAGACGGCATTTGTTACTCGTTATGGCTCATATGAGTATACCGTCATGTCCTTTGGTCTCACTAATGCTCCCGCTACTTTCATGAGGCTCATGAACTCCATTTTCATGGATTATCTTGACAAGTTTGTCGTCATTTACATTGATGACATCCTCATCTATTCCAAAACCAATGAAGAGCATGAGGAACATCTTCGTTTGGTTCTGACAAGACTTCGAGAACACCGCCTCTATGCCAAGTTCTCCAAGTGTGAGTTTTGGTTGGATAATCTCATCTTCCTTGGTCATGTGATATCCGTGAATGGTGTGGCTGTCATTCCTGACAAGATTCAGTCCATTTGGATTGGAAAACTCCAATGTCAGTCAAGGACATCCGTAGCTTTCTCGGATTGGCGGGTTACTACCGCCGATTCATCGAAGGTTTCTCCAAGATAGCCAAGGCTCTGACTGACCTTCTCAAGAAGGACAAAAGTTTGTATGGACGGCCGAAGCTGAAGAGAGCTTCCAAACACTGAAAGCCAAACTCACTCCGCTCCTGTGCTTGTCCTGCCGGACACAAGCAAGGATTTCGTCGTCTTCTGTGACGCCTCTCTTCAAGGCTTGGGTTGTGTATTGATGCAGATGGCCATGTGGTAGCTTATGCTTCTCGCCAACTTAAGCCGCATGAGCACAATTACCCAACTCATGATCTAGAACTTGCCGCTGTGGTCTATGCTTTGAAGCAATGGAGACCATACCTGTTTGGTAACCGTTGCGAGATCTTCTCGGATCACAAGAGTCTGAAGTACCTCTTCACCCAGCCGGATTTAAATCTCAGGCAAAGGCGTTGGTTGGAGTTAATCACGGACTACAATGTGAGTCTGAATTATCAACCCGGCAAAGCAAACGTCGTGGCTGACGCGCTAAGTCGGAAGTCCTATTGCAACAATCTGATGATTGAAGAGGCCCAACCTGCCCTCCATGAAGAGTTCTCTCGTTTGAACTTAGAAATTGTTCCCTCCGGTTACCTTGCAAATCTGGATATCAAATCTACTCTTGTAGATCAGATTAAGGATGCTCAAAAGCGTGACAAGGGTATTCTAAAAATCAAGGAGAACATTGCTAGCGGGAAGGCCAAATGCTTTTCTGTCAATGAATCTGGAGTTGTTTATTTTGGTGACCGCTTGGTAGTGCCAAAGAAACGAAAATTGAGGGAGTTGATCCTCCAAGAAGCTCATGAATCTCCTCTCTATTCATCCCGGTAGTACCAAAATGTACCAAGACCTTCGACCACAATTCTGGTGGACTCGTATGAAACGAGAAATTGCCAAGTATGTGGCTGAATGCGACACCTGTCGACGGGTAAAGGCAGAACATCAAAGGCCTGCCAGCACTCTTCACCGTATTACTATCCCGAGTGGAAATGGGATGAAATTGGTATGGATTTCATTACTGGTCTGCCGAAGTCTCCAAAGGGACATGATGCCATTTGGGTCATCATTGATCGACTATCAAAAGTGGCTCACTTCCTCCCCGTTCGTGTGGACATTACAGCTGCCAAGTTGGCCGACCTGTATACCTCTCGTATCGTCGTCCTTCACGGCATTCCCAGGAAGATAATTTCTGATCGTGGAAGCCTATTCACCTCCAAGTTTTGGACTAGTTTCCAAAATGCTATGGGAACTCGTCTTAACTTCAGCACCGCGTTCCATCCTCAAACTGATGGTCAGACCGAAAGAGTGGACCAAGTTTTGGAAGACATGCTTAGGGCATGTGTAATCTCTTTTGGCAAGGACTAGGAAAAGTATCTCCCTTTCGCGGAGTTCTCCTACAACAATAGCTATCAAGCTAGTCTGGGCATGGCTCCATTCGAGGCCCTATATGGAAGAAAATGCCGCACTCCTCTAAATTGGTCCGAGACCGGAGAGAGAGCACTCTTTGGTCCAGATATCATCAATGAAGCTGAGGAGAAGGTTAGAATCATACGAGAAAATCTGAAGATTGCTCAGTCTAGGCAGAAGAGCTACTATGACAAGCATCATCAAGAGGTTCACTATGAAATTGGTGATAAAGCCTACCTCCGCGTCTCTCCCCTTCGAGGCGTTCGCCGCTTCGGTATCAAAAGGAAATAGGCACCTCGCTATGTTGGCCCTTTCACTGTTCTGGCCAAGCGAGGAGATCTTTCTTACAAGTTGGAGTTACCGTCCATCTTCCCAAATGTGCATGATGTGTTTCATGTATCCCAACTTCGCCGGTGCTTCAAGGATCCTATCCATGGAGTCAATCATGAAGAACTGATCTCCAGGAAGATCTTACATATCGTGAGCATCCTATTCATATCCTGGATGAAGCCGAAAGAAAGACTCGTAACAAGACCACCAAGTTTCTCAAAATTCAGTGGTCTCACCATTCCGAGGAAGAAGCAACTTGGGAACGAGAGTCTAGTCTACGTGAGGAGTATCCCGACTTCTTTTCGCACTCTTAGAATCTCGGGACGAGATTCCTGTAAGGAGGGTAGAATTGTAACAGCCCAAAGTGGTGAACCTCAAAAACCTGAGTAAAATTTTCGCTTTTGCATATCATGCATGCATCATGGCATCATTTGCTCAATTGTTCATGTTGAAACCAGGATTTTGGACAACAATTAAAACAAGGGAAAACAAAATGCCAAACTTGTTCGAATCGAATCTCACCACAATGAGTGCGCCCAAACTTGCAAAATACAAATCCTTGTCATCTTATATTTGTCAAGGAAGTTCTAAGAGTTCAAAATGTTATTTTGGACTTGCTCTAAAATTGCTAAAGGATTATAATTTGGGGAATTAGAAAATTGCCCGAATTGAAACCTATGAACAAAATGGTACCAAACTATTTTATTTTGAAGCCCTAATTTTTGGGTAGCCTCTATTCAATATGGGAAGGCTCCCCAAATTTTCCCAAATTTTTATAAAATGTTTTGGGGCCCTAATAAAATCAGTGCAGAGCTGCTGGAATTGAAAGGAAAATGGGAGGGACTTGTTGGTGATGGAACAATCTGGCCAGGGGCCTCTTTGCAATTTCGCCGTCTTCCTCCTCTCCCCTGTAGTGACTGAAGCAGCGCGAGCTGCTCGGGCCGCACCAGCTCGACGAGCTCCGGGCCCCCTCTGCCTTTCCCCCTGCGAGAAGAGCGCGACCACGAGCCCCCCTGCTCACTCGCCTGCTCCCCTCTGCCCCGCTCCTCCTTCTTCCTCTCCCATGGTGATTCGAGGAGGTGCCTTTGATGAACAGGTACAGGGGTTGAGGATGTTTGATGTTGAGAAAAGTGATCAAAAGAAAAGAGTTACTTCTTACCCCTCTTTGAAAATACTCTGAATAGTCGATGCCTTTGAGTTATGTTTTCATAAATAAAATCAGCTTTATGCAAAACAGCCATATAACTTTGAAAGCCTCATCGAGCTAAAGCTCTATATATAATCTTGCGAGTTTGTCGAACTCAACATCGTTTGTTTTATTTCAGAGGAGGACTTCACCGACCTCGAAGGTGGGTTCTTTGTGGACGTCGACGAGTAGTCTGGGGTTCCCAGGTGGCAGCTTGGGACATCCCGGAACAGCTGGCGCTGGATGTTTATTTGTAGGCCTCTTAGGCCATAATTTGGATCTTGTTGTTTTGAACAACCTAATTCGCTTCCGCATGTTGTAATGTTGGGTCTGTGACCTCTGGTTGTCATTTGCTATCTTTCTCTATTATAAGAGTTGAACTATATGATTTGTGTCGTAGAGTCTGTGATGTGCCAGTTGTTCCACAAGTCTTGATCTCTCTATTATGCAGTGAGGGATGTGCCTGTGTTAAGGCATCAATCGGGGTGTTGTGTTGCCGATGATCCATTCCGAGCAACACCTACCAAAGGTTTTGGCCGGGAATTGGTAAACCCGTAACCTCCGGTTGTATCGCTTAACCGGTGACACACAACATCATTGTATAGCAGTCGGGTCGGGGCGCCACAACTCTAAACCTTACCTCAAAATTTACAAGTATTGTATGCTATAATTTTGATCTTGTGACTCGACTGTAGAACGCCTGAATGGTAGACAAGAGCAAAGATTACTAAGTATAGTAGAACAAGAAAGTAAACTCGGGGTCTCAGTGAAAGGTGATCCGGCATCAAGCCTGTCTAGTTGAAACTAGCATGATAGAGTAGTACTGATAAAAATTTAAAGAGTATATATACATTTGCACCCGTCATTCCGGGGATTTAATGGTCCAGCTTGTGAGCAGTAGGAGCGGTGCGAGTTTCGGGAGCAATCTCGGTCGCTGGCTCGGCCGAGGTGTTCGTTGCCGGGTTCTCAGAGATGTCGGTCGCGGTCGGCTCAGCAGTGTCGGCTGCTCCGGCAGTAGCAGTGTCGGGAGCTTCGACCTCGATCTCCTCATCAATGTCATCTTCCTCGTCATCACCCTCTTCATCATCCTCGTCATCTTCTTCATCCTCCGAGTAGGTTGGACCAGGAAGGAAATTTCGAGTGGGAGCATAGCTGGCCATGAAGGAGGCTGCCTCCTTGCGGCTCTCGATCAGTGTCGGATCTGAAGTCCATTTTGAGCCTTGGCGTAGGGACCGCACTGCATCAAGCTTGATTGACTCGTACCAAGAGAGCAGAAAAGTCAAAGCTTGGTCTGCGCCGACACGTGCTGAGGAAGATCTCCACTCTCGGAATCTTGCCTCCGCGCCCAGCAGGCACTGGGATAACTCGGCAACGGTGACTGGAGGCGTGCACCCCGGCCATAGAACCCGGTAAACCCGGATACCAGCTTCGAGGAGCTCGGTGCCAATGAGCTTCAGAGGAGCGATACGAGCGTTAAGAGCAGTCAGATGGTCTTCAATGTCCCATTCCTCCGGGATCGGGCCGGCTCTTGCCCTCTGTTCCTGCGCCTTGTTGGTAATATTGGTAGCAGCGGCCTTGGAATGGGCAAAGTGCTCTGAAGACGAAAGAAAAGCTACCACCAAGTTTAGTCATATACCGGCATAAATCTAGTGTCGGTAGAGGCAAAAGAAATGAAGAGAAAAGATAAAGGAAACTTACTATCCATTTCATTGTTGATCCGGGTGAGCTCCTTCAACCAGCCATCACATTTAGCCTTGAGGGCATCTAGCTCTTCTTGAGCCGAGGTGATGCGACCCTCGGTCTGGGTGAGGAGCTCTTTATGCTTCTGAGCGTCCTCTTCCCGCTGTTTCTTCTCCGCAGCAGCAGCTTTCTCTGTCTTGGCTTTCTGATTCTGAACAGCTTCAAGCTCCTTCTGGAGCCGAGACACTTCGTCTTTTTCCTTTTGAGCGCAGCATTGTGCGCGTCGTCGCATTTCTTCAACACCTCATGCAGCTGCTTGTGGGAATTCTTGAGTTTCCTGTGCTCCAAGAGCAGCTTCTTGAACACCTCAGTCCGAGTGTTGGTGCAATCCTGAAAAAAGGAAAGTGTTAGTATTATTGTGAAGATTCACGCCGAGTAAGATCGACATGAGTCTCGGGGACTGCATGTCGGAAATTTGTGAGGTTTCACGCCGAGTAAGCTCGACATGAGTCTCGGGGACTGCATGTCAGAAATTTGTGAGGTTTCACGCCGAGTAAGCTCGACATGAGTCTCGGGGACTGCATGTCGGAATTTTTTGGAAGTGGACTGGATGTCGGAGTTTTTCGGAAGTGGAATGGATATTGAGTTTTTGTGAAGATTCACGCCGAGTGGTCTTTACTCGGTTGATCATCAACTACTCGACCCGAATCTCGGGGACTGGGGATAATGTATATCTGTGATTTATTATAAAAGAAAAAAGCATTGAGCCGAGGAAGGTGTACTTCTGTGACCTTGCTGGCATTGAGGACTGCAACCTGCAGCGCGTGTATGGACTGCGCAGTGTGGCTTGGGCCAACTGACTGCCAGGCAACCGGGTCATGGGAGGAAACCTCGCTGGTATCAGCGGCGTTCCAATCCATGTTGTAGTGCTCCACCGAGCCCAAGCTGTTGCTGCTTTGAGTGCGCAGACGGGGGAACTCCGAAATAGCTGTGTCGGCTTTGGAGACTCTGGCAACTAGTTGCTGATAACTCGAGGAGTGGGTTGGAGTCACCACCAGTTGCTTATCCGGAATAAGCGGCAATTTTCCAATGGCCAATTGGCTCGGCAGCGGATAGGGCGATTGGCATGGCAGTGCCGGATTTGGCACCGAGGCTGGCTTCTGGGATGCCGGTGTGGGAGATGTCGGTGGTGGCGATGGCTGCTGCTCTTGCTGCGGTTGTTGTTGCTGTTGATCTTGCTGCTGTTGCTGTTGATCTTGCTGCTGCTGTTGCTGATCTTGCTGCTGGTATTGCTGATGTTGCCGTTGTTCTTGCTGCTGATCCGATGCCATCGGAGTGTCGGTTTGCTCCGTCGCGGAGTCCTTGTTGCCGGCATCGAGATCAACATCTCGGTCAGGGGCCGAGATATCGGTGTTAGCCAAGTCCATGACCTCGGTTTCTGGGGCGTCTTGGCCTCCTCCAAGTGCGGCATCAGAAGCCGGCAACAGTATGACGGCTGGGGTGGTGTGTACCTCGGAGTCAGTTGACCGAGGTTCCGCTGAAGTCGGAAGGGGTGAGCGCATGGAGGATGCGCTCTGATTAACCTCAAGGGCATCACTGCATTGAAACAAGAAAAAATGTTATCTCGGGGAAAGATTATCCCGGGAAAAGGAAGAAAGGGAAACGAGCGTATATCGGCAAAGAGTATCTTACCCTTGAGTAACTGGCGGGGTCCTCTTGACCTGTGACGGCTTAACCGCTGTTTTCTTCAGCCGCTTCGCTTTCGGCGCTGCTGGATCTGAGGATGTGGAGGTCCCGGTATTCGAGGTACCGGTCTCTGCACGCTTGCGAGATCCGCCTTGTTTGCCCGTAGTAGCAGGGCGTGTACTCGGAACAGGGCCGCCCGGGTTAGCTGAAGCCGAGGATAGGGGGTGAGCAAATGCGTTGGGACGAACATCAAGTGCCTCTAAAATTTCACAGTCATCGTCATCGTCATCTGACCAATCTTTGATTGAGGCCCGGGCTCGAGGCTTACCCGAGGTAGGGGCACCAGCTGCCGGAATCGGCATATGATCCTCATCGTCTGGGTCATCAACCTCGGTGACGGCCGGGTCAGGTAGATCTTTGCCCCATCTGGCGGAGGGATCCGCTCCATCTTCAGTCCTTTGCCGAGCAAACCTCTGCAAATTAGAAGCAATAAAACCGGGTTATTTTAGGAGCCAAGTATGGAGCCGACATAAGAGTTGTCTCGGCGGGAAAAAATATGTCGGTCTAAATTGCAAGTTACTTACTTGCTCCGGAAGCCGAGTTCTATTGTGGGGTTCTTTACCCCATTCCCATTCGACATCCATCGTCGTTCTGGCAATTGCCTTGACGCGTCTTCTGACATCGGGTTTGGTCAGCTCGTGGGTGCTGATCCGAGTTGGATCGTATTAGCCACTCATGTGGCAAATCTTGTGAACCTGGGCTTGGAGGGGGGAGACTCGACGGCTGATAAAGGTCCTCAAGAGATCATCGCCCGTCATACCTTCCCCCACAAGCTGGTTGACGATCTTGTGAATCTGGTTGATTTCGAGATTCGTCTCCTTCGGGTTGAACTGCCAATTAAACTGCTCCGTGGGGGCACCGAGACTGAATGTCGGCAGGTTCAGAAGATCGACATTGTCCGGGCTCTTCACGTAGAAGAATGTGCGCTACCACTGCTGGCATGATTCCAGGCCTTGAACCCGAGGAAAGATGGAGGTTTTCCGAGGTATAATTGTGGCAGCGCCGCAAGGAGTCATTTCTTTGGGGAGGGTCTTATCCGGATTCGGGACACTCTGCTTCCGGAGTTGGAAGTATTTGGCCCAAAGCTCAACGGTGGGCCAGAGTCCGAGGTATCCCTCGGAGAAAGAAACGCACGCCGAGAGGGTGGTGATGGCGTTCGCTGGGAGATGGTGGGGTTGAAGATGAAATTTGTTGAGGAAAGCCCAGAAGAATGGGCTCGCCGGGAGTCTGAAGCCGCGCTCGAAGTGCGCGACGAAGACCACGCGTTCATCGGCTTGCAGATCCGGCTCGGCCTCTGTGCCGGGAATCCGGCATATCACTTGTGTCGTTATTCGCTTGGTCCGGATCAGCCAATCTATCTCGGCTTGGGAGACATCTGAGCCTTCCCATCCAGCACGCTCGCTTTCCTTTACGGCAACATCGGCGGGATCCGCGGTGCTGCTAGACGCCATCTCGGCGGCGCAGCGAGGAAGTAAAAACTTGGTACCCGTGCCGGCCGTGAAATCTGCAAAAGAGGGCGCAAGTTCACCGGCGGTGAGCATTTCAACATTTACACAGCGGAGGAAAGAAATCTACCAAGAAAGTAACTAGAAAATCTAAGGGAAAGATCTAAACAAGAATCTATGAGAAACACGAAGATATGCGCAAGAAACCTAGAATGAAGATCTACGGGGAAGAACTAAAGAAGATCTATGTGGCGCCCTGACCTGACTGTTATACAGTGATGCTGTGTGTCACCGGTTAAGCGATACAACCGGAGGTTACAGGTTTACCAATCCCCGGGCAAAACCTTTGGCAGGCGTTGCTCGGAATGGATCATCGGCAACGCAACACCCCGATTGATGCCTTAACACAGGCACAACCCTCAATGCATAATAGAGAGACCAAGACTTTTGGAACAACTGGCACATCACAGACTCTATGACACAAATCATTATAGTTCAACTCTTATAATATAGAAAGATAGCAAATGACAACCAGAGGTCACAGACCCAACATTACAACATGCGGAAGCGAATTAAGTTGTTCTAAACAACAAGATCCAAATATGGCCTAAGAGGCCTACAGATAAACATCCAGCGCCAGCTGCTCCGGGATGTCCCAAGCTGCCACCTGGGAACCCCAAACTACTCGTCGACGTCCACAAAGAACCCACCTTCGAGGTCGGTGAAGTCCTCCTCTGAAACAAAACAAACGACGTTGAGTTCGACGAACTCGCAAGATTATATATAGAGCTTTAGCTCGATGAGGCTTTCAAAGTTATATGGCTGTTTTGCATAAAGCTGATTTTATTTATGAAAACATAACTCGAAGGCATCGACTATTCAGAGCATTTTGAAAAGAGGTAAGAAGTAACTCTTTTCTTTGATCACCTTTCTCATCATCAACCATCATCAACCCCTGTACCTGTTCATCAAAGGCACCTCCCCGAATCACCCTCGAGGAAGCTCACCTTACAATCTTGATGTGGTACCTCTAGTACCCAGTTTTTAATCATTCTGTTAAAGTTATTCTATGATCTTATCGTCCTTTCCCAAGTTGTCCGTAACCGTGGACACGGGTTTTCGAAAAGATTTAACCTTGCAGGGGTGCACTGTGTTTACCTTCGGTCCCGCCCGACTCATTGCCTACACGTAGCTCTCTTCCGGGGAAAGCCGGCTGAGTGGGAACGGTTACAACCTTTACCTTGCTTGAGACCAACCCAGGATCATCAGTGGCGGTTGTCGGGGGAATACTTTCTAGGTTAACCCGTGGCCCAGTGCAACTTGACTTACTCGCACGGACGAAGGCCCACTTGGGAGCAAGCCCAATATTGAACCGCCATAAGGGGAAAGATCTAGAAGACATATCCCGGAGGACGTGAAGACCAAGTAGTCTCCGAGTAGGCCTCTATGGATGTATTCCTTATGGGGGAAGTTTCCTTTTCTAAACCTAGCGAGCCTCTGTGTATATAAAGAGGACTCGCAGGACTTAGAGCGGGTTGAGCTATCAAGCCCTAAACCCTAGCTCATACGGCGAGTACCAGATCGGATCGCCTCCATTGTAACACCTCGATTATCATATCAATACCAATCTAGGGTAGGCAGGAAGTAGGTCTTTTACCTCACATTGAGGGGGCCGAACCTGGGTAAATCTGTGTTGATCTTTGTTCCTGCGATCCCAAGCTCGGAGATGCTTGACTCGCATAATCCCACACATACGAAGTCATCTATGACACCTGACGTGACAAACCCACGACAGTTGGCGCCCACCGTGGGGCCTGCGGTCAAGAGAGTCACGTTCCGCGCAGGATCCATGAAGGGAGCTGAAGATCTTGTTGTTGGTCGTATCATCACGATCAATGGCACACCCCTCATCGACGATTCGAGCTGGGGGCCGGAAGCAGATTACTTCGAGACCGGCCAAGTCATCCCCTTTGGATCCATCAACGTCTTCGTCGGCTTCATTGGCGGCGAGTCAGAGGATCCATCGCAACATGGCGACTCAGAAGAAGGAGTCACGGTAACAGTGGACCATGTCGTGGGGTAGATAACACGGCAGATGTTACACAAGGTAACTTGAGATTGGGGCAAGGCGACTCTGGTGTCCAGGAGTTGGTCTAGCTCTACGAAGGAGAAGATGTTTTTTACCCAGGTTCAGGTCCCCTCGGTGGAGGATCCCTACATCCTGCTATAAATCACTAATATCACAATATGTTACATGGTGCGCCAATGGCGTTTGCCGGGTTTTAATGACTCCGGCGTGGAGCTCTCTCTTGTGCTATCTCTATTCTGTCTATCTTATCGGGCTTATGCCTTGTCTCTCTTGGATCTGTCTACTTCCCTCCGATCTGTCTATCTATGACCTAGGAGCCGGTTTATAAAGGCCACCGGGTCTCCTGGTTGTTTACAAGGTAAGCCGGGTTATGCCCGTACTTGGAATCCTACTCTAACTCGTCTTGTCTTTCGTGTCCTCAAAGTCTTGGACTTCATGGCACGTACTGCCTCCGGGTCTTCTAGAATCTTCCTTGTGTAGGCCGGGTTACTGACAAGCTCACCGGCCCTTCAGTATAACCCGGCCCATGATGATGTTGGCTGGCCTCGCCTGGCCTCCTGCCTGGCGGGTCATGCTTTCCTCTCCATGGGCCTACCGGGTTATTATTCCCCCATCAGACCAAGAAGATGAATCCATCAATTACGAGTCGCTGCCTCTCGAAGACGAAGAAGGCCAATCCATTGAGTATGTCCTTGAGGAAAGGCTATGCGGAGGCCCTGTGGATAGTGGCTCGCCCTCTGTAGAAGATCGGCATGTTGAAGGGGTCTACAGGACCACAAAAGCGGACGAAGGGCATGCCACCAGGCAGCTTAGCCCCCACACCGCCGGAAGCAGCAGAACAAGCCGCGCTAGACGCATCAGGAGTCGCGGCATCCACTGCGATGACGCCAGGAGTCGCGGCCTCAGGAGTCGCAAACAAAGAGACCCCACCTGGAGTCGCGCCTACGGAATCAGGGTCAAGGGTAACCCCCAACGCAGCGGTCACTCCACCACAGGGAAGCGTGTTGTTTACGCCAATATCTGCGGTTAACGCGGCTACTAGGGTAACAGAATTGGAGGCTACCAGGATCGGGCTATACGATGAAGTCCAGAGAATCGCAGATGAGAGGGCCAGGCTGGCGCGTGAAAAACGGCGCCTCCAACAGGAGCAACTGCGACTCATCGAGGAAACCAATACTCTGCAAGGAGTACAGGCCACCTTGCCGCACAGACACCACGCGAGTCGCCTGCAGCCAGGAACAGTAAACCCTATGGAGCTATTCCAATCACCTACCGCTGAACCAGCAATTGCGGTCCCGTCAGCCGCCACCAACACGATCAGTCAGCCACCACCAACACGGCGCACCCAGTCACATGGTCAGGGGTCGCACAACCTTCAGTCGCGGTACCCGCACACATGGCACCATCTGCCATGGTTATGCGGTCTGAGGCTCCGTTAGCTGCGCCCGCGGTTCAAGCAATCGTTGTACCATCAACCATACCAGCGGTTCCATCTTTCACGGCACCGAGAGTAGCAGAGATACCGGGATCAAGGGCCATAGTACAGGCTAACAACAGGGCCATGATGCCCCCGCCATTGACGCAGCCAACCTTTGTTCAGCAATCGCCACAGCAGCCTCAAAGGTTCCACACGCCGCAAGGGCATTATGTTAGCCCAGTGGAGAATCTCTTTGCAGCCACAAACATCTTGGCCAGATTAGCGCCAGCAGGAAACACGCCAATGGACAGAGAGGCACGGCGCGCCATTGAGATGCTGAGCACAGCAGTAATACAGCAGGCGAATATGTCCGAACACGCAGGACGGCTGCACTCCACCCCTTACAATAGCAGAGCAACGGCGGAGAGAAGCATCCACGCGGAGTCGCCACACGTTGCGACCTCAAGTTCGGCTAGGCGACAAAGGGAAGATCAACCTGCGGCTCAAAATCAACCTCAGCAAATTCAACCCATAGAGATTGTGCAGCCGCGCACGGCAGCCAATCCAAAGGAAGGCCAGCTTCGTCCAACCTATCGTCGCGACTCAAAGGCCCAGTCTGTTTCAGCGAAAGAATCAGGTCTGAACCGTTTCCTGCAGATTTCAAAGGGCCTCGCAAGGTCGCCAACTACAACGCCAGCATGGACCCTGTTACTTGGCTCAACAATTACGAGATGGGCATGAGCATCCTAAATGCATCCGAAGAGATCTGCGCACGTTACCTAAACATGATGTTAGAAGGCGCAGCCCACATATGGCTACAAAATTTGCCACCAAATTCAATAAACTCTTGGGATGAGATGAAGGAAGCTTTTATCAAGAATTTCCAAGGAACATGCAAGCGACTCTGCAGCATAGAGGACCTTGAGCGTTGTGTACAGAAGGAAGGCGAGTCGAGTCGCCACTGGATGAGAAGGGTCGCAGAGATCATACATTCCTCAGATAACATACCACCCAGTTCAGCAGTCCTTGTCATGGAGAAAAATTGCAAATTTGAGCCGCTAGTCCACAAACTAGGTCGCATGAAGGATAAAGTCAAGAGCCTAAGCGAGGTAATGGCGGCGGCCAACAAGTATGCTAGCTCGGATAAAACCAGGGACGCATCTGATGGGGAGGAAGAGGAAAACACTGGCAAGGGAAAGAAGGCCAGTAGCAAGCCTCAACAACAGCAAGCTAGCAATGCCAATGCGAGTTATAACAAGCGCAAAAACGAGGAAGGAAACTCAGGGTTAGTCGCAAATACGAATACTCGTTACAAACAAAAGCAGCAGAGGAAGGAATTTTCACCCAGTTAATTTGGAAGAGGTTTTCAACCGCCCCTGCGACATCCATATAGGAAAAGATGGGAAACCACCCAACCACACGAAGGCACAGTGTTATCATTACAAAAAGTGGAAGGATGGACAGCCACTCAACACAAACTTCAATCATCAAAACAACGAGGAAGGTAAACATGGCGGAGGCAACAACAGCAACAACGCCGTCCCAAATCCGCAGCCAGATCAGCCACAATTCCCAAAACAGTTGGGTCAGTATCATACCATTGTGGTGAATACTTCAAGGAGGGAACAAAAGCTGCGACGACGCAATCAGGCTGTTAACGCCATAGTACCAGCCGTCCCACAGTGGCTAAAGTGGTCCGAGCAACCAGTAGTTTGGAGCCGCGAGGATCACCCAGGAGAAATAAATGAAGAGGGAAAACTCGCGCTGGTGGTTGCCCCTCAAGTCGCAGGGTACAAGTTGAGCAAAGTACTGATGGATGGAGGCAGCAGCATCAATATATTATACTATGGAACCTTCAAAAGATGAACCTTCAAGAAAAGCAGCTACACCCATCAAGAACAACGTTTCATGGTGTCGTGCCAGGCATATCAGCTCAGCCATTGGGGCGAGTTAACTTGGAGGTCGCCTTTGGGACACAAAGCAACTTCAGGAGCGAGTACATTTGGTTCGAGGTTGTAGATTTCCAGAGCCCATATCATGCGCTGTTTGGCAGAGAAGCATTCGCAAAGTTTATGGCTAGGCCGTGCTATGTGTACCTAAAGCTTAAAATACCAGGCCCTAGGGGAGTCATCACCATCAATGGCGACAAAAGAATAGCTCAAGAATGCGAAGAGGGCGACAAGGCCATAGCCAGAGCAGCTTGCATCGCAGAGAGCGCGCCCATGCGCGAGTCGCAGGAGAATTTTGATGACATCGTGAAGGCCAAGAGGCACCTGCCTGACTTGCGACTTCAGATTACGGCCGCAAGGGAGGCAAGGAAGTCAAAGGCTACGAGCCATTGCCAATAAGGACACATCCCAGCGTCGCGAGTTGCCATCAGCAGCCGCAGCAAAATTATTAAGAGTTTACATCATCAAGCTGGCCACTCAGGGCTAAAAATTTCAATTCTGGTCGCCACTCAGGCGCGACCGACCCAATGTGACACTTCTGATCGCCACCTAGGCGCGATCGACCCAATTCTGGTCGCCACTCAGGCGCGACCGACCCATGTAACATCTCTGGTTGCCACCTAGGCGCAACCGACCAAGCATCATTCTGGTCGCCACTCAGGCGCGACCGACCCATGTAACATCTCTGGTTGCCACCTAGGCGCAACCGACCCAAGCATCATTCTGGTCGCCACTCAGGCGCGACCGACCCATGTAACATCTCTGGTTGCCACCTAGGCGCAACCGACCCAAGCATCACTTCTGGTCGCCACCTAGGCGCGACCGACCCTATGTATCATATAATGATTCTGAAATAAAGCATCTCAAACTACCAATTGAGCTGTGAGTCTTTTATTTTTTAATCATTGGTCCCTTGGGGGTGCGGCAGCTTTTTAGCGCGGCCTATTCCTTGGGATCGCCAAACAAGTGGCATTTATCGTGATTATACTCAACCTCTCTTGGATGCGACTTGCACTATGCGGCCAAAGTACTGGGGGTGCGGCGTCAATCGAGTTTGATTGCCTATCATGGCCGCTCTCGACCCTGAACACGCACTTTTTACCTGGGAAATACTGAGCCGCGCAAGGGCCTAAGTGAGGAAAAACCGAGACAAATCATAAGGACCAGCCTATTGGTCGAAACATGTACTGCCAAGAGTACTTAAGCAAACCATAATATTGTCTTATGACACATAAATTCTAACAATTATTACAGACCGCTAAGGGCCAAGATCATCAAACCATTGTTTTCTCTTCTTCACTTGTGCGCAGCTTTTGGCCGGTGGGAAGGAGGAACAGGCGGCTTACCAAGCTTGCCAGAAGGAGCAATCGCAGGCTCGCTGGAGGGCTCTTCAGTCGCGGGCTTGGGGGCTGCAGAGCTGGATACGCCTGGAGAGGGGTTCTTTTCCTGCGGAATCACCGCACTGGATGACGGAGCGGGTAACTTCTCCCATCTGCTTCCATCTGCATTATACTTGCCCATATAGGTCGCAAGATCTATCCCCTCCACCAGTTCAGTCGCGTGGCCGCGCATATCCTTCCAAGTCGTCGCATATTCTGAGGCCGTCAGTTCGGTGCCATCCACCTTCTTCGAGGGCCTACCTTTTGCAACCTTGGCAGCATCAAAAGAAGGATAGTACGTCTTGGCCAAAGCAAGAACATGAGCCGCGCCGGTGCGAGCTGAGGACTCCTTCCAGTCCAAAAAGAACTGAGGCGCCCTAAGCAGTCTTTTTAGCAGCCCTTCAGAATCACCGGGGACTGGCTTGGTCGGCAGCAGGCACTTAGACAGTGATTTCATGGCGTCACAAGTTCTTCGCGAAAAATCGCGGATATACTCCAGCTGTTCTTGAGTACTGCCGCGCTGCTCCTTGGCATCTTCACCTACATCGAGGCATGTCTCCGTCAGCTCTACAACATACAGGCAAAGATAGTAGAGAAAACAGATGCAGATATGAGTCGCAACACATACCAGTTAACTCTTGAGTCATGATGCACACTTTGGCGTGGACAAGGTTATGGGCATCAGAAACTTTCTTCAACTTTTTCTCAAGCTCGCCAATGGAAACAGCCTTAAGCCTTGCGTCCTCATTGGCATCAGCAATGGCGTCTTTCTGAGCACTGACTTGGAGGTCCAGCTGCTGGACCCTCTTGGAACTTCTCTTCAACAGTTTTAAGCCGCAGCTCGGTGGCTTTGGCTTGCTCAGATAACTTGAAGCTTTCATCAGATAGCTCGCCCATCCTGGTTTCCCTTTCTTCAGCTCAGCGTCACGCTGGCCAAGGAGCTCGCGCAGCCTCTCCAGTTCAGAGGGAGTATCCCCCAGCTGCTTTTCCAAGGCAAGTTTGGCAGCCGTTATGGAGCTTAGTTCCTCCTACGAAGGGTACATCAGTTAGTAAGTATATATCAACAGCTAAAAGAGAAGCATCAAGTCTCCCTTTACAGTCAAAGAAGAAACTTGATCCTTGGGGGCTAGAGACAGATAACTGGAGATAGAAGTTTACCTTATAAGCCGCAGACAGGTCAGACAGTGCCTTGCGGAGCTCCATGGCTTGCTTGTCATTTGAGGCAATGATAGCCTCTGACAGTCTCTCAGCGCGGCTTGTGGAGGAGGAAGCAACCTCAGCACAGAATTGGCGACCGCAGGCTGTCCGCCGCTGGCGACTCAATCACTGGCGCATCAGCATCCTTGGCCATTACATCTATGGAGGAGGGGTTGACCTTCTCCACGTCCTGGATCATAAGGGGATCCGTTCTATCCTCCAGAGCCACCTCTTGGGTGGCTGTGTCAAGAACAGGGACCGTGGCCAGGTCATCAGTGGTGGCCACGCCCTCTACCATGGCGGTATGAGCCGCAGGTGATAAATGCGGCTCAACCGCGGTTCCAGGCTCAGCCGCGGGTTTAGCCGCACTTCTAAAAAGCAAGGGCATTGTGTGAAGAAGAAGCACATAAGCCAGAATAAAAGTATTATAAGCACAGGGAAAAGTTACTAACTCTGGAGCCATCTTCACAAAGGCCATAAGTTCACCGCTTGACGGTGAGGACAGGCCTTGGGTCCCAGAATCTACGAGCAGAAGTTTTGCGTGTCAGTAGAGGAAAAAGAATAAGCATTCAAGATGACAAGACAACAGAAATTACCAGAGTGGGGACCCATGTCTTCTTCAGCAGAGGCGGTGGCTTTGAAAGCACGCCTGGCAACGAGGAGTCGCGCCCGTAGCAGGTTTGCGACGCTTCGTGGCCTCAGGGTTTTCCAGAGCATCAACCTCTGGTTCCTCACGAGATAGCCTCTTGGAGGCTCTACGGGGAGTTGGTCCAGCCGCGGCAACAGAACTCGCGGCTGGCACTGGACTGTCATCCTCGTCCAGTTCAGTCTCTTCACCATCTGAGGCCGCAGAAGCAACAGAAGGGATATCAGCAGTCTCGCTGCCCTCTAGAGTGGGCAGCAACTTCTTTCGTGCGGCACGCTTGGGAGCAGCAGTGCCGGCGACGGTCGCAGGCAGCGACCAGTAGTTTCATCAGCCTGGATCAGGGAGATATAAGTTGCAGTATTAAGAAAAGGAATGCGACTCAACTACGAAGGCGAAAAGACAGAGAAGAGGAGTTACCTCAAAAGGCTTGTTGTTAACACTGAAAGGGGCAAGCCCCACCTTATCGAAGGAGATGTCCTTCTCCTCAGTCACGCGGGTGACAAATTCCACCCAATCCTCAGGCCTCCAGTCCGAAGCCTTGATACGATCAACGTCAGCAGAGGTGCCTGTGCACTCAAGGAAGGATCGCTGTCGTGGACTCACGGGCTGAATGCGCCATTTGGTCCAGCAAGAGAGAAGATCAAGGCCAGTAAGACCATGACCTATTAAGGCGCGGACCTTGATCAGCGACTCATTGATGAAGGATGGCCGAGTCGCGGGGTTTTGATTTCAGTGCCTCGGTAGGCACGAAGAGGGTGTTAGACCAGGAGGGAAGGCGAGTTTCGCCCTCCGGTGAAGTATCTTGGCAATAGAAGAAAGATTTTTGCCAAGCCCTGGGTCGATTCGCCAGGGCTAGCTTGGGAAGGCAAGAGTTCCTATGGCGTTGAAAGAGATGGCGCCGACCTGAACGTAGGCGCCACCCTTGGAGACAAGTTGGCTGTTGCAGGTGAAAGAGGCCAGCCATAGATCGATGTTGGGGGCTATGCCAAGATAATCCTCGCACAGCACATGAAAATTGCTCACCTGGAGCATTGAGTTGGGCCCGATGTCGTGAAGACGGAGGCCTAGGCGTTGCAGCAAATTGCGGAAGAAGGGAGAACCTGGCGGCGTGAATCCACGCTCCACGTGCTCCACGAACATCACCAGCTCGTTGGGCTTGGGGCGCGGCTCGATTTCATCGCCTGGCGCCCGCCAGACGCCGTCCTCCTTCGGCGGCAAGAAGCCAGCCTCGGCCAGATCCGCAAGAGTTTCCTCCGTTACCCAGGATCCTTCCCAGTTGCAGGAGATCTTGCGCCTATCGTCAGATGGCTTCGCCTTGGGCGCCATTGCGAGGGGGAGATTGATTGGGGAACTAGGCTCGGGTCGAGGAAGAAGACGGCGCGGCTAGGGATGAGAAGATTGCAAGGGCAAATGGATAATGACCTAGGTGGCCGCAGCTTATAACTGAAGGGGCCCGCAACTAACGGCATTATCTGTGCTCGCAACCAACGGCACAATTTGCGCCCGCAAAACGAGTAACGGTCCGCAATTAAAGGAAACGGAATATTTCCAGAAGGAGAGATGAGTCGCGCAGATGAGTCACAGCTCTGAATCGCATAAGTCAGGAGATTGGTCAGAACGTTTGCAGTGCGGCTCAGAGACCATTTCAAGAGGTCAGAAGATTCTCACCGTAAAGTCCTAACCAATCTTGGGGGCTAATGTCGGGGGAATACTTTCTGGATTAACCCGCGGCCCAGTGCGACTTAACTTACTCGCACGGACGAAGGCCCACTTGGGAGCAAGCCCAATATTGAACCGCCATAAGGGAAAGATCTAGAAGACATATCCCGGAGGACGTGAAGACCAAGTAGTCTCCGAGTAGGCCTCTGTGGATGTATTCCTTATGGGGAAGTTTCCTTTTGTAACCTAGCGAGCCTCTGTGTATATAAAGAGGACTCGCAGGACTTAGAGCGGGTCAAGCTATCAAGCCCAAACCCTAGCTCATACGGCGAGTACCAGATCGGATCGCCTCCATTGTAACACCTCGATTATCATATCAATACCAATCTAGGGTAGGCAGGAAGTAGGTCTTTTACCTCACATTGAGGGGGCCGAACCTGGGTAAATCTGTGTTGATCTTTGTTCCTGCGATCCCAAGCTCGGAGATGCTTGACTCGCATAATCCCACACCTACGAAGTCATCTATGACACCTGACGTGACAAACCCACGACAGCGGTAGGACAAGGGGTACCTCCAGCACCCTGTCCCGCGGCCACTTATTTTCCTGACACCACCATCCTCATCTCAGTCTTGGCCACCATCCTCAACGCACGCGCAAATGGAAAGCCAAACTAGAGGACCCTCGGCTAGTCCGCCGCAAGTTAGTCGGTCGACGAGGGATCCATATACCCCACCGAATGGAAGCGCGCTCATTCTTGGTTCAAGAGGTAAAGAACTCGCACCTAGGCGGCGAGAGTGAGACAAAACACCACCATACCAAAGTGGCCTCTCATCCCCACCTTTAAGCATTTTATTACCTGTCTCCACCATTCCTCCACCATCAACCATTTATCTCAACACTTGTTTCCAACAATGGAACATCCACCAGAATGCTAAGCATTTAACTAAGCATGGCTAAGCATCAACATTGCATAGTTAAGTATTTCAGGCCAACAATACAATCCTATGGATAATGGGAGGGAAAGCAGGTAATGGCATGGGAATCATAATGCAACTATAGGATACTCTAATCCGAATCAAATTGACATTTGGAACCGCATGCAATATTATAGTGGAGAAAATACTTGTGGAAAATAGGATAAGACATGCTCAGAGGGGGGGTTACGCTTGCCTTGATCAAAATGCTGGTAGTACGGCTCTTCGGGGTATTGTGGAGTAACCCTGGCGGCTTCATCTATCGAAACATAACCACAGAAGAGCATTCAATCACCACACATGCTTTAACAAATGCAATGCGCAAACACATGATGGCATGACATTATTAAAGGCACCCTAATAGCTTTGAACATGATCAACAAGTTAAATGGGGTCCCCATTATATTATTTGCATTAATTGGAATAACCCCATATTAAAATTTAGTGATTCTAGTGCTACTAAAGTACATTATTGTAGTTGTGATCAGTTATGCATGATGATGATGATTCTGGGTGATTCATATTTTTCTGAACATTTTGGTATATCGAACACATTTTTCCGAGGTCCCGATAAAAAGTTATTGCATTTTTAATTCCCCCTTTTAAGTTTATTCTTTTAATAAATTATTTTCAACAACAATAAAACTTAATTACTCGAACTCGAGAGGGAGGGAATGAAGCAGTCGAATCATCGAGTCGATGTACCTAACGCGCGAGGGAGGAGCGGGGAAACATATGCTATCGGAGAGGAAATGGAAAAAGAACAAGTAAAAAAAAAATAGACAGCCCGGTCTGGCCGGCCTAGCAACAGAGGGGTCCGGCCGTGTGGCCGGTTGGGCCGGCTCCGAGGCCGGGCAGGCGGCAGAGAAGCTCGGCTCTCAGCCCAGCTTAGGCTGGGCCCAAGGCCGGTTAGGGGCCCGAGAACAACGGCCTCCTGGCCGGTTTAGGCCGGTTCTGCGTCCGGCCGTGCGAGCGTGGCGAGCCACGGCGATGGACGCGACGGCCATGGTGGCCACAGCGACGTGAGAGCAAGGGGGAGGGCACGGAGGGTTGCTACGGGACGGCGAGCTCACCAGGGTCACGTACGAAGACACGGCGGCGCCGGAGGTGGACGGACAACGACGATTTCGTCTGGCGGAGCGGCGACGGTGGTCGGCAAAAAAGCGGACGGCGCGGTCGATTCGCGTCCTCCCAGCTCAATTCCTCTGGCAGAGACGTAGCTGGCGACGCGCCGGATCTCTCTGTGGCGCTCGATTTAGACGGGATGCGCTCAGGCGACGGCGGCACGGCGGCGGAGCTTGGCGGCCATGGCGGCTCGGGATGAGCGAAGAGGTGAGGAACGGGGAGCAATCGAGGGAGGAGCAGGTGGGGAGCAGAGGGTGGCCTCGTGGAGCTTGCTCCCGTGCAAGTGGAGGACGAGCAGGGGGGCCCGTGCGCGCGCGAGACGGCGGTGCGGCGCGAGCAGCAGCTCGGTCGCTACAGCGCAAGGGAGATGAAGATTTTGCAATTTAGTCCCTGGAAGTTTTAAAAGCATCACCGATTGGTCCTTCCTGGTACTGGATGCACTGTTTTTGAATTATTTGGGCCACTTAAACACCTCCAGAAATTATGCCAATTTTTGGGGAGTCTCTTTATATTAATATAAAGTTTCCCTAATTTTCCAGATTATTTAGAAATCATTTGGTAGGAAAATAAAATAGAAATTGCTCACATGAAATTTTGAGTGGCTCCCTTATTATTTTGTTTTACAATTCAAAATAGTTTGTCTAAATTATCTTTGGAACTTTTGGAACTTCCTTGACAAATCCGGAAGTTATTTGAATTGGTTTTGTCACCACAAACTCATTGGAGTGTAACGTGTTTGAAAACAAGTATTTCTTTTGGTTTCCCTTTTGGTTTGATTTGTTGTCCAAAACTTGGTTCCAACATGAGCAATTCAACAAGTAATGCCATGATGCATGCATGAAATGCAAAAGCGAAAATTTTACTCAGGTTTTTAGGTTTTCACACTTTGGGCTGTTACAATTCTACCCCCCTTACAGGAATCTCGTCCCGAGATTCTAAGGTTGCGGAAAGAAGTCGGGATACTCTTCACGTAGACTAGCCTCGCGTTCCCAAGTTGCTTCTTCCTCGGAATGGTGAGACCACTGAATTTTTAGGAACTTCGTGGTCTTGTTACGGGTCTTCCTTTCGGCTTCATCCAGGATACGGATAGGATGCTCACGATAAGTGAGATCGTCCTGGAGATCCAGCTCCTCATGATTGACCCCATGGATAGGATCCTTGAAACACCGGCGAAGTTGGGAGACATGAAACACATCATGTACATTTGGGAATTTGACCGGTAACTCCAATTGATAAGAAAGATCTCCTCGCTTGGCCAGAACGATGAAAGGGCCAACATAGCGAGGGGCCAATTTCCCTTTGATTCCAAAGCGGCGAACGCCACGAAGGGGAGAGACGCGGAGATAAGCTTTATCACCAATTTCATAGTGAATTTCCTGATGGTGCTTATCATAGTAGCTCTTCTGCCTAGACTGAGCAATCTTCAGATTCTCCTTATGATTCGAACCTTCTCCTCAGCTTCATTGATCACATCCGGACCAAAGAGTGCCCTCTCTCCGGTCTCGGACCAATTTAGAGGAGTGCGGCATTTTCTTCCATATAAACCTCGAAGGGAGCCATGTCCAGACTAGCTTGATAGCTATTGTTGTAGGAGAATTCCGCGAAAGGGAGATATTTTTCCCAACCCTTGCCAAAAGAGATTACACATGCCCGGAGCATGTCTTCCAACACTTGGTTCACTCTTTCAGTCTGACCATCAGTTTGGGGATGGTAGGCGGTACTGAAATTGAGACGGGACCCCATAGCAGTTTGGAAACTCTGCCAAACTTGGAAACAAAGATACTTCCACGGTCCGATATGATCCTCAGAGGGACCCCATGTAATGGAACAATACGAGCCAGATATAAGTCAGCAAGTTGACTTGCACGTATATCATCACGGACTGGTAGGAAGTGAGCAACCTTGGAAAGACGATCAATGATTACCCAGATTGCATTGTTGCCCTTTTGAGATCGGGGAAACCCGGTGATGAAGTCCATACCAATTTCATCCCATTTCCACTCGGGAACTGCAATAGGGCGGAGAGTGCCGGCAGGTCTTTGATGTTCAGCCTTTACCCGTCGACATGTGTCGCATTCAGCAACATACTTGGCAATTTCCCGTTTCATACGAGTCCACCAGAATTGGGTCGAAGGTCTTGGTACATCTTGGTACTACCGGAATGAATAGAGAGAGGTGATTCATGAGCTTCTTGTAGGATAAGCTCCCTCAAATTCCGGTTCTTTGGCACCACCAGCGGTCACCAAAGTAAACAACCCCGGATTCATCCTCCAAGAAACATTTGGCCTTCCCGCTAGCAATGTTCTTCTTGATATTCAGAATACCCTCATCAGCTTCTGAGCATCCTTAATCTGGTCTACAAGAGTAGATTTGATCTCCAGATTTGCAAGGTAGCCGGAGGGAACAATTTCCAAGTTCAAACGGGCAAACTCTTCATGAAGGCAGGTTGGCCTTTTCAATCATCAGATTGTTGCAATAGGACTTCCGACTTAGCGCGTCAGCCACGACGTTTGCTTTGCCGGGTTGATAGTTCAGACTCACATCATAGTCCTTGATTAACTCCAACCAACGCCTTTGCCTGAGATTTAAATCCGGCTGGGTGAAGAGGTACTTCAGACTCTTGTGATCCGAGAAGATCTCGCAACGGTTACCAAACAGGTATGGTCTCCATTGCTTCAAAGCATAGACCACCGCGGCAAGTTCTAGATCATGAGTTGGGTAATTGTGCTCATGCGGCTTCAATTGGCGAGAAGCATAGCCACCACATGGCCATCTTGCATTAGCACACAACCCAAGCCTTGTAGAGAGGCGTCACAGAAGACGACGAAATCCTTGCTTGTATCCGGCAGGACAAGCACAGGAGCAGTCGTGAGTTTGGCTTTCAGTGTTTGAAGCTCTCTTCAGCTTCGGCCGTCCATACAAACTTTTTATCCTTCTTGAGAAGGTCAGTCAGGGCCTTGGCTATCTTGGAGAAACCTTCGATGAATCGGCGGTAGTAACCTGCCAATCCGAGAAAGCTACGGATGTCCTTGACTGACATTGGAGTTTTCCAATCCAAAATGGACTGAATCTTGTCGGGAATGACAGCCACACCATTAGCGGATATCACATGACCAAGGAAGACGAGATTATCCAACCAAACTCACACTTGGAGAACTTGGCATAGAGGCGGTGTTCTCGAAGTCGTGTCAGAACCAAACGAAGATGTTCGGTATGCTCTTCATCGGTTTTGGAATAAACGAGGATGTCATCAATGTAAATGACAACGAACTTGTCAAGATAATCCATGAAGATCGAGTTCATGAGCCTCATGAAAGTAGCTGGAGCATTGTGAGACCAAAGGACATGACGGTATACTCATATGAGCCATACGAGTAACAAATGCCGTCTTTGGAATATCCTCCTTTCTGATCTTGATCTGATGGTATCCTGACCTCAGATCCATCTTGGAGAATACCGTTGCACCAGCTAACTGATCCAACAGATCATTGATGCGAGGAATAGGATACTTGTTCTTGATTGTCACCGCATTCAACGGTCGATAGTCAGAGACTAGACGAGGCACGGTAGAATCTCTTCTTGACAAAGAGTACCGGACAACCCCAAGGTGAACTGCTAGGCTGGATGAAATCCTTCGCTAACAGCTGATCAATTTGCTCTTTCAACAGAGCCAACTCTTCCACCGGCATACGGTAGGGCTTCTTGGAAATTGGAGCAGTACCGGGAAGTAGATCTATGACAAACTCCACACTTCGGTCAGGAGGCATGCCAGGCAATTCTTCCGGGAACACATCCGGGAAGTCACACACCACGTGTATGTCCTGGATTTCAGGAGGGATTCGCCTTCCATAAAGCAAAGGAGGATCTCGGGTGAGTTGGGTATGATTGAAGATGGAGGTCTTGATAGTGCAGACCAATACTTAACAATGTCACCGGAAGAGTGGTCACCATAATGGTCTTGGCAGCACAGTCGAGATTAGCCCGGTATTTTACTAACCAGTTCATGCCCAGTATGACATCAATGCCACTTGACCTCAGAGCTACCAAAGCAAAAGGAAAGGAGAGTAACCGATGGTAATCTGGACTTCAGGAGTAACCCCATCGGTTTGCCATTTGGAGCCAAGAGTGGAGATCACCAAGGGACGGCTCATCTTCTCGAACGGTATTTTGTGGTCTTTTGCAAACGCTATGGATATGAATGAATGCGATGCTCCAGAATCAAACAAAACTGTAGCTGAATTGCCGTTGATTCGTAACTCACCCATGAGAACGCCGGGGTCCTCTTCAGCTTCTTCAGCAGAGATGTGGTTCAGGCGACCACGCACAATAGGTCCAGCCTTGCCAGCTGGAGTGGCAGGGGCTCGTGCAGGAGTTAAAGCGAGAGGTGCCTTCTGGGGGCACTCCCTGGAGTAGTGGCCAGCCTGGCCACAGGTGTAGCAAGTGACTCCAGGTGGAGCAGGTAGCATAGGACGGTACCCACTCCCGCCTACCCCAAGTGTCGAAGTAGTGGGGCGCGGAGGTGGGGGCCTGTATCCGCGGCTCTCTGCATGAAGGGAGCACGTGGCACAGCGCTGTAGGGGACAAACACCCTGCGCTTCTTGCTCTCAGAACCCGAGGAACTCTGGTGGTCCCCATGTGCGGGCCTCTTGGAAGCCTCAAGTTCCTTTCTTCCTTGCTCAAGAGTGAGAGCCTGGTTGAACAGCTCCTGGTAGGTCTGGAACCTGAAGGGCAGCAACTCATAGCGAGCTGCGGCGCGAGACCCTTGCGGAACAGCTCTTGCTTGTCAGCATCATTGGTCACGTCCCTTGGGGCGTAACGAGGGAGATGGTTGAATTCACCACCATAAGTGCGGAGGTCCATCCGTCCCTGTTGCAAATCCAGGAACTCCCTCCTCTTCAATCCATGATCGGCGGGGGATGTAAGCCGCACGGAAGGCAGTGCGGAAATCCTCCCAAGTGAAGACATGGTTGGCTGGAAACAAGCCACATGGCTTTCCCACCAACAGCCAGCTGCACCAACCAAGAGGTAGGTGGCGAAGTTGACTTGTTCAGCCACTGGGACATGAGCGCGGAGAACTTGCGCTCCAAGCACGAAGCCAATCATCAGCTTCCAGTGGCTCCTTAGCATCAGCAAAAGTGGGTGGCTGCGAGCGCAGGAACTCAGTGAGAGTGTTGCACTCGTTCCTCCGTGCATTCTGCTGCACCAACTGCTCGAGCAAACGCTCATTGCGCCCACGGTTCTCCTCAATGGCCATCAAGACTTGAGCCATCGAGGGTGGTGGCGGCAGATCATCCTCATCATTGTGTGGTTACCGCGGCCTCCGCGGCCTCCTCGAGCCATTCTGGAGATTTGACAATGACACAGTTAGTATCTTTCTCCGAATGGTCGAACAATAGCATTAGCGTCTACTCAAGTACACAGACTAGGGACGATAATACATTGTGCAACAACTAACAAGGAATCAACAAGATAGAACTTGGGTCAAAGATCAGCATCATGTGCTACTAGCGAGAGTTAAGGAATCACAACTTAACACACTCTAGTTGGCACAATCCGGGACCTTATGTTCAAGTCCTTGGGTTAAAACCCAACAATAGGATATCACTTATTCATTCGGTAACCGTGTTCAAACATCTGAGTTGATTTGGATTGCAACGCAGCGGGAGCAACGTGACACATAACACTAAAGGTAGAACCCAACCACGTGTTTCCTAATTTTGAAGTAACAGATGAGAAGTAAAACCTTTAACTCAAATCGAGGTAAGATTGCTCCGAGATTAGAGTGTAACCAGATAAGGAGTAAAAAGAATCCTAAGATGGTTTTCACAACTCATTTTTAGGTTAAAAATATTTTCACAAACACTAGACTCAACATCGACCAGTAGAAGGGTTTCCTACAGGCAGTACTGCTCTGATACCAACTTGTGGCGCCCCGACCGACTGTTATACAGTGATGCTGTGTGTCACCGGTTAAGCGATACAACCGGAGGTTACGGGTTTACCAATCCCCGGCCAAAACCTTTGGCAGGCGTTGCTCGGAATGGATCATCGGCAACGCAACACCCCGATTGATGCCTTAACACAGGCACAACCCTCAATGCATAATAGAGAGATCAAGACTTGTGGAACAACTGGCACATCACAGACTCTACGACACAAATCATTATAGTTCAACTCTTATAATAGAGAAAGATAGCAAATGACAACCAGAGGTCACAGACCCAACATTACAACATGCGGAAGCGAATTAAGTTGTTCTAAACAACAAGATCCAAATATGGCCTAAGAGGCCTACAGATAAACATCCAGCGCCAGCTGCTCCGGGATGTCCCAAGCTGCCACCTGGGAACCCCAGACTACTCGTCGACGTCCACAAAGAACCCACCTTCGAGGTCGGTGAAGTCCTCCTCTGAAACAAAACAAACGACGTTGAGTTCGACGAACTCGCAAGATTATATATAGAGCTTTAGCTCGATGAGGCTTTCAAAGTTTATGGCTGTTTTGCATAAAGCTGATTTTATTTATGAAAACATAACTCAAGGCATCGACTATTCAGAGCATTTTTAAAAGAGGTAAGAAGTAACTCTTTTCTTTGATCACCTTTCTCATCATCAACCATCATCAACCCCTGTACCTGTTCATCAAAGGCACCTCCCCGAATCACCCTCGAGGAAGCTCACCTTGCAATCTTGAAGTGGTACCTCTAGTACCTAGTTTTTAATCATTCCGTTAAAGTTATTCTATGATCTTATCGTCCTTTCCCAAGTTGTCCGTAACCGTGGACACGGCTTTTCGAAAAGATTTAACCCTGCAGGGGTGCACTGTGTTTACCTTCGGTACCGCCCGGCTCATTGCCTACACGTAGCTCTCTTCCGGGGAAAGCCGGCTGAGTGGGAACGGTTACAACCTTTACCTTGCTTGAGACCAACCCAGGATCATCAGTGGCGGTAGGACAAGGGTACCTCCAGCACCCTGTCCCGCGGCCACTTATTTTCCTGACACCACCATCCTCATCTCAGTCTTGGCCACCATCCTCAACGCACGCGCAAATGGAAAGCCAAACTAGAGGACCCTCGGCTAGTCCGCCGCAAGTTAGTCGGTCGACGAGGGCTCCATATACCCCACCGAATGGAAGCGCGCTCATTCTTGGTTCAAGAGGTAAAGAACTCGCACCTAGGCGGCGAGAGTGAGACAAAACACCACCATACCAAAGTGGCCTCTCATCCCCACCTTTAAGCATTTTATTACCTGTCTCCACCATTCCTCCACCATCAACCATTTATCTCAACACTGTTTCCAACAATGGAACATCCACCGGAATGCTAAGCATTTAACTAAGCATGGCTAAGCATCAACATTGCATAGTTAAGTATTTCAGGCCAACAATACAATCCTATGGATAATGGGAGGGAAAGCAGGTAATGGCATGGGAATCATAATGCAACTATAGGATACTCTAATCCGAATCAAATTGACATTTGGAACCGCATGCAATATTATAGTGGAGAAAATACTTGTGGAAAATAGGACAAGACATGCTCAGAGGGGGGATTACGCATGCCTTGATCAAGGTGCTGGTAGTACGGCTCTTCGGGGTATTGTGGAGTAACCCCGGCGGCTTGATCTATCGAAACATAACCACAGAAGAGCAATCAATCACCACACATGCTTTAACAAATGCAATGCGCAAACACATGATGGCATGACATTATTAAAGGCACCCTAATAGCTTTGAACATGATCAACAAGTTAAATGGGGTCCCCATTATATTATTTGCATTAATTGGAATAACCCCATATTAAAATTTAGTGATTCTAGTGCTACTAAAGTACATTATTGTAGTCGTGATCAGTTATGCATGATGATGATGATTCTGGGTGATTCATATTTTTCTGAACATTTTGGTATATCGAACACATTTTTCCGAGGTCCCGATAAAAAGTTATTGCATTTTTAATTCCCCCTTTTAAGTTTATTCTTTTAATAAATTATTTTCAACAACAATAAAACTTAATTACTCGAACTCGAGAGGGAGGGAATGAAGTAGTCGAATCATCAAGTCGATGTCCCTAACGCGCGAGGGAGGAGCGGGGAAACATATGCTATCGGAGAGGAAATGGAAAAAGAACAACTCAAAAAAAAAAAACAGACAGCCCGGCCTCCAGCCCGGTCTGGGCCGGCTGGCAGGCCGGCCTAGCAACAGAGGGGTCCGGCCGTGTGGCCGGTTGGGCCGGCTCCGAGGCCGGGCAGGCGGCAGAGAAGCCTGGCTCTCAGCCCAGCTTAGGCCGGGCCCAAGGCCGGTTAGGGGCCCGAGAACAACGGCCTCCTGGCCGGTTTAGGCCGGTTCTGCGGCCGCCCGTGCGAGCGTGGCGAGCCACGGCGATGGACGCGACGGCCACGGTGGCCACGGCGACGTGAGAGCAAGGGGGAGGGCACAGAGGGGTGCTACGGGACGGCGAGCTCACCAGGGTCACGTACGAAGACACGGCGGCGCCGGAGGTGGACGGACAGCAACGATTTCGTCCGGCGGAGCGGCGACGGTGGTCGGCGAAAAAGCGGACGATGCAGTCGATTCGCGTCCTCCCAGCTCAATTCCTCTGGCAGAGACGTAGCTGGCGACGCGGCGGACCTCTCTGTGGCGCTCGATTTAGACGGGATACGCTCAGGCAACGGCGGCACGGCGGCGGAGCTTGGCGGCCATGGCGGCTCGGGATGAGCGAAGAGGTGAGGAACGGGGAGCAATCGAGGGAGGAGCAGGTGGGGAGCAGAGGGTGGCCTCGTGGAGCTTGCTCCCGTGCAAGTGGAGGCCGAGCAGGGGGCCCGTGCGCGCGCGAGACGGCAGTGCGGCGCGAGCAGCAGCTCGGTCGCTACAGCGCGCGGGAGATGAAGATTTTGCAATTTAGTCCCTGGAAGTTTTAAAAGCATCACCGATTGGTCCTTCCTGGTACTGGATGCACTGTTTTTGAATTGTTTGGGCCACTTAAACACCTCCAGAAATTATGCCAATTTTTGGGGAGTCTCTTTATATTAATATAAAGTTCCCCTAATTTTTCCAGATTATTTAGAAATCATTTGGTAGGAAAATAAAATAGAAATTGCTCACAGGCAATTTTGAGTGGCTCCCCTATTATTTTGTTTTACAATCCAAAATAGTTTGTCAAAATTATCTTTGAAACTTTTGGAACTTCCTTGACAAATCTGGAAGTTATTTGAATTGGTTTTGTCACCACAAACTCATTGGAGTGTAACGTGTTTGAAAACAAGTATTGCTTTTGGTTTCCCTTTTGGTTTGATTTGTTGTCCAAAACTTGGTTCCAACATGAGCAATTCAACAAGTAATGCCATGATGCATGCATGAAATGCAAAAGCGAAAATTTTACTCAGGTTTTTAGGTTTTCACACTTTGGGCTGTTACAATCTAAGCTGCAACTAGAAAAAGGGATCCACGGAGAAGATCTAAGATAAATCTATGCAAGAACGGAAGAGATGGCCGTGGAGGTATTGCGGGCGCACCGCTCGCTGGAGTTGCGGCGGCGGCGCGCAGTGAAAAGAGAAGGGCGTACCGTTGGCGAGGTTGGCTCGGCGGCGGCGCGTGGAGCTTGGGTCGACGGAGGTTTGCGAGCTCCGGCGTCGAACAGCGGTGGAATACTCTACGCAGCGGCGGCGGTGGCTGCGGCGCAAAGAGGTAGGAGGAGAATGCGAGAGAGGTAGAAGAAGAGGAAGATGGGGATGCTCCGCTCCCCTATTTATAGGCGCGGATGCGCGTTCAGTTAGCGATTAATCGTGCACGATCCCCGTAACGGGCGTGAGGATTAACCGCGCACGATCGCGCGGTTTGCGGAAATAGCGGCCGCACGACCGGCCACATCGTGGGCCACAGAATGGCAACCGCCCGCGGCGCGGTTCGTGGCGCAGTAATTGGCGCGAAAATCGAGGAGTGGTGCGGTTAGGCGCGGGCGGTGCGGTCAAAGCACTTGAGTGCGCGTGAGACGCGACAGCCCGTGGGGCACGCGTGACGTGCGCGGCATGCGCGCAGAGATTCATCTGTCTGTGCACCGGAACCGAGGCGCCGCGCAGAGGGTGGCTGCCACGTGCCATGGAGAGATCTTTGAAGAGATCGTGGGAATCTTCTTGTGTCGGAGAGACCGGCACAAGAGCAGATCTCGAAAGTTGTGGTAAGTTTGGTCCTTGAAGCTTGAGTTGAACCGACATAAGAATGTCAGATATTTGATCAGGTTAAAGCAGTTGTCTTATGTCGGGAAAACCGGCACAAGGGAAGATCTCAAAAGCACTTGCAGGTGTGATTCTTGGTGTCGGAGTTGGACCGACATATTTATGTCGTATATTTTGGTCAAGTTGGTTTGGATGTAAACCTGGTGTGGCCCTTCATCCGAGGCTGCAGGACTGCACCAGCTTCGGGGACTAATGTCGGGGGCTACCCCCGGGTAGGGTCATGATATGGTATAAGCAATGTCCAAGAGTGGACCGAGGTACGGTAAAACCGACTTAACCGGGCCCAGGAGGGGCCGGGTTATGATGTTGGTAAAAACCGACATGTGGTTACCGAGATACGGTGGTCGAGAGACGGTGGTCGACATACCTAGCCGACATATTCTGACCGAGGCATAATGATCGACATATGTATGTCGGTATCTTGTGTTTTTTCTTATGTGCAGGGGAGAATATTCAGGAAAGGGAATTCGGCATATCCATGCCGGGTTAAAGAGAGGAGGCACATTGTGTCGGTTTGGAAGTCAATGCATGTCACATCCCGTCTGACACGGGAGCGTGGCGTGCAGTATGGCGCGGGTACGAGATGACCGGTCACGCACATCGCTGACCGCGAGTGTACGTGGGAACAGGAGTACCAGGCATGGCGGGTCACATTCATCGCTGACCACGGGAGTACGTGGGAACAGGACAACGAGGAAAACGAGACTCCAGAGAGATACTGAGAGAGACTAGGAGCACCGTAGCTTGCTTCTTCTTCCTTGAGAGATTCACCATAGTTGAGAGCATACAGCTCGAGGAGCACCATTGTATTCATGATATCCTGATATACCGAGATAGACAGGCAGGAGTAGGGGCTTTACCTCCTCACGATGGCCCTGAACCTGGGTAGATCGTGTGTGCTTTTGTGTCTTCCGTGTGCGCTCCTTAGCGCGCTATCCCTCCCCGGTTCCACCAGCGTCCATTGGCCCCAAATTAAGCCATCCTATGGCATCTGCCGTGATACAACCACGACACAAATTCATTTGGACATAACGTCCTAATATAGATATGGTGCAACACTTTCTGTAATACTCCCCAAGAAAGTGGGTTATTTCTATACTCCAAATTAAGTGGCGACACTATTACATGATCAATGTACTTCTTTTCTCTCTAGCTATCTTCTTGTGTGATCTTAACTATTTCTTCAATGAATTTTTTAATTAAACCATGTGCATGCTCTTCAAATAGTTGGGTAATGGGTCGCCTTGCACCATTTCTCATCACCCGCAGTTTTTGCTTTACAATCCTTCAATCTTGTGATACTTCAGTTCCTCATCTTGAGAGGCTGAGTCTCAACCTCTTTATCCACATTCTTGCCAACCCTTGTTACAAAGAACAAAGCTTCATTTTGGTTGCCAATCCTAAATTTCCTAGAGAGCTGATCTTCACCAAAAACTCAATGTGCTTAGCGTACTTTATGTAGTGTATCATATGGGGCTTGCGGCCTCCTGTGAATCGAACTTCATGCCAATATATAGTGTCTGCGGAGTAAACCCTTAGGGTGTTGACTGAACTCCACCGTCACTCCCACTTTCTTCACTACGTAGTGTGTGACCCGTATAGAATTTTTGCACTAGCCATCTAGATCAAAAGTCCGAACTGATGGAAAGAGTTATGCAATATATTTATATCTAGCACCCCCCCTCGTGTCTAGGCTATTTTAGTCCTTAGCGTGGGTTCGGTGTAGACCGCATAATCATTTTTCTTTTTTAATACTGTGTGAGCAAGTTCTTAAACTCGACACCTCGTGGTTCTGATACCATATAAAATTGTTGCACTAGCCATTTAGACCAAAAGTCTGAACTGATGAAAATACCTATGCAATATTAAAAAAACCTATGCAATATATTTGTATCAAACAACTCGTTGGCGCCATGTTCCAATATTTTGCTCTATGTGTTAACATACATACAACTAAACAATCGATAGTCAAGTTGGAGCTGGTGCCGCTCTATCATGCAAACCATCAAAAGCTTCACTAGCGTTTGAAGACTTTGGCATTTGTTGGCTGCACATCTTTCTTTTCTTTTGTTTGCTTGTAATGTTTGTGGTCTTTGTAACATTGTTCTCTAGCACCTTGCATATCTCGGTCGTTCATGGCTTTATAACCCCAGGTGTAAAAAAACCAACACATACAATAGCATTATGAGAAGTGTATAAAAACGGCTTACTTTTTACAACATAACATGCACGTAGCATGTCAAAAGAATTTTGGTATGAAGGGTAGCCCGACGAGAGAGAAAGGGTGAACTGTGAAGCTGCTATTAACTCAAGAATTTCTCACTTTTTTCACTCTTAAGGCGTTATGTTTTTGGAGTAGGATTATAAGGCTTCCCTCAAAGAAGTTATTATTGTATATCAGATTATGCTAGTTTTGTTACACACAATAATTCTTGTTAGGAGTTTTTGGCAGTAGTGCTACTATTCGCTTACCGCACGGTCGCACCACAAGACTTGCAGCACCAGAGCTGTTCTCAACGTGTTTAATTCGATGGAATCGGAAGTAGAGTGAACATTATTCAAATAGTTTGGTCGGATTCCGACTGAAGCAGAGGCCGAGAAAGTATCAGTACAACTTTGACTTGTATACATCCATAGCCATGTCTCTTTCAGACTCCTCCTGGCACATGTGAGCCGTACACCACCACGATCTGATCCCGTTCATGCATGTGGTTCGTGGAGTCGCGGGCATACATGTCCTTGTCGTGATTGACGTTTCATTATTCGCCGTGCACTGTTTGAACTAGACCGAATACTCAACTACCCAAATGTAGGTTGGTGAATATATAAATAAGATGCATTATGTTTGACAAATCCAGATCTCGGTGTGCTAGCTAGCAATACGGTATATATGGTTCTCATGGTAGCCCAACTCAAATACGTCTCAGATCAAACGGTTATCAAAGAATAGAAATAAGAAATAATGATGAGGCTTTGTTCGATTAGAGATAAAATGAGAGAGGTAGAGGAACTAAGAGATATGACTAGAACCTGCCCGTGGTAGGATGATTAGGAGGGTGGTTATACCTCCAGCCCACCAGAGTTCAAATCCTAAATTTGACATTGGTGTTTCTCATTTAAGCGGAATATTCTTCAGTGGGAGACGACGTTCCCGTCGACAGCGAGTCGCCCGTGGTGACTTCGTCAATCTCAAGACCTGACCACCGGCTCAATCTTTCGGAAGTGCTCATAGGGGTAGGGTGTGTGCGTGCACGTGTATGTGAGCGTCTGCGTTGTGCTGTTTTTCGCAACAACAAAAAAGATATGACAGAATGCAACTTCCAAAAGGAATTTCACATGCTTCGTATCTTCTAATGTTTGTTTTGTTTTTAAAAAAGGAGGATGCCCAGCCTATTCAGCTCACTGGGTGATGCACACAACTATATTTTACTAGTTATTCAATACTCTATCCGTTCCAAAATGTAAGACACACTATTTTTATGGTGGTTTTTGATACTCGATTTTGACCATGAATATATGGTAAACTATATGTATTTTTTTACAGGATTTTTTTATAGGAATAAACTATATGTATTGAGAATGTTTAAATGGTATAGTTGGATTGGTCTTATAATATTTTTATTTCATATATCTTTATACTAATTTTGTTAACACATTATAACTACAAATAATGGTAAAAATTGTATGTTGTTGACTAGCGGAATTTAAGGACACCTTATATTTTGTCACGGAGGGAGTAATAACATATAGGCTACACAACGTGTCAAACAAACAGTACTCCATAAAGTACTCCATAAATGTTTAAAAAAAGAGAAAAACCCAACCCCATAATCTTGCGACTGTTTTTCCACAAAGTTATCACAACCCTATGATAAGTTATTGAACAACGAAAAATTACATAATGTGAAAACCTTCTTTCATAACCAGGATTGCTCAACTGAAAATGGGATTTATTGAGTATCATCCATCCCGAACGAATTAGAGCTCGTACTGGAACCAGGGAAATTTTTGCTCATTCTCTACACGTACTAGCTAGAATCACATCCAACTTTTCATAGGTGGGGATAGACCTAATATTAGCCCAACTAAACTGTCTAGCCAAGAGAACTATTTCTCTTAGATCAATACTCTTAATGATAGTGTTAAATATAAAAGACCATCTCGAACTAAAGTTGTCATTATATTTCTCTTCTCGGCGCTGAATAATATTAAAATATCCTCCTACCAACATAGGAAGATTGCCATACTCACAAAACTGCACAAGCTCTGCCAGAATCTCTGATTTCTAAGCATCTTGAGTTGCAACATAAACCGGCAACAATGACCACTCGAACTTATCAATCTTAATCACAATATGAAATTTGACACACCTATCACCGGTAACGACGCACTTATCATAAAGAGTGTGATTATTTATGCCAACAACAAATGCCCCCGACCTCACTGAGGTGGAAGGCAGTACCAAATGAAATCATAGCCACCAGAAAGGAAATGCTATAACGGAGTCAAGAATTAGCCCTTCCAGTTTCTAAGATGGCAAATAAATCTAACTTATCTCCTTAATTGTTTAGCCCTTCCAGTTTCGCAGTGTCCCCAGAACCATCAATATTATAGAAGCACCCTTTCATGATTACAATTAGGCTTACTTTTTTTTAGTATAGTACTTCTCCGAACTGCCAAAAATCCCATTTACTTTTTTATGGACCCTCTTGAATTGTGAATGAGACACAGTGAGACCCTTATCATCTTGAGAGCCTTGTTGCTCCCCACCTCAAGATCTAAGCTTAGGTTCATAGACTTATGCAAAACCAAGCCATTTGGATCATCTTCTTCTATTATAGACTTATCTTCATTTTCCTTTAGTAAGATAATTGTGCGATGTAAATAAATATCTTTGACAAGATCGATGGAAGAAATAACCTGACTAGGAGATTGCCCCAAAGAAACCCCAAGTCTAGCAGCACTAGCAACAACAACATCATTTGTGTAGAAGCTATAGAGAACTTATGAACATCAGAAGTATCTGCATACACTAGTACAGAACGACACATTGGATACCCCTCTATGGAAACGGCAGGCGTTAGGCGACGGAGAATCGCGCTTTCCGCGCGGCCAGTGCGTACAAACCTGACCTGGGCCGTGGCTGGCCCGTCAACATAGGTAACAGAGAAAGTATTAACTCCGTTACCCATAGTATTGGCAACGTTCTTAATTCTGGCTCCGTTTCCGATATGTGCCTCTATAGCAACGGAGACTTTTGGGTGTCCGTTTCCAATGTGGACACGTTCCATCTTCTTGGAATTCGAAGCGAGGCGGAGTAACTGCTATGGCGTAGTGGAGCCGCGGCACCGTCCATCTCAGTACGCCACTTCGCCGCAGCCATGGATACTCCTAGCAACTCCTCGGGCGTTCGCCGCAGCAGTTTCCCGCTTTCGCTGAATTGGAAACGCGTCGTCGTGCCGGAGGCCGTCGCGCAGAGGCACTGGCAATATAGGAGGCCAGTGCCCTGGTCAAATGTTAGCCTCCCCGCTGGCTGGCGCGTCAATGACAGGAGGGTGCCTATGCCGCCGGAAGAGGACGCGGGATCCTCGGGCGCCCGTGACCGCAGCCGCTCGCCGCGGCGGAGAGACGCTCGTCCGCGGTCGCCTGGATGGAACCGCGTCATCATCGGGCAGACCGTCGCGGAGCGGCACTAGCAATATAGGAGGCCAGTGCCATGGTCAAAGGTTCGGTTACCCGGTGGCTGGCACCTCAACCGCGCTTCGGTGCCTATGCCGCCGGAAAGAGTTGAGCTGCTTCAGAGCCGCCGGCTCCTCCTCCCGCCGGAGCTGCGCGACGATCCTGCCTACGACGAGATGTGGGAGGGGCGCACGGGCGGCGATGACATCATCGGCGAGGAGCCGCGCGACGACACGGACGACTACGCGGCTCTCCTCGCATACGAGCAGGAGAAGGCGGAGGCCGAGGAGTAGTTATAGTTATTTATTTTTATGTTCTTCAACTTCAATACTAGTAGAGATCAGTATAAGCCCAGTGTGTCAGTGAAAAAATCAAAGGAAACGGTTGTTTATACCCTCCGTTTCCGATGTTCTACTTTGCTATAAATGCGCCCTTCACACAGCCCTAAACTCTATCGCTCACTCTCAGCCTCACTCTCAAAGTGTGGCTGCGCCTCCACGCAGCACCAGATCTTAGCTCCACCGTGGCAGCGCGCATCTCCCTCCCTCCGACCATGGCGGCGCACATCTTCTTCTCCTCCGATCGACCGTGTTGGCGCGCATCTTCCTCTCCTCCGACCGTGGCAGCGCGTACCCGCTCTTTGCTCCACCCGGGCAGATCTCGTCGCCTGATCTGTAGCTGGAGGGCGCATGGCGTGTCGATCCGAGGACGATGAGGACGACTACGTACTCCCGCCGCCAGATCCAAAGGTAATACATCTATTTGCGACCGGTCGTCGTGCCGACGAATTAGGGTAGTTGTCATTGTTCTGCTTAGGTTTTCTTCCATAGGACACTCATGAACAGAACTAGAACTAGGGTTGTAATACATCCGAGGACGATGAGGATGACTACGTAGTGTCGCTCGAAAAAAACATAACTAGCACAAATCGGTAGTGTATGAAACTCATGGCTGAATTATCTCCTTTGCAAAACAGATGTACATTTCGGTGACACTGTATAAAAAGCCGGGTCCTTAGCCAAGGTGCGCTTGTCGTCCGGCATAATTGTTGGTACACAACAACTATGCAATGGATTTGTAAGTTTGTTATTCTGTCTTATGCATCCTTTTGTGTTGTATGTCCTTTATGCTAGATGTATAGTGAGCTAACATGGAGTCATATATTCTCTCTTTGCATTTCAGTGACCACTTTACAAAAGAGGCACCTTCAGTACATCAGCACTCGCTTATTGCACTATGTGCAGAGCATGGTGCTGATCCGTTTAGCTCATTTAAATGAGCTAACTACAAGGTCGGGGACAAAGCGGCGAGTTGATTATATTTTGGCGACACCGTCCAAGAAGAAGATTCAATTCATGAACTCTAACAGCAAGTCATGAAGATAAATTAAGTTGAAATGACAAGGATAAGTTTAGAGAGGCATGACATAGATAGATTTAGCTAGACATGTCAATGATAGATTTAGAGAGGCATGACAATGAAGATAAGTAATTGGTTGTCTTGTGATGCAATGTATCGGTGACATTTGTTATACCTGATGAATGAATTTGTTAGCATTTTTGTGCTTCTGCTGTGAAATTTTAAATGTCCAGTGCCAAATCTATTCCTGCTCTAGGCTTATGAAGAAACCTCAATGCAAACGAGCAGAAACAGAATCTCCGTTTCTGATGTCCAGATACATCGGCAACGGAGACTGGATGACAACCGTAGCCAAAATCAAGCCTCATCGGTGACGGTTTTTCTTGTCCGTTGCCAATGAGAGCCTTCACATCAGTGACAGGGTCGGGGACACGGACCCTTTTTCCGTTTCCGATAAGCTTTTTGGCCCGTTTCCGATGTATCGTTCTGTACTAGTGATACGAGGTTGCATCTCGAGACTGCGCCCGAAGCTGGGCTCTCTACAACTCCATAGCATCGGCGCTTGTCTGATCGTGAATGCGATCACTCGATCTCACCCACATCACGGCGGAGATACCTCCTAATCATAGGTAAAAGGTCCCAAACTCGAGCTGGAGGAGGGTTAGGATAGCTCAACCGCGGCGATGGACGTAGGATTGACATCAATGTCTAGCTCCCCGCATAAGGCTACTCCTGCCAGGACAAAAGTAGGACCGACAGCTGATGCAATGTGGGCCCCAAAAGACCATGCCTCCTGCATGGCAACCGGAGCAGGAGCTGATCCCGGCGGACCCTCGAGAGGGAGAGCACCAGCATAAGCGGGGCTCGGCCTCCTGCTGTGCCACGACAGAAAAAGGGCCTGAAACCAATGACGCGCCAAAGAAATCGCCAGCCCTCCCTCCCACGACTTTGGGTAGAGCCGTCTGGTTGATTAATCTTCCCGCCACCTCATACTCTTCAACCATATCACTCCAAAGCTTCTTAGGAGTGGATTGAGCAGCTATATCCAGCCCCAAACATTTTACATACTTCTACCAGTGTCAAACAACAGACCCGAATTGGATTGAAACGCTGATAGAGAATTGTTCTTTTCCATCTCAACGTTTTGCTGCGTATCTTCCTTAATTGCTTGGGTATTAGTAGTTGTTGGCAAACATGCTCCTTATTATTCAGTGTTGCATCCGAATTAATCCTAGATCCAAAATAAGTGTCGTAGTTTTTAATTGGGGTTAGTTTAAAATTACAACACTTATATGATGGATCGGAGGGAGTACCTTTCACCCTCCTTACCGTCCGGACACTGCGTTTCGGGTCACGGGTGCAGATGCACTCATTGTGTAAAACATTTTTAAAAACTTTTTAAAATGTCAAAGATTTCCAAAAATAAATTCGGATATATATCAGGACATTTTGTGAGCACAAAAAGTTTCACGGAGAAAAAATATTTTTTGTGACCTGTGCAAAAAGACAAAAAATATCTCATACAAAGTCATTTTAGAGCGCCCGAATTTGTCTTTTTTGCACATTTCACAAAAAGTCATTTTTTGTGTGCTAACATGAAATGTCTTGAAGTATACCCAAAATTTTGACATTTTGAAAATTGTTTTTTAAGCGGTGGGTGCGTCTGCACCCATGCCCCGATATGGATTTCCGCTATCTTTTCTAAACTCGTTGTTTTGTTAGAAGTAATATCCACCGTCTCCATGTCAGCTAGAGCCTTATCTTCCAGTTCGATCTCAATCCAATCATTGTGCAAATTATCTTCCACGAGACAAACTAGCAAATAATTGCATCTGTAGTACTCGGGCGAACTCCCCCGTACGTTTTTCAGTACGTATGTATATATGTATACGAAAGCAATGTATGCGTTGGTGCATCTCAGTCGTCCGACCACCCCCAGGTACGGCCGGGCGGGCCTGGTGGGTAGCTGTACTTCAACCGCTCAACTCTATGTCGTTTGATCAACATAGACCAATCTTATACTCTCTCCGTTTGGAAAATAGATGTCGTAGCTATCTCAAAATTTGGATGTAACGTGACGAAATAGGCCGTAGCACCGCTTTATAAATATAACAACAACCCGATACAACCAACAGTCACGACATGCTGGGGCGGCAGCACACATACACCCAAAGTAAGGAGAAGAGAAGAAAAGAAGAAGAAACAAAAAGGAAACATAGGCGGATCGACTAAAACGATGATGACCCGCAACCGCTGCGCCCTCTCCAACAAAGTACCACCACGCTCCTAGCACCGAATCGATGAGTACCAAGCAGCCCCTTCAAGAAGGGACGCCATGCTGCTGCCCGGACCAGGGCCCTGGTCCTAGGGTTTCCCCCGGCACGGAGGGAAGCAAAGGGTAGCCTCGACGCCCTTCAGGAAGGAAGGATGCCACCCGGAGGCGGCACCGCGTCGGTGTCAAACCCGACAAGGATTTCTCCCGAAACCCCTTCCACCACCCCGGACGATCGGTAACACAGGAGCCCCGCGAGGCCGAGCCTCGAAACCACCAGACTAGCCGCCCACCACCATGCGCCAGCGAAACCAAAGTCACCACCATCGTCGTCTCACCGAAGTAGTCGTCAAGCAGTCTGCCAGACAGAGGTGAGGAGTAAGAACCGGGCGCAGCAGTACCGCGACCGAGCGGGAGGGAACAACCTCCACCGCCGAGGACGGTAGTCGACCGGACGGGGCAGCAGAGCACACCAGTCTCTGTCAGGTCCGGCCGAGCCCAGCGGGCCCGTAAAGCCCCCATGGGGGCATACCAGTCCTAATGGAGTCCGGCTGGTCCCAAAACGGGTCCGTGAAGCTCGCCGCCACGCTGCAACTAGGTCGGTCGCCGTTGCCGCTGCACCTGCATCCTCCACCTCCCCTACATCTGCAGAACGCGCCGCAGGTCAAACCGGCCCGCCCTGACCCAGATGGGCCTCGAAGGGCCCAGATTTGGGCCGCAAGGGCTGGCTAGCGAACGCCCGCTGCACGTCGCCACCCGCCCGTCGCGCCGCACCGCGAGCAGGCACGCGTCGCCGCCAAACCGCTACCACCCGGCCGGAGCCGGGCCAGCTGCCTCCCGAGGAGCACCGCGCCGGAAGGGGAGATCCTCGTCTCCACCCAAGACCGCCACGGGGAGAGAAAAGCCGCCGCCGCCGGCGCCACCGGGCCGTCGCCCGGCAGCCCCTGCCGGTGGCGGCGACGGGAGAGAACGAAGGGGGGGCCTGGGCGAGGAGGAAGGGAGGCGCGCCGCCGCCGCCACGGGGGGCGACGGGGGCGCGAGGGAGAGGGAGGGAGAGGGGTGGGGGAGCCGAGGGTGGCGCCGGCCGGCCGCTGCGCCGGCGGCGGCTAGGGTTGGGCTCGGGGGAGGAGAGGGGTCGGGACGGCTCGCCGTAACATCTTTGGATGTAACGTTATATCCAAATTTTGAGATAGTTAAGACATCTATTTCTGAATGGAGGGAGTATGTTATTGGCATGTACGCATGCTGAGAGTTTCTGTGGGAAAACATTTTCGAACATATCAACAAGTTGGTGCAGGTCTCAACGTGCCCGGCCGGAATTCTGTCGATCATGCATGGTTCACGAGCGTAAATTAAAGTATTGTCTGCTCGCTGTCGATCGACGACGTAGAATACATGGACAAAAGAAGTTGTATCTCCCCATAGTTGTCAGTTTCTTTCACTCCACTCGTTCTTGTATGTCTTATGGTGATACGAGCAAATCATTTTTGTGATTTACACTAGTGTAGCCAGATGTAGTTAATTTTACTCGAAGAGATATGCTAGCTAACTACTCGCATGGGAAAACGACTTATTTGCTACTCCTTTAAGTATGGATAGTAGACAATGACCGTCTACGGATGTTAACAGCTGCTTGCTCCGGTGTGTACATATCGTTTTCCGCCGGGATATGGAAATTCACTTAGAAACGTACATGGGAACATATAATCTGGCAACCGGATTTTTTTTTAATATCAAAAAATCTCAAGCCGAAATTGGCCCTTACATCTCGATATACTATTTGAGCGCGCCAAGTTTCGCGGAAAATCGACATTTCTATGGCATGTGTAAAGAAGAAGAAAAAAGACTCGTGAAAAACCTTTTTAGCACCGAATTTGTTTTTGTTACTCGCGCACAAAAAAAATCTCAAGCCGAAATTGGCCCTTACAATTCCAACAAGCTTTATGAATTGAAGGTTTAGATTTTACACGCTAAGGTGATGTCCTCGTTGTGAATAATGTTTTCGTTAATTTCCTGTTCATTTTCTACTCCATTGAGTATGGATAGTAGACAATTGACCGTCTAATGGTTTTCCAGCTGAGTTCTAGCAGAACTTTTGAGATGTAATCAAGTCTGATCTGCTTCAACTGTTCGTCTGTCTTCATGATGGACAATTGGAGCTGTTTCGACTCAACTTTGGGAAAATAATTCTATTACCTAAGTTTAACGAGGCAGAGAAGATTCAACAATTCAGACATATATGCCTCCTTAATGTTAGTTTTAAAATATTTACTAAAGTTGCTACGATTCGGCTGAACAATGTGGCAGATCATGTAGTTCGTCCGTCTCAGACGGCTTTCATGCAAGGGCGCAACATCCTAGATCGGGTGGCGATCCTACATGAATCAGTCCACGAACTACATAGGAAAAAGCTGAATGGGGTAATTTTGAAAATTAATTTCGAGAAGACTTATGATAAAGTTAAATGGTCTTTCCTTCAGCAGACTCTCAGAATGAAAAGATTTTCTGATGAGTGGCGTGCGCTCATCAATAGCTTTGTTTCGGGAGGAAGTGTTGCCATTAAAGTCAATGATGACACTGGTAAATAATTTCAAACCAAAAAAGGCCTTAGGCAAGGTGACCCGTTATCGTCAATACTATTTAACATAGTGGCTGATATGTTGGCTATCTTGATCGAACGCGCTAAGTCTGAGGACCAAATTGAAGGGGTGATTCCACATCTAGTTGATGGTGGCTTATCGATCCTTCAATATGCTGACGACATAATTCTTTTTATGGAATATGACATCGAAAAAGCTCGTAACCTCAAGTTAATCTTGTCAGGCTTCGAGCAACTCTCGGGTCTTAAAATAAATTTCCATAAAAGTGAATTGTTTTGTTTTGGCGAGGCCCAGGAAAACGCCTCCTTGTATGCTGAATTATTTGGCTGTACGCAAGCTCAATTTCCTATCAACTACTTGGGTGTTCCGATCCATTTTCGCAGACTCACAAATGCTGAATGAAAATTGGTGGAGGAGAGACTTCAAATCCAGTTAAATAGCTAGAAAGGCAAACTTCTATTCCTGGGGGAAAGATTGGTTCTCATTAACTCAGTACTAACTGACATGGTACTGTACATGATTTATTTCTTCCAACTACCCAAACGAGTCTTAGAAGATTGGATTATTTCCGGGCAAGATTCTTTTGGCAAGGGGATAGTGAAAAGAAAAAATATCGTCTGACCAAATGGAGTGTGGTTTGCCGGCCAAAAGACCAAGGTGGGCTCGGTGTTCATGACCTTGAGGTCAAGAATAGAGCATTGCTCGGCAAATGGCTATTCAAGCTCCTTTCTGAAGATGGAGTTTGGCAAACCCTTCTTAGGAGAAAATATGTGGGCTCTCAAGCTGTATCTCAGGTTCTTTGCCTGGGGATTCACACTTCTGGGCAGGCCTCATGGCTACGAAGATTTTTTTTTCACATGGATCTTTCTCAATTAGGAATGGATCGAAAATTCGTTTTTGGGAGGATAAATGACTTGGCCAATCAACACTCCGAGAACAATATCCGGCTTTGTACAATATTGTGCGACACAAAGGCGACACACTCGCTAAGGTGATGGGTACTTCCCCACCAAATATATCGTTCAGAAGAAGTCTATTAGGGCCTAGACAAGCATACTGAATGCCTTGCTTTTCCGGTTGGACTCTGTCCAATTGATGGAAGACCCAGATAAATTTCGATGGAATCTAACTAAGAATGGTAAATTCTCGGTGGATTCGATGTACAGAGGTTTAATCCAACCCGAAGTTCCAGTCGATAATAATAAGAAAATTTAAAAGATGAAGATCCCGCTAAAAACAAAGGTGTTTGCGTGGTAACTTCGTCGAGGAGTAATTCTTACAAAAGATAACCTTGCCAAACGCACGGGAGTAGAAAGTGTGTCTTCTGTCAACATGACGAGACTATTAAACACTTATTCTTCCAGTGTGAGTTCGCTAGGTCTATATGGTCAGTCATCCAGATAGGTTCTACCTTATACCCCCACGCAGAAACATTTTCGGCAATTGGCTAAACGGGGTTGACCCTAGGTTTAAACTACTTATTAGGGTGGGATCGATTGCCGTTATTTGGTCGCTATGGCTATGTAGAAATGACAAGATTTTTAATGATAAAAATTCTTCTGTTATGCAGGTTACCTACCGATGCACAGCTACGCTCCGATCATGGTCGGCCCTGCAGCGTGTAGAGCACCGCGAGCCATTTTTGGAGGTGTCGTCGCGTTTGGAGGCTGCGGCGAGAGAGTTATTCTCCCAGCATGGATGGCCACATAATCTCCGGATCGACCCTCCACCACCATAGGCGTCTCTACAATTTCTCATTACGATATGTAATTCGCCTTTTTATTTTTTCGCTTACCTCAGAACTTTCGAACATGTTGGGGCAATGTGCATCCCAGTTATGCAGAGACCGAGTGTAATGCTTAATACTCTTATGTAATAAAATCACTTTATCAACAAAAAAAACAGCTGCTTGCTCCGGTGTGTACATATCGTTTTCCTGTTTACCAAAAAATATCGTTTTCCAGGATACGTCTGCAGATCTTCTCAAATCGTCTGCTGTGCCTTATCTTGGCCTCAAATATCTGCAATTGGTTCAAGGCTAGAATTAATCACATCCTCTACTTAGGAAATAAGATAATATATTACAATTTCCACCAAAAGAGGATAATAGACTACAATTTTGGAATACACCGCTTGAAACATCGACAACCTACACACATCCAAGTATCCAATCATTGTGCAAATCTTCTATGGGTACTACTCACTCCGTTCCAAATTATTTGACTTGACTTTGTCTAAATATGGATGTATCTATATTTGTTTAGTGTCTAGATACATCCGTTTCTAGACAAATGCATGACAAGTAATTTGAAACGGAGGGTTGTACCGGCTTGGAATCTACGTACTTGAAGGGAAAACGATGGGTGATCAACTCTAATAAGTACGTAGCGTACGTATGTTGGTGATCCATTAGTTCCTGCCCCAGGTACAGCCGGCCGGCCGTCTAGCTAGCTGAGCGCTGTTCAACACTTCAACTATGTCCACTGTGTACTGTCCTCACAAAGTTGAAAACAATCATTGTACTTGCGACCAAGTTCTAGAAAGTATAGTTACTTGCGGAGCGAACGCAATATATTCAGTGACTGATTATATCCGACATCAAACTAATAAATCTCCAAACATGCATGTCTAGTCTCTTGATGTAAATCAACTTTGCATTTTGGTCTCTTTGCCCCTTTCGATGACCGTGACCATTCGAGAAAACAAATTGTTCAACTTGATATATGCATGCATGTCTCTTCCTCATCTTTGTTCTTAACAATCAATAGGAGATGTCATCGTGCTAAGGACAAGGGCATTCACCGGAAATCACAAATGGAGCCCAGGCTCCATGTTGGCCTTTTTCAAAATTTCGAAATCGGTATTTGTAAGTTTCAAAAAAATCATAGAATGTAGAACTCTACCGGCGTGCAAAATCTTAATTTAAAATTCATTGTATTCTAGGATACAAAAAAAATGATAAATCTGACAAAGTTTCAAGTTTGAAAATGTGCATTGTTCACCACATCTAGATCCACATATTAATTTATTATTTTTCTCAGCCTCAAATATAATTAATTTTGGATACGTTTTTTCACACCAGTAGAGTTTATCATTATCCACCACTACTCTAGGATTTTTTTCCCGATTTATTTTGAAATTTGCAAATATTATTTTCGATTTTTTTTTTGAAACGAGCTCCTTGAAGCTCAGGACCATTTGTCCGCTCTCCATTCAACTGCGATAGAAGCTGGCTTTTCGCTCTTTCCTCCGTCAAGCATGCCGATCGGCCGTCGGATCGCAACAACAGAAAGAACAAGAAAGCATACGTAGGTTGACATGTCTGCCTGCTCTACATGTATCGATCCCGACTAAATTGATTAATCACATTAGGTTTTGGTCATCTCCAAAAGGCGAGTTAAGTTGGGTTGATCGCCATTAATTAACCAAGTCTGGCAAAACCTGCCCCACGGACGGCGGTGGCATGCCAATCCCATTCGCGTGTCGTGGCCCTGGACGGTACACGCATCGATGGAGTTTGGCCATTGGAGCCGCGGCCCTAGATATTTCACATCGACGGAGTTTGGCCATGGGGGTGGCTCTGTCGGTGCTAGCACGAGGGCAGCATGGCGGCTAGTCTTGACGCTGACAACGACGACGGTCACGTTGCAAAAACTTTGGGTTCTCTGATATGCGGCGACGACAACTTATTGGTTCATGTTTCTCGGCGGCGCGATAGCGTATTTAGACAACGTGCTCATGTGATTGGTCGTCTCTCTCGTTGCAAGGGTTGGAGTGCTCGATATAGCCCACAAAGGCATATGTTACGACATATCTGTCTACTCTGTTGCGTAGGTTCGGACTTTGCCCAAGGTGTCTCACGTGATTGGCCTATCGGCTATTCGTGGGCAGTCACTAGGTGTCGATGTCGAGCGTCGCTAGGTGCTGCGCGGCAACATGTTGTGTACTCATGTTCTAGTTGCGTGGCTAGTCTCACCAGGTTAGTGTGTGTGGTTGTACGATGATTCATCAATAGGTGTTAGCAGCACAAGACGACTTCCGTTTAGTGGCTCTCTTTGAGTATTGGGTCTCTAGTTGTAGGTGAAATCTTTAGGTATGACCTACATTCGTTGAACCAGTGGTTGGATCTAGCGACGTATATGTGTCATACGTCATTTCCATCTTCAAGTCGTCGTTGTTGTAGCACCTCTCTTGTTACCCTCGAGCTGCTAAAGTTCGCCACAACCACTTTGTTGATCTTATTTTCAATACATTTGTTGTGTGTATCCTCGATGTATATCGTGTTGGTCCAGAGCTCAAATGTAATTGGTATCGTTTTTACATTGGTATTTTTCCTTTATCTGAAAAGGCTAAGCTAGATAGTAAAGAAAAATGGGAAGCATCGACTCTTATGCACTGGAGGAGTAAATTACATAAAACTATCACAATTGTCGTCTAAATCACAGGCCAGTACCTCTTTTGGTGATTTTTTTCTAAAATCTACCAACTCTGAGGTGTGGCGTTACAAATCGCGCAGGTTCCCTTCTAAAAATTTCAAACGCTACCTCCCTCTCTATTTCTCTAACATCTACTGTTTCAAATGGTAGCTCTCCTCACCGAGAGAATTGGAAAGCCACTCGCGCTGGTGGAAAAATAAAAAACAATGTGCAAAACAATTCAAAAAAGAAAAAGAAAAGGAGAAAAAAACTGATAGGCCCATCAGCCAACACCTGAAGACGCAGCAACAAAGGACCATAAACTCATCGTAACAGGCCGCCAGGACGCTCACGCATACGCGGCTACGCGCGCAGCGCGCTCAGCTGAATTCTCGCCTGTATACGAGCGCTCGCACCGGACACTCGCGGGAGAAAAACAGCAACGCGAATCTTTTTTTTTTTTGCGGGGAAAGACACAGAATTACAACGGCAAATTACAGAAAGGTCCAGATAAGAAAAGAAAATACAATTCCGCCCTTCTGCAAGTCAACCACGCCGGAGACGAAGACGCTGTCGGTGGCGCGCCGCTGCTCGAACTCCACAAGCCTTGGATCTGGAGCCTCCCCAAGCCAGCGGGAAGTCGCCGATCACCGATCCCGAAGAATCTACGCCGGATGTCGCCGTCGTCGTCGCGCCGCTGCGCTTCTACACCTTCCAGTCGTTCTCGATCCAGATCCGCCGTCCCGCGGAACCTGGTGAGGGGATAGCCGAGCCTAGCAGCTCCGCTGAGCTGCGGACTCGACGGAGGCGGTGGGTCGACGCCGGAGCTCCTCAGAGCGCCACCGCCGAGGGGAAGGACCACCACCTGCAAAAGCTTCACCGGCCGCGCCTCCTCCGCCATGACGCCGCCAGCAGCCACACAACTCACACCTACACTACCTATATACACGGATCCGTCGATTCCCGCCCTCCCGCCGCCGGAGCGGCCGCCGGAGGACGGGGAATCAAGCGGATCGACGGCGAGGAAGCTGGCGCGAGCTGTAGGTCCAAAAGTCGCCCTTCTCTTCTTGGACGGGGAAGGGTGACGCTCCAAGGACGCGTCGATAGCAACGCGAATCTTGAAACACCAGATTAAACGGTTACGAAAGTGATTGAGATCTAACTAATTCTCAGGCGACTGAGAATTAGCAAATCCGTTTTTTAAGCAACTAGGGACTAAAGAGTTCACGTACAAGTTGTGACCCCCACTCGTTCTGTTTGTTGTCTTATGTCTACAGCCGTTGGGCTCTGTCAAGCCCTAGCGTAGGTGCACAATTGGCCCAAAGATGACTCCCATTTATGCAGATTAAGGGTATGTTTGGTAATTGGTACTTTGCTTTATGCCATTGCATGTTGGCCTATAAGTGGCAAGATTTGTAAGAGAAGAAGAAGAGGCGTGGTAGCAACAAATTTTGGCAACCAACCAAGGAAAAACCAAAATAGCTTGGGCTGCCAAGATTTGGTGGGGCAAATTGGGCACCAAGGGTTGAATTTTTTGTAAACATGCCCCATACGTATTTGGGATGATAACTGGGTACCAATAGATGAATATTTTTAGGCTGATCACCACACATATGCCATGTGCTACCAAGGGATGAATGATTGAGACCTATTTCTCACAGATTAAGCACGTCTTCGTCCACGATCGACTAGTCGTCGGCATCATGTGATTTTAACAAATTAGAAGCTACTCCGTAACTTTCTAGCTATGGACTCTAGCCCACTGAGTCTTGAGCTCTATCTTTAGACGATGAGTGGGGTTGACGTTTAGAAAGAAGTGGGTCCGTTACTCATTGTTGGAGGCAGATCCAACGTTAGAGGGGGAAATAGAGAAATAAAAGTCCTTTATCTTCTTGCAAAGTGGCTCAGAAAGAAGTTGCACCGCATGAAGGGGACCAATGTGGTTAGTGGAGGGTGGGAAGGTAACAACATCATCTGTATACCTGTGTATATCTTTTTGTCCTACGACGTCAAATTATACATTTTATTGATTTAACTTGAATTGAGTACAAATCTTACAAAATTTTAGAATATGTGGCTATTTTTTATACACGTGAATGTTTACGTGCATTATGTTGATATGTGTTGTGAGAAAAAAAAGAGGTCGTGGCGACACACGAACAATCAACTAGTAAATCATCATAAAAACATGAGATCTCTTAAAAGATCTCTTAAACGTGAGAAATCATCATAAATAAATGTACATCGATAAATAAGGAAATAAATTATTATCCATGTGGCAAAAAATCCAGGTAAAATAAATAAAAATCTTTCGAAAACAAAGATTTTTGTCTTCTAGTGCTACGTAAAGGAAGGTGTTTGCATTATTGGAAAGAGTTAATTAAACCCATTAAAACTCTTCTATTTTAAACACGTTGAATAACTTGCTATAATCAATCGATGGCGGGCATTAAATAAAATCGTCCTATCTCTCCTAGTCACAATAGAGGCAAGTAGGATCCATATACAGGCTGGATATATAAATTACGAGATCTGGCAATCTATTTAGAAGAAATATACCGTACCCATTTTTGGAGATTAATTAACGGTTGCCCAGTTTCGAGCGGTCTTGGCAAGCTACAAATGTTTCGGTGTTTCCGTTTGGGTGAGACCGTGAGAGCGTCTTTGCGTGGCCGCCGGCGCAACGAACTCGATACGTACATCGGCGTCAACCTCGGGGCGGCGCCTTTACAAAAGCGGTAAGAAAACCGATCGCACGTCCAGTTACTTGCCTCCCCTTTAATTCTTTCCGTAACTAACAGCTAGCACGGCAGCGCAGCTCATACATATATAGAAGCCATGCAGCTGTGCGGCAACTAATAGTTGTTGGAGCGTAACCCATCGTATCGGCCGGCGACGTACTCGATCTTGATGACCATGGCGGCGCTTCAGACGCTCCTGCTCGCCGCCGTCGTGTCGTCGTCGCTGCTGCTTCTTCTTCTGCAACCGGTAGCTGCGGCCATGACGGTGTCGTCGGCGACGATGGCACGCGGCAGCGCCGGCGCCGTTACGCTGCACGTACAACGTCACCAGGTGAGCTTCTGCATGCTTCTGCTTCTTCTTCGTCCCTGCATATATAATCACGTCGATCTGATGGTGGGTGCTATGTATTCGCATCCCTTATATATATTGTATAAATCAATTGCTGTATTTTTTTAAGCACTGCATGTTTGTGATGTGCGCGTGCATGCACAGGTGCTTGTGGACAACGGCGTGGTGCAGGTTTCGGTGTCCAAGCCGCAGGGCCAGATCACCGGCGTCCGCTACGCCGGCGAGCGCAACCTCCTTAACTTCGACAAGGGCGAAAACTCCGGCGGGTACGCATAGTAGCATACTGTCGTGTACATCATCTATCTCGGATCCCATGTTCTCATTGCCGAAAATTGCTTAATTGTCTAGAATGAATTTGACAGGCGCTTATTTCTTTGCAGATACTGGGACGTGGTTTGGAACTTTCCAGGGTCTGGTCATCCAAGAGGCATGATCGGCATGTAAGTACTATTATCTCACCGATAATTGCATCATTTATCCATTTTTACCACATTATGTCGTCTCTCTTCATGGTGAGCAATGCATGGCAATGGCATGCTTTGAATCTCTCCCACTGTTTAGGCTCCACGAGCTCGTCCTTCTGTAGTTGCACCAAGGGTGCATGCTGCTTTCTGTTCTAACTTTTTTGTCAAATCTTTGCGTGTGCTCTCAGTGCACGTACGGGTGCGGTTATTTAAGCTAGTCTTTCTGTTACTCCTAGTTTAAAATTCAGAACACGTACAGTTACATAGTGCAATATCAGTGTTAGAAAATCTCTTTACCGGATCGACCGTACGCACCTGCACAGCCATCCGGGTTGGTTAATTCGTTAGAACCGCCGTTGATGATTTGCACCGAAAGGATGCGTAGCTCTACTAATAAACAGGACTGTCAACTGTAAAGTGTTGCTCCCGTACAGTCTGAAAAGGGCAAAATTCAGTTCTTGCTGAATAAGCAGAGCATATGTGCACCAGTTAAGATAATCTTCGAACAAAGAACATTTCTTCTATCTGAAAAGAATAAGTTTTGATGAATTGCGCCTTAATCTTACATATGCATGAAGTGCGACTGAAATAAAAGAAAAGTAGAATTGCGCAAATTTAACCGCATTTGAATTTGGGCAGGCTGGACAGTACAGAGTTCAGGGTGGTGTCTTCCAGCGAAGAGCAGGTGGAGCTCTCCTTCCGGAGCACCTACGACCCATCACGCCTGAACAGCGTCCGGCTGACCGTCGACAAGAGGTGCGTCGCGCGCCATCACTGCTTCACTTTTCTTTCCTGACACAAAGTTCTGCAGTGAATCAGTCAACTTATCTTGATCATGTTGCTCATCATGCAGGCTGGTGATGCTGAGGGGCAGCTCCGGGTTCTACTGCTACGCCATCTTCGAGCACGCCGGCGACTGGCCGGCCCTGAACATCACGGAGGCCCGGCTCGCCTTCAAGCTCAACACGGCGAGGTTCAACTACATGGCCGTGTCGGACGGGATCCAGAGGTACATGCCGAGGTCGGCGGACCGGGACCCTCCACGGGGTGTGCCGCTAGCGTACAAGGAGGCCGTGCTGCTGCTCAACCCGGCCGAGCCCCAGTTCAAGGGGGAGGTGGACGACAAGTACCAGTACTCGCTGGACAACAAGGATAACAAGGTCCATGGCTGGATCGGCGGCGGGCCCGTCCCCATGGGCTTCTGGGTTGTCACCCCGAGCAACGAGTTCAAGAGCGGTGGCCCGCTCAAGCGCGAGCTCACCTCGCACGTCGGACCAACCTCTCTTACGGTAAGCGTCCACATTCTTCTATTTTTCTGAGTAAAATGCGCTGGCAATTTTTAAAATAAAATAAAACTAATGGAAAATCCACTAGCAGCGGTGGAGATTTCGTGCTCCCGGACACCAGTGATCCTATCGTTTCAAAACAACCGGAAAAAAATTACGAGTTTCAGAAAATTCTGGAAAAAAATCCCGAATATAGCGATGGATGTATTCTACAACTGTGGCAAAAACAAACTTCAAATAATTTTTATTCTGGGCTAAAAAAAAATTAAAAAGTGTGGATCAGAGTATGCTTATTTTCAAATCTCTAAATTTATTAGTTTTTCATTTTTGTGTAGCTCAGAATACAATATTTGAAGTTGATTTTCTGCACATTTGTAGAATACACCATTCACTACATCCCAGTTTTTTCAGATTTTTTCGAAACTCGTAAATATTTTTATTTTTTGAATACACCGGTGCTCAGGAGCAAAAACACTTCTCAGACACTAGCGGTCCTTTTTAACTCGACTATAGGTTCATTTTAGTTCATGAACTTCAAAATAGTTAAGGGATCCACGCAAGCACTCACATGCTTCGGGTTGGCAGGTCCAATGATTATTTATACAAAAGGCCAACACAAATATCACATTTATACAAATGACTACAAAGTAAATACTAGCACAAAATTGTGGTTATTATAGTGTCGCACATTCGGGGAAACAATCTAAGATTGGGGACGAGCTAGAGATTTTGGGAGAACATATTGGGACAACTAAAATTAGGTCTTTTCGCACAAATTACATGCAGAGTGAGCACGCTATCATGGTGTTGGCTGATGTTTAAGGTTTTTGAGTAAAGTGAACCTGCCTGCCAAGTTTAAGATGCTAATTTAACCATTTTCAAATTAATGGGAAAACTGAACCCGGGTGCCGAATTAAAAGACTGTTGGTGCATTTTACTCCTTTTTCTTTGCTTATTTTTGTTGATAATTTTAGGTTTTCAAGTTTCGTCCTAAAATATCGATTTTCTAAAACTGCACGATCAATGGATGTGTGCAATATTTAGAAAACTGCAACAACGATTTTTTTTTGATAAAGGGATTTTAATTGCAACAACGATATCCAATATAAAGTGAAACTAAACCAATTATTATTGCCTGTTGAGTTTTCTTGAAATTAATATGTAGACAAATAATACCCGCAAAAAAATATGTAGACAAATAAAAATTGGTTATTTTTCAACACGTGAATACCTTTTTCAACTCGTGAGAACCAGACTCCTGTAAATACAAAAGAAAAATGAGGCATAGTCAATTCAATCGAATTCTAGCCAAAAAAAGCTGAACTGTTTTGTTTTTCCGCCAAATTCTTGAGGTACATTGTGAACATTTTTTTAATTTTGGCAGATGTTTCTTGGAACTCATTACGTCGGGAACGATATCGTGGCCAAGATCGACGACGGCGAGCAATGGAAGAAGGTGATGGGCCCGGTGTTCATCTACCTCAACTCTAACCCGAACAGGGGAAATTTTCGGGCGCTGTGGGAGGACGCCAAGGCGCAGGCAGAGGCCGAGGCGAGTAAATGGCCGTACACCTTCCCGGAGTCGCCGGACTTCCACAAGGCCGGCGAGAGAGGCTCCGTCACTGGCAGATTACTGGTCAGAGACAAGTACGTGAGCGGCGAGGACATGCCCGCCCGACTTGCCTACGTCGGCCTGGCGGCGCCTGGGGAACCCGGCTCCTGGGCGACAGAGAGCAAAGGCTACCAGTTCTGGACGAGGACTTCGGCGAGCTGCGGCAGCTTCGCCATCGGCAATGTCCTGGCGGGGGAGTACAACCTCTACGCCTGGGTACCCGGGTTTCTCGGCGACTACATGTACGCCGCTCCGGTGACCGTGGCGGCCGGCGGCGCCGTCAGCCTCGGAGACCTCGTGTTCGAGCCGCCGCGATCGGGTCCAACGCTGTGGGAGATCGGCGTGCCCGACCGGAGCGCCGCCGAGTTCTTCATTCCGGACCCCAACCCCAAGTACCTCAGCAAGCTTTTCCTCACCAGAGACAAGTACCGGCAGTACGGGCTGTGGGAGCGGTACGCCGACCTGTACCCCCACGGCGACCCCGTCTTCACCGTCGGCGAGAGCCACTACTCCAAGGACTGGTTCTTCGCGCACGTCACGAGGATGGTGCGCGGCGAGATCAACTTGCCGACGATGCGGCGTATCAGGTTCAACCTGGACCGCGTGGTCGCCGACGGCACCTACACGCTGCGCGTCGCCCTCGCAGCGGCGCAGATGTCAAGGCTTCAGGTGCAGGTGAACGGGGAGACCAGGAAGGGGTCTGAGGGAGTATTCACCACGCCGGAGTTCGGCGACGGCAACGCCATCGCGCGGCACGGGGACCACGGCACCTGGTGGAGCTTCGAGTTTCCGATCAAGGGGTACCTGCTCATGGAAGGGGAGAACAAGATCAGCATCACGCAAGTGAGGGCGTTCAGCATGTTCTTGGGGGTCATGTATGATTACATCCGGCTGGAAGGGCCTCCCGATTCTTGGCGAGATCCCACCACGCAACTTCCGTGAGACCGTGAGTGATTTTAGTTTGCCAGATCGCATTTTTGGTCGCCTAGTCACAAGATTGCTGATTGATTGTACGCAAGATCGATGTAGATCATAGGTAGTTGAATTCAGTTCTATGACTAGTGACCAGGACATTATCAGAGCAGCAACAGTTCCATACAGATTTCTAGAAGTTTTTGCCGAAAACGATCTAATTGCTCCGAATTCTGTCCACAGTAAACTGTCTCAACATCTTATCTTGGGTGGATCGAATTTCAACATGGTAGTATGGTTCTCTCATACAGACGGTTTGGATGGATGCAACCCTGTTTCAATGTCATCAATATTTATTGTTTTACCACCAAAAAAAGTTACATTTTCTCCATTTTTTTTCTTGATTGGTAGCACAGACTCGTCAGATTCTTGATCAGGTCACATCGGAGTTCGAAAACATAGTAATGACGCAGAGGGCATATAGAGTGAAGTGGTGAACTAACACCTTAAGGTGTACTAGTTGAATGTGCTTGTGTTGCCCGCCGCTGTCAACTTAAATTTTTATCTTTATGAAAATGTAAAGATTATACAAATAAAAGTTCTCATTTATCAGAAAGGCATTGCAATCCATTTCCTAAAGTGAAATTACCAATAGGACACAAATCACACAGTCCACAAAGATTAATTGCACCATGAACATTGGATCTACCGAGGCCTGCGGTGCTATGCAGATTGTGCATCTTTGAGATTTTGCATTTTGAAAATGTCATGCCGTCTATGATAATCATCAAATGGCATACCCTTTATGATAATCACCGGCTGACATACTCTATGTTTTCCTTCACTATGTTAGCTAGGTGTGTCTTCTCCATCTAAGTTGTGCAGGAAAAACAAAGTTGTGTCTTACTCGTCGCCACGTGACCATGTTCTCCCTGATGATCTAGAAAACAAAACACCGATATTAGATAAAAGTACATTACTGGAAGTAACTATCCTCTCTACGCTTAAAAACAAACTTGACTTGAGAAAAAACATGGAAACGAAGTGGCATATCTACACAGGAATGGATCAAAACAATTACATCTTCACTGTTATAATTTAACAATGCACGTGCTTATATGTTGACAATAAGAAGGACATAATAGGGAAAAACTGATAAGTATGAAGCACCATCTTTATTTGCCTCGCTTGTTTGCAATATCGCCCAATATTGTGAAGTTTGATTGACATAGAAGATCATTTCAATAGTGGGTGTTATTGTTTTGTGTTTGAAACAAGAAGCATTGTGTAGCTCCAGACACACAACACTAATGCCGTAATTCGCTCCATAAGTAAACCCTTGTCCATCCTAGCAAGACCCTGAATCCATGACTCAAACAATCATCCCCAATTCTTGGTAATGCTCGGAAAGTAAAAGCACTATTCAACACTCTCCTTGCGTAATGCACTACAGGGCAATCAAAAAATAACCAATTAATTTCTTCACACTGACCACATAATTGAGACAAAGGATATCCCAACCGTCCCATGTGCAACAATTTCCCTTGGTCAAATGATTTTGTATATCTAAGACTCCATCCTTTACTTTCGACAAGGAAAAATGTGGAAAACAACCATATTATTAAATCAGGATTATCTATAAAGATCTCATTGCAAAAGCCATTTTGCAAGGTTTCACCACCATTGTCTGATTTTCGAGCACTTGCCACTTGTATTTTTACAGATCCAAAAAAATCTTACTTGAATGGTCATCAATTAATGTCACAAAGTATAATGCTCCACTAATGGATTTCTCGTTCATGAAGTAAACATCAGTGTGAAAAATATCAAGGACGTTCACCGCACAACATGACGACGTGTAGAAAATGCAACCTTATGTTGTTTGCCATCAAAATATTGTTCACAACGTTTCAATGTTATACTTTTCAACTAGGGAGGAACTCTTTGTGAGAAAGAGTTTGCATGCCTTTCTCACTCATATGCCCAACCCTCTTAGGGCAACTCCAATGTGGCACCCCATTCCGGACATAGAAAAATTAATTCCAAATGTTTCAAAAAAAATCTATAATGTTGTGTTTGGATGTGCGAATTGGGGCTCGGAATCGCGAATCTAAAAGTTTCCGTCGTTTGGACTGGCTATGGAATTCGGACATGGAAACGTATCGCAATTCCGAGCGCAGCCTCCACACCTGTTCGCTCGGGCAGGAAGAGCATTCACACTCTTTTTAAAAACATCTAAAATTGATTTTATTTTAATGGTAGCACTAGATACAAGACCACGGCAACTCCTTATGCAAAGATAAGATTAGCAACCTCAGAAGTAGGGCTATCAGCTAGCCGAGCTCGAGTTAGCTGCTTGGCTCAAAACGTCACGTAAAACATGCTTATGCTTCAACCTAAGGGCCTCTTGGTTAGGCTCATTTTGGTTTTTTGACTTTGGCTTATAAGCCACAAAAGCAACCAAATAGTAAGTGCTTTTGATTTTTGGCTTTCAACTTAGATTGTTACATGATGATATAAGACAAAAGCACCCATTTAGGTGCTTTTGAGATTTATAATGCAGAAGCCAAACCACCCACGGGCGATTTCTATCCCTATTGTTTTGATGTTTGTTGACGACACAATAAGCGGTCTAATTGTGTGCTAAAAGATTTACAGGTATATCTTATATATATATATTTGCACATGATGGTGGGACTTCTCCTCTACAAGCGTCAAGCGAGAAGTTGTAGTTTTCCTAGGTGTTATCTTATAGGAAAACGTACTATCAAGAGGGGGATCCGTTGTGGAGGTTTGGGCGGAATCAATCTTGTTTACATATCTTGCACAAACCAAAGATGCACTCCACAGCCATCCCATTCCCTGAAATATGGTGTGTTTGGCACAGTTTCCTGGGTCCGGTAGTACCGGATAAAAAGCGCCGGTAGAACCGAGCCTTCACGCTTGGTAGTACCGGGCTAGGTACCGAGCCAAGTACCGGCGAACACCAAATGCTTCTGTATTGAGGGGTAATTCCTAAGCGGTAGTGCCGGAACTATTTCCGGTAGTACCGATCCTGCGCTCTCCGGTAGTACCGGTCATGATTCTTCGGTACTACCGGGCGCTCGCGTCGCCTGGTCAAAACGTCGGTTGACTGCTGTTTCCTGCCGTTCGGTAGTACCGGTAGTACCGCGCGTATGCATAAAACTGGCCAACGGCCACAATTTGGGTGGAGCTATATATACTTGTCTTCTTCTACAAAGAAGCTAAGTTTTCTAAAATACTCTCTCCACCATTGTTGCAAAGCTTCAACCTCCTAGATCTCCCACACCACTGGTCCAAACACCTTCATACTTTGAGGAGTGACGAAGGAGGTCTAGATCTACACTTCCACCAAAGAAATTTCGATTCCCCCCACTAATCCCTAGCGGATCTTGTTACCTCTTGGGTTCGTTGAACCCTAGACGGAAGTTGTGTTCTTCGTAGCTTTGGGAGCCACGGGGAAAAGCCAAGAGCCTCCAATTGAGTTGTGGATGTGTGCCTTGGCCTTGTGATTCTTGTGGCTTCGGGAGCCGCGGGAATTTGGTGAGAGCCTCCAATTCGGTTGTGGAGTGTGCCTCATTCTTGTAAAGGTTTGTTGCCGACCTCGAGGGCATCATATAGTGGCTCGTGGAACTCCTCATTGGAGGATAACACGAGGGAGATACAATGTGCCATATCAAGGCTACTCGGGGCTCACTTGTGACCCCGCACCGCTCCAACAAAAACGTAGCTTCCTTTGGGAAATGAACTTCGGTAAACATCTCCGCGTCACCGTGTGGTTATCTCTTTACCTTCCTTTACTTATATTGCTAGCTTATCTTGTTTAGAATATCTTGCTTGCTTGACATTTGCTCATCATATAGGATTGTTCACCTAGTTGCATATCTAGAGAACTTATATTTGAGCTAAGCCTTAATTTGATTAAAAGAAAAAGAAATTTTGTAGTTGCCTATTCACCCCCCTCTAGTCAACCTACTCGATCCTTTCAATTGGTATCAGAGCAAGGTCTCTTTATTAAGGGCTTAACAACCTAAAGAGGAGGATGACTACCAAGGAGGAAGTAAAACTTGCTAAAGAACAACAAGATAAAATTGATCAAGAACAACTTGAGAAAGAACTAAGTGAAGCGGGGATAACCCCACCCGATGATGACGCACCGCTCACCATGAAATAACTCTTTGGGTTCATGAGGGGCAAAATGGTGGACGGGGTGTATACTCGGGTCATTAATAATCAAAATGCCTCCTCATCAACCAATGCCTCTATTGGTAAGTCCTTGGTTGATAAAGAGAAAGCTAAAAGTAATGAAAAGTCCCCTCTTAACTTTGCTCCACCTAGTTCATATCTCACTCAAGTTCCACCCACCCAACCTCATTTAAAGAACCAAGGTAAACCTCCTCCTAAGCTTGATAATACTCGTTATTTTTCTTGGAAGAAATCTATGGAGTCTTATTTTCGCATCTGTTCAGTGCTTCTTTGGAGGGTGGTTGTACACGGTTACAATCCGGTTGATCCCAACAACTTGACAAAGCAAGAAGAGATTGATGAGCAATTTGATGCAAACGCCAAATACATTCTCGAGAGTGCCATGTCCGCCAATGATGAAGATCATGTGCGGAATCTCAAAACCACCAAGGAGGCTTGGGTTTACCTTGAATCTATATATGAAGGCAATGAAGGCATTCAACGATCCAACATAGCTGTCCTTCAACATCAAGTTGACAATTTCATAATGCTAGAAGATGTGACTCCCAATGATCTCTTTCGAAGACTCACGAAGCTTATTGTGACCATGAGGGAGAATGGAAAGAAGGACATGGGTGATGAATGGGTCAAGACCAAGTTCCTCAAGACCATGATTCCATACAATGAAAATATGGTGATGAATCTTCATGCTAGAGCTGACTACACAACAATGTCTTCCAATGACCTCTTGGCACAATTCATCACCTATGATACCTTGAAGGCCACTTACAAGTCTTCCATCAACCAAGCTCGTGGCACTAAGAACCTTGCGTTGAAGGCTCATGTGGGAGAACATCCAAGATATGAAGAAAGCACAAGTGTTTATCATGAAGAAGATTTGGAGGGTGAACTCAATGAGGTTCTTGCTCTTGCCGCCACCAAGTATTGGAACAAAAAGAATCTCAAGAGCAACACCTCCCCACCAGTGAAAAGAATGTGCTTTAATTGTGGAAAGGACACTCACCTTGTGAAGGATTGCCCTTATGAGAGAAGAGAAGCTTATGGAGGCCAACTCACCATAAAGAAGAACAAGTACGCCCCCAAGCCCAAGGCCTTCATCGAGAGAGCTCCTCAAAAGGCTCTTGTCATCGCAACACATGAAGAGTATGAGTCCGGAGGCGAGGAGGAGGATGATGATACAAGTGAGGAAGTGGGGATGGCAGCTCTTGCAATGGGCAACCTTCCTCCTTCATTGGCACCCTGTTCTCCGCTCCAAATGACAACAAGATCTCTAAACCCATGTGCCTCATGGACAAGGAAACCAAGGTGAATTCTCCACCTAAAATTGCTATCTCCTGTAAACCATCTCTCTTGGATTGTGTTGAGGATGCAGGGAAAAATGAAGAGAAAGAGGATGCAATTACCCTCTTTGTAAACAAGCTCCAAGGTCCAACCAAGAAAATGGTTGAGGCTCTCATGTACAAATATGGAGAAGCCAAACACCTCCTTGACGAGAAGGAGAACATGATTTATGAGCTTGAGGGGCATGCGCGTGATCATGCCGATAAAATTGGTGAGCTAGGAGATCAACTTGTGGAGGAACAAGAGTACCGTGAGCAACTTGAGGAGACCCAAGCCAAGGATCTATCCAAGGCAAAAGAAACCCGTGAAACCTCTATTCAAGTTGCTAGTGATCTAAAAATTAAAAATGATGAGCTTGTAGAGAGTCATAACAAACTCCTTGAGAATTTTGAGCAACTTAGGGAAACCCACAAGGTGACCTCAAGTGAGCTCACCAAGCTCAAGGAGTCACATGCTAAATTACAAGCTCAATTCATATATGCTAGCTTCACCACTCCTCATAATGATAAAGATGCAAATACTTGTGCTACTAACCCTTATGTCTTAAAGCATCTCTCATGGAGGATAAAAGAACCTCAATGATCTTCTGAGCAATCAAAATGGAGTGGTTGGCAAGGACGTGCTTGGGTTTGCTCCTAAGTCCAAGAAGGCAAACAAGAAGAAGAAGCCTACTTCCCCTTCAAAAGATATTGTTTTTGTGAAGGAGGGGGAGTTGGGCAAGAAGAATGCCAAACCCATTGTGGGTGGTAAGGCCACTAGGTGCAATGCCACTCACAATGACTTTGCAGGAAAATATAACCCTCATATGTGCTTATGAAATCTAGAAATGGTTATGTTTTTGCTAAATATGTTGGTACCTCATATGGAGATGATTATCACTATGCTATTTGGGTTCCAAAGACCCTTGTGACTAACAAAAGAGGACCCATTCCAAAATGGGTACCTAAATCAAAGACTTGATTTATTGTAGGGCTTTTCTTCTGGTGGATCTTCATGGCTCATTTATAGTGGGTGTTCATCTCATATGACCGGAAGCAAAGAATTAGTGAAGGGATTATTGAATCAACTACGCACATTCTCTCATGTCACCGTTGGAAACAGTGCAAGGCTTAAGGTACTTGGATATGGCAAGGTTGTGATCACTCCGAAATTAACCATTGAGAAGTTCCTCCTTGTTGAATTCATGTCATATAATTTACTTTCCGTAAGGCAATTATGCAAGGTTGGCTACACCGTTATCTTTAATAAATACCACGTGACCATCCTTTTCACGCAAACTCTTAAAGTAGCCTTTGTTGGATTTGTTGAGAACGATTTGTATGTGGTTGATTTCTCAAAAGAGACCACTCATATTGCAACTTGTCTAATGGCTAAATCCGACAAGGGATGGCTTTGGCATCGCCGGCTAGGCCATGTCGGTATGAGAAATTTGCAAACTCTTGTAAAGGGTGGACACGTGGTAGGACTAACCGATGGCCCTTCACGTAGTAACCCCACAACGGCGCCAGAAAACAGTTGCTAGCCCCTTCGCGTGGTACCTGCGTGAAAAGTAAATGGGTTAGGTTGAGACTCCAAGTGCAGAGTGTATGTAGTAGTGGAAGACAGTTTTCCCCACGAGGGGTGACTCGAGGGTTTAATATCGAACTCTCGGGGAACCAGTATTTCAGGTGTTATCTCCTTATCCTTCTCTTGAGAACCTGCAACAAAATAAATTGTTTTGTGCCCTCAACCTCACCAAGTGGTTGTCAAGCACAAGGTGTGAGAATGATAATAAAATAATATGCAAAAAGTAGTAAATATGCAATGATGGTAAAATAAATATGCAAGGATGATGGTAGTAATGATAAATGATATTTTTGGGTTTTTTATGATGAATGCAAGATGTAAAAGTGTTTTTGTATTTTCGGATTTAATAATGGCAGCAAACAAAAGTGGTGATAAAAGTGTTGGAAAGGTGTTTCTTATGATTAAAAATGGACCGGGGTTCATGGTTTCACAAATGCACTCTCTCTTGATAACGTGGTAGACAATGGAACACTAAAATTAACATGTAAGATGGCAAGACATGGTTTGACAAGTTATTAATAATATGGGCATCACGTCCTAACATAGAGATCTCAAGTATAAGTTGTTCTCTCTCTTATGCTCCACCAAGATGCGAACTAAATCATAACACCTTAGTAATTAAGATAAATCAGAGCATAGCAATAAGTTCAATGACATGAAGTTAAAATAAGAACATGCTAGATCTAGTCATGGAGATAGTGGCCAAGGTCACATCCACTCTCCGGTAGCATGGTATTTTTGTTTATCCCTAGTGAGGCAACAAAGTAAGGTAGAAAACCCAAGTGGATCGCAGAACTTTCTCTCACGTTCACTGCACTAGCCACCCCCCGTTACTCCAACTAATGCACACGTTCCCCCTCACATGCTCTCATAAACATGCTTGATCATGACAAGTAAATAAGAACGGGGTACATAATATGCATCTACTTTCATAACTGAAACAAAACCATTGCAATCTCAAACATGTATTAACTCATAATAAAGATCCACCACAAAGGAATTACATAGATGACCGTAATCATGTTCAGCAGCTCATACGGTACTAATTAGTGAAGCTCATAGAGAGGAGAGATACATAAGTTACTTCCACAAACCCATAGTCCAGGGTGGACTACTCCCTCTTCATCATGGTGTCGGTGGAGATGTTGTTGGAGGGGAAGGAGACCACACCGGCAGCGCCCCGCCGGAGTTTTCCCCCTCCAATCTTCAGCTCCAGGTCTCTGTTTCGTGGTTTCTGTGTTTCGGCGGCGCTCTTCGCGAAAGCCCTGGGGGGTCTATATATAGTCGTTTTTAGGTCAAGACGAAGCTTCGGGAAGAAAGATCGACGGCAGCGGAGGCCCGAGGGCCATGGTGGGTCCCACGCGGTCAGGGAATCTGGCCGCGTGGGCCCACCCCTTTCGGCCTTCTGGTCTCCGTTTCTTCGATTCCTTTGCGCCTACGTTTCGTTCCTTCCAAAAAAGTGATCCCCGTAAAATTCAGGTCATTTGGACGTCGTTTGGGTCCCTGAAACATCAAAATATAGAAAAAGGGGTTTTCTGACAGCGCAGGGTTAATTCCAGAAAAATGGGGAAGTTGTTAATTATCCCCAAAACTCAATATAAATCATGAATATAACCCTTATATGATGCAAATAACATGGAATAACATGTAATAAAATGTAAAGTTCATGTATGCATTTTACATGCATCAACATCCCCAAGCTTAACCCATGCTCGTCCCGAGTATGAAGGTGATAAAACTAACATGGACTTTGCATTTTAATACTATCAATGGATATCAAAGGTGATTACTATTGCTACATAGAGTCAAATGATTCATTCTTCAAAGGAATAACAATATGCAAGATAAATTATGAAGTGATATCAAATACTCAATGTAAAGATGTTCAATGATAAATTCACAAAGTGTAATATAGAAGAAAGTACTATGGACCAAATGTATGCATAATGAAAAGTAAAAACATCCTATGGTGGTCATAGAGTACTTCTTATGAAAACTGAATATAAAAGGTGGACACTTTGGATAGATAAATAAGTAGAGGTAAAGCATGAATAAGTTTCATCTAACTTCCAAACACTTCTACTTAAGTTAATGCTTGCAATGTGGTAGTCATTGGTGTGGAGCTCTCATTACCCCTATCATAGCATCTTGAATGATTAATGTTTAAAGTGAAAGCAAATATGAGTGGTGTGCTTGACAATGTATTGGTTGAATGTCTCATGTCCCTTGAATACAAGTACCTACACCATGTGTTACTCACTTTGGTCCACAAAGTAAATTCAAATAAAGGTCATTGCAAGTAATAATAGTATCATCAAGAACTGCACTGGGGTACCTCTTGCCCCTTGACATGAACAAGCCCATGTCAAAACAACAAGACAAACAGACAATGAACAATCTCAGCACTCTTTTATTTACTATGGGTATAGCTTTTTATTATGAGGTGCATCACTGAATGAACATTATGGTTATGCTGTAAATTTCCACCATGAATGATGCATGGCTTAGATTAGCGGCCCAGGCATTTCTCTAACCATTTATACAAACTCTTTGAACTTACTAAGTATCCACATTCATTTCACCCATGATAGGCATCCATAAACAAAAGTACATGACATCAACTAAATATAAATAAGTGCAATGTTGAAAGCTTGCCATGTGACAGCACATATGGGCTAACTCCCAACCAAAACTATTGTCAAGCCCACAACTTCATAATTTTAATCACAATGGTTCATGCTTATTAAATGCAATAAAAGTAAATTGTGCATCAAGTTCGTGAGAGCTTTTAACCAATTTTTCCCATGACAATCAATAACATAAGCATTTAAATTCAGAAATGTAGATAACACAATATAACATGATAAACATACTTGGAATAGCATAAAGCTAATAGGTAGATATGGTGGACTCACTGGAAAAACTTTGGTTGAAGGTGTTGGGAAACAAGCTTTTTACTTGTTGTAATTTTTGGGCTAGCAATAGGGAGAAAGTTGACCATCTAAATGCATGCATAAGTGTCCATAGAACTAATCAATCCATGTTAAACCAAGTAAAGTTAAAATTCAACATCTAAACATGGTAAAAGATAGCTCTTGACAACACACTTGCAAATTAACATTCATTCAAAGCACATGAATTATGCAACTATATGTATCTTTTAAAATCAACTCAAACATCCCTATCCCAATATATTTAATAGCATCCAACATAATTCAACCCAAACTTCCAGTAGCTCTCATATATAAATGATAGTGGTGGTCTTATTAACAAACCGAAATAACAAAAGCAAAAAAAAACAGACGCTCCAAGTTTATACGATAAAGTGCTTTGATCGAAAAACAGAAGTTAGACGTGTGCAAACCGAGAGTGTGTTGGTCAGTGGGGTTGTCTTGACATCCCCAAGCTTATGGTCTTCACCATCCTTGGATAGCTCTTGGTGCAGCTCCTCTAATCCCTGTGAAAAAACTTCAAAACACCGTTTCTCCCATTTCTTTTCTGTGGGGTGATATTAGTAGTGATAAACAAATAGGTTCCTTGCTGCATAAAATCCTTAGGCAAAAATTCATATGAATGTCCAGAGAGTATATAATGTTGTATGCCTACTCATAAACTCAATTGAATCAAAAAGATTCAAGCAAAAAGCTCAAAGAATGCATCAAACAATATCAAGACAGAATCTGTCCAGAAAAACAGCAGCAGCAAAACGCATTTTTCTACCCTACTTAAACTCGTCAGAAAAATCTAAAAAATCACGTATACAGAGGATGAAAAGTTGAAGCTAGTTCAAATTACAGCTCAATCGGAGTTACAGATAAAAAATGAAAAATCAAACCGTGCACAGACTTCGTGCAGGCAGAAAACTCTCCGAAAATGAATAGCAACTTTTCAAACCCAAAATAGGTAAAACTTGGTTCTTTATTAAAAATCCAGAAACAAAACTAACAAACTACTCTCTTGTTACAGCAAGAGGACTCAAAGAAAATCTCAAACAAAAACAACCGGGTTGCCTCCCGTAAAGCGCTTTCTTTATAGCCATATAGCTAGGCTTACTTACTTGATAATCAAAGGGGACGTAGCTCATGAGGGAGCTTGAACCTTGGTGTGTCCCTCTTCCTTGGGAAGTGTTCCATGCTCTTCTTGTGTGGAAACTGAAACTTCACATTCCCTTCCTTTGAATCAATAATGGCACCTGTAGTACGAAGAAAAGGTCTTCCCAAAATAATAGGACTAGAGGTTTTATTCCCCATGTCCATGATTAGAAAATCAACAGGCACAAAAGTCATGTGTAACTCTACCATAACATCACTTACTTTTCCTAGAGCATGTCTAATGGAATCATCAGCAAGTGCAAGTTCAATAGAGCATTTCTCAATATTTTTAAGTTCAAGGACTTCATATAGTTCTTTAGATAATATAGAGACACTAGATCCTAGATCAAGTATAGCATGGTGTGTCTCTTTTCCAATGGTTACTAGTACTTTGGGATCCATATATCCCCAAGCTTAGGTGGTATCATAGCTTCTTGATTGTACCTAGCAATCTTTTCTTTTAAGACATGATTAGCAATATAGGAACCAAAACCAGCCTGGTTAATATTAACAGAAGGATCACTTGCAAATTTTTGTAAGATAGAAATTAATTCATGCAAGCTACACTTCTCTAAATCAACAAATGGTTCCTTAACTTCACTAAGCATTTTAACTTCCTCAACTTTTTTATCTCTATTATATAGATTAAATAATTCATAACGGTCATCAAACACATCTTCAGGTACTTGAGCTTTTTCTAAACTTTCTTTAATTTTTACTTCCAATATCAAGCCATCAAGTAGAATGTAAGCATCAGCAATAGTAGTATTTATGAAAGAACCCTTACATTCATTGTCTAAAAAGAGTTTAGAAGTTTCAGACAATCCTTTATAAAATATGTGCATGAGCATCCAATCTCTAATACCATGTTCCATTCCATAAGCTATACCTCTAAACCTTTCCCAAGTTTTAACCAAGGTTTCTTCCTTATTTTGTTTAAAGGTGATAACTATTTCTCTCATATTATAAACCATGGCTGAAAAACAAAACCTCTCAATGAAAGCAGCTTTCAAATTAAACCAATTGCTAAAATTCCCAGGTGGCCATTTTAATATCCAATCTAGAGCTTTTCCAGCCAAGGAATAAGGAAAAAGCTTTACTTTGATCACATTAGCATTGGCATGAATCAGGTTTAATTCTTTGCATCTTTCATTAAATTTACTAAGATGTTGAAGAGCATCTTCTTTCGGTTTCCCAGAAAAACGATTTTCAAAAATCAATTTAGTGACATTAGGATCTATCTCAAATTCTTTAACAGGGAAATTCCTATCTTGAGGAAAATTCTTAACACTAAATGGCCAAAAAGTTCTTTTCTCCATTGAGCAAGTTTTTATGTGTTTTTAATTTTTTATGCAAAACTGAAAGTAAAATGACACTAATGCAACTCGAAATAACAAATGCAACACAAAAATGCAAAACTGAATATAAATATGCAAACCGAAATATAAAGATGATATGCAAGACAAGAACAAAACAAAATAAAATGATTGTAGGTAAAGATGGATAAGATGATGCTCACGTAGGTGCAACTCCCCAAGCTTAGGTTGTTACACAAGTTGGTGATGAAGTTGACTTGATGTGAGTGATCCTTGGATAAACCTTTCAGCTATGGTTCCCCGGCAACGGCGCCAGAAAACGTCTTGATGGCCCTTCACGTAGTTACCCCACAACGGCGCCAGAAAACAGTTGCTAGCCCCTTCGCGTGGTACCTGCGTGAAAAGTAAATGGGTTAGGTTGAGACTCCAAGTGCAGAGTGTATGTAGTAGTGGAAGACAGTTTTCCCCACGAGGGGTGACTCGAGGGTTTAATATCGAACTCTCGGGGAACCAGTATTTCAGGTGTTATCTCCTTATCCTTCTCTTGAGAACCTGCAACAAAATAAATTGTTTTGTGCCCTCAACCTCACCAAGTGGTTGTCAAGCACAAGGTGTGAGAATGATAATAAAATAATATGCAATGCAAACATAGTAAATATGCAATGATGGTAAAATAAATATGCAAGGATGATGGTAGTAATGATAAATGATATTTTTGGGTTTTTTATGATGAATGCAAGATGTAAAAGTGTTTTTGTATTTTCGGATTTAATAATGGCAGCAAACAAAAGTGGTGATAAAAGTGTTGGAAAGGTGTTTCTTATGATTAAAAATGGACCGGGGTTCATGGTTTCACAAATGCACTCTCTCTTGATAACGTGGTAGACAATGGAACACTAAAATTAACATGTAAGATGGCAAGACATGGTTTGACAAGTTATTAATAATATGGGCATCACGTCCTAACATAGAGATCTCAAGTATAAGTTGTTCTCTCTCTTATGCTCCACCAAGATGCGAACTAAATCATAACACCTTAGTAATTAAGATAAATCAGAGCATAGCAATAAGTTCAATGACATGAAGTTAAAATAAGAACATGCTAGATCTAGTCATGGAGATAGTGGCCAAGGTCACATCCACTCTCCGGTAGCATGGTATTTTTGTTTATCCCTAGTGAGGCAACAAAGTAAGGTAGAAAACCCAAGTGGATCGCAGAACTTTCTCTCACGTTCACTGCACTAGCCACCCCCCGTTACTCCAACTAATGCACACGTTCCCCCTCACATGCTCTCATAAACATGCTTGATCATGACAAGTAAATAAGAACGGGGTACATAATATGCATCTACTTTCATAACTGAAACAAAACCATTGCAATCTCAAACATGTATTAACTCATAATAAAGATCCACCACAAAGGAATTACATAGATGACCGTAATCATGTTCAGCAGCTCATACGGTACTAATTAGTGAAGCTCATAGAGAGGAGAGATACATAAGTTACTTCCACAAACCCATAGTCCAGGGTGGACTACTCCCTCTTCATCATGGTGTCGGTGGAGATGTTGTTGGAGGGGAAGGAGACCACACCGGCAGCGCCCCGCCGGAGTTTTCCCCCTCCAATCTTCAGCTCCAGGTCTCTGTTTCGTGGTTTCTGTGTTTCGGCGGCGCTCTCTCTTCGCGAAAGCCCTGGGGGGGTCTATATATAGTCGTTTTTAGGTCAAGACGAAGCTTCGGGAAGAAAGATCGACGGCAGCGGAGGCCCGAGGGCCATTTGGTGGGTCCCACGCGGTCAGGGAATCTGGCCGCGTGGGCCCACCCCTTTCGGCCTTCTGGTCTCCGTTTCTTCGATTCCTTTGCGCCTACGTTTCGTTCCTTCCAAAAAAGTGATCCCCGTAAAATTCAGGTCATTTGGACGTCGTTTGGGTCCCTGAAACATCAAAATATAGAAAAAGGGTTTTCTGACAGCGCAGGGTTAATTCCAGAAAAATGGGGAAGTTGTTAATTATCCCCAAAACTCAATATAAATCATGAATATAACCCTTATATGATGCAAATAACATGGAATAACATGCAATAAAATGTAAAGTTCATGTATGCATTTTACATGCATCACTAACCGATGTTAATTTTTCCAAAGATCGTCCTTGTAGTGCTTGCATTGCTGAAAAGATGCATGAAAAGAATCACCCCAAGAAGACCATTATCTCCACTAAGAGGCCTTTGGAGCTCCTTCATATGGATCTCTTTGGGCCTCCCACATATAATAGTCTTGGTGGCAAGAAATATTGTTTGGTGATTGTGGATGATTATTCAAGATATTATTGGACTTTCAACATCAAGAGGAAGAGTGAAACTCAAAAGATATTCATTGACTTTGCAACCCTAGTTCAACGCCAATATTACTCCAAGATTTCGGCAATAAGAAGTGACAATGGTACGGAGTTTAAGAATTACACTATGGATGATTTCCTAAGTGGGGAGGGCATTCTACACCAATATTCCGCTGCTTATACTCCCCAACAAAATGGTGTGGCTGAAAGGAAGAACTGCACTCTTATTGACATGGCAAGAACTATGTTGGCTGAATTTCATTCTCCTTGTAACTTTTGGGCTGAGGCCATCAACACAGCTTGCCACTACTCAAACTGGCTCTTCTTTCGTCCTCTCATGGACAAGACACCATATGAACTCCTCACCGGTAAAAAGCCAAATGTATCTTACTTTCGAGTGTTTGGTTGCAAATGCCATGTTTACATTAAAGGTTGCAAAATTGCTAAATTTGAGTCTAGATCTTTTGATGGTATACTTGTTGGATATGCCGCAAACTCTCATGCTTATAGGGTCTACAACATATCAACCGGGTGTGTTGAAGAGTCTATGAATGTGGAGTTTGACGAGGATAATGGCTCCCAAGCGGGACATATTGATCATGATGATGTAGGTGATGATGCTCCATCTCAAGCCATAAGAACTATGGGGATTGGAGAACTTATTCCTATTGAAGAACCTATTGTTGATACTCAAGAAGAAGGAACAAGTTCTAGTAAAGTTGACCCATCCACCTCAACAATTGATCAAGAAACTATCCAAGAACATGATATTCATCCACATGATCAAGAAAATGGTCGGGACCCACCCAACTCTAGTGGTGAACAAGAACATCATGAACCCACAACTCCAATGTGGGGACCCCGGATTAACTATCCGAGATACTCGTTATGTTTCCTGCAACAATCCCATGATCAGTCTGTTGTTGCACATAACTCGAATTGGCATCATTGAACATCCATAAATACCGAATAAATTTACTTACTTGATTGAAGCCATAACTTCAACAGGTACTTGCAGCGGAATTCACCAAAACAACGTGGAGCCCAAGTCACTTGCCAACCCTACAGGCAGCTGACTGGGAAGCGCCTTAGTTCACATTGACGTCGTCGAAACCTTCGTCTTCTAACTGCTTCTCTTCAAAGTCTGGCTAAGACAATAGCCAGGGACGAAACCAATATGAGTACATTTGAATGTACTCGCAAACTACCCCGAAATGAGCATGCACTACTCCTTTTGTTGTTTAAATAAAACTTTGTTTGCTTTGAAAACCCTACATCCTTGTTAAAAAGGGAAGGATATACTTTTGTTTAATAAAACCTTGTTTTGAAATCTCTATATCTTTATTTGAAAAGGAAAGAAGGTTTTAGAACTTTTCCCATAAATCTGTTTTTGTAAGAAGTTCCGTTTAAAACTTTTTCCCGAAAATACATCTTTGTTAAAAAGGTAAGAAGTCTCTTTTTAAAACATTTTCCCGAGAATTCACCATTTTGTTTATTTCTCCAAAACTCCTCCTTTTTCGACCATAACCCTTCATGGTCATTCAATCCAACAACTTCATACCGGCCCCTTTGGTATAGTTGCATAAAACATTTTCCACTTTTAAATCACAAAACTCTGCACTTCTCGACCATAGCCCGTCATGGTCAATCATTCTCCAGCAACCTCATACCAGCCCGTCGGTAGAGTTGCAGATACCATACATCTCCATTTTATTTCAAATCTCAAAACTTTGCAAAACTTGCACATGGTCAGAGGACAGCTCCCAACTGTCCATATCCGAGGACTCGGCTATTCGAATAGTTTTACCCTCTGCAGAGGTAGCACGCTTTTCCCACACCCATCCGGTAACTCATCGTGTCAGCCACGTCTCGCCATACAAGGTGTATGCGAAGTTGAGTCACCGACCATAGCCTGTCCTTTGCTCATGCTAGTATAGGACCCTACCGCTACGAAGCTTTCCAACACACTTAACCCAGCCCGTCGGAATCTAAGTGTGAGGACTCGTAGTTCTGCCCGGCGATTTATGGTGGAACCTTCAATCCTCTTTCTCCAATACACTCATACCAACTCTGTTGGCAGACTTCACTTAAGAGGACCCAGGTCAGGGGGTAGGTCACCAAACCATCCCCTCATGGAACGAGGTCATCCTCGTTGTTGAGGCATCCCATACTAATATGAGCAAACTATATGACTACGCCCTTTTCCATATGTGGGTAAATGTGGTCGCACAGGTTATTGGCTGGTCGTCATAGTACAAAGACACAATGTGCATTTTTCATAAACATCTCCATTCACCATTTCTCCATTTCCACACCGACATCTCGGTATTCCACAACTCATCAAAGTACTTTCAAGGGAGTTTTGAATAAACAATGTTTTTCCCATCCTATAGTTTGAAAAAGAATTTCCATCTAATATCTCCATATAGGGTGTCAAAATAATATACTTGTATTTTGAAAACAAAAGGGATTTTCAAACTCATAGCTTTAGTGGCCAACACCACTTAAATAACATATGCTCTTTATAAGTAAAACATGTGAACCAAAATAGATGTATATGGGTGCAAGCTCAGAGAATAGCTTGCCTTGCTCGGCAAAGTAAACTTGGTCTTGATCTTCAGGTTCAACGAATTCCCCTTCCTCAATAACTCCGTTCCAGAGACCACTCCGGTAGTGTTTATATCTAGCGTCGCAAACAGGAGGGTAACACAACAATCACTAAGTAAATCAAACCACAAGTGGTATACAAGCAAGTAACAACCCGTAAGCTTCGAGCTAATCGTTCGGGCAACAGCTAGGATCTACACTTACGAGGGTTTTATACAAGTCAGTAGTCTATCGCCTATACGCAAGCTAGGTACATCGATCACAAAACTATCTGAGGCGAAGGTTAACAACAAGCACCTCCTGTTGAACAGGAAATACTTCAGACAAAAGTTAGGTCACTATATATTTTCTGTGAGTCAAAATATTATACCAAGTTAGGATATGATAAAGTGAAATACTAGGAACCTAGCAAAATTGGGTTTGCTCCAAAAATCATTACAGATTAATTTATAAAAATCCCTTTTTAATCTGCCCTTTTGTTAGTTTATTTTAAACAACGTTACAAAATAATTATCCATGTTTGGAAACAAGGTGGGACATAAAGGTTACCATTTGCTGAACATTTTAAGAGGTCAAACTTAATTTTTTTGGATCATTAGTTTTAAAGATATGAATTTTCCCAATTTATTTTATATTCTGCCATTTTCTTTATTTCAATAAAACATTAAATCAACTACTTTATCTGGATAGGTGAATTACACCAAAAGACTGGCCTTATTTTTCTGAACAATTTTGTATCTTGTTTGCAATTTTTGGACAAGTATTTAATTAGTTATGAATTTTTCAAGTTTATATTCGAATCTGCCTGTTTATTTTATTTTCCAGAAAAACAAACGAAACATTTTGCACCGGGCCTGTGCCTAGCCCCAGTCACTGACGTGTGGGCCATAGCGCAACGCTGGCGCTGACTGGGCTGAGTGTGGATGCGCTGGCCGCTACGGTCACTGACCGGTGGGGCCCACCTGTCAGCGAGTGGAGTTAAAATGAAAAAGGGCAACGCTCTCGCGCCTGCGGGGACTCGAACTCGCGACGCCGCGCTGGTTCGATCGTGGCCGTTGCCACTGGGCTGGGTGCGTGCTGGTGTTAGGGTACGGGCGCGCGGCTATTTGAGGTGTGGACCGTGCACGGCGACGTCGCGCACAGCCACGGCGATCACCGGCGGCGGGGTGCACGGGTCCGTCGATCTACTGCACGAGGGGACGTGCCTCTGGTTGCTCTCGATTCGCACGGGCATGAAGATCACGAATACGGCGGCACCGCTACTTAATGGTCGCCGGAGCGACGCGCGCATCGGCGCCCGACGGCGGCCGGCGGCGAACTACTTCGAACAGAGGCTACAAGACACGCATTGACGAACGGAGAGGACGGGAGGAAGCGCCAGCTCACCCTCGATGCGTGCACGGGCTCGAAGAGGACGGAGGAGGTCGAGGGAGGCGTCAATGGCTCGGCGAAGCTTCGGCCGTGGTTGGAGAAGATGAAGATGGCGGCGGCGATTCAGGTCTCCCCGGCTCGATTCCTTCGACGTGGATGCAGAGGGAGACGAGGCGCAGCTACTGGTGGTGCTCGATCTGCTTCGGGAGCTCTCCAACGGCGGCGACGAATCACGGCGGCCATGGCTGTTTTTGGGCTCGAGACAAGCAGAGGGGAGGAAAAAGGTGGGGAGGCGATCTAGGGTTCCGGGTGTGCTCCTTATACGCGGCAGAGGAGCAGAGGGGGGGGGGGCCTGGGCGCGCGTGGCAGGGGGTCCGGGCGGCGAACGACGGGAGCGGCGACACGGCGGTCTAGCGCCATAGCTCCACTGTCGAGCTACAGGAGGGCGATGCACTTTTCTGAAAACCCCTGGCAGAACTTTTCTTATTTGCAACTGCGTCCTTTTCCGATTTTCCTTTATTTCTTTTAAAACCAGAAGCTTTTCAGTGATTTAATTGAGGCATTAAAACATTTTATAAAAATTTGAAAATATTCAGGTGGCCTCCCATATACATGGAGAAGCTCCACAAAAATTGGCTTTTGAAAATAAAATGTTTTGAACCATTTTTGTTCATAGGATTTAAATAAATGATTTTTGGTAAAACTAAATTAACATTTCTTTAATATTTTAAAACAAGTAATAAAATATTGTTTTGAACTTTTGGAACTTTCTTGACAAATAAGGTAACTTCAATTAAGTTATATTTTCATGGAGAAAATATTGGTTTGAAAGAAACAGAGAAATAGGGAGGAATAATTTATTAAGATCATTTATTTATCATGATCTTAATTTCCTTTTGTTAAATACTTTGAGAGTTTTGTTTAAAATTGAAAAACTATGTTTACTTGAGGAGGGAGTGAGATGGGGTTGAAATGATTATTATTTCATCTCATTCCTAGAATAGGGAAATATAATTGTTTTCATCAAATAGAGGAGTAGAGATAGAGGGAAATTAAATAAGATCACTTCCCTTAATTTAGGATTTCAACTTAGGTGTGAATATTTCTAGAGGGTTTGTTTTTATTCAGGTCACATACCAAATTTGTTGTCAAATATGTCTTATTCTAGTATTAAGCACAACTGAGGAATTACCCTCACAAGCTACAAACACAGCAATATCAACATCACACTTATGACCACACAAATCAAACCACAAGAATTAATCACACCACCATTTCCATAGTCAACAATACTATCTTATAAAAATGATCACACTTAATTATGACAAGATGATGTTTAGAACTATCTCAACTCCACCTTGGTATTTTTGAAAAGGGTTTTGAGCAAGACAAATTATGTGGGGTAATATATTTCCCACTTGTGTTCTTTTTAAAAGGAAGTGATAATCAAAGTTTATAAAATGGGAGTTGCATACAAATGCAAAATATCAAGGCTAAAAGATAGGTAGGAGATAGCATATAGATCTCCATATTTTTGGGAACACGTAGTTTTGGAAATACTTTTACTTTCTCAAATAATGGGTATTGATTTTGGTTGTTGACAAACCAAGTATCATTTGAAATGGAGTTGGCCAAAAGAAGAATGGAAAAGATATATGGAATATTTCTTGTCATAACATGATCACCAAAGTTAAATATATTTTTTTAATTGGTTGGGTCTTATATTTACTAGTCAAAACAATTTAAACAACAAGTCACACAAGGTTCAACATAGCAATGGGATGGAAAACACAATCATCAGTAAAATATTTCAAAAAGTTTTTGTTGGTTCTGAATTTTGGTCTTGTAAAAACTAAGTTTTTCTTAGTTTCCAAATTTGGGATGTGACATCCAAGAACTCCACCTAGGGTTGACCATGAACAAGATGAAGGCAATGATGAAGATATTTGTGTTGGTGAAACAGTTGGTCAAGCCATGGAACGCCGGGTCATCCGGCGTGCATCAAAATTGGATTATCAGCAACACTTCAAAGAAAATATCCTTGGGAGTATCCGTAGGGGTATGTCCACACGCAATCAATTATCTAACTTTTGTGGTCATGTCTCTTGTTTGTCTAGCTTAGAACCTCTCAAGGTATATGATGCTCTTGAAGATATGGATTGGGTTGCGGCTATGCATGAAGAGTTGAACAACTTCGAGCGCAACAATGTGTGGTCATTAGTTGAAAGACCCAAAGACACATGCCATAATGTCATTGGAACCAAGTGGATATTTAAGAACATGCAAGACTCACATGGTCAAGTCATCCGCAACAAAGCAAGATTGGTTGCACAAGGCTACACCCAAATCGAAGGAGTCGACTACGGTGAAACCTATGCCCCCATTGCTAGACTTGAATCCATTCGCTTACTAATTGCTTATGCATCTAATCATAAAATTGTCTTATATCAAATGGATGTTAAAAGTGCTTTCTTAAATGGTCCACTAAATGAGTTGGTGTATGTTAAACAACCTCCGGGTTTTGAAGACCCTAAATTTGCTAACCACGTCTACTTACTACATAAGGCTCTTTATGGGCTCAAGCAAGCTCCACGTGCTTGGTATGATCATCTCAAGGAGTTCTTAGTAGACCGTGGCTTTGAAATTGGGGTAATCGATCCCACTCTTTTTACAAAAAGGATAAATGGAGAGTTTTTCGTATGCCAAATATATGTTGATGATATTATCTTAGGTTCTACTAACCATGAATTTAGTGATCAATTTTCCAAGCTAATGACCAAGAAATTTGAGATGTCCATGATGGGAAAGTTGAATTATTTTCTTGGTTTTGAAATCCACCAATGGAGAGAAGGAACATTCTTATGTCAAGCCAAGTATATTAAGGACATGCTCAAGAAATTTAATATGACAAATGCCAAGCCTTATAAGTTTCCCATGGATTCAAAGGCGGATCTTCACTTAGATCTGGATGGTAAGGAAGTTGATCAAAAGCTTTATCGTTCTATGATTGGATCTTTGCTTTACCTTTGTGCATCTAGACCGGACATTATGTTTAGTGTGGGTATGTGTGCAAGATTCCAATCAAGTCCAAGAGAAAGTCATGATACCACAGTCAAAAGGATTTTAAGTTAACTTGGTGGAACTCCTAACTTTGGTCTTTGGTATCCCCATGGTACAAGCCTTGATCTTGTAGGTTACTCGGATACGGATTGGGCGGGCTGCAAAATGGATAGAAAATCAACTTCGGGTACTTGCCAATTCCTTGGTAGGTCACTTGTGAGTTGGTCTTTGAAGAAACAAAATTGTGTGGCCGCCTCCTCCACCGAGGCCGAGTATATTGCCGTCGGAAGTTGTTGTGCACAATTATTATGGATGAGGCAAACTTTAAAGGATTATGGTGTCATTTGTGACAAAGTGCCTCTTTTGTGTGACAATGAAAGTGCCATCAAGATTGTTCATAATCCGGTACTTCATGGGAAGACCAAGCATATTGAGATCCGATATCATTTTATTCGAGATCATGTTGAAAAGGGGATATTGAAATCAAATATGTCAACACCAAGCATCAACTCGCCGATATGTTCACAAAGCCTCTTGGTGAAGCGAGATTCAAAGAGTTGAGAGGTGAACTAAATGTGGTGAACATAAGCAATTGGACTTAGTGAATTTCTTGCATACCTACCCATATTAGACGATAGTTATTTGGTTTGGATGTAGGCATGGACATAGGGGAGTGTAGCTCAATTCATGAGTCATCACTTCCCCCATTATGCGTAAATAGACAAATCTTGCATAATCGTCACTTTTGTGACTAAAATGTGCTTCAAATATGAGTTGTGATTTTGAGCCCAAGATATATCTTCTACAAGTCATACATACTCAAACATGGTGGCTTCGGCCACCGCCCTCCTCTTTTACTTGAGGAAGTTGGATTTTATTGGTTTATTTGGGTATTTTTAAACCTTGCTCTATTGTTGGAGAAAACTCTTGGAGTTGGCCTTTTCATTGTCGCATCTTGCAACTCCAAGTGTGTCTCCACACTCACAGTGACATATCTCTAAACCTAAGCCATAACCTTATCTCATGAAACTTGCTTCAAAATTCCTGCTCAAGTTCATTATTCATTTGAAACTGGCCTTTTGTGACAGGCCCCGGTACTACCGGTGCTGGAGAGCCGGTACTACCGACACCTGGGAAGTAGCAGTTGATAAAACTGCGAAATTCCCGAGTGGCCGGTACTACCGGAACCTCCGCGTCGGTACTACTGGGCGTGCGGGATTCCAGACATATTGGGGTGAGTCGGGGAAGAACTCCATCTTCCCCAACTCATACCCACTTCCCTCACCGCCGCCTCTCACAAGACCTGTCGATCCGCTGCCACCGGCGACCGGACTCCGCCGTCCCTTGCCAGATCTGCTCTGTGGGAGTTGCTCTCCTCGCACTACTCTCCGATGGCCTCCGGTATTTGCCTCATTGATGACTCCCAAGTGCAGGAGATCAATTGTAGTACCTTTCAATTAGAAAAGGTTGTCGAACCCACGAGGAGCTGAAGGTATTGGTTAGCAAGATTGATAAATAAAACAATAAAAGATGCAAGTTTTTTATGTATTTTTGGTTGTATAGTTGCAATGCAGAAAATAAACAGTAGCAAGTCAAACCTCTCAAAGAGAGAAAGCCCAATCTTCTTATGTGCAAGAGGACAAGCTCAAGTGATGTGTAACTTATATGTGGAAAACGTTCCCGAGGGCGGCATGGATATTGCTAGGCATAGAGATTTATTAAACAACACGTTGAATATCTTTTCAAGTTTTAATCTTCTTTGGACGGAGCCAGTAATAGGTATAGCTAAATAAATAAACTACAACCCCTTATGATGGATCATGTGGCCAAGTAAATGACTGCACAAGAATTATTAAGACATAAAGTCCCACCATAGCATTACACTCTAAGGTCCCCGATACTAATACCCTCATAATATAACTTCATGATTCGGTCCCAGGTTTACATGTCCTCCCAAGTCTCCCTCAATTCATTATACTACGGTGTTCTCCTATGAGCCCATATAGGTGAAGTGTTGTGAAGTCATGTTCGCACAACACCATCATAAAATCACATAAAAGATAAACTCTTGACAAAATACCAACACATGTTATATATAAATCATTGCCAATTCAGCCTATGCCCTCAGGAACATATGTGAACTACTCACAACGTGCAAACATGATAATATTCAGTGGCATAAGTGGTACAACACAATCTGAAAATATAACTTCACCACCAAATAATGACAAGTACTCAATCACAAACATGAATAGTAGCACAAGACAAGTATCTAGGGTATAGCAACTCTCAAACTACGAGGGGAACGGAGTGGATCACAGAGATGATGATGGAGATGGTGCTGGTCTTGGTGATGGTGATGGTGTAGAGGCCTCCTCCCATGCCAAGGAGGAGAGGTGATGACGATGACGATCATTTGCCCCTTCTCCGGAGCTCCGGAGCAGCAGGATCTGATCCCCCTCGGAGGGAATCAGGACTTTCGCCGCCGCCGTGGCCTCGCATGGACTTGGAAAAATTAGGGCGTAACTTTTCGGGAGGACGAAGGCGTCGATAAAAAGCCCCAGGCGAGGAGGTGCCCGAGGTCCCACTTAGTGGGTCCCACGCGGCCAGGTACTGGGGCCACGTGGGCCCACCCCTTTTAGGCCTCGTGGCTCTCCTCTCTTCGGTCTTCTTCCCTCTGCCTTTCTCTCGACGAAAAACCAGCCGTGTATTTTCCCTTTTATTATTTGAGTCCCTGTAGCTCCTGAAACATTAAAAACAAGAAAAAGGAGATTTTCTGCCTCCCAGAAATTAAATACCAAAAATAGGGACTTTGTATGAAAGTCCCATAAATCATCTAAAACATGCAAAAACAATGATATAACCATGCAAATAACATTCTAATATGACACTAAAAGTTGTATAAATGATGATATAAAATGCACGTATCAACTCCCCCAAGCTTAAACCTTTACTCATCCTCGAGTAAGTAAGGACATAGATCATTACATGCATCAATGGACTTATGGTTGATAAATAAATACGAGCATTGTATCATCATCACATTCAGTTGCAATGTAAGATTAATGAACTAAAACTCATACACATGAGGGCAACATAAGTAGAAGCTCTAGCAATCACCCCTTACTTTTAAAAGCAAATAACCATTGTATGTTGGACAATTGAATCATACTATTTTTCACATGCTTTTGCTCTATAATGGCCATAGAGTATTGATGAAAATCTGAATATAAAAGGTGGACACTTTGGAAAGATATATATATGAGTAGAGGTAAAGAATGAATAAATTTCATCTAACTCCTGAACTTCTCTACTTAAGTCAATGATTGTAATATGGTAATCCTTGGTGTCAAGCTCTCATTCACCTATCATAGCATCTTGAATGATTAAGTTTAAAGTGAAAGCAATACGAGTAGTGTGCTTGACAAAGTACAGGTTGAAAGTCTCATGCCCCTTGAATACAAGTACCTACTCCGTGTGTTACTCAACTTGGAAAACAAAGCAAGGTCAAGTTAAATATCATTGTAAGTAATAATAGTATCATTAAGAGCGTCAACTGGGTTACCTCTTGTCCCAGGATATGGAACAAGCCCATATCAAAATGACAAGACAAACAAACATAATGAACAATCTCAACACCCTTTTTATTTACCATTGGATAGCTTTTTATTGTAAGGTGTATCACAGAAGGTTCACCATAGCATGTAAGTAAATTTCCACCATGAATGATGCATGGCTTAGATTAGCGGCCCAGGCGTCTCTCTAACCATTTATACAAACTCATTTAAACTCACTTTATTTCCTCATTTATTTCACCCATGGTAAGCATCCAGAAACAAAAGTACATGATATCAACTAAATGAGATGATGTGCAATGTTGAAAGCTTACCATGTGACAGCACATATGAGCTAACTCTCAACCAAAGACATTTGTCAAGTCCACAACATCATAATTTTAATCACAATGGGTCATATTTTATTTATGCAATAAAAGTAAAGTGTGCATCAAGTTCGAGAGAGCTCTATAACCAACTTTTCCATAACAATGAACAACATAAGCATTTTCATTCAGAGGTATAGATAACACAAATATCATGATAAACATACTCGGAATAGCATAAAGCTAATAGGTAGATATAGTGGACTCACTGGAAAAACTTTGGTTGAAGGTGTTGGAAACAAGTTTTTACTTGTTGGAATTTTTGGGCTAGCAAGAGGGAGAAAGTTGACCATCTAAATGCATGCATGAGTGTCCATAAAACTAACCATTCTCTTTACTCATTTTATAATGGGGTGATTCTACAATTGTCCAACACACTCAAGTTAATTAAGTTCATGGCAAGATGTGACTGAAACTTCTAAATATGCCATGCTCATTTGCATGAGTGTTACCCATAAATCTCCAAACAAGGGAATCATGCATGACACCATACTTTCATATTCATTGATAAACCACAAGATAGAGATACATGATAATGCTCCATGAGCTCACACACGCCTAAGAGATATTGATAACTAAACGATAAAAGCAAAACACACCATGACTAGATCGATATGATAAACTAGTAGAGATAAAGACTAGATGGAACTCCCCCAAGCTTGACGTCTTGCTAGAACCACTTATTCTCTTTCTTCTTGTCTTCATAATAATTATCTTCAAGTTTTCCAACAATGCTCATCATAAGGTTGTAGGCTTTTTCGAACTCCCTTGCAACTTCTCCCAGTTTTTCCATGAGATTCTTCTCCACCGTCTCCTTGCAAGGCTTCCACTCCGGGCTTGGTACTTTAACATTAGGGATCTTATGATCCCATTCACCAGGATAGTTCTCTTGGGTGGCACGCTTGAATTCCCTGTCAATAAGAGTAGAAACCATGTTTTTGCTAGCAAGTGCGTGCCTAGGAGCCTTCCCTCCTGTGCTCATGTGAGCCGTCTGCCTCTTGTTTCCAAGAGACACGTTCACCCTCACACCAGCAACGGAGATAGGAGAAGGTGGTGCTGTTGCAATAGGTGCGATGTCGACGAAGGGCTTGTATTCTTTCTCTTTCTCTTCCTCCTTCTCCATCTCCTCCTCGTCGGGCTTGTAGTCTTCATCATCCGAGTAGTCCTTCCTCTTCCTATTCCTTCTCCATATGGACGTAAGGTTGTTACCCTCGAGTTCATCATCATCATTGTCCATGGAGGAGCATTGGAAGGAGTCTCCCGAAGACATAGCTAAAAACCTGACAGGCAGAAATAGCAAAAGCAAAGATCACTCGAGAACGCTCGGTGCGAGATTAGATCAACGAAAAGGGGTATATATTGACGGTTTTTAGGTCAAGACGAAGCGTCGGAGTCGAAAACGAGATGGAACGGGACTCCGAGGGGCAAAAGGAGTGGCCCCACGCGGCCCAAGATTCTGGCCGCGTGGGACCCCTTGTTTCCTTCCTCGGGTCTCCGCTTCGTCTAGTTTTCTTGTCCCGCACATTAATTTCTATAAAAAATGACTTCCGTAAAATTTTACGCAATTCCGAGAAACTTTCCAACACAAAAGTTACCTATTATTGATTTTGAGTTTATGAAACTGCAAAATTCTTCGCAATTACCTCCTCCGGTGTCTTTAAATTCAACTCCTCCACCTTTCCGATGAAGCTCTTTCCTGCAATATAATGTTTAAGGCGTTGTCCATTGACTACATGAGGTTTACCTTTCATATCCCCGTGAAGAAAGATAGCTCTTGAACGGTACACCTCCTGCATCACTAATGGTCCTTGCCACTTTGAAGCTAACTTTCCTGCAGAAAACTTGAAACGAGAATTGTACAATAAAACTTGATCGCCTACTTTGAATTCTTTTCTCTTAATTTTCTTGTCATGCCAAATTTTAACTTTCTCTTTGACTCTTGGTTGGAATTGCTTCCACCCACTTTGTAACATAATCCACTGCAACCAAAATGTGAGTATGTTTTGTCTTTGACTCTGGGAAAGGCCCCATAAAGTCAAAGCCCCAAACATCAAATGGCTCAAGTGGCAAAGAATAATTCATAGGCATTTCATTTCTCCTACCAATATTTCCTACTCTTTGACATTTATCACAAGATTTAACATATTCAGCACAATCCTTAAATAAAGTAGGCCAATAGAAACCAGATTGTAATACCTTTGCACCTGTACGATCTCCTGCATGATGCCCTCCATAAGGACTGTCATGACAATCTCTTATAATAGCCTGTTGTTCATGCTCAGGTACACAACGTCTAATTATACCATCCACACATTTCTTATAAAGGAAAGGATCATCCCAAAAATAATGTCTAAGATCATAAAAGAATTTCTTTCTTTGTTGAAAAGTGAAGTGTGGAGGTAGAACCTTACCAACAATAAAATTTGCATAGTTGGCAAACCATGGTGATGCAACTTTAGCACTAGAAACATTAACAATTGCAAGTTGTTCATTAACAAAGCTATCATTAATAGGAATAGGATCATCAGGTATATTTTCCATTCTAGAAAGATGATCAGCTACTTGATTATCTTCCCTTTCCTATCAACAATGTGTAAATCAAATTCTTGCAGTAGAAGTACCCATCTTATTAATCTAGGCTTAGCATCTTTCTTATGCATTAAGTATTTAATGGCAAAATGATCAGTATGCAATGTGACTTTCGAATCAGTAATATAAGGTCTAAACTTGTCACAAGCAAATAGCACTGCTAAAAATTCTTTTTCAGTTGTGGCATAATTCCTTTGAGCAGCATCAAGTGTTCTACTAGCATAATAAATGACATTCAGTTTCTTATGAACACGTTGGCCCAAAACAGCCCCAACTGCATAATCACTAGCATCACACATAATTTCAAAAGGCAATTTCCAATCAGGAGGTTGAATAATAGGAGCACTTATTAAAGCATTCTTCAAAATATTAAAGGACTCAATGCAATCATCATTAAAAGAGAAAGGAACATCCTTTTGCAAAAGATTGGTTAGAGGTTTTGATATTTCGGAGAAATCTTAAATAAACCTACGATAAAAACCTGCATGCCCAAGAAAACTTCTTATACCTTTGATGTCCCTTGGGTATGACAGCTTTTCAATAGCTTCTATCTTTGCTGGGTCAACTTCTATTCCTTTTCCAGAAATCTTATGCCCAAGAACAATACCTTCAGTAACCATGAAGTGACACTTCTCCCAGTTTAAAACTAAGTGTTGGTCTTCACAACGCTGTAAAACTTTGTTAAGGTTGAACAAGCAATTATCGAAGGAAGTACCATACACAGAAAAATCATCCATAAATACTTCCATTATCTTTTCAATGTAATCAACAAATATAGCATTCATGCATCTTTGAAAAGTAGCAGGAGCATTACATAACCCGAATGTCATTCTCCTATGAGCAAATGTACCATATGGGCAAGTAGAAGTGGTCTTTTCTTGATCATCCTTATGGACTGGAATTTGTGAGAAACCTGAATAACCATCTAAATAACAAAAGTGAGAGTGTTTAGATAACCTTTCTAACATTTGATCAATAAATGGCAATGGGAAATGATCTTTACGAGTTGCTTTATTTAACTTCCTGAAATCAATACACATCCTATAACCAACAACAGTACGTTGAGCCACAAGTTCATCCTCATCATTTGGAACAACAGTCATTCCACCCTTTTTAGGAACACAATGAACAGGACTAACCCACTTACTACCAGCTATGGGATAAATGATACCAGCTTCACTAAGTCTTATTACCTCTTTCCTTACCACTTCCTTCATTTTTGGATGGAGACGGCGTTGATAATCAACAATAGGTTTTGCATCCTCCTCCAAATTAATTGTATGCATACATAGAGCTGGGCTTATACCTTTAAGATCATCAAGAGAGTATCCAATGGCTGGTCGGTAAGCTTTAAGCACATCAAGTAATTTCTCTTCTTCTTCAGCTGAAAGGTTAGCACTAATAATGACAGGATATACGCTCTTCTCATCCAAATATGCATATTTCAGATTTGTAGGCAAAGGCTTTAATTCAAAGCTAGGATCCCCTTTAGGTGGTGGTAGCACTCCTAAATTATCAGGTGGGATATGCAATTGTAATTGTGGTGGTTGTTGTCATAATATTTGTTCTAAAGCATCCTTTTCCTCATCATAAAATGGTTCATCTTGATTAAGCATATAACGTTGTACAACATCTGTTGAAGCTACAGCTATATGTGCAAGAGTTTCAATTATATCTTCAGAAATTGGCTCTTTCACAACATGTTTATCAGCAAATTTCTAAAAGTTGAACTCAAGTTTTTCACCAGCGCATTTAATAAACACTTTCTCTTTAGGCAAATTAATTTCAGCACCAACAGTGTTTAAGAAAGGTCTACCAAAAATGATAGGACAAAAAGAATCTTGAGGACAACCAAGCACAATAAAATCAGCAGGATATTTTATTTTGCCAACCAATACTTCAACATCTCTAACAATTCCAAATGGACTAATATAATCTTTATTAGCAAGTTGAATTGTCATACCTGTCTCCTCCATAATGATAGGATCAATATCAGGCTTGATTTCAAGATAAAGAGAATATGGAATGACACTAATACTTGCTCCAATATCACATAGACCATGATAACTTGAAGTCCCAATAGAGCATGATATAATAGGTTTACCAACCTTGGCCGAATTACCTTTGATGACCTTAGTAGCATCTTCACATAAATAAACATCAACAGGGTCTTCTTCATTTAATTGTTTGATAATTGAAATTTGACTGTTGACTTCCACCTGTTCATAAGGCTGAGAACATCTTCTTTTACTCTTGTTAGTAACAGCAATAAGTAAATTCTCCTTAATTTGGTTTGGATATGGAGGTGGTTCAACATACTCTTCAATTGTCACAGATGACACTGGTTCTACCTGTTTAATAACTTTAGGAACAACAATAGATTGTTTAACAGGTTCAACATAAACTTCAAAACCACTTTGAGGAACACAGATATGCTCAGCAAAACCTTTAGCTATCTCAATTATAACATAAGGATCAAGATTAAAAGTATCACTCAGATTTTTAAACAACATAGAAGTAGAGAAGTACTCTACACATGAATATCCATAATCAAAATAGGGCTCATTACCTTTATCAAGATCCCAATGACTAGTATTTTCATAAATATTCTCCAATAAATTCCATGCTTCTTCTTCAGTATTATTAGTAAAACTTCCACCAAATGAATTATCCAGAATTTCCTTGTGCTTCGACGGTAGTGTCGTGGGTTTGTCACGTCAGGTGTCATAGATGACTTCGTAGGTGTGGGATTACGCGAGTCAAGCATCTCCGAGCTTGGGATCGCAGGAACAAAGATCAACAGAGATTTACCCAGGTTCGGCCCCCTCAATGTGAGGTAAAAGACCTACTTCCTGCCTACCCTAGATTGGTATTGATATGATAATCGAGGTGTTACAATGGAGGCGATCCGATCTGGTACTCGCCGTATGAACTAGGGTTTAGGGCTTGATAGCTTGACCCGCTCTAAGTCCTGCGAGTCCTCTTTATATACACAGAGGCTCGCTAGGTTACAAAGGAAACTTCCCCACAAGGAATATGTCCACAGAGGCCTACTCGGAGACTACTTGGTCTTCACGTCCTCCGGGATATGTCTTCTAGAACTTTCCCTTATGGCGGTTCAATATTGGGCTTGCTCCCAAGTGGGCCTTTGTCCGTGCGAGTAAGTAAGTCGCACTGGGCCGCGGGTTAATCCAGAAAGTATTCCCCCGACATTAGCCCCCAAGCGTGGCCTGAACTTCATAGTATTTCTTGATCTTGAATGTTTAGGCCGCGCTTTTCCTTGTTTCGCGACTTATAATTGTGCAGGATTGGCCTTGACTCGCACCTGGAAGATCATCTGACTTCGTGAGCTTCTTTGTTAGAGTAGCCTGATAGCTTCAGAACTTGATGACGACCCATCTTCAAATTTTTGATGATAATATAATGTAGCCCCCAAGGATTGAGAGGATGTAATGTGGTAATCATCTCAATTCTTCTCAGAGAACTCTGAAGGTCATCACCTGTAACTTGATATCATGAATAAAACAATTGTTAAGATACAAGTAATTGTAATTGGTGTTGCCGTACTATAAGCAGTACATCGACCTCTAGTTAGGCCATCTGAATCCTTAAGTGGGCACTCGCGCGACTCAGTATTTCCTAGGAACATGTGTGTTCAGGGTCGAGAGCGGCCATGATAGGCAATCAAGCTCGATTGACGCCACACCCCAGTACTTTGGCCACATAATGCGAGTAGCAATCCAACTTAAGGTAAATTTGATAATTGCCAATAAATTGGCTGTTTCAGGGTAACAAAGACCCCAAGAAACATAATGATATTGCCATGATAGGCTAAGCTATGATAAGCTTTGATTATGATGACACATAAGGTCGCGCCTAGGTGGCAACCGAGTGTTATACATAGGGTTGGATCGCGCGTAGGTGGCGATCCATGGTGATACATGGGGTCGGTCGCGCCTAGGTGGCGACCAGAGATGATACAAAGTTTACGGCCGCGCCTAGGTGGCAGCCGGTTTCTGATACAAGGGTCGATCGCGCCTGGGTGGCGATCAGATGTTGCATAGGTCGCGCCTAGGTGGCGACCAAAGTTGAAGTTCTAGCCCTGAGTGGCTGTGATGATACTCAGCTATAAAGCTGGAAAGGATGATGCTTGGCTCTGATTAGCCTTTTCTTATGTATAGTACGGTCGCAGGTGTGCGACGTTCCAAGGGCGAGGTGCCTCGAGACGATCCTCGAAATCATGGCGTTCGCTGCTTTCTTCCCTTACATCCAGCAGGTATACGACCCATTGTTTAGCTTCTTGCTGATGATGTAGGGTCCTTCCCATGGAGAGGACAGCTTATGCATTCCCTTGTGATCTTGTTTAAGTCGCAGTACTAGGTCGCCTTCTTGAAAGGTGCGGGTTTTGATGCGTCTGGCATGATAGCGTCGCAAGTCTTGTTGATATACCGCTGACCTTGATGCTGCCAAGTCTCTAACCTCTTCTAATGTGTCCACCGAGTCTTGCCGAGCTATCTCATTATCTGTCTCGATGTAAGCCGCAACTCTTGGTGAATCATGTATGATCGCTGGGCATGACTGCTTCTGCTCCATAGACCATGAAATATGGTGTAAATCCTGTGGATCTGTTAGGGGTTGTTCTTAAGCTCCACAGTACTGCTGGCAGTTCTTCCACCCAACATCCTGGAGATGCTTCGACCTTTTCAATAAGGCGCGGCTTAATTCCATGGAGAATTTCCTGGTTAGCTCGCTCAGCTTGTCCATTGCTCTGCGGGTGTGCTACTGACGTGAGGTCCAATCTTATCCCATTGTCTGCGCAAAATATCTGTGTAGCCCCTTCAGAGGTGTTGCTCCCATTGTCTGTAATGATACTATGGGGGTACCAAAGCGGAATATGACCTTCTTCAAGAACTTGACTGCTGTTTCAGCCTCGCAATCTCCCACAGGTTCTGCTTCTATCCACTTTGTGAATTTGTCCACCATGACCAAGAGGTGAGTTTTTCCGTTTGAAGACCGTCTGAAGGGCCCTACCATGTCAAAACCCCATACGGCAAAAGGCCATGTGATGGGTATTGTGCGAAGTGCTTGAGCTGGCATATGATCTTGCCTAGCGTATCTTTGACATCCATCGCACACTCTGACAATTTGCTCTGCATCTGCTAATGCTGTTAACCAGAAGAATCCATGTCGGAACGCCTTTGCCACCAAAGATCTTGACGAAGCATGATGGCCACAATCGCCTGAATGAATTTCGTGCAAGATTTTTCGTCCCTCTTCTGGTGAGACACATCTTTGGAATGCTCCTGACACGCTGCGCTTGTATAATTCATTGTTGATGATTGTATAGGCCTTTGATCGTCGTATGATTTTGCGCGCCTCAATCTCATCATCTGGCAGCACTCCGCGACTTAAATATGCCATGTATGGCTCTGTCCATCCTGGCTGTTCATGCAGGGCTGCGACTAAAGTTGAATCGTCCTCTGGCTCTGCAATGTCAATCTCTGCTGGAGGTTTGACTGATGGATTGTGCAGTTCATCCAGGAAAACATTGGGTGGGACTGACTGTCTGTTGGATCCAAGCCGAGACAGGGCATCCGCAGCTTCGTTTTGTCTCCGATCAATATGTTCAACTTGGTATCCAGTGAAATGTCCAGCAATTCTGTCCACCTCTCTTCTATATGCAGCCATGTTCGCATCCTTGCTGTCCCACGTTCCAGAGACCTGCTGTGCCACCAAGTCTGAATCGCCAAAACAGCGTATGCGACTGATGTTCATCTCCTTTGCTATACGTAGACCATGAAGCAGTGCCTCGTACTCGCCACGTTATTTGTGCAGTTGAAGTGTATCTGTAGCACATACCGCAGCTTGTCTCCCTTGGGAGATGTTAGAACAACTCCAGCCCCCGAGCCTTGCAACTGTCTTGACCCATCAAAATGCATGGTCCAGTATTTGGTTTCTGCCATGCTAGGAGCGACTTGGATTTCTGTCCAATCGTTAATAAAATCTGCAAGGGCTTGCGACTTAATTGATGTTCGCGGCTCGTAGCTGATGTGATGTGGTCCCAACTCGATCGCCCACTTAGCGACTCTTCCAGTAGCTTCTCGATTACGAATGATATCTGCCAATGGTGCTGAACTAACCACAGTTATTGGATGCTCTTGGAAGTAGTGCTTCAGCTTGCGACTCGCCATGAACACTCCAAACACCAACTTCTGCCACTGTGGGTAACGCTGTTTGGAAGCTGTGAGGACTTCGCTCACGTAATATACTGGTCTCTGGACAGGGTATTCCTTTCCTGTTTCTTGTCTCTCCACAACCATGACAGCGCTCACAGCACGGGAATTTGCCGCTATGTATAGTAGCATTGGCTCTTTATCCTTTGGAGCCGCCAGAACTGGAGCATTTGTCAATTGATGTTTCAAGGCTGTCAGAGCTTCGTCGGCCTCTGCGTCCCAAACGAAGGTGTCTGATTTTTTCAACAGTCTGTACAAAGGTAGTGCTTTCTCTCCCAATCTTGATATAAAGCGACTCAAAGCTGCTACGCACCCGGTAAGTCGCTGCACATCTTTTATCTTTTCTGGCTTTTGGAGATCCATCACGGCCTTTATCTTGTCAGGGTTGGCCTCAATGCCTCTCTCTGATACTATGAATCCCAATAGCTTTCCTGCTGGTACCCCAAAGACGCACTTTGTGGGGTTGAGCTTCATGTTGTATTTTCTGAGATTTGTGAATGTCTCTGCCAGGTCACTAATAAGATCCTGGCCAACTTGCGACTTAACCACAATATCATCCACGTAGGCGTGAACGTTGCGACCTATTTGCTCATGTAGACAATTCTGAATGCATCTTTGGTAAGTCGCGCCTGCGTTCTTCAACCCAAAGGGCATGCTGACATAACAAAAAGCTCCAAAGGGTGTGATGAAGGACGTCTTTTCTTGGTCCTCCTCTTCATTTTGATTTGATGGTAGCCTGAATAGGCATCCAAAAGCATAACAGCTCGCACCCAGCAGTTGAATCAATCACTTGGTCGATTCGCGGTAAGGCAAATGGATCCTTTGGACAGGCTTTGTTAAGACTGGTGTAATCAACGCACATTCGCCACGTACCGTTCTTTTTCATAACCAATACTGGGTTTGCCACCCACTCCGGATGGTATACCTCTGTGATGAATCCTGCAGCCAGCAAGCGAGCTATCTCTTCTCCTATTGCCTTTCTCCTATCATCGTGGAAACGCCGTAGTGGCTGCTTCACTGGTTTAGCCGCAGGGTTCACTTTGAGGCTATGTTCTGCTAATTCTCTTGGTACCCCTGGCATATCTGACGGCTTCCATGCGAAGATGTCCTTATTTTCCTGGAGAAAAGCGACGAGGGCCTTCTCCTGCTCTTCTTCCATGTGTGCTCCAATGCTGGTTTGCTTGGATGAGTCGCCAGGAACAAGATTTATCTGCTTAGTGTCCTGGGCCGCTTTGAATTTCATTGGTGGCTCGGCAGATGGCGTGGTAACCACACTCATGTCATTTGGGTCCACCTGCGACTTATAACCTTTTAGCTCTTCCGCGGCACAGGCGGATTCTGCGAAGGCCGCATCTCCCTTTTCACATTCTATTGCTTTTTCTCTATCTCCGTACACTGTGATGACCCCTTTTGGTCCTGGTATCTTCAACTGTAGGTACACGTAGCATGGCCTGGCCATAAACTTAGCAAAGGCCGTTCTTCCAAACAAGGCGTGATATGGGCTTTGGAATTTTACCACTTCGAAGCATAGGAATTCGCTTCTAAAGTTTTCTTCTGTCCAAAAGTTACCCCTAGGGTTATTTTCCCCGCTGGTCGTGCGGACCTTCCTGGGACAATGCCGTGAAACACTGTTGACGTGGGCTGCAGGCTGGAATCCTTGAGTCCTAGACGCTGGAACGTATCGTAGTACAAGATATTAATGCTGCTTCCCCCATCCATAAGCACTTTGGTCAGCTTGTATCCTGCAACGTACGGCGCCACAACCAGTGCCAACTTGCCAGGTTCCCGTACTTGTGGCGGGTGATCGTCGCGACTCCAGGTTACTGCGTGTTCTGACCACCTTAACCAATTGGGTGTTGCTGGTATCACGGCGTTCACCTGCTGACTTCTGCGACTCAATTTCTCTTCCCTTTTGGAGTATCGATAACTATTGTGTGATACTGCCCCGTTTGCCTGGGGTTACTTGTGCCGTGCTGCCCAATATTTGTGTTATGAGCCGCACTAGGGTTTTCTTCATGGGAATTTCCCCCGTTGTGTTGGCTCTCTTCTTTCCACTTCTTGTAATAGTGGCATTGCGCCTTGGTATGATCCGCTGGCCGTCCATCACCTGTCGCATGAAGGTCACATGGCCGGTTGAAAATTTCTTGCATATTGATTGGACGGGAGCCGTATCCTCGACCCCTTCCACGCTGGCCTCTGAATCCTCCACGCCATTGGCGACGAGCCCTGAGTGACCATCTTCGCTTTTGCGTTTGTTTTGATTCGCGTTGTTGTGGCTTGTTTGCTGCTGCTGGGGCTTGTTGGAGTTTTTCTTTCCTTTGGTAGCAGCCTCCTCTTCTTCTCCGTCTGACGCGTCTCTGGTTTTATCTGAGCCGGCATATTTGTTAGCCGCAGCCATCACCTCGCTGAGGCTCTTGACTTTATCCTTCATGCGACCCAGCTTATGAATCAGCGGCTCGAACTTGCAGTTTTTCTCCATTACCAGGACGGCTGAGCTTGGTGGTATATTATCTGAGGAGTGTATTATTTCTGCCACCCTTTTCATCCAATGGCGACTTGACTCGCCTTCCTTCTGGACGCAACGCTCGAGGTCTTCTATATTGCAGAGTCGCTTGCAAGTTCCTTGGAAGTTTTTAATGAAGGCATCCTTCAGTTCCTCCCAAGTTTATAGAGTTGGGAGGCAAATTTTGCAGCCATATGTGCGCTGTGCCTTCTAGCATCATGTTGAGGTACCTTGCACATATTTCTTCTGAGGCGTTAAGAATGCTCATCCCCATCTCGTAATTGTTCAGCCAGGTGGTTGGATCCATGCTGGCGTTATAGTTTGCCACCTTGCGTGGCCCTTGAAATCTTCGGGAAAAGGTTCCGATCTGATCTTTTCAGTGAAACATGCCGGCCCTTGAGTCGCGAGGACAGGGCTGCGGGCGCGCCCGCAGGATTATCTGCGGGCCGTGTTTGCACTACTGGCATATTTGCCTGCGCTTCTGCGACTCGCTCCTGCAACCTCTGTGCGACTCCTGATGCGTTCTCTGGCGGCCTGCTTTGGACGCTCCTTTCCGCTGCAATCCTGTGATGGCTGGTATGAGGGGCAGCGCGCTTCGGCTTCCGCCCTATTGGCTTGTTGCAGGACCGCTGTACTTAGCATCTGGATCGCGCGCCGCGCCTCAGCATTGACCGGGTCGTCGCCTGTCGGTACCATCTGAGTCAAGATATTAGCCGCAGCATACATGTTATCGACAGGATTCTGGTAGTGGCCCTGCGGGGTGTGAAACCTCCTTGGCTGTTGCTGGGTCTCTTGATTTGTTGGTACCCTTCCTTCCACAATCGTCTGGATTCCCGTTCCTACGGCTGGGTGAGCGGGATTTCCACTGTTGGTTGAGTCGCGCGCAGTTGTGTTTGCGGGTCAACCTGTCGTTGAGTCGCAGCCAGCGCGGCTACTCTTTGCCGCTCCTGTTGGATTCCTTGGTTTATCTGATCGATCCTACGGCGCTCTTCTTCCATCCTCGGACCTCATACAGGAGCTCGGCCCTGGCGGCCTCAATTTCTGTTGCACGGAGGGCGGCGTTCGTGGCTGACACAGGGACAAGAAGTGGGTTGCTCGGGGGTGCCGATACCTCGGTTTCTCCAGCAGTTCCTGATGCACCTTCTACTCCAGCCATGTAAACCGCAACTTGCCATCTCTTGATCTGGTGATAACGCGATTTCTGGTGGGCAACCCCAGCAATTTTCTTCAAAGGCAGATACAATGGACCCATACTCTTGCGAGTCCATGCTTTCGACGGATTCTTCCCCATCGTCGGCGACTCTTCTATTGAATCGCCTTCTCGGACCGAGTTAATGGACCTGCCGCCGATGAAGCCAACGAAGACGTTGATGGATCCAAACGGGATGACGTGGCCGGTCTCCAAGTAATCTGCTTCCGGTCCCCAGCTTGAATCGTCGATGAGAGGTGTGCCATCGACCGTGATGATACGGCCAACAACAAGATCTTCCGCTCCCTTCATGGATCCTGCGGAACGTGACGCTCTTGACCGCAGGCCCCACGGTGGGCGCCAACTGTCGTGGGTTTGTCACGTCAGGTGTCATAGATGACTTCGTAGGTGTGGGATTACGCGAGTCAAGCATCTCCGAGCTTGGGATCGCAGGAACAAAGATCAACACAGATTTACCCAGGTTCGGCCCCCTCAATGTGAGGTAAAAGACCTACTTCCTGCCTACCCTAGATTGGTATTGATATGATAATCGAGGTGTTACAATGGAGGCGATCCGATCTGGTACTCGCCGTATGAACTAGGGTTTAGGGCTTGATAGCTCGACCCGTTCTAAGTCCTGCGAGTCCTCTTTATATACACAGAGGCTCGCTAGGTTACAAAGGAAACTTTCCCCACAAGGAATATGTCCACAGAGGCCTACTCGGAGACTACTTGGTCTTCACGTCCTCCGGGATATGTCTTCTAGAACTTTCCCCTTATGGCGGTTCAATATTGGGCTTGCTCCCAAGTGGGCCTTTGTCCGTGCGAGTAAAGTAAGTCGCACTGGGCCAAGAGTCAATCCAGAAAGTATTCCCCGACAGGTAGCCTCACATAAAAAGTTTATCAATATAAGTTTCCTTGTAAGATCATGACAAGGGTTCTTACGAAGGAGTTCTTTTAACGTCCCCCAAGGTTGAGTAATACTCTCTCCCAGATGTGGCCAGAAATTAAATATATAGCAGTGGTTCTCATAAGCTTCTTTAGGAGTAAAATATTTTAGAAAGAAAACCTTCCTCAAAATATTCCATTCAATAGCAACCTCTTCATCAAGAGACCTGTACCAATCACGAGCATTACCAGATAAAGACAAATATAATAACTTCCTTTTTACCTGATCTTCAGAAATACCAGGAAGTCTAAATAAATCACATATATCTTCAATAAACTCCATGTGTTCACGTGCAGACTTAGTTCCATCACCTGTAAACGGATTTTTCATAACTCTTTTAACATGACCCACGGGAATTTTAAATCCCACTTTAGGTATCTCAGACACAGTAGTTTCAACCACTTTAGGAGTAGTGGCATAAGCACTGTCATATAGAGCAAGATGCAGCGAGGAACGATTCGTAAATGCCATAGTAACAATGAGATAAAACAGCTTTCAAGTTTCCTTACCAAACTTCTTACCAATAGCGCTACGCTCCCGGCAACGGCGCCAGAAAAGTGTCTTGATGACTCCCAAGTGCAGGAGATCAATTATAGTACCTTTCAATTAGAAAAGGTTGTCGAACCCACGAGGAGCTGAAGGTATTGGTTAGCAAGATTGATAAATAAAACAATAAAAGATGCAAGTTTTTTTTGGTATTTTTGGTTGTATAGTTGCAATGCAGAAAATAAACAGTAGCAAGTCAAAGCTCTCAAAGAGAGAAAGCCCAATCCTCTTATGTGCAAGAGGACAAGCTCAAGTGATGTGTAACTTATATGTGGAAAACGTTCCCGAGGGCGGCATGGATATTGCTAGGCATAGAGATTTATTAAACAACACGTTGAATATCTTGTCAAGTTTTAATCTTCTTTGGACGGAGCCATTAATATGTATAGCTAAATAAATAAACTACAACCCCTGATGATGGATCATGTGGCCAAGTAAATGACTGCACAAGAATTATTAAGACATAAAGTCCCACCATAGCATTACACTCTAAGGTCCCCGATACTAATACCCTCATAATATAACTTCATGATTCGGTCCTAGGTTTACATGTCCTCCCAAGTCTCCCTCAATTCATTATACTACGGTGTTCTTGTGGCGCCCTGACCCGACTGTTATACTGTGATACTGTGTCTCGGTTATCCAATACCACTAGACACACTATCAAAGCATAATAGAGAGATCAAGACTTGTGGAACAACTGGCACATCACAGACTCTACGACACAAAAACATTATAAGCAACTCTTATAATAGAGAAAGATAGCAAATGACAAACAGAGGTCACAGACCCAACATTACAACATGCGGAAGCGAAGTGTGTTGTTCTAAACAACAAGAACCAAATTAGGGCCTAAGAGGCCTGCAAATAAACAACCAGCGCCAGCTGTTCCGGGATGTCCCAAGCTGCCACATGGGAACCCCAGACTACTCGTCGACGTCCACAAAGAACCCACCTTCGAGGGCGGTGAAGTCTTCTCCTGAAAATAAGCAAACGACGTTGAGTTCGATGAACTCGCAAGATTAAGAGCTAATATATGCTCGATGATTGGCTCTCAAGGTTTTATAGCTGTTTTGCATAAAGCTGATTTTATTTCAAAAAGACATAACTCCATGGCATCGACTAATCAGAATATTTTGAAAAGGGGTAAGAAGTAACTCTTTTCTTTCATCACCTTACTCATCATCAACCAACATCAACCATTGTACCTGTTCATCAAAGGCACCTCCCCGAATCACCCTCGAGGAAGCTCACCTTGCATTTGTGAGTGGTACCTCTAGTACCCAGTTTTTAGTCATTCCGTTCCAGTTATTCTATGATCTTACCTTCACTTCCCAAGTCGTCCATAACGCGGACACGGCTTTTCGAAAAGATTTATCCCTGGAGGGGTGTACAAACTGGAAGTCCCGGAGTCCCGAGGGGCTCCAGCTCCTTCACCACGCGTACCGTCCGGCCATTACCTGTACAATTAGCTCTCTTCCTTGGAAAGCCGGCTGGGTGGGAGCGGGTGTCGACTTCTCCCTCGTTAAGGACTTTCCAGGATCATCAGTGGCGGCAGGGCTGCCAGGATCACAACACCCGCCCCACGGCCACTCATTTTCCTAACACCACCATCCTCATCTCAGTTCATCCCACCATCATCACGCACGCGCAAATGGAAGCCCGAACTAGAGGACCCTGGCTAGCCCCGCTCGAGTTATTTAGTCTATGAGGGTTCCTGCAAATGCATAGGCCTCACGCATGGTTGCACGCTCAGTCTTGGTTCAAGAGGTATAGAACTCGCACCTAGGCGGCGAGAACTAGACAAAGCACCACAACCACAGTGGCCTCTCATCCCCACCTTTTAGCATTTTATTAACCATTACCACAATTTCCCACCATCATTCTCATTTCATCACCTGTTTCCAACATGCACCTTCCATAGTACCACTAGGCAATTAGCTAAGCATGGCTAAGCATCAACATAGCACATTTAAATATCTCGGCCAACAATACAATCCTATGGATAATATGAGGGAAACAGGTAAATGGCATAGGGAACTTAATGCATTCTATGGGATACTCTAATCCAAACAAAGACATTTAGAACCGCATGCAATATTATAGTGGAGAAAATATTTGCGAAAAATAGGATAAGACATGCTCAGAGGGGGGATTACGCTTGCCTTGATCAGCGTGCTGGTAAAACGGATCCTCGGGGTATTGTGGAGTACCCCGGTTGCTTGATCTATCGGAGCACAAAACACGGGAAGGAACAATCAATCACCACACATGTTGGACAAATGCAATGCGCAAAAAAAATGATGTCATGACATCTTAAATCCCCGAGACGAGGATGATGCAACTATGCAAATTAAACGGAGTTCGGATGATTAGATGGGCGCATCTCGAATATTCCGTGGATTTAAGCAATATATTAATTTCTTGTTGATTTGGATAGTTGAAACCCTAGGGTTATCTTGCCGATGAAATGACATGATCCCATGCAACGCAATTGTTTAGGTGAACAAACATGCATGAAATGATGCTATTAAATAGTCCAAAATTTGGTGCCCATTTTGGTATTTCAAACACATTTTTCTGAAGCACCGATTAAAAGTTATTACTTTTGTAAATTATTATTTTAAATAAGCGCCTCTAATTAAGTACTTTCCTCTTTTTATTTATCAAAATAGGGAGACAAAGAATTTGAAACAGTAGAAGTTTTGGTACTGCACAAAGTCGGAAATTCCGGTTTACACCTAACTCGGATTATCCGAGAGCACTGTACACTCAAGCATTTGGCTAAGGACCCAAGTTTTTCTTGTACTGGACTTATTCGGAAAATCCGGATTTTTCATAACCGGATTATCCGATCGACCTCTCCTGTTGAAAATTTTGGCTAAGGACTCGAGCAGCTACGGTACTGGCAAAATTCGGATTTTCCGATCGGGTTGTGATCGGATTTTCCGATCGCTGGAGATTGCTGAGAAATCTGCTAAGGACCCAACGTCGAGCGCTACTGGAGAAAAATCGGAAAAACCGGCCGCACCGGAGTCGGAATATCCGACGGCGGCTCGACGGCGACGTGCTACGGCAATCCACGGCTACGGGACGAGTGCGAGGCAACAAGGGGAACAGGGAGAGGCGCCGGCTCACCCTGAAGTTGTGGAGGCTCGCGGTGGAGGCGGAGGTGGCCGGAGTTGGCCGGAATCGGGCAGCGCGGTGACGGCGGTGGTCGGCGAGGAGGAGAGCGGCGGCGGTGATTCACGGGCTCCCAGCTCGATTCCTTCGCCCAGAACGTAGAGGAGGACGCGGCGCTGCTTCCTGTGGTCCTGGCTCGGCTCGGGGGATCCTCAATCGACGGCGATGCGGGCGTCCATGGCGAGCTCCCGTGCGGCTCAATGGAGAGAGGAGAAGAGGAACGGGAGGAGGAGAAATATCGGGGGAAGTGAAGTGGGAGCAGGTGGGCGTGGTGGTGGTGCTGTCCTCCTTGCAGGCAGAGGAGAGGAGAGCAGGGGGGCCGGTGCGGCGTGCGAGTGCCACGGCGGCAATGGTGCCAGTGCAGCACGGAGAAAGGAGAGAGACGACGGCAAACTTCAGAAAACCCCCTGGAAAACTGATTGCAATCACGGATAGGTCCCTGTCCAGTTTTCTTTTGAAAACCTTTTCACACAGCAGCACTTTGGGGATTTAAAAGAGGCACTTAGACCTTTTAGGAAAATATGAAATAATTCGTGTAGCCTCTCCCTAACATGTAGAAGCTCCACAAAAATTGGTATCTCAAAATAAAATATTTTGGTACCACTTTGTTCATAGAGTATGAATATAGCATTTTCTCAAATACTAAAGTATAGCCCTTTGAAATTTTGAAACAAACTCAAATTATTAATTTTGAATTACTGGAACTTCCTTAACCAATACAAGAGGTCAAAGTAATTTTGTTTTGCAATGCAGAACACTTTCCTTGACAAGTATAAGATGTCAAAAGTATTTTGGTTTTGCAAGTTTTAGCGCTTTCATTGTTTGAGATTTGCTTAAGCAAGTTTGGCATTTTGTTTTTAAAATGGTGCCAAACCAATTGTTTTATTTGTTTAGCAATTTAATATGGATGCTATGATGCAATGGAACACAAAAGTGGAAATTTTAATCGGGTTTTTAGGTTTTCAAATTTCAGGCTGTTACAGTTCTCCTATGAGCCCATATAGGTGAAGTGTTGTGCAGTCGACGTTTGCATAACACCATCATAGAATCACATAAAAGATAAACTCTTGACAAAATACCAACACATGTTATATATAAATCATTGCCAATTCATCCTATGCCCTCAGGAACATATGGGAACTACTCACAACGTGCAAACATGATAATATTCAGTGGCATAAGTGGTACAACACAATCTGAAAATATAACTTCACCACCAAATAATGACAAGTACTCAATCACAAACATGAATAGTAGCACAAGACAAGTATCTAGGGTATAGCAACTCTCAAACTACGAGGGGAACGGAGTGGATCACGGAGATGATGATGGAGATGGTGCTGGTCTTGGTGATGGTGATGGTGTAGAGGCCTCCTCCCACGCCAAGGAGGAGAGGTGATGACGATGACGATGATTTCCCCCTTCTCCGGAGCTCCGGAGCAGCAGATCTGATCCCCCTCGGAGGGAATCAGGAGTTTCGCCGCCGCCGCGCCTCGGATGGACTTGGAAAAATTAGGGCGTAACTTTTCGGGGAGGACGAAGGCGTCGATAAAAAGCCCCAGGCGAGGAGGTGCCCGAGGCCCCACTTAGTGGGTCCCACGCCAGGTACTTGGGCCGCGTGGGCCCACCCCTTTTGGGCCTCGTGGCTCTCCCTCTCTCGGTCTTCTTCCTTCTCTGCCTTTCTCTCGACGAAAAACCAGCTGTGTATTTTCCCTTTTATTATTTGAGTCCTGTAGCTCCTGAAACATTAAAAACAAGAAAAAGGAGGTTTTCTGCCTCCCAGAAATTAAATACCAAAAATAGGGACTTTGTATGAAAGTCCCATAAATCATCTAAAACATGCAAAAACAATGATATAACAATGCAAATAACATTCTAATATGATACTAAAAGTTGTATAAATGATGATATAAAATGCACGTATCAACTCCCCCAAGCTTAAACCTTTACTCGTCCTCGAGTAAGTAAGGACATAGATCATTACATGCATCAATGGACTTATGGTTGATAAATAAATACGAGCATTGTATCATCATCATATTCAGTTGCAATGTAAGATTAATGAACTAAAACTCATACACATGAGGGCAACATAAGTAGAAGCTCTAGCAATCACCCCTTACTTTTGAAAGCAAATAACCATTGTATGTTGGACAATTGAATCATACTATTTTTCACATGCTTTTGCTCTATAATGGCCATAGAGTATTGATGAAAATCTGAATATAAAAGGTGGACACTTTGGAAAGATATATATATATGAGTAGAGGTAAAGCATGAATAAGTTTCATCTAACTTCTGAACTTCTCTACTTAAGTCAATGATTGTAATATGGTAATCCTTGGTGTCAAGCTCTCATTCCCCTATCATAGCATCTTGAATGATTAAGTTTAAAGTGAAAGCAAATATGAGTAGTGTGCTTGACAAAGTACAGGTTGAAAGTCTCATGCCCCTTGAATACAAGTACCTACTCCATGTGTTACTCAACTTGGAAAACAAAGCAAGTTCAAGTTAAATATCATTGTAAGTAATAATAGTATCATTAAGAGCGTCAACTGGGGTACCTCTTGTCCCAGGATATGGAACAAGCCCATATCAAAATGACAAGACAAACAAACATAATGAACAATCTCAACACCCTTTTTATTTACCATTGGATAGCTTTTTATTGTAAGGTGTATCACAGAAGGTTCACCATAGCATGTAAGTAAATTTCCACCATGAATGATGCATGGCTTAGATTAGCGGCCCAGGCGTCTCTCTAACCATTTATACAAACTCATTTAAACTCACTTCATTTCCTCATTTATTTCACCCATGGTAAGCATCCATAAACAAAAGTACATGATATCAACTAAATGAGATGATGTGCAATGTTGAAAGCTTGCCATGTGACAGCACATATGAGCTAACTCTCAACCAAAGACATTTGTCAAGTCCACAACATCATAATTTTAATCACAATGGGTCATATTTTATTTATGCAATAAAAGTAAAGTGTGCATCAAGTTCGAGAGAGCTCTATAACCAACTTTTCCCATAACAATCAACAACATAAGCATTTTAATTCAGAGGTATAGATAACACAAATATCATGATAAACATACTCGGAATAGCATAAAGCTAATAGGTAGATATGGTGGACTCACTGGAAAAACTTTGGTTGAAGGTGTTGGAAACAAGTTTTTACTTGTTGGAATTTTTGGGCTAGCAAGAGGGAGAAAGTTGACCATCTAAATGCATGCATGAGTGTCCATAGAACTAACCATTCTCTTTACTCATTTTATAATGGGGTGATTCTACAATTGTCCAACATACTCAAGTTAATTAAGTTCAAGGCAAGATGTGACTGAAACTTCTAAATATGCCACGCTCATTTGCATGAGTGTTACCCATAAATCTCCAAACAAGGGAATCATGGATGACACCATACTTTCATATTCATTGATAAACCACAAGATAGAGATACATGATAATGCTCCATGAGCTCACACACGCCTAAGAGATATTGATAACTAAACGATAAAAGCAAAACACACCATGACTAGATAGATATGATAAACTAGTAGAGATAAAGACTAGTGGAACTCCCCCAAGCTTGACGTCTTGCTAGAACCACTTCTGCTCTTTCTTCTTGTCTTCATAATAATTATCTTCAAGTTTTCCAACAATGCTCATCATAAGGTTGTAGGCTTTTTCAAACTCCCTTGCAGCTTCTCCCAGTTTTTCCATGAGATTCTTCTCCACCGTCTCCTTGCAAGGCTTCCACTCCGGGCTTGGTACTTTAACATTAGGGATCTTACGATCCCATTCACCAGGATAGTTCTCTTGGGTGGCACGCTTGAATTCCCTGTCAATAAGAGTAGAAACCACGTTTTTGCTAGCAAGTGCGTGCCTAGGAGCCTTCCCTCCTGTGCTCATGCGAGCCGTCTGCCTCTTGTTTCCAAGAGACACGTTCACCCTCACACCAGCAACGGAGATAGGAGAAGGTGGTGCTGTTGCAATAGGTGCGATGTCGACGAAGGGCTTGTATTCTTTCTCTTCCGCTTCCTCCTTCTCCATCTCCTCCTCGTCGGGCTTGTAGTCTTCATCATCCGAGTAGTCCTTCCTCTTCCTATTCCTTCTCCATATGGACGTGGGGCTGTTGCCCTCGAGTTCATCATCATCATTGTCCATGGAGGAGCATTGGAAGGAGTCTCCCGAAGACATAGCTAAAAACCTGACAGGCAAAACAGCAAAAGCAAAGATCGCTCGAGAACGCTCGGTGCGAGATTAGATCAACGAAAAGGGGTATATATTGACGGTTTTAGGTCAAGACGAAGCGTCGGAGTCGAAAACGAGACGGAACGGGACTCCGAGGGGCAAAAGGAGTGGTCCCACGCGGCCCAAGATTCTGGCCGCGTGGGACCCCTTGTTTCCTTCCTCGGGTCTCCGCTTCGTCCAGTTTTCTTGTCCCACACGTTAATTTCCATAAAAAATGACTTCCGTAAAATTTTACGCAATTCCGAGAAACTTTCCAACACAAAAGTTACCTATTATTGATTTTGGGTTTCTGAAACTGCAAAATTCTTCGCAATTACCTCCTCCGGTGTCTTTAAATTCAACTCCTCCACCTTTCCGATGAAGCTCTTCCTGCAATATAATGTTTAAGGCGTTGTCCATTGACTACATGAGGTTTACCTTTCATATCACCGTGAAGACGGATAGCTCCTGAACGGTACACCTCCTGTATCACTAATGGTCCCTGCCACTTTGAAGCTAACTTTCCTGCAGAAAACTTGAAACGAGAATTGTACAATAAAACTTGATCACCTACTTTGAATTCTTTTCTCTTAATTTTCTTGTCATGCCAAATTTTAACTTTCTCTTTAAACATTCTAGCACTTTCATAAGCTTCGTTTCTCCATTCATCAAGTAGGTTTAAATCAAGAATTCTCTTCTCTCCAGCAGTCTTAAAATCAAAGTTCAATTGTTTAATAGCCCATCTAGCATTATGTTCTAATTCAACAGGTAAATGACAAGCTTTTCCATAAACCATTCTATAAGGAGACATTCCCATAGGATTTTTAAAAGCAGTTCTATAAGCCCATAATGCATCATTAATTTTAGTTGGCCAATCAGATCTAGACTTATTCACTGTCTTCTCCAAAATGAGTTTAATTTCCCTATTACTTAATTCAACTTGTCCACTTGTTTGAGGGTGATAGGGAGATGCAATTCTATGGTTAACATCATATTTTGCCAATGTTTTTCTAAGAATACCATGCAAGAAATGAGACCACCATCAGTAATTAAAAACCTAGGAACACCAAACCTGGGGAAAATGATGTCCTTGAGCATCGTCATTGCTGTGGCATGATCTGCACTCTTGGTTGGAATTGCTTCCACCCACTTTGTAACATAATCCACTGCAACCAAAATGTGAGTATGTTTTGTCTTTGACTCTGGGAAAGGCCCCATAAAGTCAAAGCCCCAAACATCAAATGGCTCAAGTGGCAAAGAATAATTCATAGGCATTTCATTTCTCCTACCAATATTTCCTACTCTTTGACATTTATCACAAGATTTAACATATTCAGCACAATCCTTAAATAAAGTAGGCCAATAGAAACCAGATTGTAATACCTTTGCACCTGTACGATCTCCTGCATGATGCCCTCCATAAGGACTGTCATGACAATCTCTTATAATAGCCTGTTGTTCATGCTCAGGTACACAACGTCTAATAATACCATCCACACTTTTCTTATAAAGGAAAGGATCATCCCAAAAATAATGTCTAAGATCATAAAAGAATTTCTTTCTTTGTTGAAAAGTGAAGTGTGGAGGTAGAACCTTACCAACAATAAAATTTGCATAGTTGGCAAACCATGGTGATGCAACTTTAGCACTAGAAACATTAACAATTGCAAGTTGTTCATTAACAAAGCTATCATTAATAGGAATAGGATCATCAGGTATATTTTCCATTCTAGAAAGATGATCAGCTACTTGATTATCTTCCCCTTTCCTATCAACAATGTGTAAATCAAATTCTTGCAATAGAAGTACCCATCTTATTAATCTAGGCTTAGCATCTTTCTTATGCATTAAGTATTTAATGGCAGAATGATCAGTATGCAATGTGACTTTCGAATCAGTAATATAAGGTCTAAACTTGTCACAAGCAAATAGCACTGCTAAAAATTCTTTTTCAGTTGTGGCATAATTCCTTTGAGCAGCATCAAGTGTTCTACTAGCATAATAAATGACATTCAGTTTCTTATCAACACGTTGGCCCAAAACAGCCCCAACTGCATAATCACTAGCATCACACATAATTTCAAAAGGCAATTTCCAATCAGGAGGTTGAATAATAGGAGCACTTATTAAAGCATTCTTCAAAATATTAAAGGACTCAATGCAATCATCATTAAAAGAGAAAGGAACATCCTTTTGCAAAAGATTGGTTAGGGGTTTTGATATTTTGGAGAAATCTTTAATAAACCTACGATAAAAACCTGCATGCCCAAGAAAACTTCTTATACCTTTGATGTCCCTTGGGTATGGCAGCTTTTCAATAGCTTCTATCTTTGCTGGGTCAACTTCTATTCCTTTTCCAGAAATCTTATGCCCAAGAACAATACCTTCAGTAACCATGAAGTGACACTTCTCCCAGTTTAAAACTAAGTGTTGGTCTTCACAACGCTGCAAAACTTTGTTAAGGTTGAACAAGCAATTATCGAAGGAAGTACCATACACAGAAAAATCATCCATAAAGACTTCCATTATCTTTTCAATATAATCAGCAAATATAGCATTCATGCATCTTTGAAAAGTAGCAGGAGCATTACATAACCCGAATGGCATTCTCCTATAAGCAAATGTACCATATGGGCAAGTAAAAGTGGTCTTTTCTTGATCATCCTTATGGACTGGAATTTGTGAGAAACCTGAATAACCATCTAAATAACAAAAGTGAGAGTGTTTAGATAACCTTTCTAACATTTGATCAATAAATGGCAATGGGTAATGATCTTTACGAGTTGCTTTATTTAACTTCCTGAAATCAATACACATCCTATAACCAACAACAGTACGTTGAGCCACAAGTTCATCCTCATCATTTGGAACAACAGTCATTCCACCCTTTTTAGGAACACAATGAACAGGACTAACCCACTTACTATCAGCTATGGGATAAATGATACCAGCTTCAATAAGTCTTATTACCTCTTTCCTTACCACTTCCTTCATTTTTGGATGGAGACGGCGTTGATAATCAACAACAGGTTTTGCATCCTCTTCCAAATTAATTTTATGCATACATAGAGCTGGGCTTATACCTTTAAGATCATCAAGAGAGTATCCAATGGCTGGTCGGTGAGCTTTAAGCACATCAAGTAATTTCTCTTCTTCTTCAGCTGAAAGGTTAGCACTAATAATGACAGGATATATGCTCTTCTCATCCAAATATGCATATTTCAGATTTGTAGGCAAAGGCTTTAATTCAAAGCTAGGATCCCCTTTAGGTGGTGGTAGCACTCCTAAATTATCAGGTGGGATATGCAATTGTAATTGTGGTGGTTGTTGCCATAATATTTGTTCTAAAGCATCCTTTTCCTCATCATTAAATGGTTCATCTTGATTAAGCATATAACGTTCTACAACATCTGTTGAAGCTACAGCTATATGTGCAAGAGTTTCAATTATATCTTCAGAAATTGGCTCTTTCACAACATGTTTATCAGCAAATTTGGAAAAGTTGAACTCAAGTTTTTCACCAGCACATTTAATAAACACTTTCTCTTTAGGCAAATTAATTTCAGCACCAACAGTGTTTAAGAAAGGTCTACCAAAAATGATAGGACAAAAAGAATCTTGAGGACAACCAAGCACAATAAAATCAGCAGGATATTTTATTTTGCCAACCAATACTTCAACATCTCTAACAATTCCAAATGGACTAATATAATCTTTATTAGCAAGTTGAATTGTCATACCTGTCTCTTCCATAATGATAGGATCAATATCAGGCTTGATTTCAAGATAAAGAGAATATGGAATGACACTAATACTTGCTCCAATATCACATAGACCATGATAACTTGAAGTCCCAATAGAGCATGATATAACAGGTTTACCAACTTTGGCCGAATTACCTTTGATGACCTTAGTAGCATCTTCACATAAATAAACATCAACAGGGTCTTCTTCATTTAATTGTTTGATAATTGAAATTTGACTGTTGACTTCCACCTGTTCATAAGGCTGAGAACATCTTCTTTTACTCTTGTTAGTAACAGCAATAAGTAAATTCTCCTTAACTTGGTTTGGATATGGAGGTGGTTCAACATACTCTTCAATTGTCACAGATGACACTGGTTCTGCCTGTTTAATAACTTTAGGAACAACAATAGATTGTTTAACAGGTTCAACATAAACTTCAAAACCACTTTGAGGAACACAGATATGCTCAGCAAAACCTTTAGCTATCTCAATTATAACATAAGGATCAAGATTAAAAGTATCACTCAGATTTTTAAACAACATAGAAGTAGAGAAGTTCTCTACACATGAATATCCATAATCAAAATAGGGCTCATTACCTTTATCAAGATCCCAATGACTAGTATTTTCAGAAATAGTCTCCAATAAATTCCATGCTTCTTCTTCAGTATTATTAGTAAAACTTCCACCAGATGAATTATCCAGAATTTCCTTGTGCTTCGACGGTAGCCTCACATAAAAGTTTATCAATATAAGTTTCCTTGTAAGATCATGACAAGGATTCTTGCGAAGGAGTTCCTTTAACCTCCCCCAAGCTTGAGTAATACTCTCTCCCAGATGTGGCCAGAAATTAAATATATAGCAGCGGTTCTCATAAGCTTCTTTAGGAGTAAAATATTTAAGAAAGAAAACCTTCCTCAAGATATTCCATTCAATAGCAACCTCTTCATCAAGAGACCTGTACCAATCACGAGCATTACCAGATAAAGACAAATATAATAACTTCCTTTTTACCTGATCTTCAGAAATACCAGGAAGTCTAAATAAATCACATATATCTTCAATAAACTCCATGTGTTCACGTGCAGACTTAGTTCCATCACCTGTAAATGGATTTTTCATAACTCTTTTAACATGACCAACGGGAATTTTAAATCCCACTTTAGGTATCTCAGACACAGTAGTTTCAACCACTTTAGGAGTAGTGGCATAAGCACTGTCATATAGAGCAAGATGCAGCGAGGAACGATTCATAAATGCCATAGTAACAATGAGATAAAACAGCTTTCAAGTTTCCTTACCAAACTTCTTACCAATAGCGCTACGCTCCCCGGCAACGGCGCCAGAAAAGTGTCTTGATGACTCCCAAGTGCAGGAGATCAATTGTAGTACCTTTCAATTAGAAAAGGTTGTCGAACCCACGAGGAGCTGAAGGTATTGGTTAGCAAGATTGATAAATAAAACAATAAAAGATGCAAGTGTTTTTGGTATTTTTGGTTGTATAGTTGCAATGCAGAAAATAAACAGTAGCAAGTCAAAGCTCTCAAAGAGAGAAAGCCCAATCCTCTTATGTGCAAGAGGACAAGCTCAAGTGATGTGTAACTTATATGTGGAAAACGTTCCCGAGGGCGGCATGGATATTGCTAGGCATAGAGATTTATTAAACAACACGTTGAATATCTTGTCAAGTTTTAATCTTCTTTGGACGGAGCCATTATTAGGTATAGCTAAATAAATAAACTACAACCCCTTATGATGGATCATGTGGCCAAGTAAATGACTGCACAAGAATTATTAAGACATAAAGTCCCACCATAGCATTACACTCTAAGGTCCCCGATACTAATACCCTCATAATATAACTTCATGATTCGGTCCCAGGTTTACATGTCCTCCCAAGTCTCCCTCAATTCATTATACTACGGTGTTCTCCTATGAGCCCATATAGGTGAAGTGTTGTGCAGTCGACGTTCGCACAACACCATCATAGAATCACATAAAAGATAAACTCTTGACAAAATACCAACACATGTTATATATAAATCATTGCCAATTCATCCTATGCCCTCAGGAACATATGGGAACTACTCACAACGTGCAAACATGATAATATTCAGTGGCATAAGTGGTACAACACAATCTGAAAATATAACTTCACCACCAAATAATGACAAGTACTCAATCACAAACATGAATAGTAGCACAAGACAAGTATCTAGGGTATAGCAACTCTCAAACTACGAGGGGAACGGAGTGGATCACGGAGATGATGATGGAGATGGTGCTGGTCTTGGTGATGGTGATGGTGTAGAGGCCTCCTCCCACGCCAAGGAGGAGAGGTGATGACGATGACGATGATTTCCCCCTTCTCCGGAGCTCCGGAGCAGCAGGATCTGATCCCCCTCGGAGGGAATCAGGAGTTTCGCCGCCGCCGCGGCCTCGGATGGACTTGGAAAAATTAGGGCGTAACTTTTCGGGGAGGACGAAGGCGTCGATAAAAAGCCCCAGGCGAGGAGGTGCCCGAGGCCCCACTTAGTGGGTCCCACGCGGCCAGGTACTTGGGCGTGGGCCCACCCTTTTGGGCCTCGTGGCTCTCCTCTCTTCGGTCTTTTCCCTCTGCCTTTCTCTCGACGAAAAACCAGCTGTGTATTTTCCCTTTTATTATTTGAGTCCCTGTAGCTCCTGAAACATTAAAAACAAGAAAAAGGAGGTTTTCTGCCTCCCAGAAATTAAATACCAAAAATAGGGACTTTGTATGAAAGTCCCATAAATCATCTAAAACATGAAAAAACAATGATATAACCATGCAAATAACATTCTAATATGACACTAAAAGTTGTATAAATGATGATATAAAATGCACGTATCACTCATTATGATGTGGACAAGGACCCTCGTATGGCCAATTCTCACTTCCACACAATTGAACAAGAAAGGGTGTTTCAAGAAGTATATTTGGCATCAACCAATAAACACAAAGTGGTGCCTCAACACACTATTGACATCGAACACAAGAAGAAGGATAAGCTTAGAGACTATTTTGCAGAAACCCTTGCTATGTGTGAAGAATTTGGTCTCATTGACATTATGTGCTTCAATCACCCATACATTGAGTATTATATTCTCCAATTCTACTCAACTGTCCACTTTGGCAATGATACTGCTCGGACCATCAAATGGATGACCAAGGACACTTTGCTAGAAGCTAAATGGAGTGAGTTTGGAACTGTTTTGGGAGGTTATCGTGATGGGGGTCCTCACTCCCCTCGTGGATGGAGATGCCATTCAAAGGATGACTCCGGTGGCAAGGAGTTGCTTGCTCCCATTACTATGGAAGGTGGGAAAACAGGGTCAAACCGAGGATCTTATTCAACCATTTGATATTTTGCACCGCATCTATCGTGAGTGTCTTGCTCCTCGGATTGGGAATTGGGACCAAGTGCACTCTTACACTATTGATCTCTTGGCTAACTCAAAGGACAATCAAGGGAAAGGAAGAACACTTGAAGTCATGGACTTCATGTATCAAGAGATGTGGCTGAATGTTATTGATAAGAGATGTAACATTCCAAGATTTTCAAAATGTTGAAAATTCAGAAAAATCAAAAACTTTTTAGAAACTATATATATTTTGAATTGCAAATTTGAAATCATGCATGCATTCATCATTTTCTTGTCTTGATTGCATTTGAAAATTCAAAAGATGGAATTTTAGTTCCGCTTTAAAAACATATTTAATAAAATAAAATGAATGGGCTTTATTATGCTCTATATAATATTTTTGATTGCTATGGTTTTAAATATTCTATATTAAATTTTGGTTTTGACTTGATTATACTTATTTGAAATGTAAGTTTAAAATAGCTATTTTCAAATATTTACATTTGTGGTATTTTATTTATTTTAATCAGCCACAAATGATTTTATTTAAAACCCTATTTCAAAATTGACATAAAAGTGTCAAACAAGCAAATATGCAATATTTTAAAATTCAAATTTTGAAATGTTTTGTAAAAGTGTATTTGAAAGCTCTAAAAGATAGGTTTTGATTTTACAAAATTTTAGAAACTGGTTTGAGTTAATTTGAACTTTTAAAACAAAAGTTATGAAGGAAACAGTAAATAGAATAAATAAAAATGTTTAAAAAAAACGTTTCGGACGAGCCAGTTGGGCCGCAGCCTAACTTCAGCCCGCAGCTGCTTTGCCTTTTTTTCTTCCTCCTTCCTTTTCTTTTTCTCCTGGGCCGAAACTAAACCCAACAGCCAGCCCCGGTGATGAGCGATCGTGCTCCAGCTCATAAATACCAAGTCCTCCGGAACCCTAGCCGCCATTGTGAGCGTATTAGCTTTTTCTTCCCCTCCATTATTTGACCACCAAAACAATCTCAAATCACTTCGGCTTGAACACGAAAGTTGTTCCCCTCGTCGAAATCGTTCCATTCCGACAAATCCCATCCATTTTCATCTACCGTAGCGTCCCAATTTCGTCCTCAAGTGTTTCAGATCTTACGAAGTAAATCTCAGATTTCTTCGCACTCGGTGCAGCAAACGCAAATTCCTTTGGCAGGAAGGTAGATCCATCCTTTATCTACAACTAGCATGTTGTGAGTTTTTCAATTTGATGTACGGTTTTGTCTACCTAATCCTATTATTTTCAAAGCCAGTAGAAGCACCGCCGTCCGCCCGTGACCGTCCGCGTCCGTCCGCCCGCAACTGCCCGTTACTGCGTCCGTCCGCACCCGCCCGCATCTGCGTCCACCCGCGACCGTCCGTCCGCCGCCCGTCCATCACCGCTTCAGGTGAGTTTCTAGCCATCAGATCTGGATCTGACGATTCAGATCAGACCAGATCTGAGATCTGTTTCATCCAATCAGATCTCTGCTGACGTCGTGCTCGCGTCAGCGGAATCTTTTCAAATTTCGTATTAAAAATTCCAGAAAATTGCTAAAACTTGTTATTTTTATATCTCTTCAACCGTAACTCCGTTTTCAATGTTTTTGTAGTCTATGGATTCGTATGAACGTGTAGAATACAGTAGAATAATAAAAACATATATTTTAATCGTGCACTAAATTGTTATTTATAGAAACATGTAAAATATTATTTTAGTAATAATTTTAAATCTATAAGTTCAAAATTTGTAAATAAAATATTTTTGGAAATCCCCTGACCTGTAGATTATATTAGCATGTTAGATCTAGACCGTTAGATCTGTTTTGTATGGCTAAGATTAGATCCTTTAAACGAATCGGTATCGGCGAATCAGAGAAGGCCACATCATCGTCCAGTCAGCTGCTTTGTAACGAATCGGTATCGGCGAATCAGAGAAGGCCACATCATCAGCAGCCACATCGACGCCTCGTCAGCAGCTCCGTCTGCATCCTCGTCAGCGCCAAGTCAAGCCCTGTCAGCAGTCAACGCACGGTCAGCGCCCAGTCAGCGTTTTCTTTTTAAAATCGTTCTAACTTTCCAAAAAAATGTTAAAACTTGTAAATTACATATCTCTCAAACTGTATGTCCAAATTTAACAAACTTTATGTCTACGGATTCAGAAAACTGTGATTTGCTCAGATCTGTTAAAATATTTAACTTTAACAGAAACTAAATTTCGGTGAATTTGAAACTCTAAGTTTGAAAAAGTTGAGATGCTTAGAAAAACTTAGAATTTTTTTTTTGCATATCAATATTATCAAACTTTTCCTTAGAAAATATGGCCTCTCAACAATATCATTTTCCTTAGAAAATATTTTGATAACTCTTTTTGCCAATATTTTTCCTTAGAAAAATTTGGCATTTTAAAATTAGTTAAGTATTTACTTAGTAAAATTTAGCATCTTCTAAATGGTGTACTTTTCTTAGAAATTATTTTGTCATCCTTGGGTTTCTCAACATGAAGCTGGAAGGCCAATAAAGGACTTAACCAAGAAAACAGACTCCAGAAGCATCTCTAAGAAGTAAAAGTACTTAGAAGAAAATCAAGAGGAACTTCAAGAAGACCAACCACCTATTTTTCTCTAAGTCTTTCTTTCTTTCTTTTTCTTTCCTCTCCATTTGACTTAGTGGTGTAGCAAGTTAAAATTAAGACCAGCCCTGGTGGTACCAAATGATGAAGTCTGCAAAATCATCAAGTCCTACAAGAAGCAATGGAGTCACCACACCAAGGAAGGAATGACAAGGAAGATTGAAGATGATCCTTGAAGACCAACTACATCCTTCTCTCTTCTATCCTTTTTCTTTCTTCCTAATTCTGTCTTTTACTTTGGAAATAGACCAAGTCCTTGTGTTTATGACTAAGCCCCTAGAGTGCTAGTTGAAGATTCTTTGAAGACCAAACATGTGAGGACTTGGAGCAACCATACCGCCAATTTAAGTTGATTATATCAAGTATATTTTCCCCAACCTTAGCCAACTTGATTAAGTTATTTTGTCCATGTTCCTCAAGTTGTTTTGCACATCATGCATGTCATATTTTTGCATATCATGCATGGCATATTTTTCCTTAAAAAGAGTTTGGCATGATTGCATGTTTATTGTGGCTTGTTTGATGTGTTAGAAATTTCGGAGAGAGACGAAGGCTTTTGCAACTGCTACTCCTGCTCTCCCTATTGCCAAGGCAAGTGGCACACCCTCATGAATTTCCTATGTATTTTACCTATGCATGACTTAGTGTATTTTCTATAAGCATGTGTTGGATAGTATTGCTATGCTGAAAACCACACTATATCCTTTTACTAGTTGTCTAACATCCTATGATAACTCAGTAGAAATATTGAAGCTATGCAAATGATGTTTTATTGAAGAGGCAAATTTCTACTAAAGTTAAAATGAAACACCTGGGTGGATTTGGGATTGATTGGATGTATGAGTTGAGTGTCTACTCAGGACCATGTTCATGGGGGTTTTTACCTAAGATAGTTTACTATACTTAGACCATGGTATGTGGGGGTTCTTACCTGAGAGTTCACTTGAGGACGGCCACCCAGGAACAAAGGGACCAAAGTTTTCTCCAAGTGAAGATGCTTCCAGTGCAGCCATGTGGTATAATGGCTCTGCCTTGACTTTTCCCCAAAAGTCTCGTCTCAGGCTTCTCCTTTCCTTTTCACTATATGAGGGTCAAGGACAGAAGGGTTGATTGAGTCTCGTGGTGAAAGTGCACACCCTCTCGAGAGTTAAAACTAAGTACTTAGTCGTGTCCCCGGTTACGGACAATTTTAGCAGCTGATCAAGGACGTAAACGGAGGCTCCCAACATTCCAATTTCTTAAGTTAAAATTTTGAAGGTTGAACAAAGGTAGACAAGAGGGTGGTTTTCATGCCATACCTGTTTTGACAAAAGAAATGTGTTATAAAGAGATAGGAAAAATTGGCTTTATGCAAATTAGACTTGAACTCCACCAGCCAGATATGCATATAGGTTATTAGAGTTATTCCACTAAGTGTCCACATAGTGTCACTTGCCAGTTCCATTTTTAATGGTTATGACCCACTCTGTTGCAAAATTTTATTTGTTGCAGATTGTTCTGACGACGAGTGAGTTTACGTTAAGGGTTTCGAGTCTGCAACCAACATGTTTCGCCTGTGGCACATGAAGAATAATGTTTTCCGCTGCTTTACTCTTTCAAAGCTAGCTTCGTGCTATGCAATTTGTAATGAATATTTTACTAAGTACCGGATCCGCGTGTAATAATTGATACTTTGTTGTGATATTCATTGTAAACTGTGTGTGCAAATGAATCGATCCAGGGTTTGCACTATACACAGGGATCTTGCCAATTTTCTAAGTGCAGGTCCGCTACAAGAGAGTTCCTATTTATGCGACGTTTATCATGGCCCTCAATTGTGACAAATGGAGTGCGAAGAAAGGTGAGAATCTTTTGGAGGATGGTTTGGCCGTGATCAAGCACAATGCCAAACAACTGCAAAGGAAGGCACACACTCTACCCAAGGACAGAACGGTCGCCAAAACTGCTAGAGGCTCAACTAGTGCTCCCTCAAGTACTCCAGATGTTGGGGCTAGTTCTAGTGCACCGCCTCTTGAGGAGGAACCTTCGTGGTTTAAGAAATTTCAAACCAAGGCCAAGAGGGCTTTTTGCTTCAAGTTGGACATTCAAGAGCGCATGTATGAGGCTCATGTCTATCACAAGAAGGCTGCCATGCGACAGAAAGCAATGATGAGGAAGTTGGAGATTGCTCACTCTCCGAGCACCCAAGTGACTTGGTCATCACCCCCAAGGAACAGTGGATCTCCAAGCATGGCTATTGGAGTGAAGATGAAGCCCCCGAGTCTGAGGATCCGGCTCGTACCCCTGTCCACCGCAGCATGGGTGGAGAGTTACTCTCCATGGGACTTTTCTTAGCATCGCGCTTCTCCCTTTTTGGCATTTCGATGACAAAGGGGGAGAATATGTTCTAGTAGGACTTATCGAGGGGATTTTGTAATATCCCAGCATTTAGGAGTTAACGAAGGGTAGAAATAGAAATTTGTGCATCTGCATGCATGTATTTGAAAAATCCGAATAAATTTTTCGCAAAATAAAACTTATGTTGGAATCAAGTTAAGCCTTAGATGTTAGTGTTGTGCAACTATAGAATGAAACTAGATAAATTTTAACATGACCTTTATGTGTTTTGCTTGTGTTAAGATTTGAATTTCAAATTCAAATAATTGAATTTGAAATTTAATTCAAATAAATTGCAATAAGTAATTAAAACAATCAAATGATGATTGAAACAATTTAAAACATCAAAACTATTTATTAAAATTTATGAAATCAAATCCATACAATATCTTTATAAATTATGAACTCTAGACAAAGAAAATTTTACTTTATTGATATAATTACATAATTACATTATTTTTTACAAATGCTTATAAAGGAAAAGTAAAAATTACAAAGTGACTTCTAAAAAAACTAAATCTTGTATTTCTTCTTCTTTTTATCCTTCATCTTCTTCCTGTTGATCTTCTTCTGATTAATGTTTTCCTGCAAAACAAATAAGAAACTAAAATATAACACAAAGAGGGGTTAATGATTAGTATTACTCTCAGTTTAGCAATGTAATGCATTGCTAATCACATCCTTGAGTGTAATTAAGGAACAAAGTGTAGTATTTGTTCTTCATCAACAAGTTTTAGCCTCAGGGCAACATCATTGGCTAGGCAGCAATAGAAATCCACTTGGCAACCAAAAATAATCACACAAGGAGGGATAAGACCAACCAGCCGAAGCATCAGGTTACTTGAACCGGGAGGCACACAAGCAGGCAAGCAGCACAGTCACATGAGCAGTCACTCTGCTGCCAACAGCACAACAACCTCACTGCAGAAGGATAAGAGCAAGGGAGCAGCCGTAGGAGTTAGCAAAATAGAACCACTTCACTCACACTAGTTCCAGCTCGAGTTCATTTTCCACAACTCACAGCACCTCACAAAACCATCATATCCACCACTGTTTCATCACTCAATCCTTGCCAAAAGCGAGAACAAGATGGAATAGAAGCACAAGGCCAAGCAGGAGCGAGGAGGGAAGGCCAGGAGCTAGAAGGTAGCCATATGGAGCTGGAGGAGCAGGCCACGAAGGAGATCCACAAGAACTGCAGCTCAAGCCACCCAGAAGAGCCACAAGATCTGACTGATCAAGTGCTCCACAAGATCTCAAATCACACCACACAGTCATCACCAACACACATCAGGAGGTGAATAACCAAAACTCCTTAGCAAAAGAATTTGCTAGATTAAATATGTGGTTGGGCTGGATATTTCCCTCAGCTAAGCATAGGGATGCTATGCTAAGTTCATCACAGGGAATTAAAAATCAAATATAACATCTGTTCTTATTAAATCATGGCCTCAGCCTATGCATCATAGGCAAGGGGGCAAATAAACCACAATTTTGAGCAAAGGCACAAGCAAATATTGCTTTTCACAACTATGTGTGAAGCACAAATCTAGTAAATTGATGCTAGGCACTAACTCCACAAGGGGAATAGCACCTCAAACACATAAGTGCACTAACCATATCACTGGAAAGTATAAATACATTTCCTAAGCTAAAATCATCAGCTAGCTTCTGTGTAACTCCAAAGAGGCATCACAGCAAGCTACACTAACAATAATTAGCTCCAGAAAATCATCTACACTTGCACAAAGCACTACCAGGGCATCAAAACACATCTTCTGTTTATCAACAAAAGCACAGGAAAGCATTAAAAAAGCAAGTTAAACCAGCTAGCTACTGTGTAACTCTCAGGGAGGCATCACAGTAAGCAAACTCGTCTAAATCATGCTCAAATAACTTCAAACATCACTGCTAGATCATGCAATGCATGTTCCAACTCAGTTATAAATTATATCTATACAAATTCATGTCACAAACATCAGAACACATCCTGTGTTCATCACAGGAGCAATAGAGCAACATCGCACCTAGAAATAGGAAACATAAAATCACCACTAGCAGCTCACATCATAGAGCAGGGCATGAAGGCAAGAGAAGGAGTGAAGAAGAGAGGAGAGGGGAGATAGCTTACCAGCGCCTTGGAGCAAACCATGGCGGCATGGTGGGGCAGTGCCCACGCGGCCACCATGGCGCAACCAAGGGAAGATCTTCCCTACCACCACACCACCACCAAGGCGGCACAGAGAATGGTGCTCTGCACCTACCATGTAAGCACGAGGAGGCTGGAAGGCGAGGGAGAGCATGGCGGAGCGGCGCCGTCACCGAACCCTAACCTCGGGTTTGGGTTGCGCACGGCCGCCTAGAGCGAGGAAATTTAGATCGAAGCAGATGGGGTGGTGAAGCGGAGCAAGAGCTTTCGATTACGCCCCAATACAACGGCGGAGCCGGCCGGAGCACGCCGGAGACGGACGACGACGGCGGAGTCGACAAGGGATCGCGGGAGCACGGGTTCGAGAAAGAGATGGAGGTGAGAGAGAGGGGATCGGGGTTGACCCGAATCTGGCTCGGGTTGGACTTGGTTCGACCAGGTCGGGCCAAGGGCATTTTGGTCATTTCATAAATCAAAAATTAATAAGAAAATAATTTCAGAAATATTTTAAATTGAATAAACTTTGGAAATTCATAACTGTTTCATATAAAATCAGAAAAATACAAATAATATACCAAAATGAACAGAAAAATAAATCTATCTGTTTGTATAAATCAAACACTTGTTTGAATAAAATTGAATCACTTTAAAATTGAAACAACAATTTACTTATTAATTTAAATATGGAATTTATTTAAAATGTTATTTTGAATGCATTTGAATTCCATTCAAATTACTCCACATGTTTAACTACAAATATTGAAATATATTTCCATCACAACATTATGACCATTTTAAGAATTCCATTTGTAAACATGTTTCACTAATATTCTTAAGTGGTTTTAAAATGATATTTTCCATAAGGAAAATAATTATTCAAGAACCCTTTAACAATACAAAGATGAATTTATCAACATATAAATTTATCATTTTATTACTTTATAATATAACATGTAGTTCTTAATTCATAAAAGTGAAATTCTTTATTTAATAAAACTTGATCACTATTATTAATACCTTTAATAATTGAATTAATTTTGTATTATAAATTTCAAGTGTTTAACCCAAATTAATAATTACTTCATAACATAAGTTTACTTGTTGTGTTTCTTCCAAGTGTTAGTATTTAAGTCATATTATTTTATTACTTAAAGAAAAGTTAACACATAAGTAATTACTCTTAATATTTAATAATATACCATCAATTAAATAAGTACCATTATGGTATGATACCAACAAATATATATATGATTTATTTCTTCAAAAGTTATTCTTTTTGTATTCATGAATAAAATTACTACACCATTTCTTCAATTAATTGAAGTCAAAACATGTTCTTTACAAACATAAAAATGATAATAATCAACCCTAAAACAACCATTTAGTACTATTACGTTGTTTTACTTCATTATTATACTTAATATGATACTTTAGGATTAAAGTTTATATTCATCTTTCTTGTGAAGTAAACTTGAAGATAAAACAAATCTAAAACTAACCACCAAACTCAAGACAACCCTCTACCATCGAGAGTCAGTTACGGGATTTAGGGCAATGCATCTCATACTTATGCATAATAGCATATTGCTTCTTCAAACATTAGTCCTTACCGGACCAATGACGCTTTTTTCCAGATTTTGGAGTCTTTATTGTATCGAAGACCTTGGCTGCATAATCTTGCAGTCAAAAAGGCAAGTTCACTCTTGCTCATGTCCTACTTGATTATGTTTATCAAAGTAAATGCAAAATACTATGGTTTATCATTGCATGAAAAAGTAAAACCTATTTTCGAATGATGTGAATTGCTATATAAATATATTGTTGGCTGGCAGATGGAACCATGGTATGATGTGGTTGGTGGAGGTTCCATTTGCACGGGAAAGTATTATCTAGGACTTAATAACCAATGCCGTCAGTGTTCTTGCGCCGTAAATGAAACGTTAACCATGAGACTTGGAATGGGACTGCCAGTTCCGTAGGCTGTAGATCTTGCGGGACTACATGCACATGGGTGGGATCCCTTAATTCCCACGGTTTCTGGGGTCTATGATGGATTGTAGGGGTTGTCTGGAACGGTCTATCTGTATGGTATAGGGGAGGACTTTGGGTCCGGATCGGTCTACCATCAGATATAGGGGAGGACAGACCTACAAAAGGGTGGGCATGCGGGGTTGTTGGAGAAGCACGGCGAATGGCTTGGATCACCGACTGGGCCCCACACCAAAGGAAGTGTGGACGGGAAAGAATCGCCCGGTTGTGCAACAAGGTGTTGATCTCTTATGGGTAAAGTAACGCACCTCTGCAGAGTGTAAAAAAATGTGACATGTTACTCCCTGTTCCGGGAAGGAGCTGCGAACGCTGCAGGAAAGGTGGCTCCATGAAGCCCTAGCACCTGTGAATGGATGACGGGCATAGTTTTCTGAAGATAAAATAAATCTTTTCCTAAAAATGTTTTACAAAGATATGCATGTTCATCCATGACCTTTTGGTATGGATGGTAGCTAGTGCATAAAACACCTTATTCCTATTATATGAACTTGCTGAGTAACGCTCGTGTTGCTCACTCTTTCCTCCGTTGACCACTGCTTAGATTATTGAAGACATCAGAGGAAGGACAGGAATCCATAGCGATGTTGGTGAGATCTTCGACAAGGAGTCAAATCAAATTGGTGGGCTTGAAGGAGTCAACCTCTACTATGCCAACGGATGAGTGGCGACAAAAGTGCAACGGTGGACATGTCGACAACAATACTTATGGACAAGACAAATATAATTGGATGGAGGAGCACAACTCTAGACATGGAAATTCCAGATGGATAGATTAGGGCTGTGACAACATCAGTAGTGGATCAGAAGTTAGAAGTAGAGTTGATATTCAGCTTAGTACTACGACTTGGATCTTTTTGAGAGTTTCATTTTGCACGAGACCTACTTCGGTTTGTAAAGGAGGTTCTCGAGATTTTGTATTGAATAGTGTTGTAATCCTATAGTATTACCTTGGACCGACTATGTTTCTGTTGTACTACTCTGAAGGATGTAATATTTACGGAATGGTCCTTCCGTGAGTATTATGTCAACGACTTGTACACTACAACATGCAGTGGTGTGCTGGGTCACTACAGATTTGCATGGGAGGGACACAAGCTTGCTCTTCCTTTGATTCTTTACCGCTTGTGTTCCATCTTATTTGGTTTGTGAACTTCATTACGCATGGTGTAAGAAATGCTTGAACCTATTTGGTTAAGACTATGTGGTGCAATGTAATAGACTTATTTAGCTATCTATGCTTGGTCATGTCTTATGCGTTTGGCAAGTTTTTATTCATATGCTTGTTTAGTTAAACTTGCTGGGTTTGTAAAATATAAGGGGTGCCCCTCCCACATGAATACAATGTGTCTTGCATTCAAACGCAAATTACAAATAATGCACACATTCAGGGGGAGCCCGCTTGTCTGTTGCAAATCTTTTGTCGCTAAACATTGTGTTGTCATCAAACACCAAAAAGGGGGAGATTGAAAGGACATTTCTATCCCTATTGTTTTGATGTTTGTTGACAACACAATAAGCGGTCTAATTGTGTGCTAAAAGATTTACAGGTACAACTTATATATATATTTGCACATGATGGTGGGACTTCTCCTCTACAAGCGTCAAGCGAGAAGTTGTATTTTTCCTAGGTGTTATCTTATAGGAAAACCGTACTATCAAGAGGGGGATCCGTTGTGGAGGTTTGGGCGGAATCAATCTTGTTTACATATCTTGCACAAACCAAAGATGCACTCCACAGCCATCCCATTCCCTGAAATATGGTGTGTTTGGCACACTTTCCTGGCTCCGGTAGTACCGGATAAAAACCGCCGGTAGTACCGAGCCTTCACGCTTGGTAGTACCGGGCTAGGTACCGAGCCAAGTACCGGCGAACGCCAAATGCTTCTGTATTGAGCGGTAATTCCTAAGCGGTAGTACCGGAACTATTTCCGGTAGTACCGAGTCGGTACTACCGGGCGCTCGCGTCGCCTGGTCAAAACGTCTGTTGACTGCTGTTTCCTGCCGTTCGGTAGTACCGGTAGTACCGCGCGTATGCAGAAAACCGGCCAACGGCCACAATTTGGGTGGAGCTATATATACTTGTCTTCTTCTACAAAGAAGCTAAGCTTTCTAAAATACTCTCTCCACCATTGTTGCAAAGCTTCAACCTCCTAAATCTCCCACTCCACCGGTCCAAACACCTTCATACTTTGAGGAGTGACGAAGGAGGTCTAGATCTACACTTCCACCAAAGCAATTTCGATTCCCCCCACTAGTCCCTAGCGGATCTTGTTACCTCTTGGGTTCGTTGAACTCTAGACGGAAGTTGTGTTCTTCATGGCTTTGGGAGCCACGGGGAAAAGCCAAGAACCTCCAATTGAGTTGTGGATGTGTGCCTTGGCCTTGTGATTCTTGTGGCTTCGGGAGCCGCGGGAATTTGGTGAGAGCCTCCAATTCGGTTGTGGAGTGTGCCTCATCCTTGTAAAGGTTTGTTGCCGACCTCGAGGGCATCATATAGTGGCTCGTGGAACTCATTGGAGGATAACACGAGGGAGATACGGTGTGCCATATCAAGGCTACTCGGAACTCACTTGTGACCCCGCACCGCTCCAACGAAGACGTAGCTTCCTTTGGGAAGTGAACTTCGGTAAACATCTCCGCGTCACCGTGTGGTTATCTCTTTACCTTCCTTTACTTATATTGCTAGCTTATCTTGTTTAGAATATCTTGCTAGCTTGTCATTTGCTCATCATATAGGATTGTTCACCTAGTTGCATATCTAGAGAACTTATATTTGAGCTAAGCCTTAATTTGATTAAAAGAAAAATAAAATATGTAGTTGCCTATTCACCCCCCTCTAGTCAACCTACTCGATCCTTTCAAGGTCCGGCGGAGCTTTCGGGAAGACCGATAGTCTTGCGCGTAAGCATAGCATTTCTGGTCGAACCACCGAACAAAACATCTTTTTTTGGTGGGAGGGTACTCCGAGCACCCACGAATAAATTGCTCTATATGAAAACTAAATAGAAAATCAATTACAAAAGAAAATGCTCAACCTTGAGGAAGTACTTCTCCATAAGATACAGAAACATCTAGCTCTATATTGTTTTAGTCAAAATGAGAATAACGTCAAAAGCCAAAAACCAAACAGGGCCTAGGCGGCAAACTCGAGCTCGGCACGAGCCGGTGGCCTATCTTGGGCTCGGACAGTGCTTGCGAGCCTATCGAACACATTAAAATTTGAATTTATTTCATCAAAACATATCGCTTCGCAGCGGAGTGCATGTCCAGCCAAACCATTGACTAGACAGTCGACACCCTTCTTACTCGTTGGTCAAGTGCTATTCTCGTCCACAAGTGAGCAGAAAGTCATTTGTGCTCCCGAGCTCCAGTGCTCCCTTCGTTAAAAAAAATTAAAAATTATTTAGAAGTTTTAAAATAAATTGCAAATAAATCCGGATGTAGTCCATGATGTAGCCCACATACATGCAAAATCACAACTTGAAATTCTTTGTATTGTGGGATATACAAAAATGACAAAATTTAAAAAAATAGAGATTTGAAATACTATACTCAGATCTGTCCATTTATCTTTTTGTGTAGCACAAATACATAGTATTTCAAATTTAAATGTTGCACATTTTTAGAATACATCATTGAGAATATCCATGATTTTGTTAACATTTTTCTGAAACTTTGAAATATGAATTTTGAATTTTTAAAAACAGGGAGCACTGAAACTCATGGGGAGCAAGAAATCTCCACTCGCAAGTGAAGTGGTACAAAACGCATCGAGACTGTAGAGTGCCGCACGTGATACAGATGGGCCATGTAGTTTCAAGGCCATGCAGTCTAGCCGGAGGTAGTAAACAGCGACGTGACGCTCACGGAGGCCACGACTATTGACCGGCCCATTAACGGCTAGCGAGCAGAACTAGCGTACAACGAATTTTTTCCTAGTTTTTCTTTTCATCCGGTTGTCCTGTTTTGGTTAGTTTTTAATCTTTATCTATTTGATATTTTAAAAATACACAAGTTAATATTCAAAGAGATTTTTTGAACGTATTTTAATTTTAATTTTCCTATTCCCTTTCTCTTAATACTATTTTGGATGTTCTTAAAGTTCATATAAAATGTTTATAGAGGTAGAACCCTTATCCGAAAGGTTTAAAAAAATATTCATACTGTTAAAAAAATACAAGGTAATTTTCAAAGAGATTGTGTGAACTTTTTTTTCTTTTCCTTTTCCTATTCCCTTTGTCTTATTACTATTTTTGGTTGTTCTTAAACTTCATATAAAAATGTTTATAGAGTTAGAACAATATTCACAAGGTTTAAAAATATATCCATACTGTTCAAAAAGCTGTTCATACTATAGGAATAAATATTCGTAAATTTTTGTGAGTTCAAAAGAAATGTCTCACTGTTCAAAACAATGTTCACGAGATTTATAAAAACATTCATATGGTATAAAAAATTATTCAGGAGTTTAAATAATTGTTTGCAAAAAGCGTACGCAAGTTAAAAAAAAGTTATAAGAGAACATCCGACGCTCAATATCAAACTATTTCTTCTGTTTCTTCTCATTTCCTTCTCTCTTGATTTTTTTTATTTCTTCTCCAACCTCCAGTGGAGACAAATCTATGATTTTCGTTACTCCACCTAGTGGGATTCAAAGGAGCCTGCGTAGCTGGTCTGCTTAGGCTTGGAGGGAGTCGCGACTCACGAGGATGGTTAGTACGAGCGTAGTTTCTACGGCGGGGGGGGGGGGGGGGGGGTTACTTTCGTTTCGTCAAGCGGGTTATAAGCGGGACAAACGGGTGTGGCCTTCTTTGTGGGTCACCCACAAAAAAGTTAAGCGGTATATTGTAGAGGAATACCCAGCGGGCTAAGCGACACGCCCATCCCACCTGAAGCGTATGGTAGATGAATAAGAGGCTTAACATCCCTTTTTCTCTTTCTTTTTTTAGAATCTCATGTCATAAGTCTGAAATGATAGTTAGTTGTAACCTTAATAGGTACTGGGCTGTTTGGACCGTTTAAGAGATTTTAAATGGCCATCTCCTCATAACCCACATGAGGATAATACCTAACAAGTTGCTACCTGAACTGTTTTTCTTATCATTTTCAGAGATCAAATCCGAAAAAATGAAGCTCCTTTTTTTCTCGAAAAAAAGAAGTTTTGACCTCGGGTGTGATGCGTCCTTTCTGTATGTGTACTTCTTTCGAAGTCGCTCTCTCCAAGCAACATATCCCTCTGCAACTGAAAAGGAAGGATCTATCTGCTAATAGGGTTTGGCTCTTCGACTTCCTCACCCGATCAAATGAGCTCCAGTGTACGACCTTGGTTCTGACTTCCTGGCATGTTTGGAAGCACGGAATGAGGCAAGAAATACAAAGGTAAATCCTGATCCTAGTCATACTGGAGGGAAGATACTAGCCTATGTCAATCTGATTAAGCAACATCTTTATAAACCATGCCCCCAGCAAAGGTGTGTGTCCATCTCTACAACAACAACATGGACGCCACCGCCGCCGGGTACGGTGCTTGTTAACTCTGATGCAACAATATTTGAAACTACACGTTGCATGAGTACAAGGGTGGTCATGTCACAAAAATGAACTATAGATAGCCCTTCTTGAGGGGTGACTCCTCTTCCTTCTCTCGCGACCTGGGCGCCCCCGCGCGGGCGTCTGGGCCGCCGCCGGCGCGACTTCCCCGAGCTCTCTTCCTCCTCCCCTCCCCTCCGCCGTCGCCGGCGGTCGTGCCGGGTTCGGCCCGGGCGGCGCTGGTGGCGGCGGCTCCATGCTTTTCCCCTCGCGGTGGCGGCGCTTCGTGCGGGGCGGCGCGACACCGTGCGGTGCTCCCTAGGCGGCGGAGGTCCGGCTTGCGGCGGCGGGGCGACCTGCCGGCGTGCGGGTGGCCGATGCAGCGGTGGTGCCGTCGTTTGACGGCGGTGGTGGCGGGATGGGCTCCAGCCCTGCGGGCCCAGATCTAGCCCTTCGGGCCCGATCTGGGTCAGGGCGGGTAGGGCGCGTCCAGCCGGCCTCTAGCTTGATTTCGAGCTCTCCGGGACGTGGACGGCGAGGCACGACAACCGCCCCTGCTGCAGCACGATGGTGAGAGCTTCACGGGCCCTTCTGGGCCCGGCTGGACCTATGGTTTCGATCTCGAGGGCAGCGGCGGAGTGGCCTACGTGTTGCAGCGTGGTGGCGGGGACTTTACGGGTCCTCTTGGGATCCGGCCGGGCCTGCCCGGCCTGGTGTGTCCTTGCTACCGCGTCCGGTCGGCACCCGCAGCTGTGGCGGTGGGGGAAGTCCTCCAGGTGGCCGTGCTGCTGCCACTCTCCGGCTCCAATGGTCTGGTGTGCTCTTGCTGTTGTGTCCGGTCGGCTACTGCCTTTGGCGGTCGAGGTTGTTCCCTCCCGCGTGGTTGTGGTACCGCCATCCATTGTCTACGGTTGTCTCATCTCAGTCTGGCCTCGCAGTGTTTGCCACGGTGAGACGACGTTCGTGACTCAAGACCGAGGTGGCGTCTGGTGGTGGGCGGCAGGTTTTGGTGGAGCGCTTCAGCTGGTCCGGGAGGTGGTTTTTTTTGGGGGGTCGGGAGAAATCTCTGTCGTTTTGGCACCGACGCGGTGACGCTTGAGAGTGTCGCCCTTCCTTCTTGAAGGGCGTCGGGGGTGCCCCTTCCCCACCCCTCGGAGCGTACCGGGGGAAACCCTAGGACCTGTCCGGGCAGCAGCGTCGGCGTCGTCGCTTTCCTTCTTGGAGGTGTTGCTTGGTACGCGGCGGCTGAGCGCTAGGCTTGTGGTGGGAGCGGTTGAGAGTCACCTTCGTTTTCGTTGATCCGCCGATGTTGGCGTTGTTTTCTCTTCCTCTTTCTTTTTCTTTTCTTTTGGCAGGTTTGTGCTGTTTGCCCCAGCTGTGGTCTCAATCGTGTATCGGGTGGTTGCTATATTAATATAGCGGGGCGAAAGCCTATTTCTTCAATGAGTGCAAGGGTGATCATCAGGAATCACCAAGGCTCCTGCCTGGTAGCTTGTCGACAACATTTTGAGGGGTTGCTACCACCGCCCACCGGAACGTGCTGAAGCCCTAGCACTTCGGTGTGTGGTACAACTGGATCGAGATGAAGGTATGGACAAGGCGATCTTCGTCGCAGACCGTCTCTCGCTAGTGCAGCATTTGAACTCTTCGAGAATGGATATATCATCTGTTGGTTTGGTGGTTTCTGGCATCAAACAGTTGGCGAGGGACTTCACAACGTCCTCTTTTCGTCATGTGAAGCGTGATCTTAATGAAGCGGCACATCTTTTAGCTAAATCGTGTGAGAGTGTAAACTCTAGTTCGGTTTTTATTCTGTTCCGTATTGTATCCGGGGAACAATTTGTATTGATGTTATTTAATCAATAAAGCGCCGTATTTCTTTTTTTTAAGGCAATGGCGAAGACTCGTATCCAATTTTCGCAAAAAAAAAAAACTCGTATCCAACATCATATAAAACGCATCTAAAAAAAACATCATGTAAAACGTACTCCAAAAATACGCAGCCCATCCTCCGCCTCGGCCGTCGCCTTGCCCGCGCAAGCACGCGCCATTCCGGAAGGTTCTAGAAGGTCCGCAACCCACGATGTGCGGGATCTTCGCCTACCTCAACTACTGCGTGCCGCGAGAGCGGCGGTACGTCCTCGAGGTCCTCCTCAACGGCCTCCGCCGTCTCGAGTACCGCGGCTACGACTCCTCCGGCATAGCCCTCGACGCGGACCTCTCACCGCCTGGTTCCGCGTCGGCGGCGTACGCAGGGGCGCCTCCGCTTGTGTTCCGCCAGGAGGGAAAGATCGAGAACCTCGTGCGATCCGTCTACTCTGGTGGGTACCGTCCAGTTATGCCCCTGCTGTAATTCGTTTCAGTTTAGGCTGTTCCCCGGCCAGAGGCAGGATTTTAGACCCGGGTTTCATAATGATTTTAGATGCCGTGTACTCATTTTGGAGTTTCACACTAAAATCTCATAATAACCCGCTTAATTCCATACCCCTGTTGCAATTTCCAAACAATTTCACTGTTTACAAATTACAATTGCGAGTTCAAGTTCCATACTTATGTTGGTAAAATTTATAATTGGAGCTTAAATTTACTCAATTACTCTGGCTCTTGTCATGGGCTGTTTGTGCCTGATTTCCAGAGGTTGATGAGAAGGGTGTGAACCTGGATGCCACATTTGCCGTTCACGCTGGAATCGCCCACACCAGGTGGGCCACACACGGTGTGCCTGCCCCAAGGAACAGCCACCCTCAATCCTCTGGTGCTGCCGATGAATTCTTGGTCGTCCACAATGGCATTATCACAAACTATGAGGTATGCTTACTCTGTTGTCCACACACACATTATTGCAACTAGATGAACTTACGCTAGTGGGAACTATAATAAGTTGCTCCCTGTGCCTAAGTCTCAAGTTCTGATCCCTGCACGTCGGTTCTCTCCTTATATTTCTTTGTGTATGGTTTTGTAAAGAATCAGCCTTGTTTTTTCAAAGAATCTCCGGTTGTTTGTGCCATATTGCAAAAAAAATTAGAGTTGCAACACATAATGTCAGATATCGAGATACCATAATCTGTTTATCAAATATCTATGACTCAACCATCACAGTTATATTCATGATGTGAAACTGCACGACAATATCTCGAACCAATGTGGCATCAGATGATTAAAAAATGATATTTGTATTCTATCTTGACAATGGTATGTTTTCAGGTTCTGAAAGAGACACTGATTCGGCATGAGTTTACCTTTGAGTCTGACACCGACACAGAAGTCATCCCTAAGCTAGCAAAGTTCGTTTTTGACAAGGCTCGTGATGGAGAAGGTATTACCTTATATATGCTGTAATAGTGTTGTCGTAGCAAAGTATGACAAGGTATACTGCTAGATATTTATGTGGTCAACTTCTTCTCTAGTTTCTATTAAGTTATTTATTTGGAGCAGTATACATGGCTAAAACAGTTTGCCGCCTAGGAACCAGATTATGCAATAATGAATACACAGATTACACTATTTGTGGCCACCAAGAAACTTCTTTGGCAATACATTGCTCTAAATGTGCCAGGAGAAATACTTAAATGCAAGACCACTCATCATAGCATTACAAAATAAATAGTTACTGACTGAACACATCTATATTAGTTATCGTTAAGGCAGTTTTGATATTTTTATTTTATTTTCTCAGGAGATATGACATTTAGCCAAGTTGTTATGGAAGTCATGAGGCAGCTTGAAGGAGCCTATGCACTTATCTTTAAGAGTCCACACTATCCCAATGAGCTGATCGCATGCAGACGAGGCAGCACACTGATACTTGGTGTTAATGTAAGAAAATAACATTATTGTATCTTTGTTTTTAGCTATTAGATGTTTTCAACTCCATCAAACATAATGTCAGAATTCTCACTACAAAACTACTTAAAATTCCATTTTTGAGATTTTCATTTTGTCCCACTTGCTTTTTTTTTCTGACAATAAGCTGGTTATTTTGTTTTGTGCATGAATATATATGCTATGCTTTGGCCTATAATGTTGCTGTTAAAAGTTAATAAGCCTTTTGACATTTGTAGTAGACATATCCTGTAAAGTTACTCACATTTTGTTGTATACTGTTACCTGTACCATGCTTGTGGCCACCTGCTGTGTAGAATGTAAAGCACTGATGCGGTGTACGATTTTAAATTTTTTCATGGTATATGGCGTGCAGCCAAATACTCTACGTAGTAACTATTTTGGTTCCACATGGTTCAGTATTTCAGGCATGATAAACTGTGCAATAGATTGGTGTCTGGTAGAAGATTGATCATTTAGAGAGTTTGGTTACAACATGCAAGTAACCTTCATATGTAATCATTTTAGCAATGTTTTGTTTCTGTAATTGGTTATTGCAGTCTTGTGGATCGCGTGCCTACGCCAACTTGCAACTGGAAGGCTTGGTTGTTGTTAATGTGGTCTTGCAGATCGCGTGATTCCCTACTGTTGTGCTGAATTCCTATCTTTTACAAATCATGACTACTATCTCTGTATTATCAGGAAATAAGTGGTCAAAACAGTGGGAAGTCATTTAACAATGGAAAATCCCTGATAGCAAATGGAAACCCCAAGGAGTTCTTTTTCTCCAGCGATTTATGTGCTATTGTAGAGCATACCAAAAACTATTTAGCCATTGAAGACAATGAAATTATTCATATTAAGGTACTCTAGTCAAGTGCTTCATATGTTTCCTGTTTTTATATTGCCCACTTATATTTACTCTGTGTGGTTTTAGAATACTTCTTTTATGAACCTCAGTTTACTTTATCTTCATCAGTTCTTGCTTAGCTGATACCGCTACGCCTGAGAAATATAAATTCACTACCTTAATGACTATCATATTTTCTTATGGTGCTTCTTTCCATTGACTGGAAAAGGGATGACTAAAACTCATTATGTGCAGCAATTCCGTGTTTCTTCCACAAGTCTTATACTTGACATCTTACCCAAGTTTTAACAATGTGGACACTGCAGGATGGTAGTGTGTCCATTCTTAAGTTTGATCGCGAAAAAGATAAGCCGGCATCCGTGCAACGAGCACTGTCTGTTCTTGAGATGGAAGTTGAGCAAATAAAGAAAGGAAGCTATGACCACTTCATGCAAAAAGAAATACATGAACAGCCACATTCACTGACAACAACCATGAGGGGTAGACTGAAGGATAGTGGAGTTGTTTTAGGTGGACTGAAGGAACACCTCAAAACAATCAGACGGAGTAGAAGAATAATCTTTACTGGCTGTGGTACTAGTTATAATGCCGCGTTAGCTGCACGACCTTTTGTGGAAGAACTTACTGGTAAGTTGAATCAGTTTGTCCAATTGTATTGTCATGATCTGAAAGATTTAGATATCATCAGCGCAATAAGTATTTAGCTGGTGGTCTCATAAATTTAAGCTTTGCACCACAGGTATTCCTGTCACTATGGAGGTTGCAAGTGACTTGTTGGACAGACAAGGCCCCATCTACAGAGAGGATACTGTGGTTTTTGTGAGCCAGTCAGGGGAGACAGCAGACACCCTCCTAGCTCTTGAATATGCACTAGGAAATGGAGCACTTTGTGTTGGCATAACAAATACCGTCGGAAGCTCCCTATCTAGAAGAACTCATTGTGGAATTCATATCAATGCTGGTTGTGAGATTGGTGTTGCCAGCACCAAGGTTGCTTCCAGGACATCTTCATCTTGCAGTGCTTTACCTAGTTTTAGCTATTTTTTCCGTGACAGTGCAATCTTGCAGGCTTATACAAGTCAAATAGTAGTCATGGCGATGATGGCCTTGGCTATTGGCTCTGACCAGTTGTCCACTCAAGCTAGAAGGGAATCTATCATCACTGGTCTTTCAAGTCTTCCAAGTATGTTGAATTGGATCAACAATGTACCATGTAGTCAACCAAATTGTTGTTTCTCAGACACGATTTGAAAAACTGTGTATATCATTTTACGATGCAGGCCATACCAGCGAAGTTCTCAAACTTGATGCTGAAATGAAGGAACTTGCATCTTCGCTGGTCGACTCGGAGTCACTCCTTGTGTTTGGAAGAGGTTTTAACTATGCCACTGCCTTAGAGGGTGCTCTCAAAGTTAAGGAGGTCGCACTGATGCACAGCGAAGGCATGCTTGCTGGTGAGATGAAACATGGGCCACTGGCACTGGTGGATGAAAATCTTCCCATCATTGTCATCGCAACACGCGACACTTGCTTCAGGTAGCGCTTTTTTTCCTATGGGATGTTTTGACGATCTGATAATGTTGTTCCTTCTCATCCTCCTCTTGCAGCAAGCAAAAGTCAGTGATTCAGCAGCTCCTTTCTCGCAAGGGGCGTCTGATCATAATGTGCTCCGAGGGGGACATATCCGCTATCGGTCCTAGTGGATCCTGCAGAATGATTCAAGTTCCAGAGGTCGCGGACTGCCTCCAGCCAGTGATCAACATAATTCCATTGCAGGTTTGCGCAGAATTTGGTTTGTTCAGTACCTATAGTATCCCAAAACCTCTAATACTCTGTGCTATTTAGTTAAATCTTTAATGATAAGCTCTTCTAATTTTTTTGATTCAGTTGCTCGCATACCATCTTACTGTCCTTCGTGGATTCGACGTTGACCAACCAAGGAATCTGGCCAAGAGCGTGACTACACAGTAAGCATAGAACCTTTATTAAAACAGAAACACATCCACACACAAAGTAGGGGTACTTACAAACACATGCATACACAAAGTAGAAAAAACCATAATCTCCAGAGAAAGAAAAGAAGGAAGTTTTTGCCTCAGGCTGTGTAGAGCGCAAGCTGCCAAGCTATTGTTCACCTGTAGTAGACTTGTTACTGCGCTGACTAGATAATTAAGCAAGATGCTTGAGGTTGGTAGCGTTACAGTATGTTAATTGGTCAACTAACTGTGTAGTCTCTCTCTGTCTGTATGCTGTTTGCAAGTGATGATGATCCTTTGACTCACTGCGATTACGCAAGTTGTCTGAGAGTCTGAAATTACATGCAGCTTTTCCATTGGCTGATGTGCAGAGTGTGCAAGGCACCTCGACCACGTGTATATATATTGTAAAGTGTGCGTACAGTGAGATTATCTAGAACCATCTGTCTATAGGAGTCAACTATACAGATTGTCAAACCAAGAGCTGACTCAAGTTAACTCTTGCTAATCTAACATACAAGTGGGGTGAAAAGCCAATATTTTCTCGTAAGCTTTTCTTTAAGCTCGAGCTTCAGCGTTCCCAGAGTTCAGATTCAGGCAACCAACCAAACTCCCCTCGATGCAAATACAATAGTCGGATCACAGCCACAAAAGACAACACTCGACACCTCCAGTAAACAGTATAGTTTATTAGGATGCTTGATTTCCAAGAAATCCCATCTCATCTTCTTGGATCACATGCATAGGTAAAGCCTTTGACTTCACCTAAGTACTGTATAATGTATATGAACAGTAATCTTCACTGTCATGTCCAAATCAACAGGTGATGCCACCATGAGATCCTCCCTCTTTGTGATCACTGTCAGTTTCAGCTTGTTCCTTTCTTGTCCACACATTGCCGCAGCAGCGCGCGACAGTCTCCCCCGCGGCGCCTCCATTGCCGTCGAGGACTACGCCACCGACGTCCTGCGCTCGCCGGATGGAACGTTCGCCTGTGGCTTCTACCGCGTGTCCCCGACCGTCTTCACCTTCTCCATCTGGTTCGAGCGCTCCAAGGATAATACCGTCGTCTGGACCGCCGACCGCACGCGCCCCGTCCACAGCGAGGGCTCCCGCCTCACCCTCGACAAGCGCGGGGGCGCGCTCGTCCTCACCGACTACGACGGCGAGCAGGTGTGGAACTCCAGCTCGGCCGGCGCTCCGACGGCCTCACGCGTCCGGCTCCGTGACACCGGCAACCTCGTCGTGGAGGACGCCGGCGGGAACGCGCTGTGGCAGAGCTTCGACTTCCCGACGGACACGCTGCTCCCGACGCAGCGGCTCACGGCCGCGACGCGCCTGGTGTCACGCGCCGGTGGCGGCCGCGACGGGCGGCTGCTTTCCACCGACTACTACAGCCTCGGGTTCAGCGACTACGCCATGCTCTCCCTCTTCTACGACAACGGCAACTTCTCCAGCATCTACTGGCCCAACCCATACTTCAACTACGTCAGCAACAACCGCAGGATCTACAACTTCTCCCGCGAGGCCGCCATGGACGCCCTTGGCGGGTTCTTCTCCAGCGACAACGCCAATTTCCAGGCGGCAGACTTCGGGGCCACCGGCATGAGGAGGAGGCTGACGCTGGACGCCGACGATAACCTCAGGGCCTACAGTCTGGACGCGGCGACCGGGAAGTGGGCCGTATCGTGGATGGCGTTCCACCACCCCTGTATCATCCACGGCGTGTGCGGCGCCAACGCGGTGTGCCTCTACACGCCGGTGCCATCCTGCGCCTGCGCGCCAGGGCACGAGCGTGCCGACCCCCACGACTGGACCAGAGGATGCCTCCCGACGTTCCGGCAGCACGACTGTGGGGTGCCGACGAAGCTCATGGCGCTGCCGCACAGCGACTTCTGGGGCTACGATCTCAACGACGGCAAGATCATGCCGTTCGACGCATGCGCCGGGAGCTGCCTAGTCAGCTGTGCCTGCGTGGGGTTCCAACACAAGGAGAACATGGAGTGCTACCTCAAGAGCGTCCTCTTCAACGGCATGACGTTCCCCGGCTTGCCAGGGACGGTGTACCTCAAGGTCCCGGCCGACTTCGTCGTGCCGGAGTTCCACGTCCACCAATGGCAAGCGCACGTACACGGCGGCGGGGGCCTTGACGCGCTGAAACTGGAGAAGAGCAACGTTACCGGCTGCGCCGTCCAAGAGGTCCTGCTCTCCGCCTTGTCACACGAGCATGCCCGCGAGGCGGCGGCGAAGCCAGTGTGGCCATACCTGTACGGTTTCCTGACTGCGTTGCTCGTCGTCGAGGCTGTCGTGATAGGGCTCGGCTGCTGCCTTTTCTCCAAGAAGGGGCTGTTCACGCCGTCCTCCTCTCCGGTGTACCCCATGGATGAAGGCTACAAGCTCATCCTCCTGACAAGCAACTTCCAGCGGTACAGCTACGCGGCGATCAAGAAGGCCACGGGGAACTTCGCCGACGTGATCGGCTGCGGCGGGTCCGGCGTCGTGTACAAGGGCATCCTTGACGACGGCCGTGTCGTCGCCGTCAAGGCACTGACGACGAGCGTGAGTCGCTGCCACGGCGAGGAGGAGTTCCAAGCGGAGCTGAGCGTGATCAGCCGGATCTACCACATGAACCTGGTGAGGATCATCGGCTGCTGCTCCCAAGGCAAGCACCGCATCCTAGTCTCCGAGTTCATCGAGAACGGCTCGCTTGCCACCATGCTGTTTCCCGACGACGATCACGACGTCCTTGTGTGGAGCCAGCGGTTCCGGATCGCCGTCGGCGTGGCCAGGGGTCTGGCCTACCTGCACAGCGAGTGCCTCCAGTGGATCATCCACTGCGACATGAAGCCAGAGAACATCTTGCTGGACAGTGATCTGGAGCCTAAGATCACGGACTTCGGGCTCGCCAAACTGCTGGACCGCCGCCGTGACGGGTCCGCCTCTCGCACCGGGCGGGAGGCTAAGTCATCCCGGCGGATCAGGGGGACGAGGGGGTACATGGCGCCGGAGTGGGTGTCGAGCCTCGCCGTCAGCGACAAGGTCGATGTGTACAGCTTCGGCGTCGTGCTGCTGGAGCTAGTGAGAGGGGTCAGGTGGCTGACGGCAGCCATGCTACGGATGTCAGGGCCGTCGTCAAAGCTGTGCGCGAGAAGATGCAATCCGGTGGCATCGAGGATCTCGTGGATGAGCGGCTCGCCGGCGAGTTTAGCCCTGCGCAGGTGACGGTTGTGCTTGGGATTGCTTTGTCGTGCTTGGAGGAGGAGAGGAACCGGCGGCCGAGCATGAGCGCGGTGGTGCAGGCGCTCGTCTCGGTTGAAGATGCGTGAGTAAACCCAAAGGAGATCCGTTCGTTGTCCAGTTGTTCTTCAGGGAACAGAAGACTAAGACGTCTCAATAATTTTGGACGAGTACCATTCTTTTAGAGGAAGTTCCTGTCTTTAAAAGTTGAGATAAATTCCAATTTTTAGCCTCGGTAATACCGCTTCCTCGTGAGGCGCTCAAGGGCGACTCGCGAGGTGACTGCTTTCCTGCTCTAGCCGCCGCCGCCGCCGTCGCTGCAGGCCACCGGCGGAAGAGCTGGGCCTCTCTCCTTCCGCTTGCCGCTCCGGCTGCAGGAGGGAGGGGGACCCCGTTTTTTCATGGTAATTAGGGTTAGAAGTTTCTGGCATGGTGCGCCGTTGGGGGTGGTGGGAGTGGCGCCTGGGCAAATAAATCTGCCCCAACTCTACTCCCACACCGGCGTTATCCTTCATGGCGGCGTCTCGGAGTTGGTGGCACTGTGTGCTTGCCGATCTTTCAGATCGGTGGCTGTAGGGTTCATGGATGGTGTCGGCGAGGCGGCGGCGACTCCATCAGATGTGTTTTTCCTCATGCTCTGTCCCCGTTGCTGCGGCGTTGTCTCCGGCGCCATGGTGGAGCAGAGAGGATTCGTCCAGAAGTACGTGCAGGCGGTGGTCTGCATTGGTGACCGCTGGAAGATGGTGCACCTTGTGGTGGGTCCGTGGTTTGAGGCTGACGGTTCTGGTTCCCTACTCCGACGTCGTCGTGCGGGGGTGCCAGTGCTGAAGTTCGATGGCGTGTCCGGGGTCGTGCTGCCCCGGTCTGATTCTTTCAACGGCAATGGTTTGTCCTATGATAAACTACTTTGGAGGTCCGAAAAGCTGATGATCAGCGATGGAGCCGCGTCGAGTTCGGGTGAAGAGGTGATCTGGCTATTTTTTTCTTTGGTGGCTGCTATGGTGGTGCCGAAGAAGATGGATATGAGTTGGTTTGTCACATAGGTTTATCCTATCTTTCCAGATCTGTAAGATCGGTGTATACGTACTTTGTATCTTGTCTTTTATTTATCAATGAGAATCGTATTACCATGAAAAAAAAGGGAAGCCACACCGTTTTGCCAAGGGGCGAATCTGAAAGGATCGGTATGACACCTAGAGGGGGGGGGGTGAATAGGTGCTACTCCAATTTTAGTCTTTTTCAATTTAGGCTTGACACAAAAGGTAAATTCTCTAGATATGCAACTACGGTGAATTTACCTATATGACAAGCTAGCAACTAAGCACGATATAATAAGGCGGTAAACAAGGATAGAGGTAACCGAAGTCAAAGCACGCGGAGACACGGATGTAATCCCGAGTTCCTCCTTTTTAGGGGAGTACGTCTCGTTGGAGAGGTGTGAACCAACACAATGGTTCAACGGCCACAAAGGCCTCACCCTCTTCTCCGGTGAACCGCACCACAAAGGTTTGGTTCACTTCAACTATCGGAAACCTTCGAGGCGGAGTCCGGAGCCTTTACAACAACGATTTGGGGCACAACCCACAAAGGATTGGGGGCTCCCAAACAGCTACAATCTGTCACAAAGACAATCAAGTGAGTACAATAGGGGGCTAGGTTTTCCTAGTGGAAACCCTAGCAATGGTCCCTCAAGTGAATGAGGGGGAAATGACAAACGGCTCGGTGAAGATGTAGATCGGGGCCTTCTCCTTCAATCCTCCAAAGATCAACAAGTTTGGGTGGAGGGATTGGGAGATCTAGTGATTCTTGAGCTTGCAACAATGGGGATCTTGTATTCTGGTCGAGCTGCTGGCTGGAGGAGAGTGGAGGGGTATTTATACCCCTCCCTGAAAAACTAGCCGTTGCAGCTCTCTTCACACCGGAGTATCCGGAGCTAGTGGCCGGATACTCCGGCCTTGGGGCGGAAACTCCGGTTTCCTGGGGCCGGATACTCCGGCCCCCTCCAGGGGCTGAACATCTTTTCGGCCAAGCGAGGCTCAGCAAACATTCCGGTCCTGGAGGCCGGAAACTCCGGCCTGGGGGCGGAAACTCCGGTCACTGGGGCCGGAAACTCCGGCCCCCACCAGAGGCTGAGCACATTTTCTGCACAGAGGCCAGAAACCTCTGAGTCCGGAGACTCCGGTCCTGGGGACCGGATACTCCGGCCTAAAAGGCTCCAAAAAGCTTCTTTTCTCTTTTTGGTGTAGATGCACATGTGCTGGACACATTTAAAACCTGCAAACACTTAACACCAGATTAAAACTATCACATGTGTTGTTAACTAACACACAAAACTAAGGGATACAAAAATGTCCTTTCAATCTCCCCCTTTTTGGTGTTAGATGACAACACAAGGATTTGCGATAAAAAACAAGATCATATCATGTCTAACAAAAGGAGATACTCCCCCTAGATGTGTGCATATAAACAATTACCTTGGAATGCATAAGCACACACATAGAGAGACAAGTCTTAACCAAATAGCAACATGATATGGAAACAACCACATTTCCCAAAAGGACATATCACAATATAGGTTGAGTCTAGGATAAAACCATACCTTGTGCATACAAATGTAGATAACATCCATATAAACCATAGCACACTAATGTAGGCTCAACCATACATAATAAGAAATCCATATGTCTTACACTCACATAGATAACATCCATAGTTCTCAACACATAAGATGCAAATAAAAGTTCCAAATAACATAAAGGGACACAAGCGCAACAAGAATGATAAAAAGCACATGCTTGTGTCCGACCCATGCAAATCCCACGGAGAGAATCTAATAGAACTACTTCTCCCCCTTTGGCATCGAGACGCCAAAAAGGGAAAAGAGCATTACTAACGTAACCCATGGAGATCACTCGGAGTCTTCACCGTCCTCATCACCATCCCCTTCTCCATTGTAGTCTTCATCTGAAATGTTCATGGGAGCTTTGCCGGTGTTGCGAGAAGATGATGGCAAAGAGGTCACATCCGCATAATCGGACCAAGGAAAGACGTCTTCATTCCATTTGCTATATGAGAGAGTCTCGGCGGACGAGGAGGAGAGAATAGGATTCCCATCTTCATCTTCTTCCGGAGGAGGAGTGACACTACCATTGTTGAGCTTGCGCAACTCCTTGATCATGATTTGTTGGTTGTCAATGATGTGCTTCTCTCTCACATATGAACCATGGTTCTCCTTGTGAAGTGCAACTTCCATGCAAAGCAATTTTCTTTTCCACCAAGATAGCTTGCTCACTTCCATATTCACTTCAGCCCTTCCTTGAAGATAAGATGGAGGGTCGGCATTCTTGCTTCTCCTTCTAGGCATTGGGGCCTCGGTCGCCGCCTCCTCATCACTAGATTGTGGAGGAGGTGCATGAGAGGAAGACGGCTGCTTGGAATGCTTGCTCAATTGGCGGAGAGTGCCCTTGGGATGCTTGGTGAGGCGAGAGACATCAACGGAAGGCACCTTCTTAATGATGAGCTTCATGATGTATGGTGCGTACAAAGGATTCTTATGCTCAAAAATGGCCCAAAGCAACTCACACTTGATGAAATCCATGACATCAATTTCTTGACCTTTGCAATTCGGACCGGCCTGTTGAACCTTGTAAGCATGGTAAAGGAGATTGACAAGTCCTCCTCGAATGGCATCCACATTTCCGGCTTGAGGAGCAAGGTTAAACCGAACCATGCGAAGAAAAATGTTGAAGGTGGGGAGGAGGTCTTGATTAGAGCCAACCGATGATGCCACAGAGTATAAAGGGCGCAAGCGACGCTTGTTGTAGGCGACCCCTTCCACATGCATCCTCTTCCCAACTGGGGTAGTAGCCCCCTTGAACACATAGCCCAAAAACTGTCCAAATTCCACAAAGTTGGAGGTGCACTTGTGAGGACCGGTCATCCAAGTCATTGTGACTTCTTCATCATGATCAAAAACAACTGTGGCGAAGAACTGATGAATAAGCTGAATATCATAGCCTTGTTGAGTGGAGATAAGCTTCTCAAGACCAAGCTTCCGAACAATCCACACTGCCTCTTGAAAGTACGGCTTCAAGTTCAAGGCATCAAGACTCAACACTTTTTGCTCACAAACCACATGTTTCTCAATACGGGCATAAATCTCATGCATAATCAGCTGCTGCTCTTTCCTTGGAAAGTTAGGATCATTGGTGTTGGGCGGCAAGTCAAAGAAGGACTGAGATCTCATCCGGCGGAACTCAAGCTTCCCCATACCCAAAACTGTGGTCAAGGAATCAAAATGGGCTCTCTCGGCCTCTTCTTCATCATCGAACCCACCTAGGGCAGCATGCCTTGTGGCTTCCTCATCTATGGCACTCTGCTGACGCAACCGACCAGCGCTGCTATCAAACAACAGCTTGTCCCTTGTTTGACTACGTTCTTTCCTTGAAACCTTGTGAGGATTTGAGACGGAGGCCTTAGTCCTCAGAGCACCTGTGAGAAACAGAGTAGTAGGAAAGCATGTAGATAAGCTTGCATGTCCAGGAACAAAAAGAAGAAGTAACTAAAGAATTCTGGGCACTAAAATCTTGATCTACACCGGAGTTTCCGGCCTCAGGGGCGGATTATCCGGTCCAGACCGGAGAATCCGGCCTGCAACACCGGATTATCCGGCCCCTGAGAGGGGAAACCTCGATTTAGTTCAAGAACTTTGTGCAAATAATTCTAGGGTTACTTCTAGGATACACCTTGCCATCTAAAAGGTTTTGCACCAAGAAAAACTAAGGGAACTACTCTCCAAACCTAGATCGAGAAGAAAACCTAGGGAGAGAGAGTGAGGTACCCTTTTTGTCCATGGTGCAGCCCAAACGGAGGAGAGGAAGGTCCCCAGCGTCGGTGAGGAGGAGGAGGCCGGAGGCACGGCGGATTCCGGCGGCGGGGAGCAGCCGGAGCAGCACTTCGAGGTGGTGGCGGCGGCAGGGGAGTGGATGGGGGTCGGGGGTGTGAGGAAGTTGTGAATACAACTCCCACCCCGATCCCCTTTAAGATCCCTGCGAAACTGCCGGACCGGAGTATCCGGCCTAAACACACCGGAGTCTCCGGCCTGAGCCAGAGATTCCGGGGTTTAGGGCGGATACTTCTGTCAGACCGGATTATCCGGCCCCACCAACTCAAAATGCTGGATTTTTTTTTGTTGGACATGAAGGATGCAAGAAGAGCAAGCTTTGGGATAAGATAGGCCTGGGATAAGACACAAAGTCACTGAAATGGTACTTCACACTCAAACTTGGTAAGAGGCACAAAAATCAAATAAGAATCATCATTTGAGCGTGTTTTCCATAAAGAACAACGGATAGGCAATAAAATCCAATAAAAGACCAAATAAGATCAACTCTTCACAAAGAAGAGGGCGGTGGCCTAGGCCACCATGTATGAGTGTGTGGTGTGACACCGCGAAGATATATCTTGGGTTCACGGCCACTACTCGTCATTTTAAGCTCACAATTCATAAAATGAACATATAGAGACAAAATGAGTTCTTACTATCGGCATAATGGGGGGAGGGATAGTCCAATGGATTAGGACCGCACTCCCCCTATGTCCATGCCTACACCTAAACCAAATAGATAGTCAAGAAATAGGTGTGTATGCAAGATAGTCAAGCGACGCTCCCCGAATCGATGATATTTAGCTCATGCCTCAAATAAGTGAACCTTGCTTCATCAAGTGGCTTCGTGAACATATCGGCAAGTTGGATCTTCGTGGGAATATAGCCAAGCTCAATGTCACCCCGGATGATGTGATCACGGATGAAGTGATAGCGAATCTCAATATGCTTCGTTCTTGAGTGCTCCACCGGGTTGTGACCAATCTTGATAGCACTTTCATTGTCACATAAAAGAGGCACTTTGTCACAATGGACACCGTATTCCTTTAAAGTTTGCCTCATCCACAACAATTGAGTGCAACAACTAGCGGCCGCCACATACTCGGCTTCGGTGGTGGAGAGAGATATGCAATTTTGCTTCTTAGAAGACCAACTCACCAAGGACCTACCAAGGAATTGGCAAGCCCCGGAAGTTGATTTCCTATCATCCTTGCAACCGGCCCAATCCGAATCCGTGTAACCGGCAAGAGAGAAAGTTGAGCCTTTAGGATACCACAAACCAAACCTTGGGGTATGAACCAAATATCGAAAGATTCGAAGAACCGCCGTTTGGTGGCTTTCTTTGGGAGCCGCTTGGTACCTTGCACACACTCCTACACTCAACACAATATCGGGTCTAGATGCACAAAGATAAAGCAAAGAACCAATCATAGAACGATAGAGCTTTTGATCAACATCCTTATCACCCTTTGGATTAAGTTCAAGATGACACTTGGTGTCCATAGGAAACTTCTTCTCTTTAGCATTTTGCATCTTGAACCTCTTGAGCATGTCTTGGATATATTTGGCTTGAGAGATAAAGGTCCCTCCACTCAATTGCTTGATCTCAAAACCAAGGAAGTACTTCAACTCTCCCATCATGGACATCTCGAACCTATCGGTCATAAGCTTTGAAAATTCATCATTAAAAGCTTTGTTAGAAGAGCCAAATATGATATCATCAACATAAAGTTGGCATATGAAAAGCTCCCCTTTAACCCTCTTGGTAAAAAGAGTGGGATCGATTTGCCCCACTTCAAAGCCACGGTCTAACAATAGCTCTCTTAGGTGCTCATACCAAGCACGAGGTGCTTGTTTGAGACCATAGAGCGCCTTATCAAGTTTGTAGACATGGTTAGGGAAGTGTGGATCCTCAAATCCCGGAGGTTGCTTAACATATACCAACTCCTTTAAAGGACCATTAAGAAAGGCACTTTTCACATCCATTTGTTGCAACTTGAAATTATGATGTGATGCATATGCAAGAAGGATACGGATGGACTCAAGGCGAGCCACGGGAGCATAGGTCTCTCCAAAATCAATGCCTTCAACTTGAGAGTACCCTTGAGCTACCAATCTTGCCTTGTTCCTCACAACCATTCCATGCTCATCTTGCTTGTTCTTGAATATCCACTTGGTGCCTATAACATTGAGGCAATCTTTTGGCTTCTCCACTAGATTCCACACTTTGTTGCGCTTGAAGTTATTGAGTTCTTCATGCATGGCTTCCAACCAATCCGGATCTTCAAGAGCTTCAAAGACTTTCTTTGGTTCCACCATAGAGATGTGAGCTTGATGTTCATTGAAATTTGCCAATTGTTTTCTTGTGGTGACCTTGTTCTTGACATTAACAATGATATTCTCTAGATGAAGACTCTTTCTTCTCCAATCCTTTTTGACTCTTGCTATACGACGGGTTTCGATATCCTCATTGATGCGAGGAATTTCGGCTTGATCATCTTGATCATTTGAGTCCCCGTCTTGACCGGATTGTTGACCTTGATCATCTTGAAGCTCATCTTCAACAAAAGATGGAGAGGGTTGATCTTGGTCTTGACCTTGGCTAGTGTTGACAATAGGAGAACTTGGTTCTTGAATAGCCTCTTGGTCAACTTGAGGAGGGCCTTGAACTTGTTCTTGGATAGGTGCATCATTTGCTTCCATAGAAGGTGCAACTTCAACTTGTGATGATGGATTCTCCACATTAGTGGAGCTAGGACTTGCTTGAGGAGGCTCATGACGGATTTCAATGGGGCGATGGAAACCAACCCCCATTCTTCTTATTGCTTCTTGAGGTTCCTCATTATCTACATCACAAACATGAAATTGCGCCACTTGGGAGCCGTCATTCTCATCGAACCTCACATCACAAGATTCTATGACTTTCCCAACGGTCTTGTCATAGACTCTATAGGTGTGAGATTCGGCACCGTAACCAACAAAAACACCCTCTAAAGCTTTAGATTCAAATTTAGACAAACGAACACTTTTGTTCTTATAGAAACACTTACAACCAAAAACTCGGTAGTAGGAGACATTGGGCTTGTTGCCGGTGAGCATCTCATAAGATGTAAACTTCTTGCCAACACGAAAGAATAACCGGTTAGATGAATGACACGCCGTGGAGATAGCCTCGGCCCATAAGAATAGCGGAGACTTAAACTCCGCCAACATAGACCTTGCCATATCCATGAGAGTCCGGTTCTTCCTTTCGGCTACACCATTTTGTTGAGGGGTATATGCAGCGGAATATTGATGACGAATCCCCTCTTCACTAAGAAACTCATTTAAGGTGTAGTTCTTGAACTCGGAGCCATTATCACTCCTAATGACCAAAATAGGGACATTGTATTGGCGTTGAACAATATTGGAAAAGTCGATGATGGTTTGTTGGGTTTCATCCTTCGTCTTGAAGAAATAAACCCAAGTAAATCTTGAATAGTCATCAACAATCACCAAACAATATTTCTTCCCACCAAGACTAGGTTGAGGCACGGCACCAAAGAGATCAACATGAAGAAGTTCCAAAATCCTCGTTGATGAAATAATGGTCTTGCCCGGATGGGGAGAATCATGCATCTTTCCTTCAACACAAGCCCTACAAAGACGATCTCTGGAAAAGAAACATTGTCTTTTAGTCCAAGAATGTGGCCACCCTTGTGAAGACTTTGCAAAGTTCTCATGTTGACATGGGACAAGCGGCGATGCCACAACCACCCCACGTCGGCCTTTCCGAATAGGCATATTGCTTGAGTGTTGGTAGACCCCGAAAAGTCTACCACAAACAACTCATTTTCAACATACCCAACGAACATGACCTTTAGAGTCTTGCTCCTCAAGAGTACCACCATATCAATAGTAAAATGGACATCAAAGTTCATCTTATTAAGAGCACGAACGGACATAAGATTGTAACCTAGAGACTCAACAAGCATGACATTTACAAGGGTGATATCCCTTGCAACTACCACCTTGCCGAGACTCTTTACCTCAGCTTTTGAATTATCACCATAAGAGACGGTTATTGTATAATCTAGATTTGGTCTCAAATCCGTCATAATCTCCTTGCTTCCGGTCATATGACTAGTGCATCCACTATCAACCACCCATTTAGATCCACCGGAAGCATAGTCCTACAAGAAATCATTGCTTGGATTTAGGTACCCATTTCTCAATGGGTCCTTTTGGTTAGCAACAAGGGTCTTAGGAACCCAAATAGAGTAATCAATGTAACCATCATATGGACCAACATATTGAGCATAAACATCCCCATAATAATCAACATAAAGAATATAGTTGGGGTTGTTATGCCCCGCAAAGTCACTACGAGTGGTCTTGCCCCTTGTGGCACTACCACCCGCAATGGAAGTCTCGGCTTGTGCGGGCTTGGTCTTGATCTTCTTGTTGTTGCCCACTTTCTTCTTGGGCTCGGCTACATAACCAAGACCCTCCTTCCCTTTGTGTGGTTTTTGCTCAAATAAGTAAGCAATACCCTTATCTTTACTTTTGGGACTAGAGGTCTTGGCACTAACATTTTCTTCAATAACATTTTATGAACACGAGGAAGAATAGATATGCTAGTTGAGCTAGATTTAGAAAGTTGAGTTTGAAGTTGCTCATGAGACTTGACTAAAAGGGAGTGAGTTGTTTCCAAGGCCTTGTGAGCCTTGTCAAGCTTCTCCATACCCTCAAGAAGTCTAGCATTAGCAACCCCAAGTTCAACTTTCTCCTTTTTAAGCACTTTATATTTAGCAACAACATGATCTCTATCCTTAATGATTTTATTAATGATATCATCATTTTTAGCATCAAGAGACTCAAGTCTTTCCTCAAGAGAACATCTTTCTTCACTCTCTTCATCAAGAGAGGCATTCAAGGATGCTACGGAAGCATTCAAAGAGGCAATGGTGAGAGAATCCTCTCTCTCAATCTTACTCTTTTCTTGAAGAAGTTCTTCGGCCGCACATAGTTGTCTCATGAGAGACTCAACATGTTCCTTAGCTTCACCTTGCAAGTTAGTCATGAACGTATCGAAAGCAACAAGTTCTTTCTTAATCACAAGACTAGATTGATCACTCATTTCATGCATAGTCTTGGGAGAAGGAGATGATACCTCGGTGACATTAGCCATGAGGCAACGAGCGTTGTTGGTGGAGAAGTTCTCATTGGGGGATTCAAAGAGAGAAGATGATGAAGTTGATACAATAGCCAATGCGGCTACCTCTTTAGTAGGTGCATCTTCATCTTCGGAATCACTTGTGGCATATTCTTCTTGTGCCACCAACACAATTCTTGGTGCCTTCTTGAAGAAAGGCTTCCTTGGTCTTGCGGGCTTCTTTTGTATCAACTTTGAATGGTCCTTGGGGATGAGCTTCCCACCATTTAGCTCTCGGTTCTCATAAGGACACTCTCTTATGTAGTGGTTCTTGTCATGACAATTATAGCACGTCTTCCACTTTGAGGCTAGCTCTTTCTTCCCACTTGAGTTGTTCTCTTTATCAACCTTGGCTTTAGCTTTTGCCGGGTCTTGCCAAAACTCTCTTGTGGCAAGAGCTATATGACCATTTAGAGCCGGTTCAAGATCATTTGGAGCAATGTTGCTTGGGCACGCTTCAACCTCATCAAGACATACCACCTTGGCCTTCAAAGCAAGTGAGGGGCCTTGTTTCATCCCCATGGCCCTAGCACGGCTATCTTCGGCATTCTTGGTGGCAACCTTGGAGGCTTGCACTTCTTGCATAACTTCATTGGATGTCATTTCGTTGTAGTTGTGTCTTCCTTGAATGGCCTTCACCTCGATGGGCTCGGAAGGCAAGAGAGCATTCACATACTTCCTCTTGACATAAGCATCATCCACATAGGTTGCCCCCACATCAAAGAAGGCCTTTGCAAGAGTCTTGAGTCTTCCATACATGTCTTCATGAGTCTCATTGTCAAACATGTAGAATCCTTCGGCATCATTGCTCAAAGACTCATATCGGTTTCTCTTCATGCTTTCATTCCCAAGAAATGCAACCTCAAGACAATTCCAAGCTTCTTTGGCGGTGGAGGCATTGAGAACATAATGCTTGTCACTTTCACCCACTGAAAGTTCAATCATATGGAGTGCGGAGGCATTGAGTTGCTTTTCGGCAAATTCTCTTCTTGTCACATTGCTTGGATCCGCAACCTTGTACCCTTCTTCAATGATCCTCCAAAGCTCGATAGAGGCACTGTTAATATGAGATTTCATTGAGCGTTGCCAACTAGCAAAGGCTAATGCATTAAGCTTAGGTGGAGGACCAATGGGGTTTATGCGGGTGGTGATAGGTGGGTCGATAGGGTACCATCCCGGAACGTTATGGTACTCTTCCTTCCCATCTTCATGCTTGGTAGGAGGAGTTGGTTTAGATTCGGAGGTGGTTTCCACCCCCTTCTCATTTTTCTTTTTACCCTCCTCGGAATCATCTTCATCGGAGTTAGAGATGCCCTCTAGTGGGATGGTTTCCGAAACCTTGGCATTTGTGAGTTTCATGAGCATGTCACGCAACTCATCAAATTTGACATTCATGTCATTCATGGACGATGTCAATGTTGTTTCCAACGATTTGATATCGGCCATGGATGCCATGGTCTCCTTGGCCTTGGCAAGGTCGGCCTCATCCTCACTTAGTGTCATACTTCTCTTAGGCGGTTAAACCCAAAACAAGAGAGCCTAAGCTCTGATACCAATTGAAAGGATCGGTATGACACCTAGAGGGGGGGGGGTGAATAGGTGCTACTCCAATTTTAGTCTTTTTCAATTTAGGCTTGACACAAAAGGTAAATTCTCTAGATATGCAACTACGGTGAATTTACCTATATGACAAGCTAGCAACTAAGCACGATATAATAAGGCGGTAAACAAGGATAGAGGTAACCGAAGTCAAAGCACGCGGAGACACGGATGTAATCCCGAGTTCCTCCTTTTTAGGGGAGTACGTCTCGTTGGAGAGGTGTGAACCAACACAATGGTTCAACGGCCACAAAGGCCTCACCCTCTTCTCCGGTGAACCGCACCACAAAGGTTTGGTTCACTTCAACTATCGGAAACCTTCGAGGCGGAGTCCGGAGCCTTTACAACAACGATTTGGGGCACAACCCACAAAGGATTGGGGGCTCCCAAACAGCTACAATCTGTCACAAAGACAATCAAGTGAGTACAATAGGGGGCTAGGTTTTCCTAGTGGAAACCCTAGCAATGGTCCCTCAAGTGAATGAGGGGGAAATGACAAACGGCTCGGTGAAGATGTAGATCGGGGCCTTCTCCTTCAATCCTCCAAAGATCAACAAGTTTGGGTGGAGGGATTGGGAGATCTAGTGATTCTTGAGCTTGCAACAATGGGGATCTTGTATTCTGGTCGAGCTGGCTGGCTGGAGGAGAGTGGAGGGGTATTTATACCCCTCCCTGAAAAACTAGCCGTTGCAGCTCTCTTCACACCGGAGTATCCGGAGCTAGTGGCCGGATACTCCGGCCTTGGGGCGGAAACTCCGGTTTCCTGGGGCCGGATACTCCGGCCCCCTCCAGGGGCTGAACATCTTTTCGGCCAAGCGAGGCTCAGCAAACATTCCGGTCCTGGAGGCCGGAAACTCCGGCCTGGGGGCGGAAACTCCGGTCACTGGGGCCGGAAACTCCGGCCCCCACCAGAGGCTGAGCACATTTTCTGCACAGAGGCCAGAAACCTCTGAGTCCGGAGACTCCGGTCCTGGGGACCGGATACTCCGGCCTAAAAGGCTCCAAAAAGCTTCTTTTCTCTTTTTGGTGTAGATGCACATGTGCTGGACACATTTAAAACCTGCAAACACTTAACACCAGATTAAAACTATCACATGTGTTGTTAACTAACACACAAAACTAAGGGATACAAAAATGTCCTTTCAGAATCCCCATCCTATCTTGATTTTTGGCGCAAACATAAATATAAATGTTTTTCCTGTACAATACGAGTTGTCAGCATATGAAAAATGGACTTTGCATGAGAAAGTTATGAGTGTTTCAGTGCAAACTGCGCAAAATCGAGTCCAAACCTGTGTATTTGCAATAGCTAATTCTCAACCTAAAAAAAACTCGACTCTAAACAACATCCCAGGGTGGTATTTAAGGGAGTTAGCATAAACCACCACTTTGCTGCTCAAGTTGTGAAAAAACACCATTTTACGTTTGCAGCACAAAATCTGACCATATTTTGATCACTTTTTTTTTTGCAATGTGCGCTAAAACTAGTTTTGATCATGAATTTACGGAAAAAATGTGATCGGGGCCCACCCAGCTGGGCCCATATGTCAGACAATTTTAAAAATTTGAATAACTAACAAAAACATCATAAGGTTGTTTCCTTCCTCCGGTGGCTGGCCGGCATGGCAATGGACGCGGGCGAACCACCAGTCCACCACTCCTCCCCAACCCTATATGCACCGCTACCGTGCCATGGCCGAGCGCCTTCCTGGAGCTCCACCCCGCCCGTCCCATGGATGGAGCTGTTGGACCGGACCGTGGGTCCTCGAGACGATGCAAAAAGTACGAGCTGGTGCGGCTCGTCGGGCCAAAGCGGCATGTTCAAGGTAGGCGGCCTCGTCAAGCTCGAGCTCCTCACAAAGAGGTACAACCCCGCGCGGTGTGGGACGCGTCGGCGGAACTGCTTAGCTACGGTGCGCGGTTCACGAGGTTCATCCGCTCCCACACGCCATATCCGAAAATCGCCTAGCCATGACCGTACACGCCCGTCCACGGAACGTGAGGCGCGTCGCCGGTGTCACCCCGCCAGCGACTCCTGCCACAGTAGTCGGCCATGGATACGGCACAACCAGACCCACTATGCCGTGGCACGGCGGGACCAAGCGGTGTTGCGGGTCCTAGTCGCAGCGCTGACCCGCCTCTCGCGCGCGGGGGAGGTGAGCACCGAGGCGTAGTCCATCGTGGGGATGTGCCCGCGGACGCATTGGCCGCCGTGACGTGCCGCGAGGGAGACCGCTCCACTGCCGTGCGCCTCAGGAAATTGCCCACCTTTTATTTATTTTTAGATATTTAGATTTTTTTTATTAGGCTGTCCATGTGGGACGCAGTCCACCTCAGGAAATTGCCCACTTTTTGGCCATGTCAGCCTGACAAATGGGCCCCACTGTCAGTGTTTGTGTAATTCGGGTTTAATTCGTTTTAACTTTTGTTGCAAAAAAAAAGGACAAATTGTGGTGGGATTTTGTCCTGCTAACATAAAATGGGGTTTTTTTCGCGGTTTGAACAACAAAGTGGTGGTTTTATGCTAACAACTCTATTTAAGGAGGTCCGAGTGTATTTTGGCAAGTTTATGTGGGTGGCCGAAACCAACTCTAGAAATGGGATATATTCATTTTATGATTCTGTCTTTTCCTTTATTGGCTAATATTCTAATTGTATTAGCGCAATCAATATCTTTGTTTAATGATGTGATTACATGTTTGCTGTCAATTTATGCAGGAAATTACATCACAATTCTAAGTATGGATGAAATGATCATAAAATACGGAAAATCAGAAAAAAGGGGAAAAGACACTAGGTCATTGTTGATTATTTTTATCATGTGGACACCCATAAACTCTATTTCCACTGATTTTTACCATTGGTTTAATGAGCTATCTTCCTATTGTTTTGGCTCTTGTCTTGACTCAAACGACTCATTTTACAGATTCAATGTAAGTAATCTTGCTCGTCTGACAGAGACTTCTCCAATTGTGAGCATAATCATATAAAATATACCTTGAACTATTCATTATTCATACTGTAAATTGAAGAGATTAGAGATTGTGGTGATATTTAGAATGCACATCCTGTTTTCTTAGGTTTATCGTCTCACTGAGATGACTACTTTTACCAGTGGTACGAAAACAGTTGAAAGAAATTTCTGGGTGACAAGGATCATCAAAACCGAGTTGCCTAAAAAGATATAGTTGCATCTTTTTTTGGGTTCGCCTCATCTCACTTTTCTTTCGTCCTTCGTCACTGCCAAATGTAGTTCCATATTTGCCATTTGAATTTTGGAACTAGTTCTCATCGTCGTTGTGAGGTAGTTCCAAATCAATAAAAAAATGTAACCGGAGCATTAATGCTCCGATGTCAAATTGAGAAGGCGAACAAACAAAGAGTTGTTTGCATGCAGTACTATACACGTGGAGAGAAATGAGAGGATAGAGAGCATTAGAGGAGAGATAACAAATATATTTTACTTACTTCTTTCAAGCAGTGTTCACAGACTTCATGGACTGTTTTTGGTGGAACACATTTCATGGCTTGCAAATCTGCATTGCATATTTTGGCTTATGACCGCAACCATGGGCAGTGAACCGGTCTGCGGTCTTATAGGCTACTTTCGTGCAGCCCGGCTGATCCAAACGCTCATGTCATGCGGCCCGTGTAGTGAATCAGGCTTCAGCTGTTGTTAGTTGATCTCGAACGCCTTGACATCCTGGCCTTCAAGAAGTTGGCCCAAGATCTCGAAATGCGAATAGGTGAGCCATAGAGTGAACAGAAGCTGTTGTGATGAGCGCACGAGGCAACTGACAACACTAGGTCATGTCCGTGTCTTGCTACGGAAAACACATGAATAGGCGAACATACGCAATCAAAAAATCGTCATAGTTGAATGACAAGTTTCTTTACCAGAAGAGCAAACAAAAATATATATATGAAATTTCCTATATAGAAAGATGTAGCATGCCGAATTTCAAAAATTATAATACACTACTTTTTTTTGACATGATAATACACTAATTTGCTCTCAATATATTTTGACAAAACATACCCAACTAATTATCTCATATTATCTTTACAATAAAATCAAAGTTGGTGGTACGTCGTTTTTTATTCTTACGTTGTTGCCCCCCCCCCCCCCCCTCCCCCATGTTCTGCCCCACCCAAAAAAATCTGGTCTCCGACCGGTGGGGCACTAAAATCTACTCCTCCCCCCGACTCGTAGCTAGGAAACCCTAGCGCAGTACCCGCTCCTTACTTGCATGCACTCTAATCATCTGCATCCCTCTTCCCGACCTGTCGCCACCACTTGCCTTGCTCTTGCCGCCTCTTAGCTCGCCGCTCGGACGCACATCTTAATTTTGCCATTCCTTGTCGCCTCTTTACTTCTACAATGGTGCATCGCTCACCCACCACTTACCATCACCACCACCCGACATCCTGGCGGCGATGTTCGGGCGATGACGAAAACAACCATGGGCACGACAATGAGGTGTGGTTGATCCAATGAGGGCTCACACGCAGGTACCCGATAGTGTACTCGGTCATGACACCCATATCATCGCTCAGCTTCATGCATGCTTCTACTGTCGACGCATCGGACCGCCTCGAGGTGTGGTGACTCATGGGCATCCTAGAGATCATCGCCATTGTGTATTGCGTACATCAGATCTATGATACATTGGTCAATCCGATGTGATTTGGGGATGGTATAATACCTTGTAAATGCTTTCCTAAGGCCCCGCTTGTCTCTTTTGTTGATTATATGCCAATTTTTCCCGGGTCCTACTTTGTTTACAGCGGTATAGTAACTTGCATTTGCACGAGAAAACCAATGGAAAACGAAACTTCTAAGCAAAGAAGTCTTTTTATAAGTTTATCGCGTCATATGTTAAGCACAAGTTAAGTACAACACAACCAACATGGGAAAGGATGAGAAAAGACATCCGTCCAGAAACTATTGAAGAAAATACCCCAAGAAAAGTTACATTTGGAGCCCTGGGGATCCGCAAATGTTGTCACCCTTTGAACTCTTCTGGTCCTGATTTATGAAGAAATCTTCCTCTCTTCTCCACCACATTTAGATCGACCATGTGCTAAGATGAAGCCATTTAAAGTACAAAATGATGATTTAAAATTCTTGATCAAATCCTCTTCCGTGAAACAACAAATATTTTACATTTATGAATTATACAAACACAACCATGTAGCATATTATATTTGGGTACAATTGAAACTGGAACAAGCGAATCTAGTGGAAGAGGCCGTCAAGCAAAAAAGAACACTGAAACTCTGAAAGAGAAATGATTTTCTATGGAATGTCGAACTGCGACGGAAATCATAACCGAACAAAGAACCATGCATATAAAACCCAAAATCCAATTTAGTCGAACAATGTCAAGCTCTCTCTCCCTTAAGAGTAACCCCTGTAAGACCCAGAGGTCACGAAAGGCACCAGAGGTCACGAAGTTGCGCGAAAAGTAAGGATTGGTCACCAAGTTGAAAAACCTCAAAACGAGGTCACGAAGTTGTGGAGTAGTCAATTTTTGGTCATTCCGTCACGGTGGGCGTCAAGTTGCTGACGTGGCAGTGTGTTTTTTTACAAAAAACATCTTGAACTTTTATATATTCTAATTGTTAGGTCCTTCCTCGGGCATGAAAGGCACCAGAGGTCACGAAGTTGCGCGAAAAGTAAGGATTGGTCACCAAGTTGAAAAACCTCAAAACGAGGTCACGAAGTTGTGGAGTAGTCAATTTTTGGTCATTCCGTCACGGTGGGCGTCAAGTTGCTGACGTGGCAGTGTGTTTTTTTACAAAAAACATCTTGAACTTTTATATATTCTAATTGTTAGGTCCTTCCTCGGGCATGAAAGGCACCAGAGGTCACGAAGTTGCGCGAAAAGTAAGGATTGGTCACCAAGTTGAAAAACCTCAAAACGAGGTCACGAAGTTGTGGAGTAGTCAATTTTTGGTCATTCCGTCATGGTGGGCGTCAAGTTGCTGACGTGGCAGTGTGTTTTTTTACAAAAAACATCTTGAACTTTTATATATTCTAATTGTTAGGTCCTTCCTCGGGCATGAAAGGCACCAGAGGTCACGAAGTTGCGCGAAAAGTAAGGATTGGTCACCAAGTTGAAAAACCTCAAAACGAGGTCACGAAGTTGTGGAGTAGTCAATTCTTGGTCATTCCGTCATGGTGGGCGTCAAGTTGCTGACGTGGCAGTGTGTTTTTTTACAAAAAACATCTTGAACTTTTATATATTCTAATTGTTAGGTCCTTCTCCATATTTATTTTTGAGCTGCTCGCCGTGGCTGACTCTTGGGCGCGGCCTACAGCGCTTGATACACGGCGCAGGACATCTCGGAGGCAGTCCTCGTCGCAGGGTAGTGCAACTGGGCCGGAGGCGCCGGCCGGGAAGACATACTCCTCCTTATACGAATACGCGAGGCCGAGGCGTATAAAGGAGCAGCAGGGCTGCTGCTTGTAACAACGAAAAATAGAAAAGAAATACAGAGCAAGGCGCGAGACGTGCCTTTGGCAATCAAATCGATTCCCGTATTTTCTTCGTGTCGCTACTTGCCCGCGGCTGCGCCGACCTCGGCGTTGTCCCCGCGGAGCGCGCGCTGCGGGCCGTGGCAGAGCTAGGGAACGCCGCGGGTGCCGGCCGGGAAGCCATACTCCGGACAGGTCGCCGACAAGGCGTCGGAGGGCGCACCAGTCAGCCTCGTCATGCTGGAGCACATCCACCTGCACAAGACAGCGCGGCTCCTCGAGGCCGCAGCCGTGTGTGGTGCAACTGTTGGCGGAGGTACGGACCGCGAGATTGAGAGAGTCCGGCGGTACGCGCGCTCCATCGGCTTGCTCTTCCAGGTGGTGGACGACGTGCTGGATGTGACACGCACGTCGGAGCAGCTCGGAAAGACGACGGGGAAGGACCAGGCAGCAACGTCAGCAACTTGAAAAAAGGAGAAGGACCTAACAATTCGAATATATAAAAGTTCAAGGTGTTTTTTGTAAAAAACACACTGCCACGTCAGCAACTTGACGCCCACCGTGACGGAATGACCAAAAATTGACTACTCCACAACTTCGTGACCTCGTTTTGAGGTTTTTCAACTTGGTGACCAATCCTTACTTTTCGCACAACTTCGTGACCTCTGGTGCCTTTCATGACCGGAGAAGGACCTAATAATTAGAATATATAAAAGTTCAAGGTGTTTTTTTATAAAAAAACACACTGCCACGTCAGCAACTTGACGCCCACCGTGACGGAATTACCAAAAATTGACTACTCCACAACTTCGTGACCTCGTTTTGAGGTTTTTCAACTTGGTGACCAATACTTACTTTTCGCGCAACTTCGTGACCTCTGGTGCCTTTCACTCTTTACTTTAAGACATGCAAGGCTTCAGCAGTAGAGCAAATATTTAACACGCTTGACAATGCAGCTCTACTCTTTCCCCCACGCCAATCTGAAGAGACCCCTCTCAAAAGAAATGTAACGAATATGAGGGGGAGTGACTTTCACTAAGGCAATGCCACAAGAACTTGCAAAACTTATTTTAACTATGCATTTCTATTCTCCTCCGTTCACCACTTTTTGCACATTTAAGATTATACTCGTGGATGAGGAAATCTGACATAACGAGATCACGGTCAGAATATTGAGTAGCAAAAATTCAGATAAGAAACAAATAGATGAATTGCAGTACTTTCACCAAGGAAATGCACATGAACTGAACTCCCATCTTGTTTTGCATCGATAAGCGTTGTCTACTCCCGACCTAAAACCCATCTGCAAAGGATAATATAAAGAAATCGCTCATATAAGTTCCATCCAAGAAACAACCACACCAAGATGGAAGTTTTTCATTGCCTGCAAGCTAGATTCAGCAGTTCATGAGCAACGAACTTCACAACTTAAAACAAATTTCGTTGCTTTCACTCACGGATCTGCACCCATGGATACACCAATCAGCATCGTCAATTCATCATACAAATAAAAAGGAACGCCCTGGTTACAACCTGCTCCTTCATCTTTATACAGATTAAATTCTGACAAAGCATACAGCACAAAAATCTGAAGCCTGCAGTCCTCTCTTGTAGAAGTTTGATTGTCATGGTTCTCCTTGAGAGGTGGCACTTGGCAGCACTTCCAGAAGCTATGGCAACGAAGGCGTCGGCAGTTCCGACAAGAAAATAGAGTTGTGAGTCTGCACAAAAATCAAACCTCCTATGTTTCCCAAAGAAAACGACGCACCTTGCAAAATCATGAAGGTTACAACAGCGTCTCGACGATGTCGTGAGAACGATGGATCTGTTTTGTCGAGATCCTGAGGAGGAGGCCACTCTGGAGTATGGGGCGGACGGTAGTGCACATATCGTGACTTCCTGGGTGCAAAATAGTACTCCCTCCGTTCCATAATATAAGATGTTTTAGGTTGTACAAGTGTTGTCTAGATTCGGACTAAAAAATGTGTACATGTACACTAAAATATGTCTAGATACATGTGTATGTGTGTGAATGTAGGAAAGAGCTAAAACGTCTTATATAGTGGAACAGAGGGAGTAGGTACGAAGGGGTGCAGAGAGGTAGGTATTAAGTCGCTGCTCTTCGTCGCCCCGTATGGTATGTCCGCCACTCCGCCTTCTGATTCCTCGCCTCCTCGAGCCAACCAACCACAACCTCGTTTGCGTAGCGACGCATCACCGCCAAGCTCTACCTCTCCGGGGTTCATCGTCCATTGTGGGAACTGGCGGTGGCGGAGCGGAGGTTGTTGAGATTTCAATGAGAATAATTGGTGATAGGAATGCATTTGTAACAAACACCACGTTAGAGATGAGAGGGATAAGGTTTGTTACTATTTATGCGAGGATTAGTTAGCCTGTTTTCTTAGCCTGTTTTTTTAGATAAGGTTTGTTAGCTAAAGCTGCGACGAGGAAGTACGTTCAGGTGTGCAACGAGAGAGAGTTTTCCGACACTTGTGTACGTGAGATAGATGGATATTTGTGCGGTGGCATTGGTTGTAAATTGTTAGACGTGTGACACCATACCACGCTCTCTGCTCTAATAGTAAAGATACCGTCAGCCAGATCTGGCCCTAGACTTCTAGCTATGTTGTCAAGGTGTCGGGTCCGCCACCTCAGAGTCTACACCCGATCGTCGTCCAATGATGCACTTCATGCTTGTTCCTCCCCTACGACGAAGGCTAATTTTTTTAAATAATACGCGAAATTTATTTAATTAGGAAAATAATACGCGTTTTTTATTTTCAAAAATATTACCCAGTTGTCCTGGCCGAAGATGATTAGCACTAATCATCCTGGCCAAAGACGATTAGTACCAATCGTCTTGGCTAAAGACGACTAGTCCTTGCATGCAGGAAAAGACAAAAGACAAAAGTGCATGCATGCAGGAAAAGACAAAAGTGCAAAGACCCTATCGTCTTCAGCCAAGACGATTGGTACTAATCGTCTTTGGCCAGGACGATTAGTACTAATCGTCTTCGGCCAGGACAACTGGGTAATATTTTTGAAAAAAAACGCGTATTATTTTTTGAAATAACTAAAAAAAATGTATTATTTAAAAAAATTAGCCCATGCTCCCTTAGGGCAAGGTAGGGCGGCCGTCCAACATTGATTTTTTGCGAAAACGTTTAGATGCATGTATTTTTTCTGAACTTTTTGATTGGTCATACGTTAAAAATGGATTCCGTATGAGAAAGTTATGTTTATTTAGTGAACACTACGCAAAACCGATCCGACCGACATGCAAACCTACTCTTTATCTTTGCAATAGCTAATTCTCGATTTACAAAACCCAACTCTAAACAATATCCTACGTGTGGTTTTAATTATGAGCTATACACAATATTATGTTGGGATATTCATTTTTCATACTCGAGGGTTATCCACGATGGTTTTTTTGATGACTTGATGATGTGCTATATCGAACGAGGGTTATCTCAAAAATCTTGATCAACAAAATTAAGGGATATTTTTAATAAAAAGTAGAGCTTGTCACTGGTATGTTTTTAGGTTTTAGTTATATTCAAATATGTATATTTCTACGGTACTAAGTAATTATAAAATCATTACGAATCATATATAGTGTTAATGTCTCGATACTATTTCAGTTTTTACATCATTTTCTTAGTGTTCGCCGTACATCAATTTTTTTCCGTCCTCCGCCACTGCCACTGCCCCTACCCATTCCCCTCCAAAGGGCCCGACGCTACTATTGGTGGCCGGCGTTCTCAAGTGGCGGCGAGGTGGTTGGGGCAGTGGGGCGCCGGTGGGTAGGGTAGATTTGTGATACTAGTCAATAAAACGTGCCACATTATTATAGTAGCGTGCGTGGATTAGCTATCCACACTTTTAGCTACCTTATGAGAGTTTGCTCGGTCAGAATGGTAGTGTACCTCTTACGAGATGGAGATGCGACCAAGGACAGAAAAGCAGTACTACTAATGAAATATGGACCTTTTCTAGGCTGCCTTCGCTTTCCACCTTAACGAAACATCTAGTCAACTAAGATCCAGACTTTGCCTGAAATTGTGAGAAGTAAGATTTGCTTGCACTTGCACATGTGCGCATGGAATCAATGGTGACGCCGCGTCCATTACCGGAAAAAAGAAACGTGTCTACTCTACATGCACAAAATATTACAAATTCCGGCGACCGACGTCCATCTTGGTTACGTGCCGCCGACCAACTCTCTTCGATCGGGCCCGGCCAAAACAATTCTTTCCACAGTGGCAGGAAGCAAGAGCACGTCACAAACAATATTTTTTGTCCCGGCCCGGCCTCATCACTGATCAAGCTCAGCTCAGCTCAGCATGGCCATCACCGCAGCTACCCGCTGTACTCTGCTTCTGCTGACCGTCCTCGCACTCACGGGCGCCGGGCGGGCGGGGTCGCAGCTTGAGCGAGACAGCCTGCCAAGCGGCGCGTCGATCGCCGTCGAGGACCACGCGTCCGACGTCCTCGTCTCCCCGAACGGCGCGTTCGCCTGCGGCTTCTACGCCATCTCCCCCACCGTCTTCACCTTCTCCGTCTGGTTCACGCGCTCCACCGACCGCGCCGTCATCTGGACCGCCGCCGCCAGCCCCACCGCGCGCCTCGTCGTCCACAGCCAGGGCTCCCGCCTCGCGCTGGACCGACGCCGCGGCGCGCTCGTCCTCACCGACTACGATGGCGAGGTCGTCTGGAACTCCACGGCCGGCGACGGCGCCGTGCGGGCGAGGCTCCGGGACACAGGCAACCTCGCCGTGGAGGACGCCCGGGGGGCCGTCCTGTGGCAGAGCTTCGACCACCCCACCGACACCGTGCTCCCCGCCCAGAGCGTGGGCGTGAACGGCCTCGTCTCCTCCGGCAGACTCCTCGCGGCGGGCCACTACGGCTTCCGGTTTAGCGACTACGCCATGCTCTCGCTCGTGTACGACGACGGCGGCGAGGTGTCCAGCATCTACTGGCCCAACCCCTACTTCAGCTACTGGCAGAATAGCCGCAAGATCTACAATTTCAGCCGTCAGGCCGACTTCGATTCATCGGGCCATTTCCTCGCTAGCGACAACGCCACCTTCGACGCCGCTGATCTCGGCGCCGCCGGAGTCATGCGGAGGCTGAAGCTGGACACGGACGGCAACCTCCGGCTCTACAGCTTGGACGCCGGCGGGACGTGGACGGTGTCCTGGATGGCATTCGCTAACCCCTGCATCATCCACGGCGTGTGCGGAGCCAACGCGGTGTGCCTCTACACGCCTTTGCCGGCCTGCGTGTGCGCCCCTGGCCACGAGCGCGCCGACCGGAGCGACTGGAGCAGAGGGTGCCGGCCGACGTTTAGAAACTCCACCGGCGTGGGCCGTGACAAGGTGAAGTTCGTGGCGCTGCCGCACACCGACTTCTGGGGCTTCGACCTCAACAACAGCGAGTACCTGTCGCTGGACGCCTGTGAGGCGCAGTGCACCGGCGAGCCGTCGTGCGTGGTGTTCCAGTACAAGCAGGGCAAAGGGGAGTGCTACCCCAAGAGCCTCATGTTCAACGGCAGGACGTTCCCCGGCCTGCCCGGAACGGCGTACCTCAAGGTCCCCGCCGATTTCGATGTGCCGGAGGTGCAGGTCCATCAGTGGCAGACCGATGGCATCAGTGGCCTTGCCACCCAGGAGAACATTGCCCGATGCGAAGGCGCAGGCTTACCGGAGTTCTTGTTCAACGTCTCCCGTAGAGCGAGGACGAATAGCAATCAGCGCAAGTCGCTATGGTTCTACTTCTACGGATTCTTGTCTGCATTCTTGGTAATCGAGGTGTTTGTCATAGCCTTCGGGTGCTGGCTCTTCTCCAAGAAAGGAATACTGTTCAGGCCGTCAAAGTTGTTGGCTGTGGAGGAAGGGTACAGGATAATCACAAGCCATTTCCGGGCATACAGCTACTCAGAGCTGGAGAGGGCAACCAGGAAGTTCCGCACTGAGATCGGCCATGGCGGTTCTGGCATCGTGTACAAGGGGATCCTGGATGACGAGAGGACTGTGGCCGTCAAGGTGCTGCAGGATGTGAGCCAGAGCGAGGAAGTCTTCCAAGCCGAGTTGAGCGCGATTGGCAGGATCTACCATATGAATTTGGTGAGGATGTGGGGATTTTGCTCAGAAGGTGCGCACCGGATTCTAGTCTACGAATATGTCGACAACGGATCACTAGCGAACGTGCTGTTCCAAAGTGCTGGAAACTCCGGCAAGTTCCTAGGATGGAAGCAGAGGTTTAGTATTGCCCTCGGCGTGGCGAAAGGATTGGCATATCTTCATAACGAGTGCCTAGAGTGGATCATCCACTGTGACATGAAGCCTGAGAACATACTGCTAGACGATGAAATGGAGCCCAAGATCACCGACTTCGGGCTGGCGAAGCTGCTCAACAGAGATGGGTCTGACTCGGGCTTGTCGCGGATCCGAGGAACAAGGGGGTACATGGCACCCGAGTGGGTCTCCAGCCTCCCAATCACTGAGAAGGTCGACGTGTACAGCTACGGCGTGGTACTCCTGGAACTGATGAAAGGGAAGAGGGTTTCAGATTGGGTGGTGGATGGGGCTCAGGGGCTGGAAACTGATGTCAGAACTTTGGTTAAGATGATCGTCGACAGATCGAAGCTCGGTGACCCAGGATGGGTTGTGGACCTGGTGGATGAACGGTTGGATGGCGTATTTGATCATGTGCAAGCTAAGATGATTGCCCAATTGGCTGTCTCGTGTCTAGAGGAAGATAGAAACAAAAGGCCTGGCATGAAGAATGTAGTGCAGATGCTTATCTCTGCAGATGACGAGTCCACAGGTCATCGGTATCCAGAAACTTGATTCAATTTATTTTCGGAACTGCGTCAGTGTTTGTACATATATATACAACCTTCATCAGAACAAATGATGTCTTTTGTTTCAGAAATTAGAGCTAGCAAATTATACTCTCGTTAAGAACACGATCATAAGATGCTTAAAAAACTCGACAGTGAGGGAAAAAAGTAACACTGAAATAAAGTAGATTCAGTAAACATTTTGGCAAGTAGTTGTCAACTGATACCACAGGATAGCACATACATGATAAGTGACAAACTCATTTGTTTTACCGTTGTCAGATTTACAATGCGTTTAACTACTAAAAGAGCATGAATAATTTTGCAAAAAAAAAGAATATATACAGGAAAAACTAGTGCATACGTTACTAGTACTCAAACTAAATAATAAACAGAATACCTATACACAAGTGTACAACTACATGCATTGTAGTATGATGCTTACAAATCAACGCAGTACTATCTTCACACTGAAACGGATACTTCATTCAGAATGCCACTGCTTCACGAACTATCAGCTTCTTCAACTGAAAGGAGGCTCTCCACTACTGATTCCATTGTTGGCCTTTTTTTCCTGTCCTCCTTCAGGCATGAAACAGCTATCTTGATCAATTCTTTCGCTTGAAGATAGTTGAAATCGCCAACCAGTCTGAAATCTACAAACTCTGCTAACCACAATGGTTCCTCCCCGTCCAACCTGTACGAAAGCATCTTAACAAACTTCTTAAGCACCACATGGACATCCTCCTCCAAACCAACAACAAAGTCGAGAATTCTTGTTCCTGTTACTAATTCAAGGAGCACGACCCCATAGCTGTACACGTCAACCTTTGCTGTTATTGGTAAACCGGTGACCCACTCCGGAGCAATGTAACCTAAGGTTCCTCGTGCCCGCGACACGTTCTGATTAGACCCTGATCTGCTGAGAAGCTTTGCGAACCCAAAGTCGGTGATCTTAGGTTCTAGATCCTGATCGAGCAGAATGTTCTCCGGCTTCAGGTTGCAGTGGATGACCCACTCTAGACACTCATGGTGAAGATAGGCCATCCCCTTTGCAACACCTAAAGCAATGTTAAACCTCTTATTCCACTCCAGCAAGATTTTGTTGCTGAACAGTATGTTAGCTAATGAACCGTTCTCAACACGCTCCAAGACCAACATCCTATGGGATCTCTCCGAGCAAAATCCCCATATTCTTGTCAGATTCATATGGTTGATCCTTGAAATAACATGCAACTCATCCTGGAACTCTGCCTTGTTCCGTGTTATATTGTCCAGCCTTTTTATGACCACATCTCGTGCATCATCCAAGGTTCCCTTGTAGGAAATGCCTGAACCTCCCCATCCAAGCTCATGCTTGAACTTTTCAGTTGCCTTGGCCAGCTCTCTATAACTGTACATCCGAAAATTACTAGTCATCACCCTGTAGCCTTCCTCGGACACTAATTCTTGCGACGACCTAAGCTCCCTCCGTAGAACGAAGAACCACGCAAATGTGAAGAAGAAAACCTCAATGACAAAAAATGCAGCAATGAACCCATAGAAGTAGGTCCATTTTGGTTCATCCCTGGCATCTTCAGGCACGACGTCCGGCACTGGTTCTATGGTTGTTGTGCTCACATGATCACATTCAAGATGATGCTTTTCCTTGTTGAGCACATTGGACTGCGGAACAAGGGTATTTGTAACATTGACACTTTCTGTCAGTTTGATGTACATTGTGCGCACAGTGGGTGTTGGGAAAGTTCTTCCATTGAAAAGAAAATTCTTTGGATAGCATGTGCCATTCCCTTCTTGGTATTGAAAACCCTTGCAGGTACAATCACTCAAGCATACTTTCATACAATGCTGCAGAGACACTTGGTGGATTCGTTGCTGGTCAGATCCCCAAAAATCAGTGTCTGGAAGCCGCAAGAATTTTACATTGTGTGTAGCATCCCCGCATCCGATGGTATCTACTATAGGCTTGCAACCCTGTGTCCAGTTGCCTGGATTCCTAATTGCATAACCAGGTGGGCAAGAACATGTTGGTGCAGGGGAGTAGTGGCATATCCCATATGGACCACACAGGCCATGAATCATGCACGGCTGAGACACCGCCAACCATGAAACGGTCCACTTCCTGTTTGAATCTGATCCATTGCTCAAGCTGTATAACCTTAGATTACCATCATAATCAAGGGTAAGTCTTCTCTTAATCCCATAGCCTTTATCAGAGGCAACAAGAGGCCGGTGCGAAGCGAAATCACTAGCGAAAAATTCCCCAGAATCATCAAGGTTCGCCATCCTAGTACTATTATAGAGGTTCCTGTTATTCTCATAGTACAGGAAATCAGGATCAGGCCAGTATATGTCTGAAACATTAGTGTCATCGTACATCAGAGACAACATGGATTGGTCACTAAAACGGAAAGTGTAATGACCGAGAACATGCAGCTGGGTGGAGGAGACTATCTTTGCTGTGGCAGGAATTCTCTGAGTGGGGAGAAAGGTGTCCGTCGGTGAATCGAAGCTCTGCCAAACAACGGCACCGGTCGTGTTCTTCAGGACGAGGTTTCCAGTGTCAAGAAGCTGAGCATACTGGATATTTCGGAGGTTTCCCTCAGTTTGCCACACAACTGCACCGTTGTAGTCGGTGAGGACCATGACACCATCTTTGCGCATGGTAACAACTGACCTCCTGGACCGAACGGGGCGGCCACGGTTGGCACTCCAGACAACGGTTTTGTCGAGCGAGTTAGAGTACCATATGGAGAAGGTGAATGCGCCGGTGTAGATGTTGTCAAAGCCGCAGGAGAACGTACCGTCCGATGATCGCAGGATGCTGGTCTCATACTTCTCCACGATGAGGGAGGATTTCAGTGCTAGGACGTCGCCACGAGGTGCCGCACCACCAGCACCCATGGTTGGTAGAGCAATCAAAGATAGGAGCAGAGTGGAGAGGAAGGGAGTAGCCATGGTTGCAGAGATTATCTGAGCTGGAGGTTCAGGATGAGCATGACTATGCTGGCAATGAAGTTATAGTCTTCGAGATGCTCCGTGTGGTGTTAGTCAAACACACTGGTAGCCATGGTTGGAAAACTTCTTGTCTGCATGCAGCTTGATATTTTGTAAAAATAATATCCTGCAGAGGAGAAGGGCTACTAGTTGGACTTTGTTACCTGAAAGGGATTAAAAGTCCACAAGGTGAGAGATGCATCTTGTCCAACGCAAGAGTTTATCTGTCTGAGTTTGAGACTTATCAATGACCATATAGGCAGATGGTGACGCTTGATTGTGACATTTCCATAATCTAGAGGCATTGCCTTCCGAGGTGAATGTCACTGTCCAGCCAGATGGCAGCCTAAAAAAAATTCAACCCTTTCTACCCTGCTCACCAACCCTCTGTGCCTAGAACTTTGACGTGGTCAATTAAATATTAATGTAGAGGTACTTTCCTTGGTGAACGAATCTTGAGGATGCATTGGCCCTCATCTCACTGTTACTTGATCTCAGAAACATACCATGTTTAAGAAAGCATGCAATCAAACATCTGCAACTATGAGGCGCAATATGTAAAAGAACATTCACGTGGAATAAAATCATTAGGTTTGTTGTGAAAGAATACTCATACCTAGTATGATTACAACTTTTTACAGTATCTTGGAGTTCTTTTTCTTATGGCCAAATTGTCATATATCATTGAACCGATTGAGTACAAAATCTTTATGTGCTACTCCCTCCTTTTCTATTTACATCGCGGTCTGGGTTTTTCAAAGTCAGCTTTTGAAATTTTGACCAAGTATAAACGAAAAAATATCAACATCTATAATATTAAATGTATATACTAAGAAAATTTATATTATAGATGTTGATATTTTTTCCTATATATTTGGACGAATTTTACAAAGTTTGACTTTGACTAAACTCAGAATGCAAGGTATTTAATACTAATAAATTGAAATAGCCTAAATTTACTTTCAAATTGATTAGTAAGAAAACTTTTGCATCTACTCTGGACCAGCAGTAATAAAACAGACATAGCAGACACAAAATTAACAGAACATATCCAAGTACTAGTGACCAGTACATGTGAATATGCCACTGATAAATGAACAAGTCAATCAATAGGTCGAAAAAAAATTAAATAGTTATATATAATCTGTTCCAGCAACAACAGAACCAGCCGAAGCAAATCCGAAGTTATATGAAAACATATCTTAATCAAGCATGTTCAAAACTAAATGAGAACATATCCTAGTGATCAGTATTCCCAGATGCAAGCTATATTATTGATTTAAGTCATGCGATACGTATCCAAAACAGTGAACTGTGAGTAGCAAGAGTATGAAAAAGATATTGACAGTAGCATCGATAAGAGCAAGATGACAAGAGCTGTATGGTATTCATATTCAACCAGTGGAGGATCTAGGATGAAATCAGTGGGGGTGCCAAGCTTAAAAATCCCCTATTAGCCTTACCATTTAGCCATGATTAGTACAAATAATAGTACATAAAAGTGTTTTTATATTTTTGAAGGATACGCCCAACCATCTAGTATTTACAGCCATGCCCCTTCTTCAAGAGCAGAGAAAGATTGTTATGACACAAGAGACTATGTGGTGGACGGATGCGTGAAGTACATCCACAGACATGCAGATCCAGTTTAGCTTGAGCCTAGCCAGAACCTGCTGCGAGACAGTGAAAGACGCAAACATCCACCACATCTGTGACAAATTTGCAGCCAGGCAGATATCCAAGATCAGTCTCAAGAAGTGAGTTGCTGTTATGGTGGAATGTGGCAATGGATTGCCCACAGGGGCCAACTGGATGGTTACTACATAAATTTACATGCTTTAATTTTACCTCTCAATGGAAGTTTCCCAGGTAAACTTCTCAAGAGGCTATTTTTTTACAGGTTACCTAGTTCCAGCTGCTAAATGCGTGATCGTTAGCTGTAAGGCCAGTCTGATAAATGGAGAAATGAGGGGCAAAGGAAGGAAGGCTGTGATTTGCATTTTGTGACATATACCATGACATCCGCAGAGTATGCCTTAGTTTTAGTAAAAAAAAAATCTACAGATACACTGTCCATGGGAAGCAAATCAAGCGGCTTGTGTTTTAGCAAAATCTGTACAGTCTCAGGGCATGAGTGGTGTTTGGGAGGGGTGACCCGAGTTCTTATTTTCCCAGCTTGTGGACAGTGTAATTATCTTGATTATTAAAAGTTTTCTTGATGTTAAATTTCGGTTAACGTGATTTTCCCCAATAATAGCTTTGGCAAATAGTCTCAAAGAAAGTCAGTGGAGAGACTGCATTCTCCTAGAAAAGTCATGTCTATGAATATGATACATACAACACAATGCAGATACAAGAAGAAAAACCTGATGGAGTTTTTTCTGCATAAAATTTAGGAAGCCCTATTTCACTTCTTGTACTTCAGAGAGAACCTTGTCCTGTTACTGCATAGCTTCATGGAATCTTACTTTCGTGTGAGTCGCAAGAAAATGACTGTTCTCCACAGGAGTCACTTTCAAACTGCAACATGGAATTCATGCTATCCACCGGGCATGTATGATTCTGTGACCCATGACTGCTTTCTTGGTTGTCCTCCTCGACAAGCCAAATTGCATTTTCAGCTTGACCAATGTTACGACATCCAGACAAAATCAGATCTAGCATTTTCCTTCGCACAACATAAACAGGGTTAGGCTCGACCAAGAATCCTTTACTGTAACTCTCTCTAAGAAGCACCGTTTGTGTGCTTCCTTTGGTCGAGATGTAGAAAATTCCAGGGTGCTTAAGAAGAAGTTCCCGCAAGTTTACCTCCATAGAGAAAGGTCTCCTGAAGTGCGACAACCTCTCAAGTGGTATCTTCTTCTCTACTGTCGAGCTTAAAAGTTCATGAAGAATACCAACAACACGTTTCTCAAGGCG